>WTXI01000006.1:0-1200000 GCA_022376515.1 Lactifluus volemus | reverse complement strand
GACGTACCGTGCCTTGATCCATAAGTGGCCCGACGATAAGAGGAAACATCGCCGGCAGGTAAGATAATCGAATTTCAGATTTGTCCCCCGAGACCTTGAGTCGCATGCGAATTTGCACGTCGCCCAAAGCTCGACTGAGCTTGCTTTGCTTGGAGTTTTGTCCAAGCCACCTGTCACGACTCAGTCAACACCTCTGTGCTGCTGTTGTGCTTAGAACGCACTGGGGGAATGACATGGCGTTGGGGCCGCCGTAACCACTTCCTGGTCCATAGAGGAACGACGAAGGCCGCACAGTCGACAAAACTGCATGAGTCGGCATCAGTGACCAATGTTGTTCGGAGCTGTGAAAGTGCGTAAAAACGACGAGAAGCGTCAAGGTGATGAAGATAGCTACCCATGAATGAGAGAGTCGACAAGGTCGCCGTCAGATATTGACTCTGCAGCTTTTTCCATAAGTTTCAGCTGTTTCAGAGCCTTCCTGGGTCCATCCAAGTCACGCACGCGCGATGGGTTCGTTTTCAGATAATTCTCCTGTGGTAAAACCCCTCTGTCAGTATTTAGCGCGCTCAGGCATTACAGACCCGACCTGGATGAACAACGGGACAAAAGAATAGTCATGAAAATACAGCTCAATCTTGTCGTTCAACGTATCACGTGATGTTGCTGAGAACATATACGGGCCCAGAATCTTCTGTATGATGTTAAATGGAGTCATCACCGTATACTTTTCATTGGCCTTCGCGCTGCAAACGCGTTAGACAGCTCAACAAAAGCAGATGATCGTTCATACAGCATCTTTCCCTCTTCGTAGTCCATCGTATCGTTGTGCAACCTCCACGTTGACAACATATTGAGCACTTGGCGTATGTCGGACCCCACACCTGTGATAAGTTCATCAACCACGTTCGCTGGGATTTGCATCTTCTCTTTGAAGGCAATCGTCATAATCCTTGAACGAATCTGATTGGCGTCAGGTCTGAGAAATATGTCTCAATCACAGCATGTTTGAAACCACGCGTTGGCACTCACTTGCGGAATGGTAGGCCGAAAGTACCATTGACAAGAGGTTTCATCTTGGGTGCGTTACGGTCATTGGCGATACATATGATAGGTATCTAAGGGCTCTTCAATGGGAAACTCTTTACGAGTCGGAGGAATGTTACCTTAGTTTTGCGGATCAGAGCCGCCAGTGCGCCAACACCGCCTCTATCACCCGCAGACATGCCATCGACTTCGTCCATTATCAGACATGACTTGTCTGTTATGATGATTCCTGCGGCATTCGTCCGCTATGGGATGGTGAATGGTTATTACAAAATTGGGTGTAACCCGATGATGCAGAGCCCCGTACCTCGCCGCCACCCATCCACCCGTCCAGGGACGTATTGTGAATGTTTGTGCTGTTCTGTGGTATAGTTTGACTGTACGTCCCTGAAGAAAAACCAGGGACGACTCACTTCGACCAGCTTTTTACTGCGAGCGTCACTTGCGTTGAGCTCAATTGGTGTGAAACCTGCGAGCTTTGCACACAGATGCGCACTTGTGGTCTTGCCGATACCTGGTGGCCCTGTGATCATTACACCACGAAAGTTATTCATCCCATTTTTCCCTGGCTTCTTAAAGTTGGCTTTCAAACTGTCTGGCCTAGAAAGCGTCGTGAGCTGAAGAGCCCGTAGCGTGTTGAGTAAGGAGACGAGTTGCACCAGTCTTTGAGCCACTGCTGGAGTTTATCAACTTGTCCCTTGTTACCGCAGACCTCTTTGAGGGTCTGCGGGGCATACCGATCAGTCCAGAGCTGTGTTTTGGGGTCTATCGCCTTCGCGCTGTTGTCACTCAGTTTCATCACTTTGATGCTCAGGCAGAACATTCACGCACCCTCGAGTGGCACCGCCCCCTGCCGCCTTGGTAGCCTTCTCGCGTGCCTCCATCTCCTTCGCACTATCTCGAATCACCTTCTCCTCTTTTTCCTTTTTCTTCTTTTCCTTTTCGCTTAAGCCTTTGCCATCCCCGGCCCCTTACGCGTGGCAATGAGGTCAAGAAATTCGTCCTCAGACAGAGTTTTGAGATTGTGTTTCTTGATCGCTGCAAGCTTGCTCGGACCCGCGTTGTCACCAAGGATGACGTAGTCAGTTTTAGAGGAAGGCTGGCCGACCACCCGGCTGAGACAGCGTGAGCGCGGCATAGCAAATATACAAGGGCAGACGAACCCGCAAAAACGCTTCGCAATGTCACTGGCCTCGTCACGCGAAAAGCTGGACAATTCGCCTGTGAAGACGAAGGACAGTCCCGCTAGACAGTTAGGTACGGCTGTAGGGGGGACAGCTTTCGATCCGGGATTGGATGGACCTGCTATTCTCGCGGCCTTGGCCGCGGCCCAGCTAAGACAGCTCATCCGTTAATCACCCGCGTCTCAAGACCAGAGATGTAACATACTTGATTTTGGGCTTCGACTTACTGCCTTCTTGGACTTCACTTTCTACCCTAACTGGGTTCTCTTTTGATTTTCCCTCTCCAGTCTTCCCGCTTCCTTGACCTTGGCAGGTGCCTTCTTAACCTTAACATCTTCGTCAACATCCATGAAGTCAGGATCGCTATCGTCCTTTTCATCCTCTGCTGAGCTTTCTTCGTAGTCGCTCTCCACTTTCTTCCTCTTTGATTTGTTTTCGCGGGAGATGTCTGCGTCGGACGCGGCTTGGATGCTTGGCCTCGCGATGCGGTCGACGAAGAAGCTACAACATGTTTCTTCTTCGGCGGAGGGGTGACCTTGACATCTTCGTCATCATCGCTCGAGAGTAATATCCTGTTTGCCTTGCGCTTCAATGGAAGGTTGGGTCGAGTATCCTGCTTTACGCCCTCCGGTGAACTGCCTACGAGGTTAAGGCGCCACGTGAGAGATATGATCAAGCCTTACCGGGTGAGCTTCTTCGTAGGTGAGGGTGGCCTGTTACGCGTCAACTGGTACTCCGAAAACGTAACCAGGTCAATACACACGCGTCATCTTCACCTGTAAGATGGTGAGACAAGGTAACGAGATATTCCACAAGATTTAGAACGCACTAATCTCAATCGGTTTCTTCTGAGGAGCCGCCTGGACGTTGGATCCCTGTTCAAACACATTTCCTTGGTGAGTTGTGCGACACGTACCTTTGGTGGTGTACCTGTACCCAGACCCTGACCAGGGCCAAAAATGACCGAAGGTCGTGTTGAGTTGAATCAGTGCTCGCCTTTGTGCCTTTCTTTTTTGGTGGAGGAGCCATACTTTGAACAGCGATTGCAGGATCAGTCACGGGAGGCGCGGCGGCATTGCGTCACGGGGACTCAGTACGATCACGTGATGGACCAAGTGAAGTCACTACTGATACTATAAACCGCGTCGGTGACAGGCGATACGCTAATCTAGTGCTTAGATACGGGATGTGAGACAAGCGAAGTGGGGATGGCTGAGTAGCTTGCTTAGCCGAGACACGGCGTGGCGTTTCGAGAAAAGCAGGATCACTTGTACATTGGAGCAAGTACAATAACACGTACATGTAGCCACAAAGAGAAGAAAAAAAAGGGTAAACAGAAGGGCTATGTGTCAAGTAGTATATATGGGTCCAAGATAAAGGAAATGCAGTGCAAAGCAAAAAATTGCTAGGTCGGAGGATCAAAGAGCCAAAACAGTCTCGCCGTTCTCAAAGTGTGACGCTCCGAGAGTCCGGAGAAAGTTACGAATAAGGGCATTAACCTGGTCCGGGTACTCAAGCTGAACCCAGTGCGCGCCAGGTAGTGCCTGGATGACAATCTCAACGACAAAAGACCATGAGGCACAAGACACTTACAATCTGCGTGTAGCTTGGCAAGAATTTAGCGGACTGCAGCACTTTGGCAGCGAGCTCCCAGTCGCCTACAGGATCCTACCAAAATTACAATGTTCATCTTGGTGAAACCGCAATAATACGTCGCACAAGACGCACCTGGGTAGGCAGAATGCTCAAGACTGGTTGAGCGATAGTTATATTGCTTGGCCATGCGCGAAATTATATGATTCCAACCGGTTCTGCGATAGGTGTCAGTAAACGCGGAATGATTACCATGTTTTGATCGCATACAGCATTGGTATAGAACTCCAGATCTGCAATTACTCAGCTATGAGGATCGAATCAGGCAAGAGTACGGGGATGTAACACCGACTGTATTTGAACCCTTGAATATTATACTGACTGACCCAATAATCCTCTTCTTGGCCATCGAAAAACGGGATTGGTGGGATCTGCGGTGATGTCTGAGTCGAGCCGAAGAATGGAATATGCTAATTCAAGGGCTCACAGTGTCGACATCCTTCCATACACCCAAATACGAGCTGTTGCTCAACAGAAAATCCGGGGGCGGCGGGCTTGCAACGGTGCGCAGCGTCGCGCGCAAGGTGCGACGGATATCTCTACCGAGCTCTGCTACCGCAGTCGAAGTTTCCTGAGCGAAGTAGACCTGGTACGCGAGATGGGGGAACATTGGTACAAGCGCAGATATGGGAACGTATGGCCCGGCGGCAGGCATGTAAGGAATCGTGATTCCGACTACTGCAGTGAAGATATCGGGGCGCTCTCGGGCGGCTTCATAGGCGAGCAGGGCGCCCCAATCATGGCTAGGCCCCAGGGACATCAGCCATCACATGCCACTAATGCCAAACTTGAACGGAAGACTTGCCCAATTACGACAGCCTGGGAGACACTTGCGTGACGCAAAATACACATTACGTCCCGACCAAGTCGGGCATTGGACCCGAAGATTGAACGTCTCCCGGATGCGTTGATGGGCCAAATCCACGAATATCAGGAATAATCAAACGGTAATCATCCTGCAAGTACATGATGTTAATGAGACATGTGTGAATCTCGGATCGGCCAAGTCACCTTGAACTCCCGGATTTGATACTTCCAGCTGGCCCAGAGACTCGGCCAGCCATGTAATAACAAGAGTGTCTCACGGGCGTGACTCGCCGTGTGAGAGTTGATATCAACATAGCCTGTGGTAGAAGTCGGCCCAACGATGTTAAAATATGGGCTGAGGAATGCGCATACGAAGTTGAAGGTCCACAGTCTTGTTTGTACTACGGTTGATACTGGGACAGGTCGCCACATGGTGATTAAAAGCGAGCGGGTCAAACGAGAAGCTACTTGTTTTCCGTGCAGAGTCGGAAGATGCAAGGATCGATGCAGCACCAAGGATAGGCAGCAGAACGCCTGCAAATAAGGATAGGTTGCGCATCGAACAAGGGTAGAGGGGACCTACTGTAATGAATATGCCTGCTTTTAATGTGACGCGCTAAGTAATTAGCCCGAAAATGGGTTTTACGCAACCATCAAGTATGTTATGACGTAGATATGATACGGCCAGGTGATCATCAGCATCAGCAGATGGGGAGGTCGCTCCTCATGGCTGCAGTCAGGGTCCATGCCGTGATGATCACGTGATAGTGGTTGGACCAATGGACTTTCGCCACCGAAATCAGGTCAAGCCGGTCACGGTGAAATATGGGCTATTCTGAGTCCTTGCGAGTCCTACTGGCAGTTGTTTTCGTGATCATTTCTATAGCATCAGATGGTTTAGCTGTCAATTTTAACCCCCGTGCGTACACAAAGAAGGTTGCCACTTGTCCTGCAGTCAATCGCGCCGAGAATACGCAGGTCGACATCAACCTCAGTACGAGTTGTTTTAATTTGCTTTTGCAGCACATGGAAGAAAAAAACTCCTAATTCAGAGTGCCTTAGGTTATGTTGATCTCAATTCGAAGGGTGAGAAGACACTGCTTTTGATACATGGCTGGCCAAGTCTATGGGCGAGCTGGAAATACCAGATAGAGGAATTCCATGTATGACGCTACAATGTCACTTGTGACCCACGGTCTAACTTTTTAACATATCTTTAGGATGACTACCATATTATTGCACCTGATCTCCGCGGATTTGGCGAATCAACGCATCCAGGTGACGTCAAGTCATCTGGCACAATGCCCGACATGGTTAGCGATCTCGTGTGCATTCTGGAGCACGCTGGCATTTCCGAAGCGATCATTGTTGGGTGAGAAACGTAGCTAGATGTCACACTGACTTGATTGACGGTATTGTAAGACACGATTGGGGTGCCCAGCTGGCGTATGAGGCTGCTCGCGAGCGTCCTGACGTTTTCGTGGCCGTTATAGGCATTACCATACCGGTAATTCCTCGACCATGGACCTTGCGCTTTGAGGCTGAGCATGTGAATAGTATATCCCCGCAGCAGGGCCATTCATACCAACACAAACTCTAGTGGCGGCTCACCCGCGCCTGGCATATCAGCTCTTCTTTGACAGTCAATCCTCTGCAGCTGCAGCTGAACTCGAGCGCGATGTCCGGCGCACATTGCGAGGAACGCTGCGAGATGTCGCCTCCCCGCCACCTGAAAGTTTCCTAACTAGCCCTGAGACATACACGGGTGCATATGACAGCATCGAAGAGGTCCGTTTCTCAGCTTACCAGGTTCCGAGACAACTTGCTAAGGTGTGGTCCTAGATCCCGCCGATCCCGTTCCTCTCGGAGGACGAGGAAGATTATTGGGTTGAGCAATATCAAAAAAGCGGCTTCATGAGCAGTCTGTCGCCCCTCCTCTACACTTCTCATTGACAATTAAATGGTCTACCATGCAGCTTTTCACTTCTACACTAAAGAGGTGCGGCTCTTATCACTTTGGGTCACCATGATTCCGTCTCTCATGGTGTCGCGCAGAATCGCTACGCCGCCTGGAAATTTGCTAACGAACAAGGGAATCACACCATTTCTCAACCCGTTCTGAACATCCTTCCCACTGAGGCATGTCTGCCCTAAGATCCAAAGGTATTCATTTGGCTGATTTCTGATAGGACCCGGTTGCGAACATGGAATTGGCTGCCAAGCTACTGCACTCGTTCGACTTTATGCCTAATCATTCCCTCCACGTAAGGACGCCCCTCGGCTCTACTCATTACCTGTTGACGACGCTTTCATAGACACTCCCAACTGCTCACTGGACTCACCTTGAGAACCCCACTGCGGTTAATGGGATCATCCGCAAATGGCTCACAGAACTTGATGCGAAGTTGGAGCATCCCCACGACGAGTTGTGAAAGGCCCTCGGCAACAAATCAATATTGATAACGTATACAGTACCCCATGGGGATGGCTACTCGGTTGCTTGATCATAT
Source organism: Lactifluus volemus (assembly GCA_022376515.1). Taxonomy (NCBI): domain Eukaryota; kingdom Fungi; phylum Basidiomycota; class Agaricomycetes; order Russulales; family Russulaceae; genus Lactifluus; species Lactifluus volemus. The sequence continues at coordinate 1,192,802 of WTXI01000006.1, read as the reverse complement.
GATCTCTGCGTAATTAGTGACGATGCTGAAGGAATATGATTATCTACTGTCACATCATGTCTTCTATGCTTCAATTGAACGTAGTTTTTCAGCAAAGACCGCACATTCGGTACCTACGATAGACTTCAACCTCTTACGCCACTGCTAAAATTTCTTGCACCTGCCCGGAGCAATTATCACCGGGGCCAGTGTTTCGATATCAGCCACTTGACGTAATTTCTGATTTCCCGCTTTGCGGTTAGACGCAAAACACACACCTGGTGATTACGATGACGTGCCAACCGTCAGACGCTTCAAGGCGCCAGGGCAGAAACGTGCCGCGTTCAACGCCCAGTTCGTTCATTGATCAGATGGATATGAGGATACCTCTGTGCACGTCACCAAAAACATGAAACGGGGAGGATTCATTATTTGATAAACAAGCGCAGAGCCCGACAGCGATTTGGATACAGTAGGTTATTTTGAGGTGACGGAAATACAAGTGTGACAGGCCCATATAGATACAAACCCGAACCCTCGGAGAGAGAACCGAAAATACTACTCAAAAAAAAAGTCCAGTGTTATCACGCTTCTGATGCCGCTAGTCGGGTGCCAGAGCGCGCAGGCGGCAGTTGCGCATCGCCGGAATTGCCTGGAGCCATCGTCGGCTGGAACGCCTGCGTCTGAATCATCTGCGAGTCGTCAATGGCACTGTTCGTCACAAAGTCATGTTAGCAAGAAAAACCTTTTTAAGCTGCTCTTGGAATTCAACGAGCTTGCGTTCTGCTTCTAGGCGAGCCGCGCGTTGCTCCTGCGCGTCTCTCAATACTATATTGAGGGCTCACATGTCAGTTCGGTGATAAGAAGCGGCAATGATACGAACACTCATTGACGCGCGCACTGAGCGTGGTGCCCAAGGCGTCACGAACGGCTTCTGCAAGACTGGGCGAACAGTAAACGTTTGCGCGAAGGCTGCGATTTTCTTCTAAAAGACGGGAGTTCTCTGCAGAAAGACGGGTATTTTCGGCGGATAGGCGCATTGCTTCTTCGCGTATGCGTGCAATCTCTGCGTCGGCTGGGAAATTCGATGTTCGTGGTGGCTGATTTGGGTGCCGTGGATATGTCACTGGGGACGTGTGCTGCGGGAGAGTGCTTGTGATAGAGGTGGAGGAAGGTGAGAGCGTCGCAGCCGCGGAGACTGTTGGGGTCGTGGCGAAAGTGGGTATTGGTGGTGCGGAGATCGGTTCATGCGCGGGGATGGCAGGAGGCGTAGGAGGTTGGGGATTAGGAGCGGCGTTGGGGCCCAAGGCCTGACTGAGGCTGGAAGAAGGGGATACGGGATAGAAGGGCATATTGCCAGGATTGTAACCGACTTGGCGCTGGAATCGACCGTCATTATTCCACGCTGGCGCTTGCGGCGTGTCATGTGTTGTCGCGGACCTGCCGCCGCTTGAGGTTGAGCCTGGAGTTGGCTCCTCTGAGATGCTCTTCGCGCGCTGGGGCGAGTTTACAACACCGTCACGTACGCGTCGACGTTTGGGCTCGGGTGGATCGCGGCCATGGCGACGCTCCTCACTTTCCACCTCTAAAATTTTGGCAACGGCCTCTTCAGCAGTGCGTAAGGGGAAACGAGGGGTGGTGTCGTTGGCGTTGCGTGCACCGCCGCGTTCCATGGGGCCCACAGTCCGATATCGCGTGCGACCGAAATCCTCCTCCTCACCTCTTGTTTGCAGGGAAGCACTCTTCCGTATGCCATCGCAAGTATACCACAATACGTGTTTACGCGTGCACCAGAGATATCTTCCGGGGACGAGTGGGTGCTCAAACATCTGTTTCTTGGCCTTGCGAGGGCCTGGCCAGATTACCCATTCACTGAGGGAGCGGGCATAGAGTGAGAGCTCCCCAGGCCTGATGTTGATCCACACGTCACCTGGATAACCAAGATCTGCGGGTGGTGGGCCTTGGCCACGGAATTCGAAGTAGTGTATTTGCAAGCCGTTGTCATGAATGACGTCGTATGGAAAGCTATCAGGCAAGGTCTTGACTGTGAAATGGCGGCGCTCGTAAACGAATGGTATCGGAGAGGCTGAGGTGGGTTTTGGGTTGGTTATGCATGGCATTGGAGGTTTCGAGGGAGATGTCATTGGGGGGAGAGCAAAAGGAGTATACACCGTTGGGTGTGAGGAGCGAACAAGATCACGTTAAATGCATCATCACTCTGTCACGGTTCTTCAGTTGATGCTTGCCAGTGCGCACAAGCGCTTCCTCTGACGGTGATCCTCTTAAAGTTCTCAGATCTCAGTGGTGGCACTAGTGTCATCATTTCATCTTTTAACTGCGGCCCCTCATGCACACTTGCCACGTTACTTTATGAGAGCACCTCTTCCCAGTCTAACACCCGGGAACCTACCTCAAGTTGATGATATTCCTCCCCCGTTCTTGGTACCAAGTATCATGGATGCTCCAACGTTGAATTCTCAGGAGCTCACGAGTGCCCTCTGAATTGTAAGGCTTCGGCAATTCCAATTCTCGTCCTTCGCGATCTCAGCGTCAATCACCCCGTGCGCCCAACGTGCATCCTTATCGATGGCAAGGCGCTTTTCCTACCCGGAGGAAGTATCTGGAGATCTCTTTCTTATCTTCCTGTCCTTGGGGTTGTGCCGGATCTGTGATAAGGTCTCAGCAGTCCGCAGGGTTCGGAACTCGCATCGGTGAATTCATTCGACGGCCATCGCATGTTTCCCAAGGGCTAGAAGGTAATGCAGCCATGACGACAAAGGCGAGGAAGGGCAGTCACGGAGAAGTCGGAACTTGACACCATACACGGTAAGTTCGACAGCTAAAAGCCATCGCGGGGACCTTCGCTGGGCCATGTAGCGCTCAAACCACCACCGGCCCCTTGCTCAAATACTAGTACTTCTTTTTGTGGAGGACTTTCTGTATCTAACGCCCACTCTTTAAAGGCGCTGGTATGGGGTTTGCTTCATTCTTCCTATCGCTGCACATTAATGTGTTGATTTCCAGGCCAACCAAAAGAACGAGAATTGGAGAAACCACCACGTATCATGTAGATTAGGCTCTATGTTGCATCATGAAAAATTCGGATATGAATATCTTGCTCCTCGCTACGTTTCCCGTTCTCCGTGTCTAGCAACAGATAAATTCCGCTCCGAGGATGCTCCAGTGGCTATCTAACATTCCTCGCAGGCCTGGAAGGACACTGTAAAGCGGGATCAAACCAACTTTATTTTTATTCAATCAAATCCACTTGGAACCGGGTTCGTACGTCGTAGATTGCGCAGAAAATTTGAGTAGGACCTCAGCAAATGCGACAAAGTGCGTTTGACGAACAGCCTGGCTGCCTGGCTACTAGTATGCGACTCAACCGTCCGTCAATGCATTTACCATACTAGTTCTTGTTTGTATCACACGGTGTCATAAAGTTTACGCTCTCTGTTTGGCAATGGACTTCCCTCCGAGTCATTCTTTCCGGCTATACATCGGCTTCAGAACTTGAGAACGGGTTCGCGTGACGGCTATCCCCGTCCTAGTATCCTCCACTGGTTTTCACCAACTGCAACGTCGTTGACTTGAGTCAAATTAATAGGACCTCGAGATTCTGTCTCTGTGGTAAACGCCCTGCTACAGTCCCTTTTTTTCTTCCATTCAGACATGACATGATCGCAACTTGAAATGTACCATAACGGAACAAAGAAGACTACATCACCTAATTTTCGTTTGATCAATCAATCACAATCAGAGAGGAAGCGCATATATAGTATACTCCTCAGCCTATTGTCCTCCTCTTCCAAGCTCATCTATGTCCGAGTCCCGTCCTAATGGCTTATCGACACCATAACATGCTGGATACCGCCTCATCATCTTTCCACATTCGGTGACCCGTCCACATCGTCAAGTACAGTTGCGTTCCTCAGTCTCAAGCACCCGCCGAACACGCCTTAGTCCGGAGACACCTCGGGTGTCGTCAACGTTATTTATAGTAAGCCTTGCCGCCCGGTGTTGCCACCATCGTTATCGACGAGAGATGAACTCGATGTGTTGTTTGTTGTTTTGGAGGTCTGCGGAAAGGCCCAGAAACTGGAAAGCGACCGGCAACCGTTTTGGTTTATTAGGGCTATTTCGGTTTCGGCTACTCTTGAGGTCATGGCGGGAGGGAGGCAACCTCAGCCGGGCGTCCTCGGTATAACATCTAGTCATGCCGTTCGGGGCTACCCCGAAGTGTGTTCATCCCATTCGGTGGCTCCTTTGCGTTCGTGTCGATGCGTGACGGGCTAACTGCTGGACTGCCCATTCCCTCCCAAAAACCTTGGCCATTTCCGCTCGTCACCGCTCTCCAATCCACTGACAGCCTGCTCTAGATGTTCGCTAGCCTGGAACAGAGGGCCCGGTGGTACTCAGGCAGCTTGTCCGCTACTGTGTCGTTCCCACCTCTCGCCAGTTTGATGGCCGCCGCTTACCTTGCTGGGGTTTAGAGAAGCTACACGATAGGTGCGCACGGCGCGGATCGAGTTAATCAGGTACAGTTACTGATAACTTTCTCTTCTGCTGTTGGAGACTGATACACATATTCAAGCATTCTGGACGTAGTGAGACTATATGAAGACTCGGAGTCCTTCCTTCTCTTCCTCTGATTTTCAGCGAACAATCTCCAGTACAATACCTGAAGCACCCGTCGGCGTCGGATCGCGTCAGCCAACCGTATCACACAAAGAATTGATTGGGCATTTACCGGCGGCGATTGTCTCTCCCCCTCTACGAATCAGGATCCGACCCATTTCTTTATTCGTGGAAAAGGGTTCCAAGGGAATGGCGGCTGTCCGCGCACCAGAGCCCGCGAAGACAGCTTGGCGTATCGCAATCTGGACTTCCGCAGAGGTGCCTTTCGTCAGAACACTGCAGAGCGGCATTAGCCGCGCAAAGAAAACAAACCAAAAAGGCGTGTAGAATTTGGTAGACTAACCGAGGGTTCCGCTTGGTGACAACACCGGAAGCGCGATCCAGCGTGGCATTCAGTTTTGATATCGCCGCGGGGACGTCGTGAGAATGATGAAAGAGTTCGATCTGGATTGAAATAGGCGAATGTCAGAACCAAGTAACCACCTCAGAGGAATCGGTCGATCGCTATCCCCACCGATGTTCCGGCTAGAATTGGGACTTGAATGTCAAAAACGATGACACGTGCGGTGAAGGCTGAAGCGAGCTGGACAAGGTCGGTTGGTGGACACAGCACGCCCCCCACGTCGAGATGAATGGGATCGATTGCAGTCAAATACAGGGTAACGTTGGATCCGGCAGCAGCCCACTGCACCCTATCCGTCTCCGTCTCGATAGCTGTGTGACACGATTCATTCTCAAAAGTTCAAAAAAAAGGAAAAGTGAAGAGTAACCTTTCACAACGGCCGTCTCGTCCCCGGGCAGGACACGCAAACGTTCACCGACTTGTACTAAACCACCACAGACTCTTCCTGAGACGCCGGTGGTAGAGCTTTGTCCTTTGAACACATTGGAGATCGGAAAACGTAAAGGGGAGTTGATGTCACGCTTTGGAGGTTGGAGGCGGTCTGCGGTGTCGTCAAGCGTCAGACTGGTAGTCTACTATATCAAGTAACAAACGGACCCAACAGCTCGGCGAGGGTGGGACCAGAGTACCAGCTGTCGAGGACAACTGCATCCTGGCCCTTGCGGCTAACGAGATTCACACCCGACATCGCACCGACAGGGACGAAGTGAGTCTTGGATGTCTGAAAGCCTGACTGAACGAGGAATGGTTTGAGTTGATGACAAATGTCTTCGTAGCGCTCCTTCGACCAGTCGACCTTTTTCAACGAGGTGAGCAATGGCACGCCCACCCAATCCAACGGAGAAACAGACAAACCATGTCGAGCTTGTTGATAGCCGCCACAATCTGCGTAACCCCCAGGCTACGCACGAGCACGACGTGTTCACGCGTCTGCCCGCCACGATCGAAACCTGCTTCAAACTCACCCGTTGAAGCGTCCACTACGAGCAGTGCACAGTCCGCCTGAGAAGCGCCAGATATCATATTCGGGATAAAGTCCCTGTGTCCAGGGGCATCAAGGATGGTAATATTCCTGTGAGGTGTTGAGAGCATCTGCACTGCAATGTCCATCGTTATACCCCTGTTTCTCAGAGTGCAGTCGCCCATACCACCGAGACCGAGAGAAAAATACTTACCGCTCACGCTCCTCAGTCGTACCGTCGAACTGCCACGCCCAGCTGAAGCTTCCCTTGCCAATTTTAGTACTCGCTCTTTCGTTCGCTACTTTTGCTTTTTCGTCGACACGACCGAGCTCATAGAGCAGCCTTCCCATCAGTGTCGACTTTCCAGCATCGACGTGGCCTAGAACGAATCAGAAAATCGCGCGTCAGATGGGAATAAAGATCCGGCTCACCGATAACGACGAGGCTGATTCCCGCTTGGCCCTTACTTTCCGCTTCTAGTGCCTTCGCTGCCTCTTCAAGTATTTTCTCTCGCGCAAGAGCCACCCTTGGTGACTCCTCTTGTGCGGGGGATGTCTCCTCCGCACCTAAGCCTAGCGCAAACACGTCAATATTCCGCTGCTCAAGCGCAGCGGGGCCCGAGCCCGTCGGCTTCGTGGCCCCGCTGACGGCAGTCTTCTTAGTAGTACTTTTCGCCGTTTTCGGAGATTTTGGCGTGGGTGATATCGCACGATTCGCGGCTCTCGACGCAGCTTGCGCCTCAGCCGCCTTCTTCTGAGCAGCAAGCTTCTGAGCTTTCTCGCGTTCCTTTGCAGCTAAAATAATATTCGCACAGCCATCTAGTCAGTACATGCTCGTGGCAGCAACCAAAAAAAAACTAATTTGCAGAAGCAGAAACCCGAGAAGCAGAAGTGAAGGAAGAACGTGAATGAGCGGTGGAGGGAGGGAAAGCAGTAAGGGTGGAACCGTCGGCTGAGCTTCGTGCCATCGATGTGCCACGACGTGCATTTAATACAACATCATCCGGGGATGGGACGTCGAATGCGAACGGGCCAAGCTGAGCAAATGGGACGTTTGCTGCCTTGACTGCAGAGGATTTATGTTTCGATGGAGTGGTTTCACATTGGTCGAAGACCCGTCTGGCGAAGATGCAGACTTTGAACGACCGTGACTGCGGTGTCGATCTCGAGGCATTTTATCCCGACGCTCTTTCCGATGTCCTTTATCTTCGTCAGATGTTAGAGGAACTCCATCCAATAAGATGGTAGCGAAGGTTGAGGGCGACGCACGGGAACGGTTGCCCTCGGGCTTGAACATGGCATGCACTGGTACAGTGAGGATAGCCTGTTCATCCTCAGGATGGTTGACACGCTTGTGGTGCGACTTCCTCGCCTTCGTTGCCAACTTGGATGGTTTCGGTTCCGGGGACGACGGGGACGAGGATATGTGCCCACCGGGCGGAAACGATGGGGGTAGAACAGGTGAATTAAGGTGATTCAATGTCTGATATGAAGTCGTGATAGCAGTCGTCGCGGTTGGCCCATTAGCGATAGGTGTGAGATATTCTGTATGTGTACTGCGAAGGAGGGTCGATGGGGATGGCGGGCGCGCAACCTTCGGCCTTGAAAGCCCGGAACTACCCTGCTTAGCCTTGGCTTGAGCTAACTTTGCAAGTTTAGAAGCTCGACGCTCGCCAGAGGAAGTGACCTCTGTTTCAGAGGCCGTGTAGAATGTCGAAACATCCTTTGCCTCGGAAGTTGGCCTCGCGGTTGACCTCGAGCTCGAGGATGACGTGACGGTGACGGTTGAATCGTGCTGAACCTCCTTGTCCTGCTTCAAAGGTGAGACAGCAGAACGGTCGGCGGCTTCCTGATTCAGAGCAGTCTGGATAGCGTGACGAACTAAGGAGGAAGTGGAGGAAGTATCTTTTTCCTCTTCGATGAATGACAGCTCAGATTCAGATGAAGGGCGCAGCGCCGGGTACGTGCGCACAGAGGAAGTCCCGAGTGTGCTTGAGCTCTGGCAAGAGCTCTGGCTGTATGTACTCGCCTTTGAGCTAGAGGCTCTTGAGCTAGCAAGGGCTGATAGTTTGGACTTCCTGGGATGATCCGAAGAGGTATGCGATTCAGCTACAGAATACCGAGGTTCACTCGGCGGTGGAAGGTCGGGCAACGGTTTATCGACAGGGAGAGCCAAATGCTTCGGCGTTATCGACTTGAAGACTTGCACCGGGATTGCCCGCTGAGCAGAGTTCGAGCGGGACAACTTAACTGAAGAAGCACGAGTAGACTTGGTCTGGTTGTCGGGAATGTCGGGAATGGTTTCAATAGGGGGGATTTGGACACTAGGCTCTCGCGGGGGCGGCGTTACTGTGCGAGTGGATTCGCTATCAGTTGAATCAGATGATGCCTCGGACCCATCACGGGACGGTTGCATAGCAGACGGGGGAGGTGACGGCCGTATGGTATTCGGATCGACGGGCAAGACCGCCCGACTTAGATGAGATTCTGCCAGCACAGCAAGAGTGGTATAAGCGTGGTAACCCAGCTGACCCGTTTAGGTGCAACTTACCAATTACTTCCCCGTATGAGGAATCGGTTGGGGTGGCGCTCGGAGCATGTAGGCTGTGACGGTTGACGTAGGCCAGACTTCGTGAGGTGCGCGTTGGGGCTTCAGTTAACTCGGTCTTCTCTGTCCGCTCCGTGATGGTGCTCAAGCGCCGCACATACATATCATCCGAGACCGAATAAAAGTCCTCGGGCTGAATATTCTGCAAGTGTTCGTTTGGGAAGGAAGTGAAACCAGAGCCAGAGCGGGCCTCAGCCACCCGGGCGAGTCTTTCCGCGTGAATTTGAGCAGGAGTCATGCCCTTAGCAACGAGGTCATCATCAGGAAGGGGGATTCCAGCTTCTATACGACGAAAGCAGTCAACCTCGATAATGACCATGATGACATTGACGGGGGAAGTTGGCTAAAGCGAGTAGAGAGATGCACCTTCTTGCAGCCGTCGCCATACCGACTTATGTAGAGGCCAGAAGGTATGGAAGGGTGAGGGTGAAGGGGTAGAATAATATAGGATGGACGACCCAAGGGGTACTAAAACGAGAAACTAGGGCTCACCTTTTCTCTCGCGGGCAGCATTTTTCCTCTCCTGCACCTCTTTGGGCAGCGCGTGAAGATTTTTATCGTGGAGATTAACAGATAGGCGTACCCGTTAACCATTCAATCGTCTTGTCAACGTCACAGTAGCAATCCCACAAGGTTTCCATAATGAGAGAATCCGTGAAACCGGATTGCTCTTCTGAACCAAAGGCGGTGCGGACTTGCTCGAGACCTGCTTCCACTTGTGCTGGGTACAAGAGAAGTCAACAAACCAGAATGGATAGGGCAAAGATAAATCTCCCTACCGCATTCTTCAGGCGTCATATCATCACCACCATCCGAAAGGGCGCCATCATCACGCTCTTCTAGAGGAAAAGAAGATTGAGTCTGCCGGAAGTTGGAGTGAGATAGGGTAAAGGACTTGCCGTCTAGATCTAGATTCCTGACAAATCTATGTCTAGACATGATGGAGATACAGCGTTTTACAATAGTCTTGAGAATGGTGATTTAATGGGATATTGTAGAGGACAATTCCAACATGTGGTTGAGGGGAGGCACCAACCTGATAATCTTCGCTCACGTGACACCATTTATAACAATTTATTTACATTACATTCCAGCAAAATTAAATTCATTCCTCTTTCACGACCATGTTTGCTCGAGCACCCATCTCGCGTGCAATCACTCGCGTGTGTATCTTCTCACTCAACATCTTACCCGCCGAGATTCTCACAGATACCATAGGCATTTTCTACCACCGCGTCGCGTTCGTCCGATGTCTCCAAGCTCGTCCTCGTCGGCCGCCTTGGTAAGGACCCGGAGGTTCGTATGACGAAGAGTGACAAGGAATATGTCTCGTACGCACCATTCTTTACCCAAAGGTTGACTGATAGATCTCATTTCCGAGCCTTTACAAGTTACTCGGTTGCCACGACGAATTATCCTCCGCCTCCTCCTGGTCCTGACGGCAGTACGTCCATCCTGTGAAGGCCAGAATCATAGTTCGACTGATTACTTTTTCTAGCTCGTCAGGAGTCCAAAACGACCTGGCATCACATCCTCTCCTTTAACCCAGGGGCGAATAATTACCTCCGTAACTTACAGAAGGGTTCCCATGTGTACGTGGAAGCTAATTTTGAGCTCCGGGAGGCCGATTCCGAAGCGGACCCAAACACTCCCCAGGGCCAGCGCCAAATTTTCCTCCGTCATGGTAGGTAAAGGTTTTCCCACTACCCCGCGGGTGCTTGACATACCGTTTAGAAAATATCCGAGTGCTTCGTGGTCCACCTCAAAATCATTCAACTGAGGAAAGCTCTTAGACTTGTTATCTGGGGCCTTTTTATCCTTATTCATTTATTGTAAATAATTGCACGGATTCAGGGCACCCTCTCTGATTCATGTGCCTCTTCGAATTGTGACGGCCGATATAATTTACCGACGGCGGAGTCAGATATCCACTCCTTGCCAAAATAAAGATTAGAATGTGACATGTGAACCCAGACTCGGTGAGAGCACGTACGGTACTGCCGTCACGAATGCTTGGTGAAAGCGGGACCTTCTCCGCCGCTTCAGACAGCTTGCGCAGATAGTCCCTTACAGAGCTCACAACCATCTGAAAGGAGCTTGGTGTCAAACTGTCCAGTCAAACGACAACCATAGAACAAACATGATGGTCATCTACGCTTGATCCAGAATAACATGCAACGACCGCGATAGGACAACATGGCGCATTCTGCAAATGGGTCAGTCTAACGACACCGTTGGGGTTAATACTCGCCTGAAGCCAAATTGGAAAGGCTAATTTGTTGGGAATATCAGTTCCAAACGGAGAGGAGTGGGGCGAATGGCGATGGGAGGCTTACCTCCTCCCTGTATGCGAAGGTCGGCCGGAAGGCCTAGTTCCTTGGGGGTCTTTCCCATCGCGCCCATTCCCTTTTCCACGTAAAAGCTCGAGTGACCCGTCCGACGGACGATAGTGATCATGCTGTCCAAGGATGTCCAACTGTCCAAGCTAACGTCGCCCATAGTATTCCCAAGGTCACCAACGGTGCATGAGAATAATGTATGCCCGACGACAGTCTGAATGGATATGATAAGGCCGCGGCCCTGACGTTGGTGTCGAGAAGACGCGCGAAAACGCTTGCGGAGCGAGAGTCCTAGAGTGATGGCGTCATTTGCAGAGAACGAGGGAAATCGGTAGGTCGCCTCTTCTTCCAAGGCTTTTGTTGCGAGTTCTGCATCGGTGGGGGGCATCATGGGTCTGTACAATTGGCCGTATGTAGACATGATCAGAATTCAGGAATTGAATAAATTCTAAAGACGTTTGAATAGGGGGTGTGACGGCTCAGACGTAGCTACTCATCGTGGTCCTTTGCCCATGTGAAAGCAATAGGAAATCGTGGGGGAAGAAAGAACACGAGGCTGAGGGGAGGTAGGCACGCACAGTTCAAAAGGAGGAATGCCACTGGCGTTCTCGTGATGCTGCTGTTCACCGTAGCCATTTAGATAACTCATGAGTTCGAGGCGTTGTCTGGCGCAACGGCGGAAACGTTGAAAGCCGAAGCTATAAAAAGAAGAGGCAAGAGAACAAAAGAACAAAGTTGAACATCCGAATTCGACATTAAATAACCCGGAGAGTGGTCAAAGCGACGGGGCTTTTGAAAACATCATTCAGGACGTTGAGAGTCTAAAGTACAACATAAAATGGACAGCCTCTGGTGCTTGCAACCACGTGCAACAAGGTCATCCATCTCAAGTCATCGTTGACCTCGGACACAATGGATTTTTTTCACGAGTACGGAGGAGATCCTCTAAAACCATCCCTGTTTGAATTAGTCGCCCAGGAGCAGCTCAGAGATCTCTTACAGCCTGCACTGAAGTATGTACTTTCCGTGAGTCCGACGTCCGACAATTGTCATCCTACGGTCTACAGTACTCTGACTGGTTATCTCTATAGGTTTTTGCACAGAGACATCCGAGATATTTGCTACGGATAGTCAATCGGCATGAGGAATTCTACGCACTAATCATGCTTTATGTCGAGCGTCACTATCTCCGTAAGCACAGTGAGTAGCCCCCAGTCTCCCTCAGACCCCTTCACCCATATGTGGTAGATTCCTCCTTTGCAGAGAACTTCTATGGCCTCAAGCGAAGGAGGAGACCATTTATTGAGACGGAAAGAGCTCGCGCTGCGGTTGGGGATTTTCCGGTGGAAGAGAAGTTGAGGGATCGAGAAATCTGGCGCTCGCTACTTGTCCTAGTAAGGAGCTCTCACGACGCCGAGATAAAATCCTGATGCGTTGATAGGTCGCCCTCCCTTATCTTCGTGCCAAGGCTCAAAGTTACTACGAGGACCTTGGTGGAGGAACAGATGTACTTGACGATGGTGCGCGGCAAATGCAGACGCTCAGTGAAGAGGTAATGTCCGATGGAGTCAAACAGTCGCCAACCAGACTGACATTGGCCCAGACGTTTAGGGGTCGCCTAAGGAGGCTATACAAGCGAACCTATCCGTGGATCAACATGGCTTTTGAATGTTGGCTCATGGTATACAATGTGACATACGCTTTTGAAAGGACGCCGTTCTATCGGCCTTGGCTGTCGTGGGTGGGCGTCGATCTTCGTCGATTGAGTGTCGAAGATATGGTGAGTTTACGTTCTCACGTTTGGCACGCATCTACTTAGTCGTGTTTTGTAGCGAGCAGCAGCAGTAGCGGGAACGTCACGCAAGGCCAAGCCATTGATAAAAGTGGCGGCCTGATAGCTATCTTGCGGCGCCTCATTTTAGCTTCACCTCGACTTGTTCTCGACTCACTCAAGTTGCTGCTACCAACAGCCATATTTTTCATCAAGTTTCTCGAGTGGTGGTACTCCCCATCATCTCCGGCTCGGGCCCTTTCGACGTCGCCACTGGGCCCCGCCATCCCTCCCCCTCGCTTACTCCGGCCCCATCCAAAGGGTATACCCGTTGACCCAACAAAATATGGACAATGTCCACTGTGCCGGTCTACGATTGTGAACGCGACAGCACTTCCTTCTGGGTATGTATTTTGCTACAGGTGTGCGTTCAGCCACGTAGAGAATCATGGGGCATGTCCTGTCACGCTTCTACCGGCACGTACGTGGGACCTACGGAAGGTACTTGTATGAGTGTGTCGTGTGTGTTGTATAGGAATTTGAGTAAAAGCCAGTGAAGGGCTAAATTGACAAATGGTGGCGACATCACGGCGTTTGTGGCGTCTCCGTGGTCAGGCGAAGTGACGCACGTTCGTCCCGTATCGCTTGATGGATCGATAGGCGTGGCTTCCTGCGGGAGTTGCACTCTAACTTGAACGCTGTCTGTTTTTCGAGAACATCCAATAGGAGATTAGTTCGAAAGGGCCATTTTCGGTCACCACTTTAGCCCGCCATATTCATGACTTTTTCTTTTTTTTCTTCCCTTGAGCTCGCCCTCCTTACTGTTTTACTACTACTCCCATCATCGTCTCCCATTTACAATGAAGGTCCGTTCTTTCTTGATCAATATTCCTCGGTAACGGTAATTCCCTTTTTTCAGTTTGGGAAACAGCTTCAAGCCGAAGTCATTCCCGGCTGGTCCCAGTACTATCTTGACTACAAATTTCTCAAGAAAATCGTCTCGTCCCTTGCGCGAAGCGCCCTGCCTCAGAAGCAGCTGCTCTCGCCCTCGGCATCCGTCCGGGTCATTCTGCCTCCCCCATTCCCATCTCTGGGGCCCACACTGCGGTTGACATTGTCAGCCAGATAAATGAGCCTTCCCTCATTCCTACAGGTCAAGATGACGACCGTGGACCAGACTTTCAAGCCCACAAGGCCGCATTCTTTTTCAAGCTAGAGCGTGAGCTCGAGAAGGTAGCGCCCGTTCGATTCCTCCCGGTCCCGGCATTGTCCACAGATAGACGCCCCCTTGTATAGATAAACGCATTCTACCTCCGAAAAGAGGCAGAGCTCAAACTCCGTCTCGAGACCCTCCTCTCAAAGCGTCGCGCCGCTGCTTCGAGGGCTCCCCGTGATAGCCTAGACGATACCACACAGAACTCCGTAGAATGGAAGGCCGTCGAGGAGGGCTTTCACCTCCTCGAACGGGATCTTTCCAAGCTTCAGGTGCTGCTCAGTCAACACAACTTTGTACCCATGCTTACCCCCGCATACTAGCACTTTGTCGAGATCAACGCGACGGGCTTTCGAAAGATCCTCAAAAAGTGGGACAAACGCTCAAAGTCCACCACAAAAGAACTATATCTTGCTCGCCAGGTTGACATCCAGCCCGTGTTCAATCGCCAGGTGTGTGATTGCCCACCTATCGAACTCTTCACGCTCGTGACCTCATCGGTTCTAGCTCATTTCTGAGCTATCGGACATCGTGGCGGCATGCCTGGTGGATATTACAGACGTCTCTGTAGGACTCGAACTCGAAGGGGGAGACGTCAGCGATCTCATCCTCAACCGACAAATCAGCATTGAGGGGAATATACAAATGGGCCTATTTCGCGACTTGGAGAAAAACCTTACGAAAGCTGTACTCAGCGAGGACGAAGATTCTATCCAAGCCTCGTGGTATATTCAGATACGCTTGGCCAACAACGCTGGGGAAAAGGAAATATCACTCGCATCCTTTGGAGAGCGGTCGTCGACGCGCCGCCGCGACTTGCGGACATCATATTGAATACCTCCACCGCTTTTGATTACAAGTTCGTTGACGATATCAATGGTCGGACTTGTCTTCACGAGGCAGCTGTCGCTGGTGCCTTACGTCTCGTTGATCTATGCCTTGACCGCGGCGTCAAACCAGACGACGTTGACGTCTACGGTCGATCGGCCTTTCACTACGCGGCGATGCACGGCCATGTGGACGTATGCAGACGGCTTCTTCAGGTCAACGTCTCACCCTATGTTCGTGACATGGAAAACTACAGTCCTCTGGTATACGCCACCCTCAAGGGCTCCGTCGACTGCGTTCGCGTTTTACTTGAGGAAGGAGGGGTCCCAGCACAGCCGAGTCAGCCTGACGGGGATCTCAACCCACTTGCACTTGCTAGTCTGGCGGGCCATTTGGATGTCGTTTTGCTGTTGCTCGAGCATGGCGCTTTAAGTCTACCCAGTAGTAATGGGGAATACCCCATCCACTTTGCCGCGCGACAGGGCCACACAGACGTATGTCGGCTTCTCGTACCGTACGATGGGTGGGATGTCCCGGACAAATATAACGATTGGACGCCCATCTTCCACGCAGCTCGCTTTGGACATGAGGGCTGCGTTCGAGTGCTGTTAGAAGCTAGCAGCCGGACAGATGCCACTGACGAGCACGGTAATAATGCCCTGCACTATGCTGCTTGGTACGGCCATCAGGGATGTGTATCCCTTCTTCTGCAATCGTCGCGGCCCAAAATTGTGAAACTCGACCCTGCTCGTAGCCCACGTAGCCCTTCAGAACGTTCAACCGGATCTACCGCCTTTCGGACGATCGAGCCGGATATTGACTTATCCCCTCTTTGTCATTGCCTCCACCTATGATGCCTCACCGCGTCTATGGCCACAACTACCTGGATAAACAATGCCTGATTCAGGTTACCATCGGAAACGCGGAATCGAAACACGATGACCCTACTGCTGCGCACCAATCTGACCCAGTACGGCTACACCCACGATTCATGAACTCAGCGCCGTGGATGCGATCAGGCTCTCGTCCCCTATTCTCAAACTCGTTATGACCTCTTCACCTTCCGCTACGTCTGCGCCTCACACTATTCCCCTTCCGTCGTCCGACGAAGTTCATGTCCTGACGCTCCAAACGCCCAGTTTGGAACAACTCTCGCTAGAATTTTCTCTGTACCCAAATTTCGGAACAAAAACAATTGGCCGTGCCGTAGCCCTCCCTTCAATGTTTGCTAGCGCCCATCTTACGAAAGCCTTCACGCTGCCTATTCTAGACCATCGACTACACGTTATCGGAGAAGTAATCCTTTCATGGCTCGTTTTTCCATTTCGGTCACTCAATTCGTTTCCCTCGTAGGTTTCTTTTGAAATTAACATCATCACACCATTCGATGGAGTGACGCTCGAGATCGGAGGGGCTGTCGAAACGTATTGGAAATCCCTAGCTGTACCTAACACCGCGCCTGCGCCAGCCGCAAAGACATCTACACCCCGATTATCGCGTACCCGACAGTTAGGTTCGGCCCAACTGGGGTCTCCCACCGGATCTCCGATTCCTGTATCATCACACGCACAACCCATTACTATTTCGTCCATCACGGGCAGTTACGTTTACCTCACAGTTCAGGTCACGCAAGATTTACAACCCGTAGTCTTCGGGGAGTGGCTGTTACCCGAACAAAACTTTGATCTCTGGGTAGCAGATGTCACCGTCGCGCAGTTCGAAGCCCTGGCTAGGCGGAAGGGCAGAGAATTGCGTGTCCCCAGCAATAACAACAACAACAGCAACAGCAAGAATAACGTGACGCCATCAGAATGGCATAGCCTTATCCGCAGATCGATGGTCTCTCTCGAGAACCTCCTCAAAGTAAGTTATGTGCCGTGTTATATTAATGAGTTATGCTGCAATTGGGACAAATCGCGCTAACGGCTGATTTATCACAACAAACCCATATGGTCCTGGTCCTGGTCCTGATCCTGGTTGGGATGAATTTATTTTATTGAACTTTATATAACACCACATGAAAAAAACACCCACCCCACACGCACAAACCAGACCGTCCCGGCGTCAATGGGTCTCTGCCTCGAATTGGCATATCCGATCACGAGTTCACCCGCCAGGGACTCTGATTCCAGGGACTCCAGGGACTGCGCTCCGTTCCGGCATCGGCTACCACTCAACGCATTCATCGACTCGATATTGAGGACCGTCTACCACGCCTCGGCACCAGCGCCAGAAGGGCACGGCGTACGCCGCCAAATCATATTTACTTCCTCTTCCCCGGATGCGTGCGCCGCCGTGAACTGGAAGCAACCGAACTGTGCGTTTTCACAAAAGTGAAAAAAAAAAAACTTTTTACTGATTTGCTCTATTTCATTTTCATTTGTTTTTTTTTCTCATTCATTCATTTCCCGTTTGTTTGTGTTCTTCTCTTTTTGTTTTCCAGATCCAGTCTTATTCGCGTCATCTTGCGGCAAAGTTGGGGCGAGTCCCCCGAGCACTACGGCAGCAATACACATTAATGAGGCATCACATGACTCGCGTCTAACGAGTATCAGCGCGGCGGTCGAGTTCTCGAAGAACAATAATCTTCTCGGCGTTTTTTTGGATACCTACCTCTTGGCATGTCTTTTCATTACCTGATGGAGCCTTTATCGTTACTTTGCTAATGTCACATCAGGTCAAGGTACCGTCGCTCGTTCGTGCTGTACGTGATGCGGGTCTTTTGATTGCCGCGTATGGCAATGGGGAAGACCTCACAAATCTTGTTTCATCGACACATAGTACCGATGGCGGTGCGGTTGATGCAGTTTTCCAAGAGGGCGTTTTGGTCTTCCATGACCATTTTCCACGGACATGGTTTTAGGCGATGCTGTAATGGGGACTATTTACGCAAATGCTCTATCTTTACAGAATGTAATAGAAGGTTTGTATTGATACAACATATAACGAGGGGAGTTGAAATGTCTATGATAAATCATCCCTATAAGAGAAGAAGTGGTGGGAACAATGTAATACCGTGATCACACGGACGCATGGTATAGGGCAGCATAGGAACCACCACGTTTTAGGAGCTCATCGTGGGTGCCGAACTCGGTAATGGACTGTACGAGTGCCGAAAACGAAACGTCAGCATGGGGACCGCATGGCTTGAGATGAAAATCATTCGACGCACACCGTGTTCCATCATAGCAATTTTTCCGCGCGGCGTGCGACCGAGAGTCGATGTGTGATGAACAGTACCGTTTTCACTTTGGCCCGCCTCCATCTGCGCCGGGGCCCCGCGCAATGGAATCGATAGTCTGGAATATTTTATTCTGGGCGTGTGCATCGAGCGCAGAGGTCTACGGTTTGCGGTCATTATCGCTCAAACTTTTGCAGTAAAAAACAAACGGCAAAAACGTACAGGTTCATCAAAAAGAAGGAAATGAACCTCTGGCTGGTGTGCCCGCATGAATGCACGAGCGAGGGCAATACGTTGCCACTGAAAACGTGGCGTCGCAGGGTCCATGTCAACACTCGAAAAGAGGCTATATTGCAAAGTGAACGCACCTCGCCCCCCGATAGACCGTGGGACGCCCAGGACGCGCGGTTGCCACATGCACCCATCCCTCCTGGTGAGTACGACATGGAATCGAGCCCGAAAGCATCCAACCGCGTGTTGATGCCGTGCGGCAGTGAACGTACGATATGATCACCTTCTGCAAGGTGTACAGCCTTCCGCAGAGCAGCTGGACGGTCTAGATCGGCAATATAACCTACACCGACGTTTTCAGCGACGGTGCCGTTATATTTGCAGAAGCTTTGAAAAACTGCAGTCGTTGCGCGGTGCAATTCTGCCGGATCGAAGCGGCGCACATCAACGTCATTGATGAGCAGCTCGCCGGAATGAAAATCAACTATGCGGGAGAGGACCTTTCCTAGAGTCGACTTGCCTTTTGCGGGAAAGTCAGAATTCCTAATTGAACCGCGGGGGAAGAAGGGAGGGAGACTCGTGAACTCACCAGAGCCATTATACCCAACGACGGCAAGAGTTTCCCCCGCTTCTAGGGTAAAGCTCACGTTACGCAGTGCAGGCTCCGAACAGCCCGGATAAGTATAAGAAAGATTCCTATGAACCGCCAAGATTAATTTTTTTTTGAAGGCCGAGACAAAGTTAGAGAACCAGGTACCGGGCTTCAATTTTCATTCCCCCTGAGCAGGACTCGTACTTGATCTGAGACTCCTTTTTCGGTTGGAGGAAAGGTTCAATCTCCATAGAAGCGCAAAAAGCGCCCATGAGAAATACCCCCTGGACGGCCATTTGGAGGGTGATAAATAGAGTGCTGATGGTGTAGACGATAGACTGAACGGAACTGCGATACAATGCGAGAGATCCGAGAGATGTAGATGTTTGAAGCATTAATACAAACGGTAGCTTTATGATTATATGAGCCGTAAATGTCGGCCCCAAAAAAAAGTAAATCACAAAGGAGCTTACATTTTGGAGTGCGGCGATAATTTCGGCCACATTTAAATGAAAGAGAATGCTTGAAATTGACTGTAATGATTGCTGGGATGAATGAAGACCAAGCACTGCCTGCCGAGCAGCCGCCCAGGTTTGGAGGATCCACGGGCCGAGACCGAAAAGCATGACTTCTGGACGGTGTGTATCACTTAAAGAGAGGTGCCTCATTTGTTCCTGCTTTTCGGTGAGACGGATCTCATCCTCACTATAAACGGGAGCATCAAACCGATAGGTTCGAGGGAGCAAGGAGTTCTGGATGAGAGGATATGCGGCAGAGAAGAAGGAGATAACCAAGGCCACGATTGATAATGGCCCGTAAGAAATCGTGGAAAGGACAAAGATGTGGGAAGCCAGTTCGGAGAGAAGCGAGAAGACACGAATGAGATCAAAGGGAGAGAGGAGGCCAAAGCCGCCTGCCCCTGAAACGAAGACACAAACAAGTCCGACTCTGCGAGAAGATCCCGAACAGTGGGATCTGAGAGTGTGGGGATATCAAGGCGGACGCGCTGCTCCATTTGTTGGTATTCTACCATGAAGCGCGCAGAATTTTGTAAGTAATGTTCATTGTTAGTGCTGGTACATTCAAACCGTTCAGTACGTCATCGAGTGGCAGAGCACAATTTAAAAACGTACGCGAATGAGTCTAACGATTTTTCTGCAGCAAGGCGGATGAATTCTGCCCCCAAAAGGCGAATTAAATGGGACCATGTATAGTGACCGGAGGAGAGTAAACTCTGGATCTAGATGGGGACGATTAGAAATGGCACGAAGTGGGTCACGACTTTTTTTGTACTTGCCTCATTAATGATGAGGGCATGGGTATATCCTTTGAAGACCGGAAAGGTTCCTCTAACGAAACTGAGTGCGACCATGACGAAAGCACGAAAAGGGTGACGACTCCAAAATATTTGGAGCATCTGGGGCACACAGAGCTCTGCAATCCTCTGAGCGAGGCGGATATTGGCGCGATTCAAAGGACGCTGAGCACCGGCGGTGATGTAACCGCCATTTTGGAGAGTAGGGACACGCGAGGCAAGCCAGGCATGATAGACCGAGCGGGGCAGAGGCTCTGGAGGGGGCCCGTCCGGATCTAAAATTTGATTTGAATCCGATTCTTTATTTTCCTGTTCTAGATCAGGTTTTGAGTCAAAGTGGGCTAGACAAGGATGAGAGGGTTTGAAGCAAAGAGAGTCGCAGAACAAGAGAGGGAAAGGATCGGAGAAGGAGTCGGGCATGGTAAAAGATGAGAGAGACGAGAGGGGATGAAGGGGAGAGGAAAGAGGGTATGCCGTATGACGGGAGGGGGAGACTTAAACATAAGAGGGTGTGGGTGTGATTGGCTGTGTCCGTCGGTCATGTTCAGGGGGGGAAGGGGGAATGAGAGGGGGGAAAAGAGAGAAAAAGAAGGGAGCGGAGGTGATGATGAAAGAAGGGGGACAACTCTCCATCCTCGGTATCAAACTTCCTCAAATGTAAACGCCAAACATGGAGGATCGGTCGGAGAAAGACTGCGATTGGGGTTCGACAGTCGGAGAGCGATCACAGAAGCTTAAAAAAATGGCATTACTGTAACCAAAATCTGGCTACCTTCAAATCTCCGGTTTCGGTTAGGGTCCCGCCCGCGCCCGTATACACCGCAATCCTGTCCTCTGTCCCACTCTTGCAAGCAATGAATTCATACCCGGAACCGGAAAAAGAAACAGAAAGAGTATCAGAATCAGAAAAATCACACGGCGATTTCGATGATTTACTCGCAGATTCTCTTCGTCGTCTAGACCGAGATGATTTTCGTCATCATCAAGACCCCCCTCCGTCATCCCTCTCCAAAACTCCTCTTCATGATGGTTACGGCTTCCGTCCTCCTTCCGGTGTATCTACCCCTACCGCACCCCCAGATCGGAATAGTCCACTCCCTGATGTCAACGGTCTCGGCTGGCCTGGTCAGTCTTCTCTTCTCTTTCTCTCCTTTGCCATTTCTTCCGTGCAATCATCCTCAATTTATCCAATTCACACCCTAAAAAGCAAAGTCTACCCTTTCTCGTGTCAACGCTTCCCCTGCCGAGAAGGCTGCCAGTCAAACTAGACTCGCTGCAGCCGTCCGCACCGTACTCGAATGCATCGGCGAGGATCCAGATCGAGAAGGCCTCCTTCGCACACCTGAACGATACGCCCAGAGCTTGATGTGGATGACGAGAGGGTACGAAGAGCGTCTGGCAGGTATGATCATTACCCTACCACCCGTTTTATGTTTCGACCCATAACAAGGCCATCTCTACCCGTGCAGACGTGATCAATGATGCCATTTTTGCAGAGGACCATGACGAGATGGTCCTGGTTCGCGACATCGACATTTCAAGCCTGTGCGAACATCATCTGGTCCCTTTCACAGGCAAGGTTCGTCCTCCGCGTGATCACGTTCCCCGATCCCGACGATTTGGCCACTTACAGCATCCCGTCCCCCCCTCCCCGCTCCAAACTCGCAGATTGCCATAGGATACATCCCAAACAATCTCGTTTTGGGCATCTCAAAACTCGCGCGTATCGCCGAGACATTCAGTCGACGTCTCCAGGTCCAAGAGCGCCTTACCAAACAGATAGCCCTTTGCGTACAGGAAGCAATCAAACCTCGCGGGGTCGCAGTCGTCATGGAGGCTACGTACGTCCCTCACCCGCACTGCTACCCTCACTTACGTCCCTCTCTAACCCCTTCATTCATCGCCTCCTCGTGAAAAAAAAAAAAAGTCATTTATGTATGACCATGCGTGGCGTTCAGAAGCCCGGTTCGATCACCACAACCTCATGTATGCTTGGCTGCTTCCGCACACACCACAAAGTCCGGGAGGAATTCCTCACACTCATAAAACGGTAGCCGACGGCTTATTGTCTTGGTGCGATTCAACTCGCATCATGTATATATCAACGTGTTCCGCGGCGGAGATTTCTCATTACGGTTGGGACTGATCCATGGTAGTAGATGCTATACAGGAAGCAAAATGTGTAATTCAATGGTGGCGAGAGGGTGGCAGGGACAAAAGGAAGATCAAGTACTGTACTTGTTTCTACATTCGGAGTGACGGTAATCAAATGGGCCGATACAGCACGCTAATGCTAATCATAGTCCTTGCGTCCCGGCCGCGGCTTGTCGTTCGCTCCCGGGTCGATCGGCAATAATTTTTTTGCCAGACCATGAGTTGGTTGGGCTGCGACATACCGATTCCGGTTAATACGTGGCCGCTTGGGCAGCTGCGAGTCTGAGGCCAAGCCTGCAGACACATCTTCCATAGAGTTCTTCTCTCGATCTGTTATGGATCATTACGTGTTCCGAACAACAAGTTAGTTTTTTTTTTTTTTACAATGGGCGATGCGTACCAGAAAGGGACCGTTTACGAGCTCCATCCCATTCGTCTTCTGGTGGCCAACTGCGTTGCTCTCCGATATCAGAACGGAACGAACTAGAGGCCGTCGGAGGTGAGCGGTATGGTCCGCCGATCCTCGACAAAAAGCTCCCAGAGCCCGACTCGGCAAGTGGCGATGATGCATTCATTATGGCGGGATTTGGGCCACTGGGCGGCATATCCCGAGGGTGCAGTGTCGCGGGCTCGCGCTCCCGATGATGACGCTGCTGCTGCTGTTGTTGCTGTTGCTGTTGCTGTTGCTGCTGTGCACTCTCGCGCGGTACCCACTCCCTCTCACGTTCGCGCTCACGTTCACGCTCACGTACTCCGGTGTCTGGCTTTCCATTCCTCATCGGTTCGTTGGTCGCCATAGCCCGTGGTGCCGATGGCGTCGTCGGTGGTAGAGGGATGGGTGTCTGAGGACCATCGTCAGACACGCGTTTGTCGGAAGGCTTGGAAAATGAGACATGTCAGTTTGGGGGCATGGCGCACTACGCTAAAGTAGGGGGGGTTTACAGAGCTGGCTCGCACCTTTTCTGGGGGTGCCTGACGTCCCTCGTTGTCTTCCTCGCGATCTCGCCGTCGCCGATCCGACTCCCGCGTACGTTCATGATCTTTGTCCTTGTCGGAAGTCCGCCGGCTGCGATCTTCGCGACCCTTCTCACGAGAGCTGCGCTTCGAGGCACGGTCGGACTGTAATAAGAGCACGATATAGGTAAATTTGGCAATTGGCTCCGTGAAGAGGGGAACACATACGTCATCATCGTTTGGTCTTCTTCGCTTCCCAAGCGTTTCCTCTGTAGACGGGGCGGAGCGATGTCCCAGACGAGCGGATTGGTTGCGATCTTCAGCGGGCAGCACCGTTCGGCCGCTGACATCGCGATCTTTCCTGCTCTCCCGATCCCGATCCTTTTCGTCTCGTCGGTGCCGATCACCCCGTTCGCGGTCACGGTCACGGTCCCTCTCCCTATCGCGGTCCCGTTCACGCTCGCGTCTGCTGTCTCTATCCCGCTCAGGGTCTCGTTCGCGCTCGCGGTGATCCCTATCCCGTTCTCGGTCTCCATGCCGGTCTCTACCACGCTCGCGTTCGCGTTCTCGCTCTGAACGCTCACGGCGGTGTTCGCGTCGTTCAGTAGCGTACGCTTCTTGTCGACTGTTTTCGCGTTCGAGGCGTCGATCCTCAACCCGGTCCACGTCACCACGATCCGCGAGTCGTTCGCCACTCGTCCGGCTTTCCGTGCTCGGGTTCCGAGTACCTGGTCGCGTTGGTGGGGACTGCGATCGTCTCCGTGAGCTAGGTGAATTATGTCGCACTTCACCACGAGCCTCGATAGGCATGGCTCTTGTATCTGACTGCTCTTCGTTACGGCGTATGGACTGCCTTGCCGTCTCGCGTAGTTCTTGTGCAGAAGCAGTCTGGCTAGGTGCAATCGGCGGGGGCATTGGCGCAGCGTCGGACCGCGAGGATCGTTCCTCCACAAGTCGATGGCCAGTGCGCGGCGAGTGTGGAGGCTGCTTCGCTGGAGGAAGGTTTGTAGAGAGTGTGTTTAGGAGAGGCGTAGGTGGGCTGTCTCTGCTCTGGAGTAAAACTTCTTGTGCAGAGTGTTGGCGGGAACGTCGGCACGGAGCCCGGGAGTCGGTGAGGGACGGCCACTGTCAACCTCTTCTTGCTTATTCGGGGCTGCTGGCTTGTCGACATCCATAAATTGCGACTTTGAGGAGTCAACACCGTTCCCGTTAACGGTCGATCGTCCTGGTGTGTCTCCCCTTGGCTCCGTGCGTACCCGCCTCACGACCTCTGGACGAGGGATGCTGTGAAGATCATCAGAAGGGAAGAAATAGGTGCCCGCAGTCTGACTGCGAACCTTTCAGCGGCAGGTTTTGCTGAGGACGTTGCACTTGGTTTCTCTGTGCCATTCGGTGGTTGGGGCTGGGCCCTAGACGCCGACGGTGTGGATCTCTCAGAAGGAGGTGCAGCCTCGACGACCTTCTTTTTGTCACCGACAGGCTGCGGAGGGTTGGGTGTGGAAGGTCGAGGGGAAGGAGCAGCGGTCTTCTGCGTGGTTCAAGGTCAGGATGGATCTCGCTCCGACGTTCGGGGGATTCTCACCTTGGACAGTCCATTCGTAGGGGCCCAAAGATGTTCTCGCTTCTTAAGACTAGCATGGTACCTGATCGCCCTAGTCAAATTCAGGAACTGAATTAGAAATTGATAAGCTACGTACGCCCTAGCCAGAATTTTCAAATCACCACGGTCTTCCTTCTCAATGAATGTTTCGATGACTTGATTCAACGGCGGGCCAGTCAGATCAATGACGGCCGACAGTGGGAAGACAGGCAGGATCTCCTTGAGGACGATGATAGCATTGTAGACATGCATAAACTCGTTCGTCTTGATGCAATCGGCCAGTGACTATTGATAATCGAATCGGTCAAGTCGGTAAATAATCGCGAGATCACCCACTTTGAACAGCTTTCGATGCCATTTTCTCAGGACTTGCTGGAAATTCTGCCATGTCAAAAGGGACGCCTTTTCTACAGGGAACTTTGGTGACCAGGACTGCTGGAAACCGGGTAGGTGTGGATCTTCCCCCCAATCTTGGTCCGGTTGTCCTGTTCGTACGAGGCCTCGTCCGAGAACCATTTGTACAAATCAGTCAGTATCCCAAGTAAGAACCGTCCTACACAAAGGCGAGAGGTAAAGCTTAGAATATAGTTCGGCAGGCAAAGACTTGACGGACCATAGTTCTTGGCTTCATACTCGCTGCAGAGAAAACGACAACTTTGATGTGATCCCCAAGGAGCTGACAACAGAAAATACATGTAGACGGATCGCAAAATAAAGCGTAGTAGTCAGTCTGACTTACCCTGTCATAGACCATCAACGTGCTAAATCCGGGGGTGCCCATGATGTGAATCGCCTTGATGACTTGAGCACAGTAGTCCGCATCCATAGGCGACAGCAAGCAGCGCGGCTGTATACAATGCTCAATGATGGCGGACGCCAATGCGCCGCCTTCGGACCGTGCGAGAACCAGTGTGTCTTCTCCTTGCCAGCCGCTTGATCGTGAACCGCCGCGACGCCGCCTGCGTTTTGAGTTCCTGCGCAAGCGTCTGCGCAGACTGGGCGTATCGATCCCTCCGGGCACGGTGGGCCTGCGCTCCTTGACGCTTCGTCCTGTCGGAAGAACGATCCGCCATGGTGTACTTGGAATCTTCTTGGCGGCTGAGCGAACGCAGGGCAGCTCCTTCCTCCTCGTACCGAGAGGCAGGTGGTGCGAGATCGTATGTCGACAGCTGCCAGAACGTGAGGTAGAATCCTGGTCTAGATACACATGAGCGACTGGTTTGCGTTGCTTCGGCGGGACTGACCCGATGACATCGTACGCAGCCTTGGGAGCTATCTTCTTCACGTCCTCGAACAATGCCTTGATCTCGGGACCCATGGGCTCTGAAAGCAACTCAATGAGGTAAAATAATGACATGGCATGGCATCCACTGACCTCAGGTGCAGGCGAGATGGTCTGTGCCTGCCCATCACCATTCTCCATTACAACATCTTCTTTGGCGTCTTGAGTGCCAGACTTGGTTTCTACAGGCGCAGGCGTCTCTGACGAGCTGGAATCTCCAACCGCAGGCGATGCGATACGTGAGTTTGCGATGCTGGGGTCTCTTTTCGCGGCAAGCGCTGCCTTGAGCCGTTTTTCTGCCTCCTCGTTGGCGACGCGCTCCTGCTCCTCTGCAGCCAGCGCAGTAGCTAATAGACTCGAATGCAATATAGGACGGATGATCTGCATGCAGATCGGTAGGCAGATGCCGTACTTCTCGCCCAGATCGGCGAGGGTCGGCACCACTTTCTGCGCATAGTCTTCCGACTGAATGACAGCCGGCGAGGTCAGCAGCTCCAGATATTGAAGCAAAACGCCATGAGTCTGTCCAACCAAATAGTGTCTCAATACCGGATCATCTCAAAAAAGTGGCACATAGCGAGAAAAGGCTTACGGTATCATATAAGCTAGCAAGCGACTTTAAATGCGCGTCGGGGATCTTGTACACGGCTGATTGTCTCTGCTGCGCAACCTGCACGAGTAACGGGAGCGCAAGTTGCGAGTCTAGCAACGCTTTTCCGAGACGCAGTGGGCCCTTAAGGACAGCATCGCCAGGATCGAGCCGTGCACCCCTTGCCGAAGAGGCGACTGCCTCAATACGGAGTGTGGGGCCGCCAGCCATGGCAGCAATCTGGGTCTCGGAGAGGGTCGGCAGAGGCTCAATTCCGGCCATCTTCCAGATGAGCTCGCGCAGGACGACGATTTCCGTAGTCTGGCCCGCGTAAAGTTGATGCACAATGTATCTGAGAAGCGGTGAGAGGTCCGCCGAGTAGCGCCGGAAGAGCATCCCGGTGAAGGAAGCGAGGCCTGTAAAGCAAACGCATCAGCCTACACCATAAAAGACATCCATGAACGCACTCTGTAACCAGTCCGACGTGTTCACACCATCGTCCTTGACTCGTTCCTTGTGCGGATTTGCCAGCGCGTCCAGGATGATGTACACCAGTACATCGAAGCCCATATTTGTCGCATACCTCAGTGCCTGTATCACAACACTCGCTAGATTGTCGTATGCCATAATTTGGTTGACAGCATTGGCGAAAAAGATACATGGGTTGCTGTGCGCGATCTTCGCGACCGTCCCACTCAATGTATCAATGGTGTTATGCGACAGACGCCGCAGGACGCCCTTAGACTCCCGGTCCACCTGTACAGCGCGCACGCGCAGCTCTGGATGTGTCTTGTACGTACGCGTCTTCCACTCGCCGTATAGCTTCCATCGTACGGTAGTCTCGAACTGGCGGATCACGTTCCAAATCTCGACGGTGCACACCGCGTTGCCACGGATGAGGGGGAGTGCCGGGAGGAAATAGACGCGAAGAATCTTGTGCCAGAACTTGGAGATGGGGTGCTCCGACTTGGGTGTTCCAATAGGTTTCTTCGTCGTCGGGTCAATCTCAAGCTGGCAATCGGTCAGCAGGGGCTTGTCCAAAACGTGACTAGAAATGGCCGACGCACTGTCGACGTAATATGCAACCGGCCCAACCTCGCGAATTTCGTCAAGAATACGGGATCGCGGGAGATGTGAAGTCCCACAAACGCCATTAGCGGCTCGATGACGTCTATTAAATCCTCCAGCGTACTACATATGGGTATTCGGTCCGCCCAAAACGGGAAGAAGTAGACAAAGTCCGCAGTACTTGTTCCTGGTGGTGTTGGGGCACAAAGCGTTAGCATAAACTTGCGGGCAGGTGCGGGAACCACGCCAGTGGCACCCCAGCGTGCGCAAGGTTGAAGATTCGATGGATTGCGCGGTTTCGTGACAAGATGCTGGTCGTACAATGTCGCTAGCGAGTGCTTCATCACGCGGATGAGTAGATCTGCGATCTCTGGGTGGGCATCGACCAACCAGGGGAACTTGGTAAGAAGCACGAGAGCAGGTCGGAGTGCACCAACGGAGAGCAGCGCAACAAGCAAGCCGACCTTTTGATTGGGTGGCTCTTTCGGTTCGGATGTTGGATTAACAGGCGAGGGCTTCTTTGCTTCTGGTGGCGGGGGTGCGATGCGGGAAGAGCTTGGTTGAGATGAAGACTCGAGAGGTGCAGCCATAGCAAGCTGAGAGACTTTGGCGTTGTCGATACGGGCATCAATGGAAGCCATATATGCTTTATACCCCTTGGTCTTCAGGTCGTCGTCCGTAGGGGAAAGATGGGGATAAAGGTGATCGAGGGTAATGAAGTCCTCTCGAATGAGGAGGGCGGCAGACAGGTACAATTGACGAGGCGTCATCTCTGTGACATCGGGTGACTGACCGGCTTTGAATTCAACTGCTTGCATGATATTTGGGTGCGACGAACCTGATAGTGACGGAATTTGAAGCCGAGTACCTGTGCCATAACGCGAGGCGTGGACTGGGCGGGCAGAGTCTTTGACGAATCCTTGCTCTCAGCCATATTCAAAACCTCGTCCAAACTCCTGCCTTTGTACTTTGAAATACAATCGTCCTCTTTCATCGACTCGCCCCTCTCTTCGTTGATCCATGCGAAATTTCCGCACTGACCTTTCCAAGGCGACAGGCTGAACAAAACGAGAAAGAAGCTCCAGTGTGTCGTGAGATACGCGGAAAAGAGGTCAAGGATGACATCAAGGGCCCTGTTTGGGTCGAGGTCAAAGTATCCAATGAGACTAACAATTCGTTCCCAAACAGGCTGTACGCGTTCTGGGGCGATGGAGCATGGATCCAAAGGAAGGGCAGTGGCAGGAGAATGTGGAGGAGGTAGGGCGCTAGTCACCTCAGTGATGAGCTTGGAAAAACCCTCCGACTGCTCGCGAAGGAGGTTGAATTTGTTCTGCTTGTAGCTGCAAAACAACGAACATCAGTACGGGGAAGTGGGAGAAGGGAAGTTACTAATGATACGTACAACAAGCCTGTACGCGCTCGTACTTCCTTTTTATCGAAAGAGGGCTTGTCCAAGATGAGGCCCACACCTGCGACAAGTGACATGTCTAGCCGTTCTCTGCAAAGGCTTGCATTTACGACACCGTCCTTCTACACACATGAAATGGTCAAGAGATTCGTCCTCCAGAGGCAAGAAAAAAAACAAACGGACGCACCAGAAGTAGCTTCACGAGCTCGAGCAGCGTCCCTTTGTCCTTAGTCGCCGCGTCCCTGCTCAGCACGGCACCCGACTCGTCCGCCTGACCATTAACCTGCTCCTTCTCCTTCTCCTTTTCAACATGCGCCGCAAGGGTGGCTTTGGAGTCCGCAATGACGTCGTCCAGCTGCGAGTCAATCGACCACATGTTGTCGACGAGGAGCTCGCTGAGCGTGGTGGCGGCCGGCGACGGCGCGTCCTGGGACGACGATGGCAGGCTGAGCAGCATGCTCTTCACGAATGAGGCAAATGCGGTCGGTGTGAGAGGGTGCTTGGGAGGCCAGAGGGAGAGCGTGGCAGAAAGGAGGGTGTGGTATGCCGTGGCTAGCGCGTCGACGGCATTGGCGTCGACCGGTGTGGAGTGTAGCTGTGTCAGGTATTTTCGGCTGTAAAATAAACGATACAAGAGTGTGAGTTTATTGGGTGGGAGAGAATAGAAAGGCGGTCGTCCGAGACGATGACCAGGTTGGTTGTTTGGACGTACCAATCCGCCTCTCCAGACTTTGACCAGTTGGAGAGGAAGGCCCGAGTTTTTTGGATGACGTCCATATAATCCCAGACCCAAGTTTGAACGAATACAGAGCTGTTGTGGAAAGGGGAGTGGTGAGGGATGTGGTCGTGAGTGACCGTCTCACTCTGAGTTATTATAAATCGGAAATTCGAAACAAAAGCCCCGTTCAACTCATCCCAAATATTCGCCATCCTCGCTCAACCTCGATGGACATACTCCCAGAAAACGATGGCTTCTCCCCAGACTTTCTTTCTTACAACCAAGACGTTGCCTATGAAGACCAAGTACTGCCCTCCCCTACAGAGGCCTCACCAACTCTACCACTGGCCGACCGAATTGGCCGCAACAAAGTCTACTTGCTCTCAGAGACGAACGTCACCCGCGGAAGCAAGGTGCGAGTGTGACAATGTCATTGAATTCCGCCCCGAAGGCCCTAATGAAGATGTCCGACCTCTATGACGCCTCAAACAAATCATCGTTACTGTATTAGAGGAAACGCGAAGACGAAGAGGAACAATTCGACGCTGCGAACGAATTGGAGATGAGTACAGGTAAACTATAATCCTCAACAGCATCCTCAACAATCATCTAATCCTCACCCATGAACCCATTCTCAGATGACAATACTCGACGGCCCAACGCCCTACTTTTACACGGCCAGCCAATCGCGCACTTGCCTACGAAACGTATATTCGAGTACGTCACGCACTTTGACGCAAAACCGCTCGGACTCGAATGGGTCGACGACACCACCTGCGTTCTTCTCTTTGCTTCTTCTGCCGCCGCAACATCGGCTTTATCTCGACTGCAACGAACACTATCGGAAATGCCCGACGAGCGCGGCTTTGTGCATGCCAAATCTATCCCAATGGCATTTTGGCCGCCCAAGGAGCGCATCGACGCAAGTCTAGGCAAGGGCGAGGGCCTCAAGGGTACCCTACTTTTACGCTGGGCAGAGGCGACGGACGTGAAAAAACGTGGAGCCCGGAGCCGGAGCGAGTTTTATCGCATGCACGGCGTGGACGGGCAACAAAGTGGGGAGGCAAGAAGAGAAGACGCACAAGAGGCAAAGAGGCGGAGACAAGAAGAGCTCGATGAGGAATTGGATGCGTTCCTGCGTGAGGATTCGCCCGACGAGGAGTCTCGCTCTGCGAGCCCTCCATCAAAATGCGGGCGGATTACATCGAGAAAGAGAACAGGGAGAAGACGCTGCTGGAGCGAACATCGCAACTACGTGCTCACTATGCTGACAACGACTCTTGGAAGAAGGGTCTAGAATCCCGTATGACAAGCCCAAGGGATACAGGGAGACTACAACGCAGGCTAGCCGGAGAGGATGGCCGAGGTCCGAGGTGGAAGGGCAGCCGAATAGAAGACAGGGAGATGCCTAGTCGGTATGGGAGGCCGAAGAAGAGCCAGC
The DNA here is from genome assembly GCA_022376515.1 of Lactifluus volemus. Taxonomy (NCBI): domain Eukaryota; kingdom Fungi; phylum Basidiomycota; class Agaricomycetes; order Russulales; family Russulaceae; genus Lactifluus; species Lactifluus volemus. The sequence goes on along the minus strand of WTXI01000006.1, from coordinate 1,161,529 downwards.
AGGAGCTAGATGAAGAGCTAGACTCATTCTTGAATGAGCGAGAATAAGTCTGCGACTGGTAGCAGGACGAAGGTGTCGCCATGATGACACTATTTGCACACTGAACGTCGATGTTCGCGACCTGGTGGCCATGGAGTGCTACAATTGCAGCCAGGTAGTAGAGAATAAAGTACCCAGGCCCGAGGCGGCGTCAAAGGGCTTTGTATTTGTGTTCAGCGACATTGATGCGTTGACTTTATTCTCCTTCGCTAGTCGAAGAGTTCGGTTTTGGCTGCAGCCCGAAAATACCCATGGCCACAGCCCCACCGCTGGCATCGCGCATCACCCTTCTGCATTGAAGATGCCAGATCAAGGGCTGTGCAGAGCCGTTCCCATGCTGGTAAGAGCAACTTGACCAACGCGCCTGAACCTGCCACGTCGTGGCATCAGTCTATCGGAGCTGGCGGATGTTCTTAATTAATTGACTAATCGATAGCGCGAGGAGCGGTGTGTGCGGTGGTAGCGCAACTAGCTGCAGTCCGTCCAACTCGAGCGCGGCTTGATAGTCGTTGACTCCGCGGACGTCATGGACACAAGATGAGGACATGCAAGATCAGAAGATGTCGCAGGTGCTCCTGCGTGACGTCGCCGTTCTTGCGGACATAGACGGCCACCTAATCTCCATTCGTAGGTGAACCACGGTCTCAACCCCAGACACTACAGTAGCCAAGGAGGGATCTCCAAGTCTGCATGGACGAAGGCCAATAGACAGAGGTGATCACCTAAGTCCACTTCGACGCTCGGGTTCCTGGCCATTATTCACGTTCAGCGCATGGCGTCTCCTCATAGCCTTTTTACTGCACTTCTGGTATCATAATCCTAACGCCATACTTTTCGTTCTTCTCCAAGCCGTGCCGACTGATCCCGAGGAAATTTTTCCTGGCGCAGAGGTAATGGTAGTCGTGAGCGTTCTCGGCTCGGGCTTTGTGCTTGAGGGACTTATTTGACGGAGTCAGGCCAGGCAGGCCTAACCCGCACCGGGGAGATTATGAGTATGACGTGGAGAGCGAAGCAGAACGAGATTGACGGCTTGTACTGCCGATGCTACAGTATAAAGAATATGATGGCTCGTGCAGGCGGGGCCGAGCATTACCCGGACCCGGGGGCAATGATATGCGGGTTGACATTTGAAAGACAGACAAGCTGTGCGATTTGTTTTGGGTACAGCATTGTGGCAGGTGTCGCATCTTGACGAGCGCGCGCGATGGAAAAGGTTACAACCTTGCACCGTCACACATCGCGACTAATGGCTACCGACCAAAATTGAATGAACTTGCTCTCCATTCATGGGCACAGGACAAGACCGCGTGAGCTTGGGTTGAAGATCGCACCTTGCGACGTGCCACATGCTCGGTTGAGTACATTGAGTCTCCAGCTCGTACCCTTGTAGACGCATGTACACGTGTACACCTTCCCCAGTTCTATCTTGAATGATACGGTTCGAATATCGTATTATTATCAACACCACTTATAATAAATGTTCAGTCATCTCATGGCCGTCGATATATGTAAAAAAAAATAAAACGTAGATGCCTGCCCGATTCCCATTGACATCGCAGGACAACAGAGTGCCTTCAAGTACAGGGTAGTGGGAGCCACAGGGGGGCAATGGTCGTTGTGGCTTTCCACTCACTACAACCTTATGGTTGCATGACCGGATGTCTGGGAGGTCCCTTGTCTTTCCCTCAGGACATGTTCCTGGGTGTCTATCTATCATAACAAGACCAGGGCTACATTAGAGTGTGCAACGAGTGCTTGTTCGGAGGCGATGGACAGGAATTTGTCTACCATCAAGATAGGTCGTACGACATGATCAGAAGGGCTTTGATGGCGTGGAAATGGCAAAAACGTTGGGCACCACCAGAAACGGGCGGGTGCCATATCATAAATCAGAAAACTAATTACGGCATGGCAAGGAGAGTAGCCGGTTAATTGGGCCGGTGCCAGTGGCGTCGAACAAGGCCACATTACGGCGTAAAAGAGCCAGCTACGCACCGAAGTAACCGAATGAGGATTTGTTTCGCGTGGCGCTTTGCGAAATCATAAAGGACGTCCCATACGGCATGGATACGGGCAGGAAGCGACTAGGCAGCCGATGTCGGTCGAGACTTGGAGCACGTTCAGACGGCGTGTAAGTTGTGTGTCAAGAACACAGAAACCGAATAAATAGCATTCACATTCCGGTGCGAGGCAGTGAAAAAGGTCGGTTGTCTAGTTGATACCCCGGGTTGGGGTAGATCAGATTGTGCTCCACAAACAAGTACACGAGTACAGTATCGTTATTTTCCGTGAAGTTCGGTGGGGTTGATTGACACGAGATGGGAGTGTCGAGAACCCATAAACCGGGGAAGCGGAGAAAGGTGGTGGCAAATGGTCGCCAAAAGGGGTAAAAACCAATGCTGGAGAGTCACGGTCCTGTGTACGACCGAACCCTTTTCATCTCTCTTACTCTCTTACTCTTTCTTCCCCTCCCCCTCCCCCCTCCAATGAGCATTTCTATCGATGATCTTGTATCCTCTCTCTCTGCCAGTCATGTATCACAGGAGGCTATGGATATCGCCACTCTTCAGGTAATTCCTCCCTCCTCTTCCCTTCCCTTAAATCTCGTTAATCCAGAAAAATGTATCCAGTCCCAGCTTTCACAAGTGATATACTACCCCTCGCAAAGTCAATCCGGTGTACACTGTGTTACACGTCGCAACAGCTACGCGCAACCGTGCAATACCCCGACTCCGACCTCGGCTACTGCATCGTTTCATTGGGAATGGGACGATGCTACTCGATACAGGGGCCAAAATCCCGCCCCTTATGTAGCCCCTCCCCCTCTTCACGATTGCGATGTAGACGATGAAATGCAAGACGAGCAGACCGTCGAAGATCTCCTAAACGCGCACACCCCAAACCAGTGCCTGTTTGACGCGCCCCTGGCACAACGACAACAGCCGCAAAAGTATCGTCCGGTATCTTCGGGCCAGCCCTTCCCCATGCCCCCGCCCCCACCTCCACCCCCAACGTACGATAACATACCGGGCTTATCAGGGTCACCATCTCATTTTGCAAACACCGACCCGTTCTACCTTGCCGCGTCGCAGACTGCCCCCGCACCGTCTTTCTTCGCCCAGGCCGCTCGACCAGCGCCCAATTCCCCTTTCAACCTGAACCTCTCCGCGCAACAGGCACATCATGTCCTCGAGGTCGAGTCTCGTACCGTCCTCGTCGGTGCCGGTCAGAGCCGGTAATCCCCCCTCTGTTTTGTTTCTCCTGTCCCCTATCGTACCCCTTTGAATAGTTAACCTTTTGCATACGCTTTCGAACACGATCTGTCCTTTTACATGATAATTTCGCAGTGCAGCGCGCTGCTCGTCGCCATCGGTCTGGGTGGTTAGAGCCCTCGTTCACATCTGTACAAGGCGACACGACAGATACCCCTCCTACTTAGATTCGCATATGTGCGCCTTCGGCCTGTCCTGACCCTCTGATGTTGTGGCGGCAGCTGCCATCGCAACCTTGATGCACTTCCCCCCTCTCCTTCTTTTTCTTTCCTAATCGCGTCCTTGCTCTCGTCTTTATCGTCTCCACCCTATCTACCATCTCCCTCTCCCCGGATCTTGGAGAGGGCCAGTTACCCCTTCCCACCCCCTGTACCTCGTACGACCGATCCCGGTCCGCATCTCTCGCACGCTGCAATATTTCACTATCGTATTGGTGTAATCGGCCACAATTCTTGTTGTTTTCTACATACGTCATACTGGTTCTGTACAATGTACGTTTTCCTTGCCCGTCGGCGTCAAATTTAGTATTATGACTTTTTTTTTCCCCCTCTCGGCAAAAATTACGCTCAAACGTCACCTTTCTCAGAACGTGGGAGTAAAAGTTCCGAATTCTGAAGTGTACGCAACAGAGATGAGAAGAGGTGATGGCAGAGTTTGTACAAGCGTTCGTAATTATTACATCTTTCCATCAATGATATCGGTCTATCCCGGCCTGTGAGACAGACCCGTGACCGCAACGAAAGGGAATAGGTGAGCTCCAAGTAGGTATAGGTATGCGAGAACAACGAAAGCAACGTGACAAGAAGATGGAGACCTAGAAGAGCCTGAGGTCTTCGAGTGTCATCTGCTTCACGATGTCCTGAGGGAGATAGTCAGTTCGAACTGGAACGAGACGAACCTTCAAGTTGTTGCCGACCATCATCTTGATGACCAGAAACAGCTCTACATTCAAGATGAATGCGTCCCGATACATATCGCACACCTTGAAGAAATCTAAGGACAGACAGACATGGTGAGCGGGGGCGGCCCGCCGGGGAATCAACAAAAATATTGCGCACTTCATCAAATAACTTATGGCGATCATCCGCGAGGCTAAGTATTTTTCGCGATCTGTAAAAGTCGTTGTGATTTATTGAACCGAGCTGTCACTGTATACAAAAAAGATCGTGCGTTGTGAGAGTTGCGTTGGTGAGGGCAAAGGACAACTTCTGCCTGGACAGTGATTAGACAGACCTGTCGAGCTTTCATGAAGCGCTTTTCCATCACTCCATCTCGCAGGCGTTGACTACGCACAAACACACAGCGCAAGGACGAGAAGAAAGACGTGAGACATGGCGGATCGAGGACGAACAGTTTGACCGCTTGACGTGACTGCGCGGGGAGGCAAAAGTATGGTAAAGGAAAAAGGAAACTGCACTGGCACTGCTCCGTCACTACCCCCGTCATCGCGACGCGGGGGGAGGACGATGATGACGGCTTGACGAGGCTCGATGCTGCGTATCGTGACACCGATTTCGAGTTCTTCTCAGGCGCGCGCTCCCAAGAGCTGGACACTTCGGTACTGAAGAGATCGAGCTCGGCAGTAAGAAGGTGTTCACCATTTTGGGTGAGCCGAGCCGCAACCGAGTTTCAGCGACAACTTGAACACTACTAGTGATATCCTTAACTTGAAGGTCACCACCCCCTAGCTGTACCGTAGATGCCAATGTGACACTGATTGGTTTTGCCCTTCCTCTCGCTGTCCCGTTGCCCCTTCCCTCCTCTCGGCGATTCTCCTCAGCGACCTTCGACTCTTTGACAGCTTTCATTCTCACACGTATGCGAGCACTACCTTTCACTCTTCGGCTTAAGTTCCAATGTCCAGCGTCCAGCTTCCTCGACACATCTCTTGACCCATTTTGTCGTTCGGTCGTTGCAGCCAGCGCTGAGGCTCTCGAAAACTGGTCCTCAAAGCCCTATGAGGCTGGCCATACGTTACGATGGGACTACTTCATCAAGTTTGGAAATCCATCACTCGTCTACGAGGCTAAGACCTCTACGAGAAGGCTGTCTGAGACTCAGACGCACCAATCATTCCGAAGGTCATTACCTGCTTCGTCCACGACCGTTGGATACCTCGTTTCGGAGTTCATCAATGTCCCACCATTCATCGGAACCTGGTTGCAGCAAACGAATTCCGTCTGCATGCGAATGTTTACCACGCGATTGCGAGGGCCCTGGGCTGGCTCTGTCCTCCACCCAATATGCCGATTGACCGATTGAGGGGCGGGTTAAGTTCGCAAGCATCGATGCAGTTGAGAGATATGTGAATAAGGTACGGTTACACTTTGCTACGAATTTTCAGGTAGCCGTTCACCATGAGTTGATCTAGGCTTGTGAATTCATCTCTCCTAAACATTTGCCGCTGCCCATCAGTTTCTCGACTTTGAAGGCGTCAGCCTGCTTCCAGGATCCTTTTACAGCTACTCGATGCACGGCACCACGAATAGCCTTATCGAAAAGGTTGCCAAGTATCTGCCAGGACGGCGGTCTCCGAACTTGCCAACGATGCAAGCCGGTAAAAGCTTGTTGCACTTACACGGAAGGCCAAGCCTTGGTATGCGGTACCCGCTTATTATGGAACTTTGGACTGACGACGGGATCAGGACTGGACGAGGGCGGTTACCCGACTCGTAAGTAGCTATGTTCGAGAGGGACTGTCGTCTTCGTATCGCAAACCAATCTTTGTGAAGCTACTTACGAAGCATCTCGACCTGATGTTCTTGCCTCACAGTTATGGCTCCATGCATAGGCGGCTCGCCCATCGAAACCGTCGGACCCTCTGATGTTGTGGCGGTAGTGGCATGCCATGTTTCTGCTCCCAGTGCCTGCGTGCGCGAGATTTCGACGCAGATGGCCACACCTGTCTGTCCAATCGCTTCTAGGCTCTCCAGTTGCTGTCGCAACTGCTGCTGATGACCTCATTGACCTGACGGGTCTACGGCACGTCATCGTCATCCTAGCGAAGAGCCCACGGTTATCGACAAGCGTGTCTCGAACGCCTCCACCTTGTCATCGCGTGGGAACTCATGGCGAGGCCGACCCAAGGCCGCAACCGCATGAATACCTTGCAGATCCGCAGACTCAACGCATTTCGACGATTCCGGTGTCTCCCCCACGCGGGAGTCTACTTTTCCTCCATGCCACGTGGCCTTCCCTGTGTGTGAAGTATGACCAGAGTTCCTTCGAGCGTATGACCAGTAGCTTACTGGCGCATGCGTACGGTAGTGTCAACCCGCCATATGAAGCATGTCGAGATTAAGAATACTGTACCAACAGGTTCACACTCGGTCATTCGTATTCTTGGAAAAAATCGCTGTGTGCCTGCCCAGCAACTTCTTGAGTGCGTGAGGGTCGAGTCAGGACTAGCTGAGCCAACGGTGGAGTAGATGTGTGGCTCGATATCGAACATGAGCAATTCCTCTTTGGTCACGCCAGACGAATTGCAAAGCTCCTCATCTAACATGGGTTTCCTCACAGTCTTGCTTGCGGATCTCTCTTCATGATGACCCTCCCCCGGCATACACTACAAGAAGTTCCCGCGGCTACCACTGCGGGTGTGAGAGAATCTGGCGCTGTGTCATCCGCGATTCATCCTCATCATCTGGTTTCTGCTTAGTTGCGACCGTCGTAGAGGGTGCGAATTGAGCGGCGTATATATGCACAGGAAGCTGTGATCATGAAGAACAAATAGCTAGTAGCTCACAAGCTTGAGTACGAGTGTGTGGGCGGAATGAAGAGTCTGCTGAGCGAAAAGCGACCACATGATCCATGATGTGTAACACGTGAGTGATAACATATACATGTTTACACCTCTTTCCTAGATCATGATGTCTTCCACATGGAGAAACTTGCTATTAACCATGGAAATCATATGTCTACAGCATGTCAATGAAGTGATTAAGGTGCTGCTCAGACCCACCAAGCTTCATTTGTGGAGTGGAACTCCAATAGGCTTCCCTCCAAGCTTCCCTCCCATCTACATGATCAAAAACTTCACATCCTGTTTATCTGATGATTTGCATTGCATTATAGACAAAAGCTACTCCATGTCAGTGAATATCACAATGGTCACAAGTTCCTCAGACATGACTCAGATCATGACCACCAACACAATTTTTGAGGAACTACAAGCCAGCTGTCAAGACATCATTTTCTACATCAAGAGAGAGGCCAGTATGGTGATCATAAGTTATCTAGTCTTCACCTTATCCACAAATTTATAAAGCCTGATGGTGGTGAAGCACTGGCATCACTGACAGCACATACACAATCAATGCAATATGGAAATTCTGTGAGAGAACAAATCCCACAGAATTTTCATATTGCCATTGATTGTGTATGTGCTGTCAGTGATGCCAGTGCTTCACCCACCATCAGGGCTTTATATATTTTTCGGACAAGGGTAAAAGACTAGATAACTTATGAGAGATATCCAACAGAGCAGGTCCTTGTACATTGAGCAGTTCCTTCAAAATGCTCTGACTACATATGATGGCTGTCAGCATTCTGGCAAAGGTACAGATCCTTCTGCCAATTGACTCAGATCTGACTCATCTCCTAGCTCACATATCATGTGACATGCACCTTACTTCTGGGCAGTCATCTTCAGTGGAACACAATACATTGCCATTTATATGTGATGGCATTAGACAGAAGTCTGGATGGGGAGCAATAGAACACAGGTCTGCCAGTGCACCCACTGGCAGACCTGTGTTCTATTGCTCCCCAATCCAGAATTCTGTCTAATGCCAATCAACTGCCTGGCAATCTGGCATCAGGACTCTGCTCATTTATATGCTTTAATAGAGACATTGCATGTCACACCCCTCAGGGAGAACCTCCAGCTCTCTGCCCCAGCCCATGTGGAGAAGCTCACAGATGTCCTCACAGTTGACTTTGACGATCCGGGTGCAGAATGGGATTCCGCCAACTTGAACCCAGACTGGCAGTGGGAAGATCAAGAAGCTGTTCAGAGAGGATGTCCCACTATTCCGGAGTCCGTGAGTTACGGTTGTATATCACATATCCTTTGAGCCTGCGCACACGATCCTCACACGAATATTGCTTAGGTATCTGTGCGGTTAATAAGAACAGCACCGAGGACGACTTTCCATCATGATCGACTTGGTTACCGAATTCTGCAGCGTACGCAACAGAGATGAGAAGACGTGGATGGCAGAGTTTGTACAAGTGGTCATAATCATTACATCTTTCCACCAATGATATCGGTGTATCCGGCTGTGAGACAGACCCGTGGCCGCAACAAAAGAAATGCAAAAAGGAACAGGTAAGCTCCAGGTAGGTATAGGTGCGAGAACAACGAAAGCAACGTGAGAAGAAGCTGGAAACCTAGAAGAGGTCTTCGAGTGTCATCTGCTTCACGATGTCCTGAGGGGAGGAGATAATCAGTTCTAACTGAATGTGGTGCAGGGTTGGCGCACGTACCGTGTTAGCCACCATGGTGGTAAACTCTTCAAAGCTAAGTTTTCCGTCACCATCTTTGTCTGCCTCCATAATCGTCTTGTCAACGATCTCCTGGAGTTGTGTATCCTGTGCAGAGATTCGTATGAGGCGCGACACCCGCGGCGGACGAGACGAACCTTCAAATTGTTGCCGACCATCATCTTGAGGACGAGAAACAGCTCCCCATTCGAGATGAATCCGTCCGATCCATATCGTACACTTGAAGGCAACTGGACCCGCTCGTTTAGTAAAAGCTCGCCACGAAGGGGAGCGAGTGGCGGGTCGCGGGCATACATCGCAGTTTCTCCTCTCGTCCGCCTCGGCTGCTAAACGCACTCAACCCCCCGACGAATTCTTGAAAGTCGACGGTACCACCACCACTAGAGGAAATACAAGGACAGACAGAAACGCGGTGAGCTGGGACGGCCCGGGGAAAGGCCAACAAAAATATTGCGCACTCTTCGTCGAATATGGCGATCATTCGGGATGCTAGAGGATTGTTGGCGATCTGCGGGATCTGCAGAAATTCGTTGCGGTCTATTGAACCCGAGCCGTCACTGTATAGAAAAGAGATCGTGCATTGTGAGAGGTTGCGTTGGTGAGGGCAAAGGGCAGCTTTTGGGGGGACGGATGATTAGCCAGACCTGTCAAGTTTCATGAAGCGCTTCTTCAATCGCTCCAGCTCGCGGGCGTTGACTGCACATTAAGGATGAGAAGAAGGATATGAGATATGGACGGATTAAGGACGAACAGTTTGACCGCTTCTCCATGTCCTCCATGAACTGTGATGCTGTAGATGCGGTTGTTATGAGGTAGAACCGAGCGGTGGGAAAGAGTGATACGAACGTGTTTGTCCCATGATGAATGGAAAGGAATCGAATAGACTTTGTTGTCTTGTGAGACGGAAAGGAAGTAAATCGTCCGTGGGAAATGCGCAAGAAAAGACTCAGAGGTGGACCAATCGAGCCCAGCGCGTGGTGATCATGTTACGCGCTCTCAAATCATGTTCTTCATCCGCTCGCATACACACTCTCCCACTCTCAGACGCCCAGCGTAAGACCATTTATGCCCTCTCAACACCTCCCGGAAAGTCTGGCGTTGCCGTTATCCGTGTCTCAGGACCTGAAGCTCTACATGTCTGGCATCGTACCACCCGAGCAGCAACGCAACACAAAGAAACGCAGTCTCAGCCTCGGTCTCAATCTGCACTTCACCCAGAGCCATGGAAACTAGAGCGACGTCACGTCGTCGACCCACACACCTCCGAACTGCTCGACGACGCCCTCGCCGTTTATTTTCGCGGTGAGCCTCATCTCCATCCCCTGCCAACTGACGACGCGGGTGCGCGCGCGCGTTCACCGTTATCTTATAATTTACACACACAGCCCCGCGCTCATTCACTACCGAGGATGTTTTGGAGCTGCACGTGCACGGCGGGCGAGCCGTCGTCGGCGCAGTCCTCGCTGCTCTCGCGCGCGTCCCTGGGTGTCGCCCTGCTGCACCGGGAGAGTTCACGCGCCGTGCGTACGATGGTGGTAGGCTCGACCTCACACAGGTCGAAGGCCTGCGCGATCTCGTGGATGCCGATACGGAGTCCCAGCGGCGTGCGGCGCTGCGCGTCGCAGGGGTGGGTACGCCTGTCCCCCGTTTGGCAAACTCATAGCATGGGGTGCTCATGACGACGCCTACAGGGAGAGACGCGTGTGAAGTTTCAGGCGTTGCGTGAGGAAATAATCGCTTGTCTCGCACTCGTCGAGGCGCTCATCGACTTCGGGGAGGGTGAGGATATCGAGGAGGGTGTGTTTGAAGAGGGTACGCACCCGCACCCCCTCTCTCGGATGATCGGTGTTGACGAACGGAGCGCAGCCAGGCAACGAGCTCAACGTTTAAAGGACAAGATACAATCGATTCTGTCAGACAATCGACGGGGGGAGATCATGCGCGCTGGAATCCGCCTCGCCATCTTTGGACCGCCTAATGTTGGCAAGAGCAGCTTGCTGAACTTTCTCGGTGCGGACTGGCCACTACTGAACCACTTGTCGGCGCTGACAAGAAAGGGTGACAGCACAGCGCGAAGCTGCGATTGTCACCCACGTTCCGGGGACGACGCGTGACATTTTGGAGCTCTCGCTCGATATCGGCGGACTCCCTGTCCTGGTTGCTGACACGGCCGGACTGAGGAGACCGCAGACGAGGTGGAATGTATCGGCATTGAGAGGGCGCAGAAAGCGTGCGTTGACCTCTTTTTTTTTTTTCATTTCGGGAGCCCGTTCTGTAAACTATAAAAAGTGTTCAGGCCGCAGACGCATCGCTCCTCGTGCTTGCATTCCCGGATGCGATCTCCGTGACGCCCTCGGGTCCTCGGCTCGAGATCCCGTCGGAACTCGTCCCGCTCGTAACGCCAAACACGTTCGTCCTGCTCAACAAGACGGATCTATTACTTCCGACATCATCCGAATCGTCTGCAGCGCTCGCCGCCGCGGTTCCGCAGTACGGCAGTCACGGCAGATGCTGGGCGGTCAGCCTCGCCTCGCAAGCCGGTACGGGCGAGTTTCTCGCAGGGCTCGCTACGGCATTACAGGACCGGTACGGCGGGCAATTTTAATTCACCCCGGTTTCTGGGTCTAATTAGGTTCGTCGTTTTTTTGGGCGTAATGTGTAGGTACGGTATCCTTCAGGATTCTTCTGGGGATGCGGATGCACCCCTTATCGCCCACGCACGGCATCGCGCACATTTAGAATCGGCCCTCGGATTCCTGGATGCGTTCTTGGTCATGCGAGGTGTGTCCTTTTTTAAACTTTCATCCAGCATGACTGATGAGACATCCATTATACAGATCCTGACGAAATCGTTTTGGGCGCAGAAGAGTTACGGTATGCTGCCCAGGCCGTGGGCAAGATCTCGGGCTTAGTGGACGTCGAAGACGTCTTGGATGTCATTTTCAGCCAATTCTGTATAGGGAAGTAGCCCACCATCCCCGTCGAAGGGCTCTGGGAGGCATGTCAAACGAGTTGACTGCTGTTTGCTTCCATTCTATTCCTTCGGAACATGTGTGGTTTTCGTGGACTCGTGACTACAGTACATACGCTTCCTGTTCCGGTCCAATCTTAAAAATGGCGCAGGAACAGCTATTGCTTTCTTCACTACTGGCCTTATCGTGCGCGCTTCGTTCATTATAAGCAACGGAGTCTTTTCTGCCCATCCAAACAGTTAAGCCTAGATGTCGCGTGATGAGAGCAATGAAGAGTTTCTTCATACCTTATCGGGTGAAGGGATGTCTATCTCAACATCTCAACATCTCCGTCGTGATCATGCTTCGCTGATAACGTGGGGCTGAAGTTATCGTCGATGGCCATGTCGTCTCCCTCTTGGGGAAAAGGGGCACACGACCAAGCCAGGAGCTTTGCATCTTCTCCCCCCGTGAGAAGGACGTTGGCCTAAATCATATAGAAGCACGTCGTTGAGTAGAGTTCACCGAGCAATGTTTTGTACTCACTCGTTCATCTAGGAGCGCTGAACGTACGACGCCCTCGTGATGGCCCGTCCAAAGTCGCTCTAAAGACCAAGGCGAAACGCGGTCGTAAAAGTCAGTGTTCCTGAGCAGCGCGATGTCACCCCTTGAGGATTGGTGTGTGAGAGTGAGAACGTAATGCAGATAATGGAGAGGAAAATACTTGCTCGTTTGAGCCGACGAGAACGCTCAGACCGCTCTCTTCTGACGCGTGACACCCGATCAGATAGTCGGTGACCCAAGTGCGCGCTTGGGTGTGAACGGATGGGCAACGAATATCCAAGTCATTGAGGAGATCAAGCTGGTAGAAAAAAAAATTGCATCGTGTCAAAAAAAAGGAAGGTGTGTAGAGATGATGAGATGCGTGCCTCGTCTGACAACAAGCTGAATGTCTCCATATCCGTCGCGGCCCACACGCCGCCGCCAGCAGTCGGGGTTCGCCGCGCGGCGTAGCGACGACTCGGAATCCAGTCAGCCTGTGAAATGCTACGGCCTAGATTACTGATGTGCAAGACCGCCTCGTCCTCATCCGCTTCATCCGCATTCGATATGCTCACGAGCCCGTCTGTCGAGCCAGAGAGCAAGAGGTTGTTGCGCGAGCGCTCCTCCTCCGAGGACCGGAAAAAGCTTACGGTGGTAATGTCATCCGAGTGGGTCGCGTGTGTTTTCTGAGTGGCGCGGCGGGATTTCGTGGGTCCCTGTTCAAAAAAAATCTCATCCGCTCGCGGGTAGAACGATGAGTGAAAAAAAAATAAAGGATTGACGCACCAATATAAGATGAGCGCATCGTCTTGTTGCAGCTCCGTTCCGGCTGCGACTGTCAAACCATCCTGCGACACATCACAGGAAAGGAGGCTTTTTGTTTCCCTTCGAATGGCACTAGAGGATCGGTTTTAAGCTACCAGGCACGCCTTGTTTTCTCGCTTCATCCACGCGAGACAGACGTACTCTCGATCGCTGCAGAACCTGTGCGGTCATCCCATACACGAACGACGCCATCCTTTCCGGAAGATATGATCACTCTTTTATTGATGCCAGCCACAGAGTCAATACCGCGCAAAGAGGTGGTCCCATCCTGGTGTCCTTCAAAAGTCCAGATGTCTGAAGATTCGTTCGATCGAATAGATAAATTTTGTTGGACGGCGCGGACGCAGATGCGGCATAGTGGGTCCCAAAGGCTGCGATCGCTAGCACGTAAGCATTACAAGGGAGCTCCGAAGTTTAAGAGGCACGGTCAGCTCGGCGAGTGTAGAGGATTCAAGAAGAGGGAGAGTCATCGTGCCTGGGCTGTTACGTTATCAAGGGGCGGATCAATTTATTTAAACAATACGACATAGCAACCTGCCGAACCAGGTTTATCATTTCACCCGACAAGGACCTTTCTACCCATACCCATCATCCTCCCCTGCTTCATCTTCATCTCTGCTGCTGCGATCAGCTTTTGTCGTTCGCGTCCATCCTTTTTGTATCACATTCCTTTTTACATTACCTCTTTCGTATATACCTCTACCGCGGCCCATCAATTTCGGAGGTCCAACGCCACGCTTTATACCTGAAACTTCCATTATTTTCCTCTTGCACGTTTTTACTTCATTTTCATGGCCACTCACGGTGTGTAGCTTATGAGGTTACCCAACTAGTACACGACCTTTATGACATTTTTGTTTTCTCCGTAGGTCCTCGTCGCCACCGCCTTCCTCAACATCGCCCCGACTACATTCTCATTCCGGCCCCCGAAGGTGTGTGTTCAACTGTACCATCGTTTATTTAATCCCTAATGTCACTGGTATGAAGATGTACCGCTCTCCCAAATGAGTGGGAAATCGCCGCTACCAGCAATCATCGTCACTCCTTCGTCCCCGTCTTGTTCCGCTGATTTCTCCATCGCCTTTCTGGCACCCCCGGAGAAGCCCACCATACGCGAGCGACTCTTCTCGCTATCTACACCGCTGAATCTCAAGACGCGAACCACTTTTATACTCCTTCTCCTGCTCTTCATCATGGCATGCCACCTGTTCACCCATCGACTCGCCACAAGCTATCCTCGTCTACAGTTTGGCCCCTTGCAAGGCTTCACCGACGCTCGGCCTGACGGTCATCACATGAATTTGTTTGACTGGCAAGCCCTATGGGGTTCACAGACTTCCGACTTGGACAGCAAGCGCGAGTTTGTGGTCGCTGAATCGTTTTCCAGTTAACGTAATATTACGACCCGATGCAACGTTTATGCTGGTGGCCTACGCATTCTGTGCAGGAATTAAGTCGTTCCGTTACTTAATCTAGCTTTTCTTCTGGTTTGTAAATCTTGAGTGGGTTTGTCTCGATTTGTGCATATCAATTCTTCTTTTTTGTGAAATTCATGCTATGTGGGAACCATAGCCGACGACGTATCAATGGGGAGGCCTCCTCTCCTCTGAATGGTAAAAAGAATGTCATAGAATTGATTCAACTTATTCTTGCATAGAAACCTCAACTCGGCGGCCGATGACAACGTGTGCAAAGATGAGCAAAGGACGAATCAGAACGACCGAGTTGAGCCCGGCAGCGGATTCTGGAATACGCCGCAAAAGTGAAACATAGTTTTCCATCTCAACTAATTCTTGGTGACAGTGACGTTTCTTCTTATCTTCCACATCATCGTAATAGCTGTGATATTCTGCATTTCCACCGCATTCACCTCACGTACCCGCTCATCCCAGTGATCATTGATCATTTTACAGATTTAGTCAGCTCATTTCGATGTGCCTTCGCATCCTTCACATAGTTCAGAGTCACACTCCGAGGATCAAAAAGATCTCATATCACCAATGAAAACACCCGAGTACGTGAGATGAAACAAAAATCCCGCGCCCTGATATCGGTCAATCCCTGCTTTGAAAGTTCCAGACGGTTTGGCCAGGGAACTGAGTTCAAATTAGCCTTCCTCCGCACCACGAACAATTCCATTTTTTTCTCATTGTCACCGCACAAAATAATCGTTCCCAAACGGCAAGATCTCCCAAAAGGCTTGAAGGTGTTTAGGCTGGTTTCTTGGGATCCGTTGGCCCTCATCTACTGTTTTCCGTTTTCGCCCTATGGCCTTTCTAGATTGGATGTTGCCCCACCGTAACCTGAATGAATGCTGTCGAAAATCAGCTTTCCTGGGGTTTCCGTATCAGACACTGTTTTGCGTTCATGGTAATGTATCCCGTGGCTGATGGTAATGCTCTCTTCCCCTGCTACTAGTGGGCTAATACTCGTCAAACGGGGACTACCGTAATGATATCACCCTGCCTGTTGATCCGTTCTTCTCGCATTTGTTGTTCACTCTTTTCTGAAAACTATTGTCGAGACAATTTACCCCAAATCTTTTACAAAGGCTTATACGGTTTGGGTCGAAGACTCGCGAATACCCCTTGTCCCCCGGGGACTTCTTAGTTCCCGATTTAGCCTTTTCCCCTATAGACGAATTCTCTCGCGGCTATCATCAGATTTGGCCGCTCATGTTGCCACATACACCGCGTGGTTTTTCCACGAACAGATGGCAGACTACAGATGAACTCATTCTGCACCATGTCCCATCATTTCCGTTGACGCCACAAATTGTCCAATAACGTGATGCCCTACATGGCAATCAGGTCTTAATCAGGATTTGTTCGTGAAGCTCAGTCACCAGTACCTACTCATCTCATAACTGCCCGCTCTTCGAAGGGTCGCGTGGATACCTCATTGTCAAAACAGAGCCAGGAAGGACTTCTCCATCTCATCATGCGAGAGATCACTATGCTTTCTATACTGTCCTTCAAATTGATGCTCTTTACAGTGTATCCCATCCCGATCTCTTGGGAATTTTTTTTGAGCCGGCGGCGGCCTTCACGAGCTTCTCTGTCGGAGTTAGACGGCATAGCCGCCAATAATTCCTTTCAAGTTGTCGTCTCACGATTATTTAATCACTTGGCGATCGTAATGCGGAACTGCCGCGATGGAGAACGCGCCCGGACTATGCAACAGCGAAGCCCTTACTCCCAGGCTTCGTCAAATGATTAGGTGATTTTGGATTCTAGCACAGCATCATAGACACGACACGAGGCAGGTCAAACGACCAGGAACTTTGGTGTGCAAAACATAGACTCCCAGACAAGGAAATATTGCCAAGTTGCCGTTTATAACTCCACTGGCATAGCAGCGGCGGGTGCCTGACATTGAGCGCTGAACTCTGATGAGGCAAGTGGTCCTTATGCGGACAGGAAAATCTTGCCTACATAAAAGGGCTCGCGCGGATGTGAAGGAAATAACTTTGCACTCCTTTACTTTTTACCCCGTGCGAAACCGTCTGATCTCAGGATGACTTGGCTATACACCTTTCGTTTGATTACCTTCGGTAAGGCCCCACATCCTCTCGTCTTGCAGCTTCATTCACTTTTTGAATGGTCTTGCCACAGCGACAGAACCTTGTTTCCGTCATTGTCGTAGCCTTGAGTGCTGCTCTCATCTCACTCACCGTGCCTGGCGGGTTTGCGGCTCTTGCACTGGCCACTGGCCTACTAACACTCCTTACTATCATTCCGATGTATGCTCAACCTCGTGGCCGCGTTTTCCCGCATCACTCAATGAGCGTTGATTTTTTCCACATATAGGTTCATTATCGATCTATACCGACAAGGCGCATTCGTTTCGTACACAGTTTTTGAGATTTCATCATTTTGTATGTTTCCTTTCCTCGAATATTCTAGTGACCGACTGGACCAGCGATTCTCTGGGTGCTCTGGCTGTCAAGTGCATCGTACGCTGCTTGGGCGGACAGCCAACTTACGGCTCTTCTCCTGGGTGATTCGAGTTGTAGCATTGATCTCTTCGGTAAGTGCATTCCTTCATACATGATGCCATCTCCTTTGATGTCCGATTCAACTTGAAAATTTTTCGTTGCTAGGTAGTGGGGCGCTCAGCCAGGGTTGCAGTGAGATCAAAGCCATTACGGCCTTCTCTTTCCTCGTGTGGATTTACGTAGGTCTTATTCTTCTCGCGCTACCCAAGTACCTGACTCCACTGCGTTGCTACTTAGTCATGGCGTACACCTCCACTCTCCTGGCGCTGAGCATCCGGCTCAGGGACGGGGTTACTCCGCATGGACAGCGGCTGTCCGTGACGGAACCCTTCTTTTTCCCAGTGAGAAATCTGTGGAGAATCCTGTTCAAGTCACGGTGACCGCCCCACCGGACACTGTTTGAGGCCCAGCCGTGACCTTCGCCGTCGACACAGACCCTCCCGAACACCATCTCGCGTTCATCTCTTGGCATTGCTCAGGTATGACGCGCCCCATTGTTGAACTACCCGTCGACGTGCTGTCTTTTTACCTTATCGAGTCTGGACTCGGGACATTTGTAGCGTGACCGTGACCGTGGCTGTGATGTACCACTCGTTTGTCCAAAACAAAAAAATATACTGTTGTGAGACCTTTTTAAGTCTTATTGGCCTGAAGATCCAAGAGTGCTAGTGGACCGTCATATTTTCTGGATAGGTAAGTCTGAGGTTATGTGAGAATGATCAGATATCACATAGCACTGGTCTTAGCATCAGTAAATGGTGCAAAAACTTTTTCACTTCTTCACTTTTGCAAGCAGAAAAGTGAAAAAGTGAAAAAGCTCACCTTATTTGTGCTATGGAATGCCAGCACTTTTGCAACTTTTATCCCTTTTGGCGAGCTGAGCTCATCCAAAAAAGTTTTGTGCAGGTTTCCTGATGTAGAAAGCTGCCGTCCGAGTCCTCGGTGCTATTCTTGTTACTGTGATCGCCCACGGGCAAGCGCGCAGACACCTACTAGTCAACGTTGTGTTTGAGGATCGTGTGCGCAGACTCAAGTGATATGTGATAGCGCGCGGCATCAGTACACGAGTCGGCTATGCGAGGCGGCAAGGTAAGGAACAACCCGGCGTGACTCTGAATCTTTCGGAATCCCTTCAGCACTAACTGCGAGGACATTGTGTGAAAAACGTTCTCGCAGCATTTCCGGCTGACATACAACCCATCGCAGCAACCCCGCATTTTTTAACAAGTTCCTAATAATACATTCAAGGGATGGGTCGCAGTTGCTATTACTGAAGCGCACATGGAAAGAGAACGATCACAGGAATCAGTGTAACAGCCGTACAAGAATACTCTGGTCCGCAGATAGACGTGGTACTCATAACTTGAAAGTAGTCAAGTGCCTGACGAAAGCAAGCAGGAAGAAGACAAAAGATCCACAAATCATACCTGTAATCAACCATACCTTGTGAAGCTGAAGCAACTTGTCCGATACATGTTTCAGCTCTGGACACTCCCTCCATCCTAGACATGCATGGTTCACATCCGAAAATTCAAAGTCAATGATAAACAGATGACACCATCCCTTTCGCAGCACATTATGCGGCTCAATGCAACTATGGTAGACCCCAAACCTGTGGATGAGATACAGCTGGATGAACAACACAAGTCTGTCACATAAACTCAGTAGAATTCTCCTCAAATCGAGGTTCATTCTCACCTCTCTATAAAGCGAGTGATGCAAGCTCCATCCCGAGAGTCGCCAAGGATGGACCCTCATCGGAAAGGACGAGTGCCCGTCCCCCATACCATATATACTCCCCATAACAGCGAGGAACCACCCACCGACTGAGACAAGCAAGCTTATCGTATGCAGTCTTCTCGTCAATGACGTAGCGTTCAAGCTCAGCATGGCCGTTTTGGGCCACCCCTGCAAACTTGACGACAAGTTGCGACCTGGTCGACCCATATACAGAAGACCAGCTCCCACCAAGGCGGCGGTCAAAATGTACAAAAGTAGGCATCTTGCTACCACGAGTTGAGGTGTGCAAACAGGGATGAGTGAAAATGGGAGCCACCATGCATTGAATGAGAATGCCTCCGGAGCCTGAAGAAGATCTGTCAGTGCCGTGAATGAAATAAAAGGATTGGTATCTGACCTCTCTTACGCTCATGTCACGGTAACAACCATCTTCACCTTCATCAGTTATATGAGTCGAGTTGAGCTGACTGATGATTTATTGCGTCTTTCAGCGTCGTAAGTACTCCCTGAAGTAGACCCATATCCAGAAGGGACAGGAATGTGGAGTTGCTGCCTGAGAATGTCGTCGCTCACATTGAACCTCTCTGTAAGCAGCATGTACACAAGCAAACTCCACAGTGGTGGTGCTTGTGCGTCGGGCTCCTTACCAGGCCTAACACAAAATGTCATGACGGGGGAGCAATGGAAAACAGGTCTTTCCGGTGTGCGTGGGATGTAGATGATGATATATGCAACTCCGCTGAAGATTACTGCCCAACGGACGCGAGGCTGAGTGCTTGTCACATGGTATGATAGCTAGAGGTGATGACTCAGATACTAGCAGATCGTGGCAGAAGAAACAACACAAACCTTGCCAAGTATGGCTTGATAGCCGCTGTATCTAGTCGGAGCATGGAGATGGTATGGTTCTATACCTTTTTCACTGCCCCTGATCTCGCTCATGAGATCCTAATAAAGTTATCAAACACTTTGGGAGAATATTCTCCCACAAGATTTTGACTTCGTCTTCCATGGTGACTCGGAATGCCTGGTCAGTGATAACAAAGTCATCATCCGTCGGCACCTGAAATCCGCAAGCAGCTGTTCGCCGGTCAGGGCGCGATAAATGCCGTGGACCATGAAGGGCACAAATTGGCGATTTCTGTCACAGAGGGCTTGCTACTAGTATTGACACTTATGCTTCGCATGTGTTTGTAGAGAACTCCACAGAGAGTCGGGCGTTACGGGGTTAGTGAGGCCATCTTTCGTGAACTGTCCTCTGTTTGCTGAAGCGGGGCAGTTCTCGTCGATAATACGACGCAAGTCTTGATGGATCTTTGATGGCAAGCCCTGAGCCAGATGCACGCGGGACGGAAGCCTGTTAGGGTTCCACTCCTGGGGATACAAAGTAGAGGTCTTGGCAGAGCTCGGACCTGCTATGTCATTGAACATTAGCAGCCTTATGCTAGTATCTTGTCCGCTCGGAAATAGAAGGTCATTCCAGGTGGTAAAGGTGGGCAGTGGCATCTAGCCAAGACAGTGAAGTCGTAAGGGGCCAGTTGGCGATGGGTCATGTGGACTTTCGATCTCCGTCTCTTTGTGTACGACCTTGCACATGAAAAACATATGTTTTCGCTCATAATGAGTATGTTTTTCACACAGTGTTTCGACAAGTCTTTATAATCTGGCCGACCGGAAGGACTTGTCACACGTTGTCGGGCAGTGTGAATCTCCCATCCAGTTTCCTGATCTTAGGTTTGACACTCGTAAACTCTCGAATCCGAAACGTCCTCTTTGAAGTCGAGTCACTGGCAAAGTCACTGGCAAAGAATTCATATGAAACGTTCCGCGCGCCAACAAGTTGTACGCATGTCAGCTCACTATGTTCAACTGCAGCAGAATCGAAGAACCCACCGATGCACCTTCCAACTTCTTAAGGTTGTACAGGAATCGTTCCCCATGAGATCCTGGTGTACTCATGTGGATCAGGTTCGTTTTTTTTTTAGTCTCCGACTCTGAAGCACTGCATTTGAATGTAATTGCACTCTTCGCGCAAAGGTTATCTTTTGTAAGCCCATACATTGAGTTACTGTCCCTCGAAAAGCGGCTACGCCCTCACCAGGCCAGCGTTCAGTGAACTCGAAGAACAATTGAGAAACTGAGACCACACGGCAGTCACCTATATCAAGTAAGCTTAAGCTGGCCATCCGTTTCCGTCGCCTCACCCTCTCACAGGATGTTGCTAACCCAAATCCGAATGAACAGAGCGATTGCGCGGAGAACGCGCGTTCTCTTTGCCAAAGAGACCCGTACAGCTTCGGCCCGCACAACGTGGCGACGACCTATCCCGTCTCTGCGTTTGTGACAAGGTAGGTCGTAGGTCGTCTAAACTCGCGCTGGGCATCTTGGTCATGTCTCGATGAAGGACAGCAGTCGTGACCGCAATCTGTTTGCTGAAGTGACAGGGAACAATGAGCTGTGCCGGTTGGCCCGGTCCTATTTCACAGCATCAAGCTTTTTCGAACCGCAGCCGCCAGTGCCCTGGACATTAGTTTGTTCCTCGTAGATGTACAGTAAAGTAAGAGAGTAGCAAACCCATGACATCTGAGACTGCAGGCACCCTAAATCGTCTGACGTAATGAACGAGTTACATGTATCACGTGATCCAGCGACTGGCCAACACCAACAAACAAGCAACAAACGTACATACAGCAGGGATCGCAACTAGGACCCGCCTTCGAGTGGGCAAACTTGCACAACTATTTCTTTTTTGAAGGTGAAATGCTTTCCGTATATGTGGTTTCAGTTGAGGATGATTCAGAGTGGAATCTGTATCGACCCCTCTGTGCAGAAGCACACAATGTGCAGTGCAACTTTGCGCGACACTTTGGGGTCGCAGAGAAGACCGTAGATGTTCGAGATACTGCTGAGCTTACACCCCTATACACCAACGAAATGATTGGATTCTGACCGTACCTTAATTCCACACAGCACTGGCACTGGCATGGATCCTAGACGCACACGCGACCCTCGGTTAGCCCGAACAGATCCCCGACAGCCGCAACACCAGCAGCTGCATACACCGACGCCGAACAATGGTATCAACTCAAACCCTGGATCGCATTCAATCACTCCGCCACAGCCTTTCGTGTCTGCAATGGCTACTGTGTCATCGCAGGTTCCTTCAGCTGCCGAGGCATCCACATCAGCATTGACACATTCGATGAACCCTCCCTCTGCGCCTGGCCTCAAGACAAGACCAATGTTTTGTGTTGTCTGCGCAAGTAACCAGGTGAGTTACTGCGGCATCAGGGCTCGCGCGACCACTTAGGATGTTCGACACAGAACCGATCCATGGAAGGTCACTTCGTCTTGCAGTGCGCCCCTTTCGTTGTATATTCACACGTATTTGCTTGACCTTTCAAAGGAAGGCCGGATTTCGCGTTATATCTTACGGGACTGGGTCAGCCGTTCGATTGCCAGGCCCTTCGATAGACAAACCCAACATTTACCCTTTTGGTACACCCTACGAAGACATATACAGGAGCTACAGGGGAAAGACCCACGTTTGTACGTCTACTCCTAAAAAAGTGTAGTCGGAGTCTTACAGAGTCCGTGATGCAGATACGCTGCAAATGGGCTATTGCAAATGCTTGACCGTAATCGGAACATAAAACGTGCCCCAGAAAGATGGCAGGATAGTAAATCGGTGGCGGATATTGTGATCACCTGCGAGGAACGATGCTTTGACGCCGTTTGTGATGGTAAGACGCCTGCGCCTGGACGAAAGCTGTTCTCACACAGTACCTACATTTAGACCTGCTGTCACGAGGGGGCGAATTCAACCGGGTTGTACATGTCGTTAATGTGGAGATCAAAGACAATCATGAGGAGGCCCTTATAGCGGGGAAAGCAATACTCGACTTGGCCATGGCAGTGAGTTCTCTTAGAGGTTCCTGATTTCTACTCGTGATCGATGCGATATCTAATAGATCGAATCCGCGGACGATATTGACGAGAACATTGACGCCATCCTACAAGTACAGCAGGAGAAACATCCACATAGTCTGCTCCACGCTGTTGCTTATTACTAAGACTGTCCTAGATGCAGCAAATCGAGTCGGTTTGTACATTGTATGTCTGAGCGCTTGCATGGAGATGAATTTATATCGGATGAGCGATCGGCGCAAATAAATTGCGTCACATGGCGTGAGAAAGACGCGATGAGCTGTGTTTATAAAGCGTCTTATCTACCTTTTTCATCGAAGCTGAGAAGCCATGCCGACTCTTCGCCTTGGAAGTACCGCCCCTGATTTTGAAGCTGAGACTACTAAGGGCCGCATCAGGTTTCACGAATGGATTGGTGACTCCTGGGTTAGCTTGGATCTTTGTCTCCCCCCCCTTTCTACATCTGTTTAAGACGATTGATAACAGGCCATTCTTTTCTCGCATCCCGATGACTTTACTCCGGTCTGCACGACCGAACTTGCTGAAGTCTCGCGCCGTTCCCCCGATTTTCAGAGTCGTAATGTCAAAGTCATTGGTCTCTCCGCAAACGGTCTCGAGTCACACCACAAGTGGATCCTTGATATCAACGAGTGGGGCAAGACTGACCTCCAGTTCCCTATTGTATGTCCTCTGGTTCATCGAGGAACACCTCTCATGTCGTCCGTAGATCGCCGACGCTGACCGGAGGGTTGCAACGTTGTACGATATGCTCGATTATCAGGATGCGGCCAACGTTGACAAGAAGGGTCTACCTCTTACCGTGAAGCTTGCCTGTTTATTCTGAGATATATAGTCATTGCTGAGACTCGCAGTAGGTCCGGACAGTGTTCGTGATTGACCCCAAAAAGGTTATTCGCCTCTTGATTTCCTATCCTGCGGCGACTGGTCGCAACTTTAACGAGATCCTCCGGTCAGTCCAATCAGTCATCATACCTTTCTCAATCCAACCTTCTTTTACGTTTTCAGTGCTGTTGACTGTACGTCGAAGATAACTGTCATAACCTGCTAGCATCTAACCTCCTTGTTCAATTCCAGCTCTTCAACTCACTGACAGGCACAGGGTGACTACTCCCGCTAACTGGCAACCAGGCGAAGATGTCGTTGTCCATGCGGCAGTCCCCACCGAGGAAGCTAGGCAGCTCTTCCCCAACCTTGTTGAACACAAGGTCAGCATATCGCGATTTCGATAGCACGTCACGTATGCTGACATGTTTGGTTGTTAGTACTACCTCAGGACGACGGCTCAGCCCGCGTAAAAAGTAGTTGGAAGGAAGTGAAAGTATCAAATTATGTATGCTGTACTTTAAACACATCTTGTGACAGCAGAGGTCTTGTTTTGTTTACTGAGTGGCCTCGAAGAATGACCGACAAAAGCAATAAAGTTGATGCAGACTTTGTTCGAGATCATTGAAGTTGTCACTGAATGAGCTAGTGCCGAGCACGTGCTCTTATGCTCGTGTTTCGGGCGCTTAAACAGCGTTACGCGTCTTTGCAGATATTTACTCTTCCTCTCACTGATCTAAATAATGGCTAACGCTGAAGGAGGCGCGTACAGGTGAGAGTACTCGCTTTTGTTTCGTTTGTACCATCTGACCGGAATTCGCATAGTTATTCCTTGACTGTCTTTTCCCCGAGCGGGAAGCTGGTCCAGATCGAGCACGCATTAGCGGCAGTATCGCAGGGAACAACAAGCCTTGGTATCAAGGGTGACCATATCCCCTTATCCCTTCACTCAGCCAACTGAACATCTCTTATACAGCATCGAATGGCATTGTTATCGCGACTGAGAAGAAGTCATCGTCAATCCTGATTGACGATTCGATGCTCGAGAAAGTTGCCGTTATATGTCCCAATATTGGGATCGTATACTCTGGCATGGGTCCCGATTTTCGCATACTTGTTGCCAAGGCGCGTAAGAGTGCGCAGGCGTATTGGAAGATTTACGGAGAATACCCCCCCACGCGTGTTCTCACCCAAGAGATCGCGACCGTGATGCAGCAGGCGACACAGTCAGGGTGCGCACACCGTTTGTATATCCTCACGGCGCTTGGACAGATGATTCAATGACCCCGGCAGTGGTGTACGGCCATATGGTGTTTCATTGCTTGTGGCCGGGTACGACGGGAACCGTGGACCAACGCTCTACCAAGTCGACCCCTCTGGCTCTTTCTGGGCATGGAAGGCAAGCGCGATCGGGAAAAATATGACCAACGCAAAGACATTCCTTGAGAAGCGGTGGGCCATAAAAAGATATCTTTCGCTCACACACACACTTATATTATTTCTTTTGCGGTTGAAGGTACAATGATGATATTAGCCTGGAGGACGCAATCCATACGGCGCTCCTGACACTCAAGGAAGGCTTTGAAGGACAGATGACGGAGAAAACGATCGAGATTGGCGTTGTTACCGTCCCAACTCTTGCAGAACTGGAAGAGGGCAAGATTGGTGGCACAACTGGGCGCGTGAGGCCGACATTCAGGAAGTAACAGAGGAGGAAGTACGTGACTACTTGGCGTTGTAGATTCTTGTACCTTGTATAGACATTTTGTGGTATCCATGTACTCTGGATAGTCACTGCCTCAAGTACCAAATCCGAAATCCGCGGACGCCTTATGTTTGTATTAATAACCAGAAACGCCGAATTGGAAGTTGACTTGAAAACTCCGACGGCATCTGTCGGCAGGCGAGACAAAAGTAAAATACTTTTTTTTTCTTTCACTTTCACTACTGTATACAACACAATTGTATTGTACACTGTCTGTGCGAACATCGAACGAGGATAGAAGGAGAACTTGAATGAGGGTGCTGTACAAAAATGGGGGCGATGTTTGAGCTAAAAAAAGGATTGGTCGCTATGATATCGCTATGCTATTAGGGGATAAACTTAGACGGTTAGAGGCCACTCCACACTTCCCATCAACACTCACCATTCGTCCTCAAAATTTCTCCTCCAGAGAGCTCCTCACAGAGTGAGATCTAGTGAGAGCACTCCTCCCCATTCCCCGTTCCTTTACCTCTCCACCCATCAACTCAACATGCCCACTTTACCCCAAGGGCGTCTCTTGGTCTTGTGTATGTTGCTCACACCTTTTCCCCATCCCCCATTTGACCACCCCAATCTCATTTCCTTAATAGTTGTCTCGATAATCCTTTCATGTGCCTCTATTGGTATCAGCATCAGTATTTTTTGTCACTTCAAACGGCCACAGTCCCAATCCCAATCCCACCCACCCGGATCTTATATGGACTCGACGGGACCAGACGAACAAGGCTTGCCATATGTCAACTTCGGGCCTTACAACGGACACAGCAGGACAAGTTCCCTCGCCGTTCCGATTTTAGGCTTGGTATCTTCACTCTTAAATATTGTTCTTGCATTGACCCTGTGAGTTGTCAATCTCGGTTCTTGCTCGGTTCCGTTCCTCACAACCCATTGGGCAACAGACTCTTTGCCTCTGCCATGAAGCGAAGAACCATCCTCACAGCGGTTGCGATAGAGGCCCCATGCCTCTGTATGTTTTCTTTATTCCCTTTTTTTCTGCGATCCAAACTTACGTATAACAGACGTTGTATCGGTTCTGTGGTTAGCAACTGGGATATTCATAGCACACTGTATTGACAGCGGGTTATTGATCGGTGCTACTAGTGCGTCCTCTCTCTTCCTACAGGTCTGCTGAAAACCGAACTAATTCCTCCATAAAAGCACGCTTCTGCACAGAGAACAGAGTTCTGGCGGGTTTGTCGTTCATCAACTGGATACAATGTGCGCCGCAGTGTCTATTCAATGTCAGACCTTCGCTGACGACTTCCCAGTGATGATCTATGCAAACACTGTTATGACCGTAGCCACCATATGCCATGTACGAAAGCAGGGCGTGTGGCTCCGTTCAGTGACGGAATTGCCTACATTCGGTGCTCCTGCCCTTACGTTTGACTCAACACCGGATAAGGAGTTCGATTCACTTTTTTACACAAAGACCAATGAATCGCAGCACCCAATAGTTGGTGTCTCCAGTCAAACAGTGGACAGCCGTACCCAACATCATTTCCGGAGCAGGATTACTTTGCCCTCACATTCACTTATTGAAGCACAAACGCTTTCCACCACTCCTTCACCACCACCTTCACATCTACCCATTCACATAGAGATTCTTCCCGCTACTACATCACCATCGCCACCGCCACTGCCATCACCAACAGATCCCGTCGCTTCTTCCATTCCTACAGTGTCGACACAATCTGACCCTACTCAAAATACTGATGGCCATGCCAGATCGAGTACAGGTCATCACATAGCTTTAACAGGGGATCCGCCAATATACTCGAATCCTGGTTCAGATTATGAACTCTCTCCTCTATAGGTTTTGTTCTCATCTTGGACTACTCTCAGCGGTCTCTACCATGTATCATATATCGACTTTTGATCTACTTTGATCTTCTCCAACGTACATTGAGCGCTAATATATACATAAATGTGTACCACGAGTTCCGTCTTTGGTCGTCAGAGCTTCAATCTTCAACGGCCAATCTTCGGCGTCGATGACATCGAAACCTGAGAATGCAAAAGCTGACAAGGAACGAGTTGAGAGTTGCTCGGAGGAATGCCTTGCATGCTCATGTGGAGTCTGGATGGCCCGGGCCAGCAACAGAAGCATAGTTGACACTCGGACTTGTCAGAGATCTGGATAGTTGAATTACGGTTAAGCCCACTGGCAAGCTCAACCCGGATACGACGATACAAACACAGTTGATTAGGATTAACTGACTATGGGAGTGGTGAGAGTGGTGGAGAATGGAAGTGCTGTAGGTGGCATTGCGTCGAGTCGCTGCACCATAATTGCATCTGCAACAAACTACATTCATTCACTATCTTATAGTATACATGATGGACTCGGAAATGCGAACGCTCCTCTTGAGGCCTTGGAAACCACGTGACATCAAGTAAGGATCTTGATCGACTTCGGCGCCGTTGTAGTCGTTGAATCATTACATCGACGTGGAAGAGAGACTCATACTGGTGGAGAGCCCAGTTGATGAACTCTCAATCCGAGGATCATGATATCTGGGTGTCAGGTGATGGCCGATAAGGCCGCATCATGAGCATGACTGACAACACTGCGAGGCAACGCGAGCGATGTATTTAGGTAATTTCTGGCCGCCGGGCCCGATCCTGCATCACTCCGACCCTGTTGTCTGGCTGTCGTTTGTTTCCTCAGCTGACTCATGTCCTTAGACTTCTTTTTTCTGCCATTGGCCGCCAAGGTCGGTGCGTCGCTCGACCAGGTCAAGGTGAATTAAGACCAGAGCTTACGTACACCCGCAAAAGTGCTGATCGTTCCCCTGCCCAGCTCATCACATGTCTACTCGTCTCATACCCCCTCGGCAGCCTATACACATCTATACCAACCTCAAAGCCAACTCTCAGACACCTTTTCAGCATCGCCATTTCGTCTTTCTATTTTGTAACAGTTCTTAATTATGGTGTCTCCTATCTCTTGTTGCTTGGGGATGTACTGGTCACGTATATCATCACTCTCACGGTCCAGGGTCATCGTATGCCATGGATCGTCTTTTTGTGAGACCAAAAAAAAAGCTTGCGGTCCTTATGAAAGACTAATTGATTGTGGACAGCATCATGATGGGACATCTACTCTTCAAGTGAGTTTATCCTCACGGCTCCTCGGTATTTTTCCCTCTGACAACGGGATCGTAAAGTCATATTAAACGTACATTTTTTGAAAACCCATTCGACGGCTCGTACAGCATTACAGGACCTCATATGGTGCTGGTTATGAAGTTAACGACGTTTGCGTGGAACGTCCGGGATGGCAGACGCCCTGTTGGGGTGAAATACCTTTACCTTCATCCTGCTACAAATATTTGCTCACATTGCGTGTGTGTAGGACCTAGACAAGTGGCAGGCGAAGACGCGTGTAATAAAATTCCCTTCATTGCTCGAATTCTTGGGCTTCTCGTAAGAGTCCCCCTGCTGCATCATCCCCCATCGAGAGAGGGGACTCAAATTTCTCTCTCCCCCTTTCCCAAACATAGACTATACTTTCCCGGCGTCCTCGTCGGCCCGTATGTTGAATATGCAAGCTATATGTCTTTGGTCGACGGGACGCTGTGGGACGTCACAGATGGATCGCAACCTCGCAAATCAATGATCCCACTGGCCGCAAGCGTGCCGCTTACCTCAAAATGTTCCTCGCGCTGGGATTCCTAGGCATCTATATGGGAGTTGGACCCAAACTATCCTTCCACACCGCCATGACGGATTGGTTCCTCGAGCAGAGTTTTCCATATAAGTAGGTTCTGCCCGTTTCAGTGATACCGAGTCGTATCCCCACTGAACCCCCCTTTTCCAACTCTTAGGATCCTCATCATCCAGATCGCTAGCTTTGTGGAGCGCTCCAAGTTTTATGGCGTGTGGAGCCTCACCGAAGGCGCGAGCATCTTGACGGGGCTTGGCTTCACCGGCTATAGCTCTTCAGGCACACCCAACTGGAACGGTGCGGCGAACGTCGACGTGTGGAAGTACGAATTTCCGGAAAACCCCAAGATGCTCATCGATTCATGGAACATAAAGACCAACACGTGGCTGCGCGAGTGCATGTACAAACGCATGACGCCCAAGGGCGAAAAAGCCGGATTCAAGAGCATCATCCCCACGAGTCTTACAAGCGCCGTTTGGGTACGTCTGTGAAAAAGCCCGCAATTTTATTTGTTTTTTTCTTTCGCTCATTGTCCGGTGTGTGTAGCATGGAGTCTTTCCAGGGTACTACCTCACCTTCATAGTCGGCAGCCTCATCACGACATCAGCACGCCTAGCCCGGTCCACGATTCGCCCTCTCGTTCTTCCCGCCGTTCCTCAACCCAGTGCTCGCAAGCTGGCTAATGGCCAAGACTCAAAGCCATCACAGCAACCCGTGACCCTCTTCAAGACCGTGTATGACATCGCAGGTACCGTATATACGGTTCTGCTTATCAACTTCATCGCTTTACCTTTCGTCCTCCTCTACTTGACTGAGGGTATCGAGGTGTGGCGCCGAGTGCATTATTATGGGCTTTGGATGGTATTCGGCTCCTTGGCGTTCTTCTATGGCGGGGGTACCACATTTTTAATGGGTATCCAGGCAAAGCGTATGAGACGTGCAAATGCTACCACAGCTTCCACTAACAGGCCCAGCACTGCTGGTGTCGTCCCAGAGAAGAAACTTTCATAGATATAGATAGTGTCGTTGATTTACATGATCGAACATAGAAGTTGTCATGAACAACACCCTGCATGGATTTATGCACACGCATATACATTTTGTTCGAGACCATTAACGTGAGAAGACCATGAGAGAACAACCCATACAATAAGTCGTCCGAACATGCCAATACCATGTCAAGACTCCACGCCACTTCCACACCTGCTTAGACCTTGAAACCCCGGGATTTTCGGCGACCGCGAGCACGCTCAAACTAGAGACACATATGAATGATTGTGAACCGTATGTAGTAAATGCAAACGAACTTTGCGACCCTTGGAGGTTGTATATGGCTTCTTGTGCTTGTGAGGGCCCATGCCAAAGTGCTTAACTGCTTCTCGGGTGTTCCTCTTCCCGCGGAGAAGTACGGTATTAGAACCAGTCGGCGCACGAAGGGCGAGCTGGTCAAGAGTAAGCGCTTCGCCACCCGCCTTCAAGATACGCTCCCTAGCGCCCTTGGTAAAGCGGAGAGCAGCGACGGAGAGCTTGGGAATCTCATGGAAGCGGACATCATCTGTGACCGTGCCAACTTGAACGACAACTTTTGACGAGAGATCCTTAACTTTCGAAGTCTCCATCACGATACGAGAGAGGGAAACGGGGGGACGATTGATCTTAGATAGGAAAAGGCGGTGAAGGATGACCTGTCTTGACAAGTTAGCATTTGACTATTTCAAGTCGGGCTCGAAGCCGACCTGGTTAAATTTGGAGTCTGTACGGCGTGCAAGGAACGATACAGCTGTTTTAAATCAGTGAATAGGCGTACTGATGCGCAAATGCAGGATACGATACCTTAACGAGGAGAAGGAGGTATGGATCCTCGCTTGCTGGAGCGGTGCGCGCGCCTTTCTTGACGTGATGCTTGGCAATGTCGATACCCTGTGAGAAGGTGAGAAGAATTCTATGAGCGAAATTGTAAGGGTGACCTCACCATCTTGTTCTTCAAGTCAAGGCTGTTGTCGTTGTCGATAGACAAAAGGTGTTGATCTACGAAGAGCTATACAGTTATGAGAGAGTAAGTTTCCGATCTGAGTCTGAAAAATTGACTCGCCACGTAGCCAAGTTTGGCCTTGGTTGAATCTCTGCACATTACTCCCACCATGGTAAGTCGAGTTGACTAACAGACTTTTTCCGGCATCTATTTACCTCCTCACAGTACAGTGAACCAGCGGCACCACCGGTTGACCCTTACTCAGATGCCTACAACGCACCTCCTGCAACGGCAACAGCTCCAGCAAATGCCACAGAAAGTCGAGATCCCCCTCGTGGTCGTTCTCGTTCACGCAGTCCTCCCCGGAGCCCTGGGTACCGTAGTCCCCCTTTTCGGGGTTCAAGGCGCTCACCGCCTCCTAGACGTCCCCCGCATGCACCCATCGTTTGTATCCAGGCGAACTATAGTAAAACTGTGGCTAATTGTTCAAGAGACAGGCCCCTAACCCAAGCAGTGTGCTTGGCGTATTTGGTTTAAGTATTCGCACGACTGAGCGTGACCTTGATGAGGAGTTTAGTCGCTTTGGGCATGTTGAAAAAGTGACCATCGTTTACGACCAAAGGGTATGCTTTACCCTATGCCCTACCATCGCCCCTATCTTACGCCACATTAGTCTGATAGGTCTCGTGGTTTCGGTTTCATCCGAATGAGTACCGTCGAGGAAGCCACTAAGTGTATTAACGAATTGAACGGTGTTGTACGTGCTTTCAGTTACTAGAGTATTCTCCTTTCCTAGAGTTCTTATACCCATATGTTAGGACCTGAACGGCCGCCGAATTCGCGTTGACTACTCTGTCACCGATCGGCCGCATGCTCCGACCCCTGGCGAGTATATGGGACATCGTCGTTCCTCCCACCGCGATTCTTACTACGGTGGTCGCGACCGCGATCGGGACTATCGTGACGGCCGTGATCGTGACCGTGGCCGCGGTGTTTCTGGCTTCGACAGGGATCGTGACCGTGATCCCTATGGTCGTGATAGCCGTGACCGCGACCGCGATTGGCGCAAGACTCCCCCCCGTCGTCATTCGCCCGATCATCGCCGGCGCAGAAGCTATTCCCGAAGTCCACCCCGAGGCAGTAGCCCTGCTCGTGCGGCAAGGGACTTCGATGCCCCCAAAGACACCAATCATTGGTAAAAATTTTATATCTACGTGGCGCTTTGTTCGCATGCTTGGTATCCGGACGAACGTTTGTGGCGGGACAAGGTTGAAGTGTTACAAACGCGAAGAGTATCAGTGTTCAAGTCCAATCAGCCAAGTGTGCTTTCCTTTCAGTCCTTACTACAATAGTTCGCAAAGTGTCAAGTTGTCAAGTTACTGCTATGCTCGCCTTTCTTGTAGTCCTCCTACGTTTCATCGTCTTTGCAAGCACAAGACGCTTGTAGATTGAAGCCGTACAGTCGTTCGTCGATGAGGGCCATCGTGCAATGTTCAACTTCATGAAATACTTGAAATATGAAAACAGGACCTGAAAGCGCTCATCCAGTTAATGGTGTACTCCCACGCCGAGTTGAACGCATTCCGTAATGTGCGGTGACTCGAGTGGGTAAATAAGGTAAGCGACTGATAGGGGGGCCTCGATTTCCCGGTTCCGCCACGGGGTAGGTGGGAGGGTTACTGCCTTGGTTGAAATTCGGCTGCAGCGTGTTGGCTGACTGCTCGAGTGTGAGCAGGGGAGGCTTCACATCTCCCAGCTGTCGCCATGTATTTACATCGTTCGTTACCGTGAATAAAATATGGTCAGCGTGTCTATCTTGAATTTGCATTTCCTGACGCAGATGGCGTCAATGTTTGAGCGTATTTCTGGCCACTGTAGAAGCAACAAAGTCAAACCTTCCTGTTTCCAAAAAAAGATGTACTTGACAAGAGCTGGTCTAGACGCCCCTTGACACCTTCGAAGTGCAGAGTATTCCTTGCAGGGGGGAAATTGTTTTCCACGGGCTTGTCGCCATTGGGAATGTCTGAAGCAATCTTGGTCGTTTCATGATCCCTCTTACAACGTACAGTACGAACATGTTTCCGTGAAAGGCACTTCTTCTCGCCTTGTGCATGCATTTTCTTTGTCATTGTTGGGGTGGGAGCACAGAGTGAGACGCTTGAAGAGTTGCCTTCGGACGCAAGTGAACCCGAGGCACACAGAGGGTCTCCGAGTCGAGGTATGACAGCTCCGAGCAAGACATAGCAGTAACCCGCCGCATCGGTCTATTGACTTATGGCGCCATGCTCCAGGATAGATGTACCATTAGAGTAGCTTTTGTGTTTGGAGGAGCCTGCATTACATACACAGGTGCTACACCCACGTGGACAGTACAGTAAATCCTCGTCCAACTTGGGTTCGCGTCGTGAACGATGCCTAGGATTCGCAAACGTACGTATGCAATGCCCGCAGAGTGAAATATTTTATAAAAACAACATTATCCAGAGACGAGCAAGCGTGGTACAACTAATCAACGCTCGAGAATCAAACGCAAGGTCTCGGAGAGTAGGAAAAAGGCAAAAAAGGCAGCCAAAAAAGATGTCACCTGGAAATCGAGCGCGTGTTCCTGCGTCCACATTTTATCTCCTGCATCCTGACAGCGAATTCCTCTTCGCTCTATTAGAGAAACCAAAAGATCCTGGAATCCCGAATAACTTCCCTTATAAAGACCAGATCTTGGCGGAGATCGCAGAGGAACGAAGGCAGGTGCGCCCCTTTTTTCTTCACTGTCACCTCAGATTTTATTGGCTGGACCACTGAAGATAATTGTTGTGCGTGCAGGCTGCTGAGGCAAAGGCACGACGCAAAGAGGAAAAAAAAGTTGTGCGAGCACAACAAAACACTGCCGTTAAGCCAGGGGACCGCGAAGGCTCGGATTTCGGTGAAAACTGCGATGAGGCTGAGGGCGAGAAAGATGGTTTCGACGGTGTCGCGACGCTCGGTGGCCGCACGAACGACGCCTCAAAGTCGATGAAAAGCAAAACGGTTGCGAACGGTAGTACATCTGCTGCCGCTGCTTTGACTACCGAGGCAAGCGCCGCACCACTACTCGTCAATCCCGATTTGCCACATCTTTCGTCTGTTCTCGACAAAGCAGACGTTGTAGTCGAAGTCCTCGACGCACGGGACCCGCTGTCTCACCGCAGCAAATCGTTGGAGGCATGCGTTGCTTCCAAGGAGGGACAAAAGCTACTGATTCTGCTCAACAAAATCGGTTCGTGTTGCTTTCGTCTTTCTATCTCAACCGCCAGTGCTTACGGGTTACACAGATGCTTGCCCCCGCGAGCCAACGGCTGCGTGGGCTGCGTACCTGCGTACCCAGCACCCGACGCTACTCTTTCGCGCAGCGTCATCTATGATCCCATCTGCGACAACTCATGATCTGACCAAGAGTAAAGGGGGAAGAAGGATCCTTCGGACGATGCATGGGGCCTAGATGCTGTATCTACGCTGCTAGGGCACTGGGCTCAAGAGAAGACCAGCGATGGGCCTCTGCACGTCGCTGTCGTGGGTCTCGCGAATGTATGCTTGCTGAATATTCTTTTTCATCGCCGGATCTGACACAAGCACTGTAGTCAGGAAAGAGTGCATTCATCAACTCGCTCGTCCGCAGCGCTACGCTCGATGTCTACGTGCCATCTTCATCCACCAACGCCCCCACAACAACGCCACATGCACTCGAAGTGACCCTCGAGTTGAACGGAAGCCCGTCGTGTTTATCGATACGCCCGGGCTTGCCTGGCAACTGTCAGATGAGACGTTATCTGAAGTTCGAGAACGACACCGTGCCCAAGATATCCTTCTGCGTAACAGGGGCCGAATCGATCGTCTCAAAGACCCCATGCCTGCAATGGCAAACATCGTCTCGCGTGCCGAGACGGAAGACCTCATGGTCTTCTACAGTCTACCTGCCTTCGCCAAGGGTGACGTAGATGCATTTCTTGTGGGCGTTGCTCGTGCCCACCGGCTCATAAAAAAGGTGGCACCCGACACCACTTGTGCTCTTGTTCTTTTCGGCATTAACTAGTGATTTGTCTTTTTTTTTCAGGGAGGAAACCCGGATCTCGCTGGCGCTGCACGCCTCGTCTTACGGGACTGGTCGACAGGCAAGCTCCCGCGGTACGCCGTTCCTCCTCCAGTCTCAGGGTCCGTGAGCGCAGCAGCAGCCGTCCTACCAGCAACGCGATCCAATGCTGACGACAATATACGCGAGCGATGCAGCGGTGCTGGAGAGGCTCGAACCCCGCAAGGAGCTCCGTAAGTCTCGCGACTCGTGCGGATGTCTACCGGGCAGGTTGATGAGCGCCCACTCGCGCTGGAGGTTCCGTGGTTCGATGCGGATGCTGCTGCTGCGGGCAGTGAGAGTGACGATGACGAAGGTGGAGCTGATGGAGAGGAGGACGTTGTGCAGGTCGAGTGCGAGAGTGGAGAATCCGATGGGTCACTCGTCTCCGCAGGAGACCACGATGACGATGATGACGAGGCCGATGACGACGACCAAATGGAGGAGGAGGAGGGCGAAGTAGAACGATCGACCACGTGCACTCCTCCACCCGAAAGCGCAAACGCAAAGAGCCATCATCCCCAAACCCAAACCTCCGAATGGAACGACCCCCACCGCGGCCGACAAATAAAAAAGTAGTAACCTTTGCTCTGCCCGCGGCACCCGCTACCAACGCCACCACCCAAACTCGAACCCCGCCTTCTTCTTTTTCATTATCGAAGTCGAAGGAACGCCGCCGCAGCACCGCAATACAGCAGGTACGTATATTTATCACCCAAAAAAAAAAAACACCCCACACTGAACGTGCCCACATTGGGGCAAAAGAGTGACCCCATTCCCAGAAGACCGGCGCAGCCTAGTACTACCAACACGCCAGAAGCAAGAATCAAAAAGACGAAAAAGCTGGCAGATGCGCCACAACTTATACGAGCAACTGTAGAACCTATAACAACATCGGCATCGGCATCGGTACCGGCTCAACGTCACCGCAAACCAAAAATTGACACGACCAGTCGGAAACTCGCTGCGAATGTGCCGAGGGTGGCTGTAACCGCCGCGGCGGAGAAGAAAAGCGACAAAGGCAAGCAGTGATGAGGGTCAGGGCCAGGAAAGCCCGTACGATTTTAGTCAATTCTTTCGATAATTAGGAAAAGGTCATATAAAAAAAAACGTCCGTGGGGTAGGTAGATAGATAATGATAACAATATACATCACGGTCGCTTTTCGTTTCATCTCAAGTTGTCCAAGCAAATACATGAGAATGTGTACATAATGGGACATGGGAGGAGAGCAAGAAAAAATAAATTGCAAGTCCGTTTGCGTGCGTAAGAGTCGTGATGGAAGCATAAGAATATCGTGGCTGGTCAAGAAAAGCTACAGATCGCAACATTCTATGATGCACCCGAACATCGCTGCGCAAAAGAAAAAAAAAACAATGTATACATGCAGCGAGTTCCATAGGGGATAACAATCGACGATTTGCAGGTTTATAAAAGAAACAGAAAAGATCGGGGTTTCTAATGGGGTTTGCGCAGCACCCACGACAACACGCGACCGATCGAGATTGTTGCTTGAGGTTGAAGCAGTAGCAGAAAGAGCTCGTCCATGTTGCGAGGGAGAAATCAGTCCAAGAAAAAAAAATGAAAGGAGGGAGGTGGTGGAGGAGGTGGTTGAATCACGAAACGACGCGGACTACGGCGGTACCGCGCCTTCGAGCAGCGCACCACTCAACAATTCTGCGGCGCGCTCAAACGGCAACACGCGTCCTGCGCCATACTCACCTCCAAGGCCGAGCAACGCGTCCGGAGGCGTACGTTCCAGCGCGGGCATATCTAGCAGCGCCGCGAGGGCGTCACGCACGTCGCGGCCTTCAAAATCTACGTCTGCGGTGCAACACACCCACGAGTAGCCTACCATCCGCGTGGCTGTGGCCGTGGCGGGCGTTGTTGCGGTCGCGGTCGAAGTCCGGTTCGAGGACCGCGAGAATGTGGCCGTCGTACTAGTCGTGCGTGCTGCTGCGGGAGTGTTGGAGTTGTTGGAGTTGGGCATGGTGGGTAGCTTGCCCCTAACCTTCCCTCGCGATCGTCCTATGCTCAGGCTACCGCCGCCAACTCGACTGATCGTCATGGCGCGCTTGAGGCTTCGCACACCGGCGCGCCAGTGGTCCTGAGCGGTCGGCACTGCCTTTCCCGAGTCATTGTCTCCAACGATAGTCGTGAATTGCGCTGGGCCACGCGATGGTGTGCCGCACGCGAGGAGGATACGTGCCGCCTGCCAGATCTCGCGCCCGCCGATCGTGTCGAGTACAAAGTCAACGTCAACGTTGAGCGTGTGGAGCACGTCCAGTGGTGCACCAACGCAGATACCTTCGACTCCCCATGCACGCAGGCGGGCACACACCTCCAATAACTTTCGTGGGGCGCTGGTCCCGAGGGCCTATCGTCTTCAGGGGAGAAGAGCATCTGGGGTTCAGAGACGGTAGAAGGGTCAAGATCGACGACGAGAGGGTCAACTTGCACAATGACGTTCACACCCACGGCGCGTAACATGAGGGTAGCAAACCCCCCGGCGCCATCTTGCCCGCGAAGCACAAGAGCAGTACCGCTGCCTGATGGTAACGGCGATTTGGAGGCAGTATACGTGCGGACGGCACGATAGGCTGGGACACCCAGAGGCGGAAGAAGGGCCAGAGACTCGAAGGAAAAGGAAGGCGCGGAGTTACTCGGAGACGAAGTAATTGCGGCGGGGGACAGCATGGGAACGCTGGGCTGTGGGGCGCTATGCACGCGATGTCGGTCGAGGAGGACAAATTCGGAAAGAGCGCCGCACTGTGGGGAGGAAAAATAGGTAGTCAATATGATAGGAGGAGTCGGGTTTGTGGACAGTTCCGGTGATAACGGACCTTCTTTGCGTCAAGCAAGCCGATAACCCACTCCCCCTTTTTCAACGTGTCCCTCGAAACTTCCAATCCACACTCGACAACCCGTCCTAGACACTGCGACCGGGGATGAAGCCGATGGCGCTCTTTCCGCCTGCTTCGCTTGCAGCGAGCCTGTCAAGAATGATTTGCCTGTCAAGCCCTTCGAGGCCGACCGCGTGAACGTGGATCAAGACGTCTGAATTGGGAACGAATGATGGTGGCGGTCTATGGGATGTAAGAGCAAGAGCACCACCAAGATCGTGCTTCTTCTGAAGCGACCGCGGGGCCGAGTTACGACTGCGGAAGCTAGAAGGTAAAAAAGATGCCGAGGCGACGCCGCGGACGACTTCCATGGACACCATGGTAAGTTGTGCACGGCCATCGCGGGGTAGATCGACGTGTCCACCGCCAAGAGTACGCCAGTCTTCTGGGCGGTATGAGGCGCGGGGTAGGGAGAGCGTCGTATAGCCTGGTGCGGGGGAGGAGCGGCAGTCGTAGGAAACTGGGGAAGCTCTACAACTCGGGAGCTGAGTGAGATGGGACGGAAATCGTTGGAATTGCTCGGGCCAGCGATAACACTGCTACGTGACGGGGGCCTATGTCCCCTCGTATGGGACGAAGCCGTCGAGAGACGATGGTGGTCGTCCGTCGGGTCTTCATCTTCTTCGAGCAAGGCAGTCATGCGCCGAGTTGTATGCGAACGGTAGATCACCGTTCGCGGCCTCGGACGGGGTATCGCTGCGGAATGCAAAGCACTCAGTGATGCGCGGCGCTTGGAGGCAGAAGAGGTCGATGGCTTCACTAGCCAGCGGATTTCCCTCGCCCAGTCCTCATCTGTGTAAGTGTACGACTTGGGTGGAGGCGAGATGCGTTTTGGGCGAGACGGAGTGAGGGGCCGTTTGGGGGATCGAGCAGGGGTAATAGCAGCAAGCAGAGAGTGGAGCTCATCTGACGTTGGTGGAGTCGAGCAGGATAGAGCGGAATGGGAAGAGGATGAAGAGGAAGAAGAGGAAGAGGAAGCCTTATCATCGGAAGGATGTAGGGGGGTGTCTGTGGGGATGAACATGGATGTAGGAGGAGAAGAAAGAGGAGTATAAAATAAGTCGTCGTCAGAAGAATCGTCGTCGTCGGGAGAATCAGACGAGTTAAATTCATCATTTGACGTTATTTTTTTGTGGTCATTCCGAGGTGGACGAATCTCCCCATTGGATGACGGCCGACTGGCCGATGAGCCTCGACCGTGCTCGCTCCTGCTTCCTTCGGCCAGTGGTGTCCTCTCTTCGATATTACCGAGCGAATTCCCTCTTGCCGCAAGTAAAAGTTCGCTTTTAGCCGAATAATAATCTTTTCTAGCTGGAAATCTGTAGCTCTGTGAGGGT
This sequence comes from Lactifluus volemus, assembly GCA_022376515.1. Classification (NCBI taxonomy): domain Eukaryota; kingdom Fungi; phylum Basidiomycota; class Agaricomycetes; order Russulales; family Russulaceae; genus Lactifluus; species Lactifluus volemus. Next base: position 1,122,139 of record WTXI01000006.1, on the reverse strand, counting down.
AGACCAAGCAAGGATTGATACAGAGTTGGCTTTGGCATTCGTTGTCACGGTTTTGATTAAAGCAATGCATACATCTTCTTGCCCTTTTCAATTCAAGAGCCACGCACTAATCGCGATTTTCGGCTATTTTAATTTTATGACATCATCATCTCCATCAACCCATATAATTTATTTATTTAATCTCAATCATCGATCTCCTCCTCCTGTCGCGTGCATGACAACCAAGCAAACCACATCATCGTACGAAGCTGTAAACTATCCTCCTTCCAAACCATGCTCTGATTCTGCTCCCGGAATTCCCCTGTCAACTTTTCGCAACGTGCAATGTTCTTGGGGCTGACAAAGTCAACTGCAACCTTGACACAATCGGCCAAATTCGCGACCTATTAAAAGAATAAAATAATCATCCCCATCAATTTAATCTACGTAGATATACATACCTGATGTGCACATCCAGCGGGAATAAACACCGCTTCACCCGGACGCTGATACACACGATGGCTCTTGATCCCATAGTCATCGTACAACTCCTTTCGTAGAGCAGCGTCCAGGTAATACTGCTGCGATAAGATCGGGTCGTGTTGTCCATTCATTCCAAATCGTCGTTTAAGGAACCTCCGTAGCCTGTCGGCATCTTCTGCACGGAACAAGTCCCAGACAGCTACTCCCGGTGACCCATCTGCTCGCTCTTCGGCGTGTACCATGATGTTCACCACGTCGGCCATGTCCATGTGAAGCCGCGTTGACCCCTTCGATCCTTCTTCGTCAGTCGTCCCCAATGCAATGTACATTTTCGGTCCTTTGCCAAAAATTTCATCAACGTTGTAAAGAACAAGAGACAGCCACACGTACCAAGATCTGGCATGACCGTATTCGACGGAAAGTGTGACGCAATGTTTAGCACTCCGTCCCTTCGACAGAAATTAGGCATCGGCACCCCCTTTTGAAACTCTTCATATAACTCTGGTAGAGCTGTCTTGAAGTCCGAGCTTGATGGCCAATCCTTCAGCTTCCAGATATCCGTCCGACCTTCATAATTGCCGAAATACCCGAAAAATTCTCCAACCGTCACCCGCTTGTTCGAATCCGTCTGGCATTCCACAATAGAGCACGTTTGTGAGCCGTGCTTCTCGCGGAAGTGCTCAGGACGCCATCGAGAACCGAACTTCTCCGTCAGGCCAGTCACTACTAATGGCGCACCTTGTGACCACGCTCGTCGAAACTCTGAATCTGTTAGCTCATTCGTGGTGTAACTTTTTGTTGGGTGTGATGGGATCCCCGACAAGTCCTCAACTTCCGCATGTCCATTCGTTGTCGCTCCATTCAGGGGGGTCGTCTCCAGAGAGAGTGCCGATGACGCCACAGGATCAGATACGGCCAATCCTCCAGACGCCTTCACCACACCCAATGGAGACGTGTTCTAAACGTTATCATCAGACAAACAAAGAGCAACAGGCCAATTTACCCAAGTGACACTTACTGAGTCAGGGGGAGGACCATGTCCTCCTGTTGAACCTCCTGTCGAGGGTAATCCCTTTGCTGGTGAAGTGGGTCGATGATGTACCGTGTCGGGTGCCGCCTCTGATCCGCCTACAGCTCTATCTGATGAAGATAGCTCTGTAGCAGGATCAAGGGTGACTGCTGCTTCCTCTTGAAGTAGCTTTTCCATGCTTTTTATGACCTCTTCCAGCTCAGTCTTGTCGAATCGGGACATGGGCGAAAAATCAGAGTACTGGTGTTCATTCCGACGCGTGCAGGAGAGAAAGAATGGGTTCGTGTGGGCGTGTGACTCGCGTTTCGCTTGGAGTGCCGCAATCTCGCTGTCGCTGGCACCAGTTCGGTATTGTGTCAGCTCGCGCACCTTGGCAAAACATTCTGCGCATGCCTCGCGTCCGCAAAGCCTACACATCCACGATGACGAAAAAATTGATGTCATACAAGTATCTGGTAACAATCGGATCACAGCGGAGACAAGAGATAAGCGTGGTGGCATACCACAAGTCGCGCGCACGTCGCTGTCCCGGGGTCTGCGTATGATTTCTGGCTTACGGAGGTGTTCTTGTTCTTCCTTTAATGTTGGAAGGAGCGCACGAGCAACCGTGATCTACAAAGATCGTTTGTGAACTGGCAACTACGCGCGAGGGCTGGAGAAAACCATACCTTGATCTCCTTGATGAACACGGAGTCGAGGGGACGATTCCACCGTGTTGGGAACTTCATGCTCGGCGAATCAGCCTTTTGGTTCTCAACGAAGCTGACACCGACGATATTCTGCTTTTCATCTTTGAGGAAAAATCGGATACCCTGGAACCGACACGTGTCTCCAGCCCAGCGGCGCGTACAGACACGCATCGTGGAAAAGTTTCCGTCTTGTATCGGTTCGACATGCACCGCGCAAACTGCAACTCGGGATGCAAGGGTCCAGTTGCTTCAGTCCCTGATCCTGTCGAGCTTTCAGTTCCTGCCCGTATGGTGCCTACGCGATGGGCGTCAGATGAGGTAAGAACCTAATCAATGAAGCGCTCACGATCAGTCGCCGATGACCGATTATCACTCGTGTTCTGACCCGATCCGGGTGTATACGCCTGAAGTTGGGCTATAACGGGAAAGGGGAAAGTGGGTAAACCCAAAACAGTACTCAAAACGGAAGCCTAGGACACAGCATACCGTTTTGAGCAGCAATCTGCGCAGCCTGTGTCCGTTTATTAGCATTGTACCCACGCCGTGATCCATTTGCTGGGACAGTTGGGGTAGAAAAAACATGAGGCAAAACACATTGCCACCGAACACGCGTCACTCACCTTCAACCGCATCCCTAGCATTCGGCCGTTTGCGCTTACTCCTCGAATTCTGTGCTTCGTCCGGGACAGCGCGTTTGCGTGAAGGTAGATCAGGTGGAGATGCAGTAGGGGGTGGTGGTGGTGGTGGATATGCCATGTATGAATAAACCATCCCTGGGTGGGGGATGGGTTGGTAGTATGCAGGATGCATGTATGCCGGTGGTGGTAAGTGCGGATGTTGTGGATGTGGATGCTCCCCGAGTCCGCGCATACCGGGAATCGCTGGGGAAGGGCGGGCATGATGTGACCAGGGGCCTGCTGAAAGTCGCAAAAACGGGCGAGATCAAGTTGAGGACAAGAGAGATGGGACATCCACACATACCTAAAATTGTATGACCCTGGGGAGGTCGTTGTGCATAACCTGGATGGGAAAGATCTTGGCGATGATACGTGGCAGAATCGGGTCTGGAGGGATAGGAAGATGAGGAATTTGAGGCGGAAGGGTCGCTTGGGATCGCTGGGGGGGTTGACAAAAGTTAGTGGATAGGTGGCTATAAAGGAGGATTACATACCTGTACGTCGTCAGAGTATGATTGCGTGATTGTAGGTGAGCCGTAAGTGGACAAGGATCGACACGTCCAGGTGGACTCGGCCAAACGGGGGGATCGGAAAAGCTTTCTTCCTGGGAGCGAGGGACGTGAGAATGATATTCCGGATAGAGGCCGTGAGAGGGCACTGCCCCGGGCGCATAACCTCGCGGAGGAGGCATGTGTTCCACTCGTTGCCTATCGTGATCATTTCCGTCCCAACTGGCTGGATTAAGTTTGTAGGCTGTGCCGTTCGCCGCCCTATGATGAGGCGGGGGCGGCATTGATGGATGTGTATAGGATGTGTTTTGGGGATGATTGCCGTTAGAATAGGGCGGGGACTGATGGGGGATGCCATGGTCGATCGCAGAGGATGCGACGGGATTGAGAAGTTCGTTGATGGAAGTACGCTTGTGTGCGTGAGGGTCGTGTACAGAGCCGTTCATGGCTCATAGAAAGGGCAAAGGATTATGGGCAAGGAATTGAAGGTGTAAGAAGATGAGAGAGGCTGGGGGAAATGGGGAAAGGGACAACAAGAACTGGACTCCCACACTCGCTGGGTTTTAAAAAGAGGAAACGGACCGCTTGTGCGTAGCGCAGTCATATCAGAGGAATCACATTGAGTAAAGTTAGCGCGCTCATTCAGCGTGGCTTTCAACGTGCTGCACCGCCTCTTTTTTTCCCTTGAGGCATGTTTTGCGTTTGAGAGGTAAGAGGGCGCGAACCCCGTTAACGGTAACTCAACTACCGCAGTCGAACGGCCGAGCACCGCTGAGCTTTCGTTTTGACAACCGATCCGCTCACAAACAGCGACCGGCAACGGAAAGGACCGACCGACGAACCCTACTTTTAGCCAATTGATAGCAGATCTTCCATTCAGAATCTCAGCCGGGCGTGTGAAATCCAATCCAGCAAAACAACTGCCTACAACACAAACATCCCAAAAACAAAAACAAAATAACCCAGTCAGAACATCTCCCAAAAGAACCCGGCGACCTTCAGATACACTCGTAAAAGTGAAATCGTGAGAGTGAAGGGTGATACTACTCCAAAGATCGCCCAATACCATCATCGCTGCTCCCTTACGCCCTCCTCTTGTTCATGAGAAATTTGTGAAGAAGTGTCCCCAGGCGCTGAAGCTGAGGAAGCTCGGTCCGTGTGAACACACCTATTCAAGGAAAGTTAAAAGGGTGACTAACCAGTGACGCCGCTAGAACGTAACGTATCCCCAGAAGTGACGGGATCTAATGGGTCACTTGTCAGCAGGGTAAGGAAAAATGGAAGGAAAGAAGGGTGGCGAAACACATCACCCTTTGCGTTCCCACGGAGGGGAGCTAAAAAATTGATCGGTCACTATTTGTGAAGAGGAGCGGAGAAATATCGGTAAACTGACTGCTAATAGATTCCGATGCCCCATTTAGAGTCTCGTGAAATGACTTGTATAAAAGTGAGGGCGTAGACTTGCCCAGTAGCGTCGAATCATCTGAACTAGATGGTGTCGATGTGGAGGCTACTCCTGGCTTCCGGCTGGGTGAAGGAGACACTCTCCCTTCAGGCATGTGTAACCGGCGTGCAATGTTCTGGGCCTGCACTGCCTGACCGGCTGACACCGACTTGACGAAATCTGGCCGGCTGTCTGCGAACATCTGCAAGGCCTTGATAGACCCCCACTCGATTATTTTGCTATTGAGCCATTCCAGTGACACCGGCTTTGTCAGGAAATCGTTGCATCCGGCTGCCAGCGCAGCGACTCTGTCTGATTGCAACGATGACGCAGTCAACGCCACAATGATGACAGAGGAGCGGAAGGGGCTCGAGGACACCCGGGAGTCATTCGAGACGTCCGACGGAGTGCGCTGACCTTCCGTCTGAGGTGTTCCGGGATACCCTTGCGATGAATTCAACTTTTCCAATCGGCGGATCTCCTTGGTCGCGGAGATGCCGTCCATGACAGGCATTTGAATATCCATCTGACCACATCCGTGAGAAAGTGCAACCACCCCAGGACGGGAACCGGAACCCACCAAGATAAGATGGAACCTGCCAGTCCTCCACTTTTCGACAGCCTCTTCACCATTCTTGGCGATGTCGTATTTTATCTTCTTTTTTCTCATAAAAGTAGAAAGGAGTGTCTGATTGATAGGGTTATCTACCAAGCGCTCAGTCACATACGCTGAAACATAAGGGACAGCACACCTTCAACAATGAGAACGCTGATTGGGGGGACGATGCTAGGCTCTGACGGCTTCGCTTTCTTCATCGGAGATGAAGGGAATGAACCTTCTCACTTTGTTGGCGACGCGGTCCCGAGCCTCGTTTCACTGATGGTGACTTGACGACGACGTTCGTTGATGATGTCCGCGGGGACGAGGGAGGTGACGCAGTCTTCCGGAGGACGTCGACTGTACCGCCTCGCTTCGCTTGACGTGGTCCCGCGGACGTCCCGGCAGCAACGCTCGTCGCGGACGTCCCGGCCGCCTCATCATCAGGGATTGCCGTCAAGGGTTGTGACACACCCGAACGTCCAGAATCAAGGGTGGTCTGGGGTGTCTGACCACGTCGCTGTTGTAACGTACCCGGAAAGGTGAGGAAGGTGACCGGGCGTGTCCTCTCGGCCGTATCCGAGCGTCTTCGGCTGCCGCCACGTGAACAGGCCGGCCCGCCGCTTTCGACACTCACGCTGTGGGAGCTCGACCGAGAGCTGCGCGAACGCGGAGGGTGAAAGAAGATACCTTGCGGTTGGCCGTTGGGACTCTGTATGACTAGTCCGGAAGACGAGCCAAGTTTCTCTGCGGCTTGTGAAAAGTAGTCCATCCCTTCAGACAGCCCTAGTGGTGATGGTGGCAAGGGAAGGTGTCAAATCCGGGCTCGACGGAAGCCCTTGGCGAGCGCATTGTTTGGTATGAGACACTTCGCGGGCTATTGGACGGCCGAGTCATGGGTGACTTTAGACTGACATTTTGGTGCAAGTAGGACGCGGCAGGGTACAACGCTGGGCTGATTGGCGAGGTTGCGATAGGTGAGAAGGAAGGCTCCACTAATGGTTTGGTGGCGGCCGTGTGTAGCGCGGTGAGTACTCGACGCGGACCAGCAGGCTTTGGTATTACGATCACCTCTGGCAGATGGCTAGCCTGTCCATTGCTCGGTCCAAGTACAGAGTGAAGAATTCCCTTCACCAGCTTGAAGTTGGCCAAACTGGTAAAGTGAATGATGACAGGCGAACTTCTGGGTGACAGCGAGTGTGCGAGTGTGCGAGCAACTTGGGGAGAAGACCGTGGCCTATGGTTGGCAGCGAGATTTGGCCGCTTGCGCGGAGGTTGTAAAGGTTGCAATAGTTCTGCACGCCATTTCCGGAGGCGCTCACGAAGCACAGAAATATCGTCGTCAATCAAAATGAACGATGAAGATTGAGTTGGAGCCTTTGGGGTAAGAGGAGCCGAGTCTTGTTGTTCGCTGAGTGTGTGGAGGATGGTTCCGGCACCCAGAGGATCGTTACCGGCATCGGAAAGTTCAACGGAAGGAAGGTTTCCCAGCTCTCGAGCAGGTGACCCTTCAACGTCCGAATCAGGACTGGCATGGCTGACATCGAGCCCCCATGAGGTTAGATAGCTCGTGAGGTGCTGTGCAAACATGCCAGTTGCATTTGCATATAGGGATACCTTCTTTCCCTTCAAAGTGGTAACAAACTGGGCAAGATCTTCGAGGGTAGGCTCTCCGGATAATTTCAAGTCGGGAAAAGCTTGAAGGATAGGGTCATTATCGGAAAGGATGATGGCGGGATTGACGACAGCAGGAGAGCCACGCTCAAAGGTCATGGATAGTTTGCAGGTGAAGGCTGTCTCTGTAGGCTCACAAGTAAAGGTGGCATTGATGTGATGGACCAGTCGTTGGAGGATGTGAGAGCCTACGAACGGTTTTGTGCGGTTTGGAGCAGTATGAGTGATCTGAAAGGTGCAAGATAAGGGTAGATTGGGATCAGGTGGGGAGATGATATCGGCAGGCTCTGTGGCGTCTAATGGAAGGTCAAAGAGAGCGTCTCTGACTGGGGCAACTAAGAAAAGACCGAGTTGGAGGGAATCACCGGGATGAGCTGTCACGAGGATTTGACGTACGATCTGTGTAGAAAAAGGATATAGAATAAGATGTCAAAGTCATTGACTACTGACGTGTGACAAAGTAGAAGAAATGCCAATCTCATCCCCCTTTACTGCGATATGTTTCATCCCGACATCGCCATGGAAGAGAACGAGATCAACGTGACGATCGGCAGCCAAACCGCTAAGGGCATCCCCAACACTCTGTAAAGTTTCACCGATATCAAAATCGCGAACAGGGGCGAGGAATGTGATACGATGCGGAGTAGTGAAAGCAGCCATATTGGCAGAGATGTAATTTAGAGACTTCATGACGGTGAATAATGCTGAAACGGAAGGGGTAGGGATAGCTAAAGCACAAGCCGAGTACTGCTCTTTCGCCGGATCAAACAGCTGAGGAGGAGACAACTGTAGAAGGGTCTGTATCATCATTTGGAATGAATCCGATAATTCTTGAGATAATTCGTCAGAGGTTTCCTTTGGATTTTTTAAACACACGATCTGAGATGGCAACGGGACAGAGAACGCTCGGGATAGTCGAGGAAGGGGAGGAGAGGCCTCGTCCAGTGGATTTTCGTCCAAGTTGAGTCGGTTCGTCGGTGTGGTAAAGTCGGATTCGTCGGATTCGTCGCTGTACCCTTTCCTCACCGCACCGCCGCCGCTGCTCAACCGTCTAGTAGATTTGATTTTCCCAATTTCAGAACTTTCCTCTCCGTCCGGTTCATGTTCAGACGTAGCGGAATCTGCATCCGACGAGCTCAGGGAGACATGACGATCTCCCAGAGACGGAAGGGACGGGGCGGGTCCCGCGTCTGCAGCCCACGCGAAACCGAATTTGCCAGAAGGGGGAAGGTCCAGCACCACAGAATCCTGTAGGGAAGGCTCGCTACCTGCACTGGCAATCACGGTCGGTAGACGAACGGTAGGAAGACGTGGGGCAGTAGACATGGAAGATTGAGTTGTGTATTGACGACTGAAAGGTCACTTGGGTTAACCTGTGATGAGGATGCAACCCAGCGATAACGAGGAACCTATATCGAGTGTGAATTGAAACGTTTTCTGTCACCAGAGGTCGATATAGGCCCTTGCGCTGGGTTACGGGTGACGGGAACGAACGAACGAACGAACGGAACTGAGCTGGTCACCACTCTTGTCACTCGTCTGATCATTAATCCTCCGAGGGCCACCCCTCACTGCGCTACTCTATCCTTCCTCTCACCGCTCTCTCCTCACTCACAATCTCGGTATATCTCCAACAGAACGGCTCTCGCCCCTCTCTACTCTCTGGCAGGTCAACTACCCTTTCCAATTTGCCAGTGGCACCAGGGCGGCTCATCCTCCTAACAAATTTCCAGGGCATCCCCATCTCCATTCTCAATCAACAACCTTCCTCAACATTTTTTTTTTTGCTTTTTGCCTTCCCACAAAAACACGTCCGCGGCATTCGACGTCACCCCTTCCAAATCCTATACGAGTACCATCCGAGGCGACAGCGACGAATCTTCTACCGTTTCTCCGGCGCTCCGATGCGGGTCGTCCCACCCACGTGGCCCTCGAGGTCAAGGGCACCACAAAGCCTCTTGCAATGTGCAAGCAGCCAGGTCACAGTAGCACGATCTGACCCTATCTTCCGCTCGGAGTACTGCTAGGCCTATCGAGGTCCGTGGTTATTGGATTCCCCACGCTCTATGACAGTCTGGGCAACAACCATCAAGCCCGCGGCCGGGCCTTGATGCTTGATGTGCAACGTGGCTTCAGCACCTTTAGGTGAGATGAGGAACACGAAGGCGCCATTCCGAGTTGCCAGGCGGGTGGCTTGATCCCTCATGGCATCTGTCCAATCACTCACTCACCCCTATTTCTTTCTTATGTTAGACCTGCTCGCACACTTTGTCACTCTTTTTCCAAAGAGTTGTCTACACGGAACCCACGCGGTAACGATGTGTGAAGGCGCCGGTCTCCTTGGCTAAAATCTCATGAAAAAACCCTATACCCTCACGTTATTTCAGATGGAGCCTGCCGCAGTTGGTAAAGAAGGCAAAGAGGGGCCAGATAGCCTTGACAGGAAAGGACGTGTTCGCCGTCTTGACATTTCACATTGACATTGGGCAGCGAAGCCCAAACCTCGCCGCTTCCATCATCCCACATCGCACACGCTTCCATCCTGTCAGGTCCTTTCACATCCATTTGGTTCGCGTTGACGGGCCCCCCAAAAACCTCTCCTCCGCAGATGGAAGCATAAATGACAATCTGTCCAGTCATACGACCATGCATATGTTCATTTCCTGCTACGGCGTAGTTGGGTGATGGGGGGGTAGGTGGGTGTGTATGTACTAGTACTCTCTTCGGGAATAGCTTCAAACGCGGCCGCCTTGCAAAGACTTTGCGCACTTACCCATGAGGTTTAGTCTTCTTTTTTTTTCCCCTAAAACACGCTGACTCCGATCCTTCATTCCCGGCGGCGTTCCACGTCATGATCAACCCGATATTACGAGCCTTTTTTTCAAGCCCCATGACAGGGTCTGCTACTGTATGTCTGTTCGGACTGCACGCGGAGACAGCATGGATCGGGCGCCATCTGCTTCCGTTCGGTTACTTTCACATGATCCCTCAGCCTCGTGAAGACGAAGCTAATTCCCGCAGACCACAGAAGCACGCTGGGCTCAGCCGACTCATGTTGTATGGTTCACACTTAGTCATTAGGGACTACTGTTTAACCAACCACACAATGTTGAATGTCTCGAAATTCTGAAACAGCAACTGCTGCTTCACAGAACCACAACTTGTATTCCAGATTCTGTGAAATCGTATGTATATCACACTTGACAGATTAACCGTGATTCTTTATGCCGCGCCGCCAAAACTACTTTGAGCACTAGAGCAACCGAGTACTCGATACAGATAAAGCTGAGGTTGAGTGAGTCGTGGCTGTGAGTGAGAAGAGAGTTATGAATAACAATGTATATATGTATGTGTGTGAAGGGTGCAAAGAAAACCAACCGAGCAAATCAAATGACGATTCGCGACAACAGGGTTTAATAGGTAGGACGATGGTTGGGCAAACATACCATACCATTCAGTATTGCAGCTCAACGTCACCCTCTGCCACCAAGTCCATATCGTGGTAGCTGACTTTCTTCCCAGCTGCCGCCCGCGGGTCTTCTTTTGCGTCCGGGGGAGGTGGGGGAGGCGGTCCGCCAGAATCCCCACCGCGTGTATTCCTTCGGCTACTCGTACTCCTGCGCACGCGAACCTCGTCACTCAGCGGTTGATCAATGCTGACGGCAGGCTTGGCGGGAAGACCGGCAGAAGCCGGTATCGTTGTCGGTGAGTCCATTAAATACTCCGATCCCGGCGCATAACCGCTGATACGGTCACTCAAACGCCGTGCAGACGTGCTATCGTCACGGCGCGGCGCGAGTGCTACATTCGGCATGTGCGAATAAGCGTAAGGCTCCCAGTGTTGAGGGATGTTCATTGGTGGAGGAAAACCACTTGGTGGATAAGGAGGAGGATAGAACATGCCTCCATTAGCTCCCCGCATATAGTCCGCTGGTGGCATCGAAGGTGGTCCAGGTAGACCATAGGCTTGAGGCGGTGCTTGCTGGCCCGCACCTCCCGCTTGAGGCAGATGACTGTATGGCTGAATGTGGTGAGGATCGAGGGCGAAGCTGTTGAAGTATGGAAGCTGGATAAACATGTCAGTGAGAGAGATCTGATAGTCAGTCAACGACACAAACATCGTCTAGCGATTTGACAAGCTCAGGATGCTTATTCGCAATATGCTTCTCCACAAATGACGTGGCCTTGAACAACTTCGTACAAGTCTTGCAGCGAAACTTGCCCTCCTCTTCCTGCTTTATGTACGGCTCTGCAACCTTCGATAATTCCCTGGGTAGACTCTATTCAGCTCACAGACGATGGCACGACGCAAATGACTCACTCGTCATAAGCCTTTCCTCCGTAGGCACGAGGGTCGACAGAGTCTCGATCAAGTAACAAAGCGATTTTAGAGTCCAACCACTCAATCCACCGATCCTCTGCTTTGGGCTCAGTATAGGGAACAACCAAATAATTAAAGTGCGTACCACTCTTCTTCCACTCGCGCGATTCGTCCCCTGCCGTGTCTTTACTACGATCCTCGGGAGATGGCTCTTTCTCTTTGGGTTTCAAATCCTCCTCCTCCTGCATAGCACATTCCTGCTTGACCTTTGTGGAACATTCTGCCATTTTGGCCTTATACTCATCATAGGTCGCTTTTGATAGCGGTTTCCTCAAATGACGAATGCACTTGCGTTGTAACTCCTCCTGATGATCGGTAGTGACAGCGCAGTAATAGCATGTATGGAAGGCATTGCGCAAGGCTGCCAGAATCAAATCGAGTGATATAGCAGACTTTGCATGTAGGCTCAGCTGGCTGGTGGCGCACGCGAAGAGCGCATCGATCTCACCTTGCGAATTTTCAAATCATCTTCATCAAGGCCGTCTTTCGGTGTCTCCGCATAGACTTTTTCGATATGCTGCTCAATTGCAGAAAGGACGCTTTTGCAGGGTTCGGGTTCGTCACGATCCTCCTCACCCTCAGCCAGTGTCACCATATCCTCTTGCAGGGGACCTGCCGGAAGGGCAGCAACCTCATCACGGGACAAGATGCGGATTTTTCGGAGCGCATAATGCTCGGCCTCGAGACGGACAAGTAGAGTGCGCGCTCTATCCAAGTCTTTCTCAACGATGTCAGGGCGACTCGCCACCTCTGGGGCATAGCGCACGCGATTTTTGAAAGGTTGCTTGTTGTGGAGAACATGCAACTTGAAGCCATCAATCTAGAAATGAAAGACAATAAGAACCATAAAAACTAGCGACTAGGATTAACTCGCCTTTCGTTCGCTAAGCTCAGACATGATGACATTTATATCAGCATCTTCATGAAACTTCAGCCAGCCGGCGCGATAAAAGTTACGCTTCTGAAGAGGATCTCCCAAAGCAAGATAGATAAAACCGGGAATGGTATCGAGAGCCTGCGGCAGTCCTAATAAGATATTGTTCTGGAAGCCACAACAGAGGATACGCACGCCAACCGTCTCGAGCTTTACGCGTCCAATATCCGGCGGAATGGTGCGAATCATAACCTGGTGACCTTCTGGGGCCACTGATACCTCTTCACCCCTATCGCGACTATCCCTCCTTCCATTCTCAAGGCCTTTACCGTTGGCATCAAGTTTGTCACCGTCCTCCTCGACCTCAACAGCAACATCCTCATCAACCTTCATCGACTCATCAACGGGTGCCAGGGCGTCGTGATCAGGGAAAGCTTCTTGATCGTCCCCCGCCTCTTCTTTTTTTATAGTTACGGACTTCGCAGGAGGTGGTTGATGAAGGTCCCCAGACTGAGGGTCAAAAAAGCCAGCGGCCAGATTCTCTAAGAAGGTATTCATTCGACCCCTCCAACCTTCCTTCCTGACTCGCTTGCGTAGGTACGCAAACTGGGCAGAAGGGTCGTACTTCTCAGCAAACCAGGGTGACTTTCGGTGATGATCGAACATTGTTTGTAACTGAGAAAGGAGGGGTGGCGTCAATCACCCTATTGGGAAACAAAAGAATCTGGTCACCTGCTGTGCAGCAAATGACTTCTTGTATTTCTCCCATCGCAATTTGATGCCGTTTCGAGGCTTCGACCCATCACCAGCTTGCTGCTGGGCAGCTTTGTCAGAGCTATCTTCTTCCGCAGCAGCCTGCGGATAATAGTATCTGAACCACTCTGCGAACTGCTTGAGGGATACAGGATAGTCGAGTGTATGTGGATCTGGGGGTGCACGCCGTGAAGGTGGCTGGTGGTATGACGGACGCCTTGGTGACTTAAACCCGGGACCCCGGGGATCTAAGGGATGGGAGTCACATCTTAGGGTCGATGAAAACCCTTAGATGACGTGTTGCTTACCATAGTCATCATACCGTGGTCTTGGATCGCGCTCATAAGGCGATGTAGAACGTCGACGCTTGCGAAGACCTAGATTTAGTAGGGTCGACTCATATCCTAATACATGATTTACAGGCAACGCACCATCGTCTGGACTCCGGCTACGACCACGGCGACCGTAATCATACATAGCACGGTCCCGTTCCATCGCATATGCTCTTTCCCTGTCCCACGAATCCCAGTCATTCCGGTAAGGGTCCGGCCCATGATGGTCCGGATATGAAGGCCTCGAGTACGAGCCACGATGTGGCGAACGCGAACGCGAACGACGAGAGGGAAGATAAGCAGAGGCAGCCCAAGACATTTTTTAGAAGACTGGAATGAATGAAAGCGAAGAAAGAGATGGGGGGAAGAAGAGTGTAGATGAGAGACATGAACGCAGATAGAGCGAGCATGATGAAGAACAGACCTCTTAGAAACCGCGAAGACGAAGGCAGAGAGTGTGCGGAGGCGTTTTATTGAACGCAACCGCGACGCTCAGTGCAAGTTTTCGCGATGGAGAAAAGAATGGCTTGAACCGGAATCGTGCCTCTCACTCTCACTTTCAATCTCAGCTTCAATCTCAGACGTTCCAGCCACTCTCTAAAATACACTCGACAATACGTCTTCTAATCGCTCTGTCCGTTGTCTTTTAACCCTCTCATCACTCCCAGCTCTCTTATTATTCAACTCCTTTCTCTTAATTCTTTTCCTGCAGCCTGGCTACGCTCTTCCCGTTTGTCAAGCACCCGCGCAAGCTCTACATTCTTCAAATATTCGCGTTGCTCCGCTCTCGATTGTGAAAGTTCAAGGCGTAACTGGGCTGTGTGCATTGCTGCCTCATGAGCTGAGCGTGCAGAGTCGATTCAGTACTTTTGCGTGTTTCCTTCTTGACAAGTCACTCACCGACTTGCTCCGTCAACATATGCCACTTGAATTTGGTAGATATTTCAATGTCCAAACGTCGTCTCTCCATCGGGTCCCCTTCTTCCCACCAATAGACTGAGCGTTCAATAAGCCTGCGACAGATCGAGCGACTTTCTTGTCCTTGAATTCAACCCAGCCTTCGGTATAGTGTGGTTTTTTAGTGGTAGTATATTTGCGACGCAGATAAGCACGTTTCGCATCTGTGATTGTATTGATGTTAGCTGTAGTCAAACTGTATACCATCGTACCCTCTTTTTGCAAATAAACGCGTCCCACTTCTCCATACTGGCTCATAAGATGCCGCACTTTTGCAGGTTGCATGCCTGGAGGAATACGAGATATGTAGATCATCCCAGCTTTTTCTTGGGCTGCCTAAAGACGGCCAACGCTTCTTGTGTCAACGGTTTCACAACTTTGGGTCCTGCAAAACCGGCTGCGTCCATTCCGTCGTCCGGGCCATCAATGCTCTCTTCCAGTTCCGACATTGAATTGGTGTCCGCGTTGGAAAGGCTTTCCGAATCATTGATAATTTGTTCAGGAATAAGTTTCGATGAACTGGGGGGAGATATTTCCTCGTCGGATGGCTTGACCATGATCGTAGGAGGCTGAACGGGACCGGCCCGAAGAATACAACAAGCGCACGTACACAAACATCCGTTAGCTGTTCTTTCTCTGTACTCCCTCGGCGTGAATAATGAACACCTCATTATTGAGTTTGTCTTCTATCGCCGTTCGCCAATTCACGTCTCTGAAACAGTTTTTTTTTAAATAGATCCTTTCAACATTACTTACCCGACTGCTGTCCAGGCCTCCCTTCCTTCTCAATGCTCGCTTGCACGATTTGACAGCTCGGGACGCTTTGTGGCTGCAGGTCGTAGCGACGGCTCTGCGGCCATCTGGGATCTGGAAACTCGTGCAGCAGTTCGTTGGCTTGAGGGCCACGTCAAGGGCATCACCAACGTCGAGTGCGTCATGCGTATCCAGTTAGAAATTGTGTGAGTATTTATGGCTTTTGCAAAGCTGGTCACGTAACTCGCGGTTTGTGTTGACTTCCTCGAAAGACTGGAACGTGATTGTGTGGGACCTGGCCTCGGATATCGATCCACCACAGAGAAAGACTACTATCAGGTTTGACGCACCTGTTAGTTCTGCTTCTTTCCATCCCAGGAACAGGTTGGCGCTTCAGGCGATCCCTCTCTTTCGAACTAACACCCTTGCAGCCAGATTATATTGGCCTTGCTTCACCCTGGTGATGCCTATTTGGTTGATCTCAGGAAAAAGTATCGTGGACGCGTGGAGCTCGAGGAAGTGCAAGATGACAGTGACGAAGAATTGGGTGCTTCACAGAGGTCAGCTCCCTCGCTACTTTGGCTGCTCCTTTATAGATGTTCAGCCTGTCTGACAGGTCAGCCATGACCGTGGCTCAATTTGATCCCACTGGTCGCCATATCTTTATCGGCACATCCACTGGATCTATCCTCGTCTTCAATACGAGGACAAAGACAGTTAGTCTCGCGTTTTTTTTTGACTATTGCGGCTGATATACCAGGAGAGCAGATGGTTGCTCGGCATAAAATTTCTGGTGCAGGTGTTATGAAGGGCTTTGACTTTGCCAAATCTGGCCGGTGGGTTTTTGCTGTGAGGACTCGAGTTTTGTAAATATCTGACCCCGACCGAGCAGACGCTTAGTGACGAACTCCTCAGACCGAACACTCCGTCAATTCACTCTACCTGTTTATCCGCCCCCGAACGCCGATGCAGAGTACACAGAACAAGAACTTGAGCCCACGCACAAATTCAGTGACCCTATCAACAGAATTGCGTGGCACGCGATGTCCTTTAGTCCGGATGGCGAGTGGTTAGCAGGAGGTGCCGCTGACCCCGCATCTCATAAGATCTACATCTGGGATATTGCAAATGATGGACAACTGGCGAGCACACTAGATGGGGGTCGGGAACCTCTTATGCATGTTCATGTGCGTCAATCTATTACTATGTGCATGGGATGACCTGAAGGTGTTTTACAGTGGCACCCGAGCAAGCCAGCGATCGTGTCAACTACGAATCATGGTAACATCCTCATCTGGCACTGCCCATCTCCCGAACGCTGGGGTGCATTCGCAGGTGGCTTTGAGGAGGTTGATGAAAATGTGGAGTACGAGGAGCGTGAGGATGAATTTGATATTGTAAGTACCCTCTAGTCAAATCTATCGAGATGGGCTAACAATTTCTCTCAGGAAGACGAGAGTGTATTGGCAGAACGAAAGATGAAGCAGGAAGATGAAGAGGTAGATATAGTGAGTGGGAATGAAGTTGGAGAAGAGATAGTCGATTACCCGCGGGTTAACGGAGATGAGGATGAGTTTACGTGGGCTGATGACGAACCTGACGAGGATATACGTGGCTGGAGGATGAAGATAGTGATGGAAGACGAATTGGATGTAATATGATATTCCTATTCGCGACCGAGTTGTTTATCCTTGTTGAAGCACGCGTTTGTACTATTGCGCAGGTCATAGAGACACTTGTTCTCTGTCTGACCTCCTCACATCCTCCGTCGACCGACGTCAACCCAGTTCCTCACAGCGACCTATGCCATCAGCCATGCCAGAAAGTCACCAAATTTTCAAGGTACCTTTCACTTATTGCCAACCGTCCTCCTCACGTCTCACTCGCGTCATTCAGGCCACTTACAGTGGAATTCCTGTCTATGAGCTGTGCGTTCAGCAGACAGCCTAAAAGCGCGTATCCACGATCTTTACTTCTTATGCAGGATGTGTAAAGGCGTCGCAGTCATGCGCCGCCGCTCCGATTCGTGGCTCAACGCAACGCAGATTCTCAAGTCGCGGGTTTCGACAAACCACAGCGCACCCGCGTCCTAGAACGTGAAATCCAGAAAGGCGAACACGAGAAGGTTCAAGGCGGCTATGGCAAATACCAAGGTACGCGGTGGAACAAAAAAGATAGCTTTACTTTTTGAGGCGTTTGATTCATTCAACGTTGGTACAGGCACGTGGATCCCTCTCGAGCGTGGATTACAGCTCGCAAACAATATAATTGCGAACACCTTTTACGCCTATCATTGAATTTCAGCCAGCCGCGAAGAGCCCCCCGCTCGCCCCGAAACACATGGTAGCGCCCATGGCTGGCCGTCCACCCCGCCGCACGGGCACAGATGGTAGTATTTCTAACGTTCGTACACGCAAGGCGGGCGACGGAGGCGACGAGTCTGATGCTGTGGATGTCACGATGCGCGGATCTGAGGACGGGTCCATGACGCCTTCGCCTTCTGGCGCTTCGTCTAGCTCGCGTACCCCCTCTCCCATTCTCAGCTCGCCAGAACCGGATACTCATACCCACCGGAGTGCTAATCATGGACCTGCTCCTCCCTCTTCCGACTCCCGGAAACGTCGCGCGCCTCGACGCACGCAGTCGTCTGTCCGCGGAAATGATTCTGATGTGGATCCTCCCCCTGGGGCAAATGGTATAGTCGACGACAGGTCCTATGGCGACCAAATACTGGAGTACTTTATCTCCGACTCGAATCAAATACCACCAATTCTCGTCAATCCGCCTCCCGACTTGGACCCAAACATGGCCATCGACGACGAGGACACACTGCGCTGCATTGGGCATGTGCAATGGGCCGCATCCGGATCGTCAAGTATCTTCTCTCCGCTGGTGCAGATGTATTCAAAGTAAACAAATCTGGGCAGACTGCACTTATGCGTAGCGTCATGTTCGCCAACAACTATGACGTGCGAAAATTTCCAGAGCTGTACGAGGTCTTGCACCGTTCAACGCTCAATATCGACAATTACAATCGGACCGTGTTCCATCACATCGTCGACGTAGCCATGTCAAAGGGAAAGACACATGCCGCCCGATATTACATGGAGACAGTCCTAACCCGGTTATCAGACTATCCACGCGAGCTTGCAGATATCATCAACTTCCAGGACGAGGACCTTGAGACAGCACTGACGATGGCTGCGCGATGCCGTAGCAAACGCCTGGTGAAGCTTCTCATCGACCACGGTGCCGATCCAAAACTTGCAAACCGTGATGGGAAGAGCACAGAGGACTACATCCTCGAGGATGAACGCTTCCGCTCGTCGCCAGTAATGCCATCGCGTGCGCTTGCAATGTCATTCCGCAATGCGCAGGCTGCGTATTCGCCGGCACAAGTGCCAGCGTCGATGAGCTATACCTTTGCGCCGGCGAATGGTGACCGTATGCCGCTGCACCACTCCGCCGCTGCGCAGATGGCGAGCACGCGTGCAATTACGGATATGGCGAGCATGCTCGACAGTTTGGCGGCGTCCTTTGACCAAGAGCTGCGCGACAAGGAGCGGGATCTCAATCAAGCTCACGCGCTGCTCAGTAACATCCAAGCCGAGATCCTCGAGTCTCAACGGTCGGTGTTGCAGCTCAAAGTGCAGTGCCAAGGCCTCGACGATGGGCGTGCGACATTGCAGGGGATGGAGACTGAGCTCAACGCCAAGATGGGCAAGCGGTATCGTCTCGGATGGGAAAAATGGGTCAAGAACGAGGAGGAGCGTGAAAGGGCAGTGCGAGATGCCGCAGGAGGGGAGCTTTCCGCCGCGCCGCCGTTGCCTTCGCTTCCCCTCAACGCAGTCGAGGAGCCTACGCCTACGCCCGAGGGTGAACTTGCCTCTGGTGGGACGAAGCGCAAGGCGGACGCGGTGGAGGAGGAGGACGTGTCGGACTTGATGGCGTTGCATGCGGATGTGCCGACGGAGCCCGAACCCTTGAGGGCCGCTTGCGAGGCGTTGCGGGAGGGCATTGTGCAGCATCGGAAACGCCGGAAGGAGATGTTTGATGAGTTTGTGCGTTTCCAGGCCGAAGCAGGGACTGGTGGACGCATGACCGAGTACCGTCGGTTGATCGCTGCGGGTTGTGGGGGCATACCAATATCGGAGGTGGACGGAGTCGTGAGCATGCTTCTAGAGGTGAGAGAACGGTTCATTATAATGGCAAATCTCTGAGAGCGTTCCTACAGTCTCTCGAGTCTGAAGAACCAAGTTCGTCGTCGGTGGCCTGGAGCAGTACTACACAGGCCTCGCGACCAGTGCCAGTGGGATAGTATGAAAATGAAACGATACCTGATGTCTACCATTGTCTCGTGTTGTACTTGGTTTAGCCCAGTGTATCCATCTCCTAGTACCGATGTTTTTTAATTTGGACCACGCTGCTTAGTCAGCAGACTTTTCTTCATTTCATTTCCTTTTGAGGTGGTCAAAACGCGGTCATTGACTGCGATGCCTCTCACAGTGGCACAGATTCGCGGTGCCGTTACTAGCAACCCATGGACGAAAGACTTTCGACACTTGCAATCCTTTCCTGTTAACTACCTCAAGCGATATTCCTTCAAGGACATGCGTGTCAGGGCCGCCAAACCTAAAGACCGTATTAAATACTGGAATATTGTGCCGGGAGACCGGGTGAGGATTCGTGGAGACAAAGACGGCAAGATACTCGAAGTGGCGAAAATTAACAAGCTTTCGAATTTTATATATCTCAAGGGTACCACAGCGAAAGTGCGTAGCATCTTCTCCTTGGTCCTTGCTCTCGAGTTGACATGCGTGGACTACAATCAAAGGGTGATAGTGATGCCGGGTTTAAAAATGTTCATTATTCACGATGCCAGCTATTCATTGGAGATTACGAGTTTCCTTCCAAAGGCAAAGCTACGGAGCCACGAACGCTTCCGTACGTCCGATTTTTTTGTCGTCTGTGTTTTAATTGCCTTATTGTCTTCTCTCAGCGTTTTCGCTAACCGCATTGGTACTTCAACACCCTACTGGCAACCTATGGGTGCCCGCTATGAATGGGAGCGCTTCGCAGTAGCAACGACACCCAGACTGCCCGATGCTACCAGTACCCCAAACCGTATCAAAATTCCCTGGCCGAAGCGACCAGAACGCCCAAAATATGAAGGTCTGTCATTTTTTTTGGCTTGTACGCGCGTTGCACGATGCTGAACCTCATGTTGAAGCTACAACGTACACCGCGAAAGCGGAAGACGTGATGGCGATCACGTACAAACCATCTGCGCTTCCGCCCGACGAGATCGCATCCGCGACCAAAGTGGACTCAGAGAACGAGTACATACAATCGGTGCTGAACCCTCAGAAGCGTTCTTATGACGTGACTGCTCCGATGGAACTTCATTTACAAAAGGAACTCTCGAATCCGCACAGCAGGGCGAAGAAGCAGGCGCGGTGGCAGGCTGCGCTCGCTCGACGGCGCGAGTTACTCGCCCAGTACGTGCGGAACGAACTGAAGGATCTCAAGGGTCGGACGAGGCGCGAGGCGCGGACTGAGGCGGTGTGGAAGTGGCGTGAGCGGCTGAGGGCGGACGCCCGGGAAGAGAAGAAGAGGCGTTGGATCCATCGGGGTGATGAGGCAGCGCTGCTGAGGCGGAGAGCGCGAAAGGCAAGGAAGGAGCATAAACGGGAGGAGCAGCTGCGTAATTTGGCGCTAGAGGAAGCGCCCAATCAAGTGATACCCACGTTAACTAGTCTAAGTTAGTTGAATATGTTCAGACAAGTGGGCGTAATTCGACACACAACTCCGGTGTTGACTCGACCCCACGCTTAGGCCAAACTGGTTTACAGCTTCCGTGATCTGTCAGACCAATGTCAGACTCCATTTCTGGCCTCTACGGCCACTCATCCGAGTGCGCATCCATCCCTCTCGCTTGCCCTTCTATGCCAGGACGACACCATTCTTCTTCTCTCTCCTCCATGAGCACCTCTTACCATGCCCTTCCCCAGTCTCCTGAAATCCCACAAGATGTCAACATCCCTTCGGCCGTCGAAGAGGCCGAGATGGCTGAAGAAGACCTCGAGGACTCTATGATCGACGAACACATGCCTTCGGCCAACGTACTAGTGGATCCCCGCATAAAGTGGGTCCATTTCATGCTCGGTTCTGCAGTTCTGCTGCCATGGAATGGTGCGTCGAGATCATCGAATAAGCTCGTCATTATAGTGTCTGACACAGCAAGTTTTTAGTGATGATCACCGCAGAACCGTATTTCCTCTCGCATTTGAGACATTCCTCTATCCGAAGCACCTTTGGCTCGTATCTCACGACTACGTTTACCCTCTCCAATTTTATTTTTCTCGCTCATGCAACTGTGACATCAAAGAAGGTATCTCCACCCACTCTCTTCGTCCTTTTATCAGTCTTCTGACGTTCAACAATTGAGTGAAGGTTCCTGCCTCCCAACGGTCACGATGGTCTATGCTCTGCCTTGCATCACTTACATTTCTCCTCACCTGAGCACTTTTTCCGCCTCCCCGAGGGCGTTTTCGCTACAACCACCATCGTCACAGGGATTACGCTAGCTGCTACCGGCTCATATCTTCAGACCTCCGTGATTGCCATAGCTTCCCTCTTCGGTCCAACGGTCATCCAATCTATGCTGTCGGGACAGGCAGTGGTCGCCGTCACCCTCTCCGCCGTACAACTCATCAGCGCGACCACCTCGCTACGCGCCTCCGAAGTCGGCCTCCCGGACGGTGTCGCTGAGACAAAGTCCGCAAGGTTATTTTTCGGGATTTCTACCACATTTTTGATCATGTGTGGAGCTGCTAATGTCTGGATGACGCGGCTACCTTCGTATCGTGCCGTCGTGCCGTGCGATGCGCCGTGGATACGTAGACAACGGACGCTCTCGGGAAGTGATTCTCCTATCCTTGGCCGTCGCAGCGCCAGTGTACATACGCAGGATTCCAAGGCGATATGGGACCATGTCATCAGTGTCACGCGCAGGAACATCATATATGAGCTCGCGGTCGCTTATGTCTTCATGGTTACCCTCGTAAGTCGTCGAGCTCGCTCATTATTGGAATGCCATAACATTCGATCCAGTCTGTCTTCCCCGCCATCACGATATCGATCGTCCCCACAAATCGTGCAATACACCCACTCCTTTTCAGTTCGCTGCATTTCCTCGTCTTCAATGTTGGTGACTGGTCCGGGCGACTCCTTTGTGGGATGCCGCGGTTCCTTATCTGGTCTTCGAGACGCCTCCTCGGTCTCTCGCTCGCGCGAACGCTCTTTATTCCACTCTTCCTGGCATGTAACATCCAGCGCGACGCTTCAGCACCGTCAACACCACCTATTATCAGTTCAGACGTAGCGTTCATGGTGTTGCTCTTCGTCTTTGGGCTCACCAACGGCTACGTATCAAGCATGTGCTTGATGAGTGCGCCATCACTCGAACACAATTCCCAACTCCGCAAAGAGGACGTCGACCTTGCAGCGCCTATCGCAAGTTTCTGTGTCGTTGGTGGGCTGGCACTTGGAAGCATCTTGAGCTTCATCGTGCGGGCAATTGTATGCGAGTGCAATCCGTTCCGAACAGAATAGTAGAGGGAGGCACATTGATTAATTTATTCACATGCCATAGGCTTTGCACGATGCATTAGATCTTTCAGTCTATTTTTGAGTGATCATAGCCACAAGTAGTCGTACATAGTAGATATGCATCGAAAGAAATGTATAGAAGAAGAGTGGTCGTCAGCCTGACGCTACTATAACGATCCATGGGGAGCGCCGGGTAATCTAGGAGCGAGTTCCTGCGTCTGCTTGGCCTTCTTTCTTCGCCTATGTTCTGCCTGGCGCATCGCATAGAAATCGCGATGAAGACTATACCGCTTATAGGTCGGTGTCGTGACCGACGGCGAGGATGGGTGCCAGGGATGCTGGATGGCGACGGTGCTGCCTTATCCTTGCCCTCATCATCATCTTTCTTACCCTCGCCACTCCCACCATCTGCTGCGGCAGTCTCCTTGTCCTTTCCTTGTCCTTGTCCTTCTTCTTCTTCCGTGCCTCTTTGGCCTCCCATTCGGCTTTGATGCGTGCGATCTCCTCAGGGCTCACAGTGGTGTCCTTCTTTGACGCGTTCGAGTCTAAGATTATTTCCGTGGCGAAACTGGTGTCTGAGAGATGAGAATCGCACGTGTAGATAAAGTCGACTGCGTTGATGGTGGCGAGGCACGTGGTGCTCGGTTTTGAACAGACGTAGCATGCGCGTGGTGTTGCGGTGGCCTGGCATATTTGTTATAGTATTAAGGAGAGGGGAGAGGGTAAGGTACGTACACGCTTGTAGTAGACGTTTTGAAATGACATTATGGGTGAGGGTCGATGCGATGCCTGCACCTGCAAAAGATCTACAATTATAGATTCCGGCCCGACAGTGCCGATATAATCCAATGTGAATTCAAATTTCGAGAATTCCCACACCACACTGGGTATGTCAGAGACTGCGGGTAAGGTCATCAAATGCAAGGCTGCTGTATGTTGGGGTGCAAGTGAACCCCTCAAGGTTGAGGAGGTCGAGGTCGAGCCTCCTCGCGCACACGAGGTCAGAATCAAAATTCTTTACACAGGCAAGCCTCTTTTTCCGCCACGGTTCACGGTGCCTCGGCTATTTGTTATTGATCCCTACAAAAGGAATCTGCCACACCGACGAATACACTCGTAGTGGCGCAGACCCTGAAGTGCGTAGATCCATTTTAGTCGCGCGAGCCAGGCATAACGGTGTTTTTTTTTAGGGCGCATTCCCAGTTATACTTGGACATGAAGGTGGAGGAATCGTACGCATTTTTTCGTTATTTCTTTCCCTCACATGAATCTGATTATTATAATGAACCAATCACGATAGGTTGAGTCTGTGGGTGAGGGCGTTACGAATGTTAAAGTCGTGCGTTTCGCTTTTCACATGTTCCGGAGGGAATCACGCCCACACTACTTCGCGCGCATTTAGGGGGACCATGTGATTCCCCTGTACACCGCAGGTCTGATTTTGTAGAGTTCGCACAGGGCCCCTAGCACGAAAATGACTTCCATGTTTCAGAATGCAGAGAGTGCAAGTTTTGCAAGAGTGGCAAGACCAACTTGTGCGGAAAAGGTCTGCGGATCACATCTGTCCGCGCTCTCAGATAATTCAATGTCTTCTCTCAAAGTGCGCGCCACCCAGGGCCAAGGTCTCATGACCGATAAGAGCAGTCGCTTCTCGATCAACGGGCAACGAATCCTTCATTTTGTATGCGCGGATCTATCGCTATTCTCTAGCTCCAATAGTCTGACACCTCATCTCGAGATGGGAGTTTCAACCTTCTCACAGTATACCGTCGTGGCCGACGTTTCAGTCGTCGCCATCAATAAGAAGGCCCCTCTCGAGAAAGTCTGCCTTCTGGGATGTGGCATCACCACCGGCTGGGGTGCCGTTACGAAACAATCCGGCGTCAGTACGTCACTTGGAACCTTCAGACTCTTTGCCCGCGGACGGGGGGCTGAATGTTATCTTCCGGTTATCGCGTAGAGGATTCAACTGTTGCGGTCTTCGGTTGTGGCTGCGTCGGCCTGAGTTGCGTCAACGCGGCCAACCTCGTCGGGGCTTCGCGCGTGATCGCGATTGACACCAATCCTTCAAAGGAATCGTGGGCGCGCAAGTTTGGTGCGACCGAGTTTATCGACCCGCGCCAGCTCCCCGACGGCAAACGCATCCAGGATCATCTCGTCGAGCTCACAGATGGCGGGCTTGACTTTACCTTTGACGCGACGGGTAATGTAAGTAGCCACGACAACAACGGCGCGCGCTTGACTTTTTTTTTTGTTCACGTATTTCTACTCATGGACATACAGGTGGACGTCATGCGCGCCGCACTTGAGTCTTGCCACAAAGGGTGGGGCGTCTCGACCATCATTGGTGTCGCCGCTTCCGGGAAAGAAATCTCCACACGGCCGTGAGTTCAATTACCGATGCGTCGTCGCTACTGAGCACCTTTCATTTCTGTGGTTTGGCAGATTCCAGCTGGTCACTGGACGTGTTTGGCGTGGAACTGCGTTTGGGGGTGTGAAAGGGCGCACTGAACTGCCTGGCATTGTCGAGGGTCAGACCCCGATTCATCGCTACGCGACTCCGATTACGAGTTTTGTTTACGCACTCTTTCATTTTGTTGCAGATTACTTGCAAGGAAAAGTCAAGGTGGATGAATATGTTACGCACGAGTTCAAGTTCGCAGACATAAACAAAGGTTTTGATGCGATGCACGTACGTCTTGCAGTTCCATTCTAAAAAAAAAGTTTAGTTTGTCTGACATTGATTGTACTGTAGGTTGGTGACTGTATCCGTGCTGTCGTCGACATGTCATAAGCTCGAGGGAAAGGCAGTGAGGGCGGTGTTGTGTTTTGTACAGAAAATGTCTTGTAAGATACTCCGAGATGAAGACGAAAGTGCTATTGCTTTGGAAGAATAAAGTAAGGCCCAGTGCGAGATCACCACACGAGCCGACGGAATCTAACCATCCGCGCGCATTGAATGAGCGGAAGTTGAAACTACGCTACTTCCGTTTCTTAACTCAAACTCTCATTCACAGAACTCGAACTTTCGAGGCTCTAACTTTCACTCATTCCAAGCCCCAAGAATCCATCTCTCCTACGTTGTGGAGCCAGGAGTTTAGAGGCTAGGTAAATGTGTTGTTTACCTACCCTCGGACAGCTAGACTTATAAGTACATTCTGTGCTACAGTATTCCCAACAGCATGGACAGACCCTCACCTGACGAAATTCGCACCGTCCGTGCAACTATCCGCAATCACGAACAGGAAGTCAACTCGATTGAAATCGCAATGGCGGACCTTTCAGGACAACTTCGTCAGCTGGAAGCGGAGAGAAACGTCATCTCGATGCTATTACAAATGCCGAGGATCGCTTTCATGGGCAGCGCGCCTTCTGATGATGTCCTAATCCTCATCTTTGAGCATTGTGTGGGAGAGTTGTGGGACGACGCTCCCCTTGTCATCTCCCACGTCTGTGCCAAGTGGCGGAGGGCTAGCTTTTTCCCCCGGCTATGGTCACACATTGAATTTCATCATGACAACCACGCCCTCCGAGTCGCAAAGACACATCTCTGGCTTTCCAGGGCTCTCCAATCACCGTTATACGTCACATTTAGGGCCTTCAATTCGCCTTGTAGACAATCCCCCGCATTTGAGCTTATTCTAGATCGCGCCTCCCAGTGGCGCGCTCTGTCCGTGAGGACTATGTATGACCATCAAGCCTCCGCTATCCTATCCCAATGTCGTCGTCCTCTCCCTAACTTGCACAGCCTCAGGCTCCGCGTTGGATGTGCACAGTTGGATGAGGGCAAGGACGAACCCTTCCTCGTCGGACTTGAGGAAGTCTTCGTCGATGCTCCCTCTCTCTCCGATATCCGCATCTTCTCCAACAGGTTTCCCCCTAGCCTACCTCAGACCGTTGTTGATTTACATCTCAGTTTGGACTGCATGCGGTCGTTCTGCCTCTCCGATGTGAAGCTGCTGACAGCCCTTCAGACCCTTCAGAAGCTTCAGAGGCTAACGCTCACAATTAATCCACAATATTCATATTTCATTATCGCTCATGAGGACCCTGTGCCAGATATTTACTTGCAACACCTAGAGTGCTTGATTATATGTGGTTATTATAACTACATTCTACGATACCTCCGAACCCCGATTCTTCGATGTCTGCACCTTTCCCACGAACCACTGTTTCCATCCAACAAGCATCCTGACAAAGATATAGGCAAGATCCTACTTCAATTTCTCAGGTCATCGAAGCCCCCGATCAGGCTGTTGGAACTTAATGAGGTAGGCATTTGCAGCAATGACTTGGCGCAGTGCTTCTTTTCTCTACCTCTCCTGGAGGAGCTATGTCTCTGTACATCGAAGATTTCGGAGAAGGGACTGGTTCCTCTTCATGGTCCCATAGGTGCATGCCCTCGTCTCAAACGCATATTTCTCGGCGAGTGCAAGAACTTGGCTGGTCAAGCCTTGATAGACCTCGTACGATCCAGGGTTGATTCAAGTGGCAACCAGTCGGGCCCGTCTTTCGATCGCATTGAAGAAATCACGGCTCATTACTGCGCACTCGTGAATGATTCTCACATTCTCGACCTAGCTCACATCACGGTCTGCCACGTCGTCGAGTGGGGCTTTGATTCTCATTTTCGTACGTCCCGCAATTACCGACCAATAGCCCAAGTTGTTCTGATAACTATAGCTTGCGACTGAGACTCAGTTGCAGAAGGGCTTGAAATATCCGGTGAGGTCCAACATTAACTTGAAGCTCGTGGTAGACTAATTGCTTCCACACTTTCCTCTAGCTCACCCGAGCTAGAAGCAAGGCCAATCATTTCTGAATTCAGACGTTACACATATATTGGCAGAATTATGGATAACAGGATAAACGATGTAGCGAATACAAGTGAATACACATGTTGTCGGCCGGAAACGACCACACTGCCATGGGTTTCTTATGGGTATATTGTGCGCAACGTGACCTTTTCGGGGAGCCCGAGACCCATAGTGGGAACAATGAACAAATGAAAGTAAGTGCAGATGCGGCTCAATATGCTGCCTTTTCTCATTTCGGTGGTTTGGTACATTCCAGCTGGTCACTGGACGTGCTTGGCGTGGAACTGCGTTTGGGGGTGTGAAAGGGCGCACTGAACTGCCCGGCATTGTCGAGGGTCAGATCCCGATTCATTGCTACGCGACTCTAAGAACGAGTTTTTGTTTTTTTCTTTATGCACTCTTTCCTTTTGTCAGATTACTTGCAAGGAAAAGTTAATGTGGATAAATATGTTATGTACGAGTTCAAGTTCGCAGACGTAAACAAAGGTTTTGATGCGATGCACATACGTCTTGACGTTCTGTCCTAAAAAAAAGATTAGTTTGCCTGACATTGACTGTACTGTAGGCTGGTGATGTATCCGTGCTGTCGTCGACACGTCATGAGCTCGGGGGAAAGGCGGTGAGGGTTATGTTTTGTACAGAAAATGTCTTGTAAAATACAGACGAAAATGCTGTTGCTTTGGAAGATAGAGAAATGAAAACCTATCCGTATTAATGAAATGGGCGGAAGCTGACCGTTTCCTAACTCCCCCAATCCATTACTCCCACATTGTGGAGCCACCTCTTGACGTATCCCACCACGGGGGTTTAGGGGCTAGGTAAATGTGTTATTTTGCCTACCCTTGGACAGCTAGACTTACAAGTACCGTGCCCGTCCCTGGCGCCTTTGTGCTACAATAGCATGGACAGACCCTCACCCGATGAAATTCGCACCGCCCGTGAAACTATCCGCAATCACGAACGGGAAGTCAACTCGATTGATATCACAATATCGGACCTTTCAGAGAAACTCTGTCAGCTGAAAGCGGAGAGGAAAAGTTGTCTCGATGTTATTGCTAAATGCCGAGGACTTCTTTCATTGGCACCGCGCCTTCCTGACGATGTCCTAATTCTCATCTTTGAGCATAGTGTGCGAGAGTGGGTCCGTGCACCCCTTGTCGTCTCCCGCGTCTGTGCCAAGTGGCGGAGGGCTAGCTTTTTCCCGCGGCTGTGGTCACACATTCAAATTTATCGTGACTCTGCCAATGGCAAGGATTCAAATTTGAACGCCGTCGCGAGGACACATCTCTGGCTATCCAGGGCTCTCCAATCACCTTTATACGTCACATTTGACGATGATACTATGCCTTGTGGATACGCATCTGAGCTTATTCTGGATCGCGCCTCCCAGTGGCGCACTCTGACCGTGAGGACTTCGTATGTCAGTCAAGCCTCCGCTATCCTATCCAAATGCCGTCGTCCTCTCCCTAATTTGCACAGCCTCCACGTTATATGTGAAAAAAGCATGAGGACGAACTCTTCCTCATCGGACTTGAGGAAGTCTTCGTCGATGCTCCCTCTCTCTCCGTTATCCGCATTTCTCCAACAGTTTTCCCCCTAGCCTACCTCAGACCGTTGTTGATTTATACCTCGATTTGAATCGCAGTTGCAGGCGGTCGTTCTGCCTCTCTGATGCGAAGGTGCTGACACCCCTTCCGACCCTTCAGAAGCTTCAGAGGCTAACCCTCGTAATTGATCCACAATATTCACAACCCATTATCACTCCTGAAGACCTTGCACCAAATATTGCTTGCAACACCTAGAGTGCTTGATCATACATACACAAGCAGGTTATTATAACCCCATTCTACGATACCTCCGAACCCCCATTCTTCGATGTCTGCATCTTCAGCAGTCACAACTGTCGCGATATTGTAAGCACCATCGCGAAGATATAGGCAAGATCCTACTTCAATTTCTCGGGTCATCGAAGCCCCCGATCAGGCTGTTGGAACTTATTGACGTAGACATTCCCAGCGATGACATGGCGCAATGCTTCTTTTCTCTACCTCTCCTGGAGGAACTATGTCTCGATAGGTCGGCGATTTCGGAGGACGCATTGTTTCCTCTTCATGGTCCCATAGGTGCATGCCCTCGTCTCAAACGCGTATTTCTCTGCGAGTGCGATAACTTGGCTGGTCAAGCCTTGATAGACCTCGTACGATCCAGGGTTGATTCAAGTGGCAACCAGTCGGGCCTGTCTTTCGACCGCATTGAAGAAATTACGGCTCATTACTGCGCACTCGTGAATGATTCTCACATTCTTGACCTATCTCACATCACGGTATGCCACGTCGTCGAGTGGGACTTTGAATCTCATTTTCGTACGTCCCGCAATTACCGACCAATAGCCCAAGTTGTTCTGATAACTATAGCTTGCGACTGAGACTCAGTTACAGAAGGATTTGAAATCTCCGGTGAAGTCCAACGTTAACTTGAAGCTCGTGGTAGACTAATCTCTTCCACACTTTCCTCTTGCCTAACTTGGTGATCATCGGGTGAGCTAGAAGCAAGGCCAATCGTTTCTGGATTCAGACGTTACACGTATATTGGCAGAATTATGGATAACAGGATAAACGATGTAGCGAATACAAGTGAATATACATATTGTCGGCTGGAAATGACCGCACTGCCATGGGTTTCTTATGGGTATATTGTGCGCAACGTGACCTTTTCGCGGAGCCCGAGACCCATGGTCGGCTGAGGATGACTGGGAACAATGAGTAAATAAAAGCAGATGCAGATGCGACTGAATATGCTGACTCTGAGTGCGGTTCAGGGCTGAGCGATCGCTCTGTTCCTTGGGAGCCACCAAAACTACCGTCTTCTGAATGCTCCCTGATTTTCCTGATGTTAGAAAAAGGGGCAGCCGTTCAGCAGATACAATCGCAACTCACAAATGTATGCGACGGTGGTGACCCTGCCGGTCTAGAGAGACGGTCAAGGGGGAAGATGACCGCGAAGTCACGGATCTGCGAACAAATCGAATTACTGACGGAAGGGATCCGATATCAAAACGACGGACCCATTCCCACTGGAATTTGATATATACTGTCCCAAATGAACCACCTTTGGACCGTTGGTGCCATCGCTCACACCTGCATCATCCATGTAATTCCCGCCAGTCCTAGACGATTCATTCGATCCATGTCAGTATGTAGCGATGGCGCGGCGCGGCGCACAGAGCGAATGGCATCAAACTCGCCTGTATACAGTACGTCCATGTCGATCAGTCAGTTCGATGGGCGTCTCGTCGTACATTTCAGGATCATCAGTCCCGCTGAAGTCGCCGACACTGTATACCCCGCCAAAACAATTTCGAGAAGTCAGTGCTTGGTAGTTAGTCCAGGACCAACGGGGGAAATATTGCTTACCGCTTCAGTTCGTTGCCGTGCTCGTCGCGAAAGATGACGCTCATTCCAGGTGGGATGATGTAATAGGTGCGCTCGGCGCTCTGGTTAAACGATCCCTGGTCATGAGCAGGGTTCAACTGTACAGAATTCTATTAGGTCAAAGCATTTCAATCGTGAACCGTTTGAGGAGCGGACGTCCGCCCTCAATCTAGACACACCTGTCGGAACGCGTGTTGGTGTGGCCGTCGCTGAGAATGGTGGTGCCCTCCTGGATGGTGGTGCGAAGCGTGGGAGTGAGACGACGGGCCACGCCGGAGGCGATCGAAACCCTCATAGTTCTCTGAAACATCATCGTGGAGGTCTAGGCGGGTCACGGATGCAGGCGGGGGGGAGGTCTGCACTGGCATCGAGGAGGACGTCGCGGGGAACCGCTCATGCAGGCGGCTACCCTTCCTATGCACCGTGGGGACAGGACTCGGACTGTCTACTCTGGAAGACTCTGAGATGAAGTGGACCGGCACGCCTGCTCCGGACACATCGCTGTGTCGATCGCCATCTTCGGTATAGGACTCTGTGTCACGGCCATATGGCCCTTGGCGGGAACGCGGGTGGTCCACTTGGTGCCAAGACTTTTGGTCACCATGCGTGTGTTACGAGTTGGTGTCAAGAGCAAGGAATTACGGGAGAGGGTGTTTCGTACCTCGTCATCCGATGGGGCGTGGGGGTATCCCGAGTTGTG
This sequence comes from Lactifluus volemus, assembly GCA_022376515.1. Taxonomy (NCBI): domain Eukaryota; kingdom Fungi; phylum Basidiomycota; class Agaricomycetes; order Russulales; family Russulaceae; genus Lactifluus; species Lactifluus volemus. The sequence goes on along the minus strand of WTXI01000006.1, from coordinate 1,090,447 downwards.
AAATGACGGCCCGTGGGATGGATAGCGTTGCTCCCGACTACCATCGTGCAGCTGGGTGCCACGAACGCCGTGGAACGACTGAGACCAGAAGAGGCCCGTGGCCTGTGTACATTGGCTCTTGGTCGTAGAACTCTGAGCCATCCACATCCGAGGACCTGTCTGGGTGGGATGGAGACGACCTTGAGCGCGATCGCTTTGACCTAAACATATTGAGGAAAGGCATGGTGAAAGTTGAGGTAAGGAAAGGAAACCCTCGCCAACCGTCTGATTCATATAGCACCGCAATGTCGACGATACGCTCGGCCCAGACCATGAACCAGCCATGCATGTTAGGGGATGCGATCGCCTGTCGTGACACGGAGCGCCCCTTACCCTGGCTCGACACCGAGAATACGCAAGCGGAAATACATGCGGCAGTCGCATGCCCTTGGATCTCACAATGATAAGCTTAAATCTGGTGACATTTTCTCATCAAGGTAATGAGACGATACAACGCACTAGGGAATACCATTCTATGGGTCGGACACTATCATTTGACCTATCCTCAGCTCTTCACAATATCTCCGCCAGCACGTTGCTCGTTTACCTACTACTCCTGATTGCGCCGTAACGCATTTATCACTGCCAGCGCTTTTCCCGTGCTGGAAATGGCATCAGCTGTTTGAGAAATGGCTATGGGGTCGAGAAATGGTTGTCCGGAGAGGAGCAACAGTCTCTGGGACAAGGCACTCAGAGAAGCGCCAAGGGCCTTATCGGAGCTAGCAAGAATGTTGTCTGATGTGGGAATGGGCTAAAAGAGATGTGGATGAAGAATTTTCTGCCATTGTTTCGTATAGTGAGGAACGTACCTCAGGGTTGAACGAAGTTGGAAGAGGCGGATTTGACTCCTGGACTATGGAGGTGATCGCAGAAAACCCCGGGGCGGTAGAAAGTCCGGTTGATGAAGCTCTAATGGCAGGTGAAAAAGATGGGACCACCTGGAATGCCATCGCTAGTAGTGAGTTTATCGTTGGTCACGACATTTCAACGGGACAGACCGCAGCTGCTCTAAGGTCATCGAGGGCTTTCTCTTTGCCTTTGGCTGTCGCATTTGAACCCATAGTGTGCACGTTGAACTCTTCCTGCATTGGCCCTGATGGCATAACGGGTAGTAAAGAATCCAACCCTTGCGGCATTTTCTGTGTCACGTAGATCATGCCACATACAACGCATTCCTGTTAGGTATGCCAGTAGCTCTAGATATCGTTTTTTTATGCAATCACTGAGTAGAAATGCACCTTCTTGGGGTCCTTATCACGGCCTGAAGTTGGAGGTCGAACCAACGGGATACCATAGCAGGTGCTTCCGGGACATTCATCGGCAAGCATAGCCCATCCTTTTAGGAGCCGTTTCCCAATTTCTGCAGAAGCAAAGTCAGATTGCTGCCGCCGCCTGATCGACTCTTCTGTCAACACGGGTAAGGCAAAAGGGGGGAGCGTGCTTCATGAGATATCTCCGTCGGCGGAGTTGAGGCTGGGGAGTAGTGAGTGCTAGACGCAAGACTGGGCGAAGAGGGTTGTTGTTGTGGCTCAGACCGACTAGGGCCAGGGTCGCGAACTGTTACGAAGTCGGAAAGTTAGGCAAACCTTTGATCGAGACAAAAGACTTGCCATTCCCATCGTCTTCACAACTAGGACAAAACCAGATTACTGGATCGTGTCCCTCGGGAGAGCGCAATAATGGGATGCGACAGCAGCCCTCAACCAAACAACTCCGGTCGGAAGGTGTCTTTAAGAGTTTACAGTAAGAGAACGCGTCAAATGGAACAGTTCTGACTCTATTCACGTACCCATCCCTCGAGCAAAAGTTTCCCTAAGTTATCAGAAACATTGATGACCTTTGACATGACAATATAATTCGACACGGGGAGGGCAGCGTGAATACGGCTCTAATTCAGAACGATGGGAGGGTAGAGCGTCAAGCGATAGGATACGCGTCTGCCACGTTCTTAGACAGCTTCTGCCACGGTGCTCCCCCCGCTCCGTCATCAAAACGAACGGGTCTCGAGCAGCGTCTCTCACACCTCCTCGCTGGAGGTAGGCGCCCTGAATGAATTGGCTGTTACGATGGCCAGAGATATTTCTGGCTGTCCTTCTCGCCGCTTTTGAAACATACCGATTTGGTTCGGCCAGCACTCCCAGTGCTGTCCACGCTACATGGACTCCTCAGCGGAAGCTAGAAATGCGGTGCGTTATCACTCTGCCGTAGCTTACAACTAGTTGAACGTTTTTCCTTCCTAGGAACGATGTACGCGACCTCTGGTATCACGGATATACTAGTTATATGGAGTTTGGTACGTCCATTGGCCGGCTTTCTCCTAGCATCAGTATTGACAAGAATAAAAAGCCTTCCCATTAGATGAGGTTTGTTCTTCCCTCTAGCATGCCAGCATGCTAATTCAATGCAACATTACTAGCTCGCGCCCTTATCCTGTATGGGCCGCGGACCTGACTGGCACTTCCCGTGAGCTTCATCCCCAACTCCGACATCAACTTACTTCCTCACTTTTGTGGGTTTGTTGCTTTCAAGTGAAAATATTGCATCCAATGATGTTGCTGGCAACTTCTCTCTCACCTTAATAGACTCGCTTGACACCCTGGTCGTGCTAAACGATCGGGCTGGGTTCGAGGATGCGGTCCGAAAGGTTATTAACTGGGTATCCTTCGATGTCGACACCAAACCTCAAATTTTTGAGACCAATATACGTATTCTCGGCGGGTTGCTTTCTGCTCACCTCTTCGCAAGCCGACCAGACCAACCATTTCATCTGCCATGGTATCGTGGAGAGCTTCTTACCATGGCTCATGACCTGGGCCAAAGATTTCTACCTGCGTTTTCTACACCTACGGGCTTACCCTACGCAAGAGTGAGTTACAGTGGATTCTTCGGTCTGTATTTGTGTACGCGTGACTACAGATAAATCTTCGTCATGGGATTCCTTCTGGTGAAAGTGTCGAAACCTGTGAGTCAGGCAATATAAACCTTGACCCTTCTCACAACTAGAGCGGGGTGTTCCTTTTAGGTACTGCTGGTGCAGGGTCCCTCATCCTCGAGTTTGCCACTTTAAGTCGGCTTACTGGGGACCCTAGATTTGAGAAAGCTGCTCACAAGGCATTCTTTGCACTCTGGAATCGCCGATCAGATATTGAGCTGGTAGGAAATAGAGTCAACGCATGGACTGGGGTTAGTCGCATCTCTCTCCGAAGTGCCCTACCTGACTTTGGGGCCTAGGACTGGATGTATCCACAGATTAGCTCAGTCGGTGCCGGTATCGACTCATTTCTTGAATACGCCCTCAAGTGGTACATCATGAGTGGTCTGTACGAGAGATCCTGTGCTTTGATGGTTGCTGAACCCATAGCTTGTTAGGCGATCATGAATTTCTTGATGTATGGAATGAATCATACGCCGCTGTCATGCGTTACTCCAGATCGTTAGATGGCCTTTGGGTAATACCGTCCTTTTCATTTTGGGATATCGATCTGATTTTTTTCAGTACCGACAGGTGCACATGGCCACTGGTGACATTGCATACAATACCCTTGATTCATTGTCGGCCTTCTGGCCTGGACTTCAGGTCCTTGCTGGTGATGTTGAGAATGCAATTAAATCTCACATGCTTTGTGAGTGACGCCTCAAGTTTTCTGTGCAAGTACTGATTACTTTTAGACTGGCAGTTATGGAGACGACATGGTGGTATACCGGAAGTCTGGGACATGAGCTATAAGCAAGCTACGTCCCTACAGTACCCATTACGTCCAGGTAAGCTTGCGGTGATATGCTATGGAGATTTTCAAGAAATTGATGGTGACTAGAGTTCATCGAGTCGACCTGGTATCTGTACCGTGTAGGTTCTCGCAGTTTGCCTTGATGCATAATTAAGTCATTCACAGGCGACTCGTGATCCCATGTATCTCGACATTGGAAAAACGGTGTTCTCTGATTTGCTGGACCGAGCAAAAGTCGAATGTGGTATAGCTAGTATTCGGGATCTAAGAAACAATGCCCTCGAAGATCGAATGGAATCGTTTGTCCTTTCGGAGACTCTGAAGGTATTCAGTCCCCTGCATATCCATCAATAGACCCTCATTCTAAAGTCCCCAGTATCTTTATTTATTGTTTGATGAAGATAATCCTCTGCACCGTGACGATTCGAATTACGTTTTTACGACTGAGGGTCACATACTGTTACTGGAGCGGAAGTATTTGAAACCCTCATCAGCCACGATCCGGCAGCTCCGTCGGGCAGAGAGCCCGCAATGCCCGGCCTATGAGCCACCTTACTTTATCGGTGCAAATGATTTGCCAGGATTACATGTCGGTATTCGCTCTCGTACAGACTTTGACTACGCTCGGTTCCTTGTCAGCACAGCACTCTCTGATGGAGATGACATGTGGTGGCATCCAAACGGTTGGTGTGCAGTCCCAGTCGTCGAGTACTTTGTGAGTCTTGCGCGTTTTCGTGTCAGAATCTGAGAATCTGACCCCATTCCTTCTAGATGCAGGAGTTCATCCTCTCCGTGGATGGAAAACCAGTAGCAGAAGACAGCAGCCCCAGTCTCGAGAAGATTTATCCTGTTCCTGACGGTTTCATGGTCAAAAGCATTGCCGGCATCCGGACCCGTATTGTGAGCCGACTAGACGGCAAGGGTTATGATATTGCCAAATGTTGGTCCTGTCTCATTCTCACTACACTGGGTAGAGAAACTAATGGCTTCACATAGTGGGACCGCACACAGTACACACAGGCCAAACCATCTACATTAATGACAGCTCGTTAGTCACGGTACTCAGCGGTATCCAGGAGACGCAGAGGGAACGACGCAAGGATGTGCAGCTCCGAATCTTCATAGACTTTGTCGACGCAAGCTCATATATCCCGTCAATTGCTGGGGGCTTGGTGTCAGACGCCGTTTTCACAGCCTTTCCGGGGCTGTTCGCCGGCGACCCATCTCTCCCCGTTCCGGCCAAAGGGAAAAAACCGCTACGTTTCGGACAGGGAGAAGGCGTCGGATTAGTCCGAGACGTGGCGAACCCCACAGGGTGCCAGGCATACACACAGACATTCGCAAATGAGGCGATCCTCGTGCGCCGTGGCGAATGCACGTTTCTCGAAAAGCTAATGCGAGCCCATGAAGTGGGTGCGTCGGGCGTGGTGGTCATCAGCGACACTGAGACGCCCATCAATCCCTCCGCAACCGCAGAAGACCTTAATGACGTTGGTGGCTCTTTGGATGATGTAGCTATCGTCGTGCTTCGTGAATCGGACGGGCGCCAAGTCACAACAATGTTAGACATGGCGGAGGACCACAAAGTCGGACGGGTCGTCCTCATCCTCGAAAACCTGCAGCGCGACACTGCATGCCGAAGCAGGAGCCGGTTGGGGAGCAGAATAGATTCACTGGAAATTCAGTGTTATACATTAATGGGCACGCGCTTTTTAATACAAGGCTATTGATCTAAATCGTCTAAGCGGATGCCCTTCAAAAGTCGAATTTCTCCGTTCTGAGTGCGTTCAACTGTTCAGCGGGATCATGGTATACACCGGCGCTTTGAGTTTTGCCGAGCCTTTGAGGAAGCTGACCTCAGCGATGAAGAGGTACTGAACAACTTCGCCACCTTGCATCGCTACGAGTTCTCCCGCAGCGGAAGCTGATCCACCTGTCATAAGATCATATCAGCACATCTTGATTATCTCGTGGCAATCAGCAAAGATAGACGATTGTAAACACGCACCCGTAGCGATGATATCGTCGACGATCACGACTGTCTGTCCAGGCTGAATGGCATTCGCCTGCATCTCGAATTCATCCTGTGTTTTTGGATGGACGTGGGTGCGCGATATCCAAAAAAATAATCCCATCCCATCCCATCCCGAATCGAAGGCCCAGAGACACATACAACAGCATAAGTTTTAGTCGATGATGATTAAAAAAAGTTAAAATGCCAAAAACATAAAAGAAGGGGTCAAGAGAGTCAAACAAAGAAAGAATAAAGCCCGGCAAAGATAAAAAAAAGGCGTACCGTTCCGTACTCCTTCTCGAATGTCGCTTGTACGCACTCGCCTGGTAGCTTGCCGCGTTTGCGAACGGGCACAAAGGCGGCTCCGAGCCTGAGCGCGATCACGGGTCCAAGGAGGAAACCGCGAGCATCAAGACCAACGATGACGTCGATCTTCCCGTTAGGGGACGTGGGTATAACGTAGGACACGAGGTGATGTGTAAGGTGCGTGATAAGTGCCTCAAAGGCCAGCGGGTTCCGGAATAAGGGGAATATGTCACAAAAGGCGACGCCCTGACAAACTTGTCCTTAACAAAAGAGAGTAGAGGGAAACCGTCGTCTGCGCACCTTCCTGGGGAAATCCAAGTGGATATTGAGAAAAGATTTGATGTACGCAATGTCAGCCATTCAGTTTTCCTTGGGTCTGGTAAAGGTGTTGCCAGCTGGCAAGTCTTGGCAAATCCAAAAACGTTCAACTTTCAACTCAAAATCTGATTCGGCCAGCTAGTGGTGTGTACTAGTACGGTCCATGTTGCTCATAGATGGCTGATACCCATGTTGCATGAGAGGAGAAAAGTATGGCAATACAGAGGCGAGTAAAAGGTGTGATATTCTAAACTATTACACAGTTTCAAGGACTTCTGGCTCCTTGAAGTCCTTTACCACCCGTGTGCCTGTCTCCTGCAAAGAACATGAGCCTCCAAAAAAAAAATTAATTGCACGCAGCAACGTACGTCTGTTGATTCGCCATGAAGCTCGAGCAGTTTTGAAACGTCGAACTTCGGTCCCTTGAGGATCTTCGCTTTGTGGACATAAACGTTCTGCAGAGGGTAGATGCTCCGCGCCGCTTTCTCGATCTCCCGTCCGATTGCCTCGGGTACAAACTTTTGCACTAACTCCTTCAAGTCACAGCTCGTTGCCTCCCGTGTCATGATCTCGAACATCTTCTTCCGGATCTCACGAATTTGACTCGTTTGCGCATAGGTCGTCTTGCGCACCTGTGTTTGGCGGCGCTTGGTGAATCCAATAGCAAAGAGCCGGAGGAGGTAACCATCTGTCGTCTTGACATCCACATGCGCCTCGATGAGGGTTTGCCATTTGCGCACAAGAGACCGGAGTTTATCCGAAGTAAAAGACATGCCATGGAAGTTGGTGAGGCAGTTCTTTCCCTGAACCTCGTCGATGCGAAGCTTGATTTTGCGGAAAGACTGCTCCTCCTCTTTGCTGAGGTCTCCGAGCGAGACCTCAATGATACGACCCTTGAGGGAGTCGTTTGCGTTTTCTGAGTGGATGAGTGTGAGAGCGCAGTTGCAAATGAGGGTAGCCTAACATACTTAAGCCTTGAGACCGATTCACTAGTGTCTTGCCAACGTTCTTAACCTCAAAGATTGACGGAGCTTTAATGTCATACCAATCTGCAGACCCATTAGGAGGAGAACGAACGATAGACTGCAATAGATGCATACCCTTGCGAGAGAAAGGGTCGACGACCTTTTTCTTGACACCCTTCTTGCCCTTGGACAATCGCTTGTTCTACCATGACAGAACATTGATTTCAAGGCCTAGTAGCGCATTACTGAGAGACGTACCTTTCCTACGGCCATGATCTCTGGAAAGGAGGTCGAAGGAGATCGGTTAGAGGAAGGCCTTGTTTTGAGATATTCGAGCTTCAAACTCGTGTGCGCGTGTTTTGGTTGGTCTCTAACTTTCTGTGGCTTCGAACCTTATTTCATAGAACTACACAGCTTAATCCCACGCATCATGGCCTCTCTTTCAACTTTGACTCGTTCGCAATTCGAACAAGCTTCAAAGGCACTTATCGATAAGCATACCCATCATTCAACGGATTTCCCTCTCAACGCTACTATATTGAAAGGATGGTCGTGGACCGAGCACCCAGTGTGCACATTCTCTCAATATATCAACCTGTTCTAATCTCGGACTCAGACAGTCCCTAGCCTTGGTTACATGTTTCGCACCGCCTTGTTGCAATACCGGACACCAAGCAGAGACAATGATCTTGTTGAAGAAGATGGTCTCGAATCAGGGGATGTTGTAGACCCAGCCGTTGCGCGTGATGCTTCGCCGGGTTTTCTTACTTGCGGCCAGAGCATTGCCTTCTCTCCTACGTTTCAGGTCCCCGTGTTCTATTTCACAGTGCATGATTCCCGTGCGTATTCCTAAAGTGATGATAAAGCTCTCTGTTGAACGGAGCTAATGCAGGCGGTTCCCCTCTCTCGCTCGAAGAGATTATGAATACTCATCTCTTACGCCACCAATCGTTGCCCGAAACTCAGGTGACATCATTTGCATTGGTTCAACCGGACGCGTTGTTTCCGTTGCTGTCGCAAGGAGATCACCCCACATTGGGGACGCCGTCATGGTTTATCCATCCGTGCGGAACGGCCAATGCAATAAGCGAGTTGATCCGAGAAAAGAACACTGAGAGAATACCAGAGGTCGACAACAACAAGTCGCTAGACTGGCTAGAGACGTGGTTCATGATGCTGGGAAGCATCGTAGAGCTCTGAGCTCTTGATTGGAATAGCGCATGATATTTGTCGGATGTTAGACATAGCAGGAGGTATTATTAAGAAAGAGGTCACCTCGTTCCACATTATTCGGCAGCGTTTGTCAGTTCGGTATTAATATTCTGTCCGTGGTACGATATCGAGTCCGACTCGCCTCTAACGCGGATTGGTTTATTTCCGGAGTGGTCGCATATCATTCATCTGTCCGCGCTAAACATACTGTAAGCATAAAAAGACCAGGACCCCTATCAAGATGTTTCTCTCAAGTCTCTCTGCAACCACTCGTCGTTTTCCTTCCCTCCGTTTATTTCCCCTCATTCGCACAATGGTACGCCGACCACGATTCTTGATCATCCCATTTTCCTGAGCTCCCTGATCAGTCTTCCAACGGCCCTCATGAAGTTGTTATTGTCTCGGCAGCCCGCACCCCCGTCGGCTCCTTCAACGGTGGCCTCAAATCCGTTTCCGCACCCGAACTCGGCGTCATTGCTCTCAAGCGCGCTTTTGAACAGTCCAAGGTTGACCCCGCCGTCGTTGAGGAAATCTACTTTGGCAACGTCGTGCAGGCTGGCGTCGGCCAGTCTCCCGCACGACAAGTCGCTCTCGGCGCCGGCATGCCAGTCACATCCGATGCGACCACCATCAACAAAGTCTGCGCGAGTGGTCTCAAGACCATCATGCTCGCCTCTCAGTCCATTGCTTCGGGCTATAAGAGTGTAGTGGCCGCCGGTGGTATGGAAAGCATGAGCAATGCTCCGTAAGTCACCCTCGCCGTTACAAATGTGACCTCGCCGCCAGAAAGCGAAAAGAATGTGAAGGCTTACACATGAAATGTGATTGCCAGGTTCCTCATTCCCCGACAGAACCCCAACTTTGGTAAGCTCGAGGCCAAAGACTCCCTTGAGAATGACGGTCTTCTCGACGCGTTTGACAAGGTCGCCATGGGCAACTGTGCGGAGCTGTGCGCTGAGAGACATGACGTTTCCCGTGAGTCCCTCGATGGTCATGCCATCGACTCGTACAGGCGTGCGGAACGTGCGTGGAAGGAGGGTGCGTTCGACGCGGAGATTGCCCCCGTCGTCATCAAGGGCAAGAAGGGGATACGGTGGTGAAGGAAGATGAGGAGTACAAGAAGGTCATCTACGAAAAGATTCCGACGCTCAAGTCTGCGTTCAAGCAAGGCGGTCGGATTACCGCTGCCAACTCGTCCAGCCTGAACGATGGCGCTTCAGCGTTGATTCTGATGTCTGCAGAGAAGGCGAAGGAGCTTGGCGTCAAACCATTGGCCAAGATCATTTGTGAGTTGAAGTGTCCACGTAGACCGCCTTCGCGTTCGGTGCGCTAACTTGTGATACAGCGTATGCTGATGGCGGTGTGGAGCCAAAGTACTTCCCTGAGGCGCCGACAGTCGCGCTGCCCATTGCTTTGGAGAAGCAGGCTTGAAAGCAGATGACATTGCTTTATGGGAAGTCAATGAGGCGTTCTCCGTTGTTGTCCGAATTGTCGAAAAGGTCTTGGGCGTTGATCCTGCAAAGATCAACGTTAACGGGTACGCCAATTCCTTTTTTTCTTTTTTTTCTCCCTGAATTGTAATATTATGTGCTTTTGTAGCGGTGCTGTTGCTCTCGGGCATGCTATCGGTAACTCTGGTTCTCGCATCATTGTTTCTTTGATACACGCGCTCAAGGCTGGCGAGTATGGCGCCGCCGGTATCTGCAATGGGGTAAGTCTTTATAATTTTGCCTTGCGGTATATCGTTGAGATACCTCCAGGGTGGTGCTGCATCCGCACTCATTATCCAAAAACTATAAAATTGGGGGGGGACAGTTGTAGTTATCTTAGAACTATGTCATAGTGCCATGTAAGGGAATTAGCCTTCTCAAATAGAAATACCGCAATACGTCACCGAATCAGAACGAGGCAAATAGGTTTCCTGTTTCATAGTGGTTGTTGTATATGTTGTGTCTGGTACGAGCAGGTCACCTTCTGAGTACCCCATGCAACCGCCAACAACTCTTTCTTCTCAACTCCCACGCCCTTCACACCCACCCGTGCCCATACTCTCAGCGCGTCCAACCTCGAATTGCTGGCCACCTCCCATGAAAAAAGCCGCGTACAAGACTTCGTGGCGTCCCAAGCGAGGCACGCAAAGGCCCAAGCAAACGAGGGCCGTGCCGTGCGTGCTTCCTGGGATATCAGCACGCCCGAAAAGGAGAAAATGAACCTACACAAGCACTGTCCATCGGCAGGCTTCGAGACACCGGTACTCAAGCCCCGGGCCCGGGCAGTCCAGACGCAAGCAGAGCCAGACCCCGAGCCGCCACCTTGCCTCCACCTCGAGTAAAAAATCGCCTGTCCACAAGCCAGGCAACAACTCGCCAAGGGTGACCAAAAAGAAGGAAAAGGAGACATCAGGTGTCGTGGAAGCAGCAGTCTCTCACGAGCGACAGAGAGGGCTGAAAAATAAATCTACCACGAACAAATCGCAAACGCCGAAAGCTGCTCGCAAGGAGCGCCGTGCACGAAGCGATACAGATGAAGAGCATCTGGCGAGTATGTTCTCTCTCTCCTCTTCCAAGTACACCAAGATTTATAGGCTTGACAGGGCTTACGGAGCGACGGGAACGCAAGCGTGCTAGGCGGAACATTATGAACCCACGAAAAGCCAAAGCCAACACAAGAGACGAAAAGGAGAATGAAAACGGCCCTGTAGAAAAGAAGAAGCAGAAGATTCCTGCTGGCTTGGCGTTGATGCATGGATTTTCATCCACCAGTGTTGGAAAGAGTAGGCTTACCGTGCGTAAAGTTACTCCGGAGTTAGAATGTCAACTTATCCACTGATGTCGCGTGGTAGATGGAGCCACCGCCGAATTTCGGCGTATTTAATAAGGGCAGAGCCTCCGCGAAAATAAAAGTGGACGAATCAAAACGTAAGAAACATAGAGGTATATGAAACAGATCTTTTTAGACTCCCAAAGCTCCCACTCATAGGCTCTGTTGATTAGATCCTCCTCGTGTCTTTTCGGAGAATCGTCTCCTCAATTCAAGACCTGCAAAATCAACAGAGGAGCATTGTCTCGAGGTCGAATACTCCGAGGCATCATTAAGCAGCAGCACAGACCATGAATCCTCAACATCAGTTAAAGCCAAAAGATTACCTGCCGTTCAGGTACGACAGACCCCGATAAAAATAAGAGGATCCAAGTGCCAGCCTGCCGGAACGCGACGTGACAGTGAGGCGGTTGATACAGGTAGTAGATGTTCCGTCGCCCAGGCCCCTCCACCCAAGCCAACGCAATCAAGATCACCAGCACGATCAGCACCCTGGGTATTGAACAGGATGGCTGTAGCTTGCCTAGCACAAGCTCTGATGTCACAGTCCCCTCCGCAAAGAGCAAAGCAAAAACACATTTCTCGATGTCCGCACCGCTGCTTGGAGTAGGATCCTGAAGGATCATTCGCTCGATGGGGAGGCGTCACTGCCCCGAAGAACCACGAGAACCCCCAAACCGCTTCTTCCTTGCCTATTACAACCATCGCCAAAGAGGTCGCGTCGAAAGCATTACCCGAAATTGAGGGACCAGCCTCAATTGGCCCTTGGGAGTCCGCCTCCCAGCTTGCGCAAGGCACTCTGCCAGTGCTTCCCCAGGAACAGACTGTTTATTATTCCAGGTTCTTCGCATTACCGCACAGTGACGAGGCTGGTTTTGCCCTATCCACGTTCCCACTAGCCGACCAGTCTCTCGATCAAGCAGCGCGTGTTGACAGTGTATGTTCCGACCACAGCGCTGACGCCATCATTGACGAGCCTCTTGTGCACGGAGGAGCCAATATTAATGACTGCGGTGGAGACCCGCTACCTAGAACTGCCACAGGCTCTACACCAGCACATACACCGTCTGCTAAAGAGACTGTCTTCTTCCCCGACGACGGCGTTTCCTTGCTTCAAACTTCTTCGATCGACTCGATCGAGCGGGCTCTTCTCGGAGTCCCTGAAGTCACCTACAACCATTCGCAAATTAGGTCAAGACAGCGAGGAACATTCAGCCTCGCCACGGAGAATATGAGATTCGATCAATACGGCTTGGACCGCATAGACAACCACCTCGAAATTTCGAGACCCCTATTCCGTGATGACGGCGACGAACCCGGGACGCCAGCCCTGCTCTGGACGACTTCGCTACTCATAGCATCAGACAATATGGCACCCTCAGCCTCCGCGGGGAAGATGGCATGGAAAGGCTGGAAAGCGATATTGAAGATATGGCCGGGTGCCACGGGTACCCGCTAGGAATCATCCCCCTCTTACCCGAGTTTGCAAATGATATGGCGTACACCGAGCCGAGCACTTCGGACGAATGGCAAAATGAGGCACTAGCCGTCACAAATGAAGACATCGGTTATGAGACGATCATTGGGACGAAGACGAGGGGATGTTGTGACGAGTTTGATTCAATTTCTATTGTATCTGCCGACAGGAGCACCCTCGATGATGTCAATAGGACAACAAAGATCCACCTCTGGGATGACGAAGCGTGGCCGCGGGAAGAAGCTGTCGGGAGAAGTGTTTCGCAGGGTGAGGCCTCCCATCTGACCGCGGTCCAAAAGGTGGAGCAGGACGTTGCAAAGAAGCTGAAGGGCCATTGGTTTCCGCACAAGTTTTGACCGCAGTTTCGTGTTGTATCTGTATTTCCATGTAAGGCATAAGAATTGGAGGCCAAACCGGTTCTGCTTCCGGATTTGTATGGCGTATAATAAGCAGAAGAGGTGGAGACGCAGAGTAGTGGATGCAACTCCATGCAGCTACAAGGGTTCACACGTTAGGGTTGCCATTTTAAGCTGATGACATGAAGCACGGTGATAACCGGAGCGTACCATGACATGTGATAGATACATCCAAGTCGGCGAACCCAAAACTGGGTCGTGGACAACGGACGACTGGCTCTCTCCCTTGATGTCCAATTCGGGATCTAGCCCCTCAAAACTCAACCGACGTCGATATATCGCGTCGTTCGCCGATAAGCGCGATAAGCACCTCTGACCGAGTCTCCGTGCGAGCGAGGCGATCCTCACATTCCCGTCTATAGTCTCCTTCTCTGACGCTCTCTTTTACGGGCATCTTCCACCGCTTACACCTTTCTCCTTCTTTCGAGGTTGGGGGAGGTAGTGTGTGTGTAATCTCCCTTTGTCAAAATAAATAAATAAATATGGATCCGTAAGTGGCGCCGGCGAAACAATTACGGCGCCTCCCTCTTCCCCCCTCCCTTCTCGATCTGGCGGTAATCAACTAAAACAATGTTACGGGGCTATGAAGGTCTCGTTCGACGTTTTTCAGGGACAGACTTTTTTTGAACAGGCCATCATCATCATCATCATCATCATCAATCGCCCATTTCCTATTCTCGGACAAATGGAAGATGCCGGAGGGGGGGGAAATGAATTCATGAACCTTAGCCATCATGATTGCAACAAACTTTTTTTTTTTTTTTTTCCTTTCCCACATACAGTTAGTTACACACCTCTTGGCACCTATTTCCCCATTCCCTCTCCCCTGCCCTGTCTGACAAGCTTCCACACACACGCCACCCAACACCACCGCCATTGGGACCTTGGCACACTTTGATTGTTTGTTGTTTATTTGTTTGTTTGTCCCCACGGCTGGTGCGGCTCTACCGCAGCACCGGAAGAGATGTGTCTCTTCTGGGTACATTGCGAGTGGTGGTAGTGGGCGGTCGGCCCACTTGATATCCACACGCAGTATAGCTCCGATCCCCTCCGAGCGGGCTCAAAAATACTTAGAATGGCGAGTGTGTGGCGGGCTTCCCGCTAGTACCCCGACGCATAAGGACGAAGAGACGAAAAAAGGAGGAAAGAATTAAACCCGTTCCCGCGGGCACGTCCTACCTCAACAAGGGACGTTCGGCTTTGTTCTTTCACCTGTCCCTCTTGCGCCATACATCGTTCCCATTCTTTCTACAATTGCAAGTTAACGAAACATGTTCCGATTCGGGCCAGGCCCCTCCCCCCCCCCCCTTCCCCCCAAATCCACATCCTTCCCCACGCATCTGCGCACGCGCGCAACGCCACATCATGTCGCAGCAGGTTAAAACTTTCTTCCCCCCTCTCAACTCCTTACGGACACATTGAATTTATCAGTTTGTGTCTTCCGCGTGCTTGCGCTCGCGTGTCTCTCTCCCTATCTCTCTCTCTCTCTCTCTCTTTCGATATGTCTCTCTATATAGTTATCACAACATAAACGTCACCCCCGTTCCTTTGTGTCACTTCTCCGTCGCTTAGTAGCACTCTTTCGTCGCAGTTTGTCTTGCGTCCCTTTTGCAAAAATTTTAAAGCTTCTTTTTTGCTCTTCATTTGGATCGCCGCCTGACGCTCGATTGTTCTCGATTCACCCGAAAGTAGCGACTCGGTATCACTCTTTGTCTTCCCGTGTACGTGAACTCTGCCTCGTGGTGTTCCCAGTGACGTCCCCCCGATGGAAGCTCGGGCCCTAAAGGGGGCACGAGGCAGATAAAGAAGTCTTTTACACGCTCATATCGGTGGGAATATCAGCGGGCGACGGTCGGCCAGAGCCAAGCAGTGTTCGTCATGATGGTAAGTGGCGGATACATTCGTAATTCGGCGGCAACCGTGGATACTTTCATTACATACACTAGTCAAAAGAGTCTGGCCATGAATAAATACTAGTAAGTAGCGTAACCACATTCTTCTTTTCGGGGGGAGGTAACGTAGGTTTTCAGTTGGATGCGCGACGTGTATCGCAGGGGGGAGGGAGGGGATAATCAAGTAGACCGGAGGACTCCGGCCGCGCGCGCCACGCAAATTTAAGGGTGGTGCCACGGCTGCGCGTGGGAGGGCGCGCCCAAGCCACTGTTTGGTAGTCACTGCCCAAATCTGTGGCGCGGGAAGTACCCGGGGAGGGGAGATGAAAAAAAAAACAGAACAGTTCAATCTTGCGTAGCATGGTCAGATGGCAGGCAACACGCGACAACTTGGTATCGAAGGTATCGAAGCTCGAGCGAGAATGTATTTGGCGTAATCATGCGTGGCGCGGTCCCTGACCCGTGATGCAAAGAAAACGGATTGGCACCGAGCCATCGACGCGAATCTTAATATTTGTGTAGAGTTCTTCCACGACTACCATACTCGTTGTGATGACGGTGGTTGTTTCCGAGCCCGAAAAAATTGAGTATGCGCTCGCCTAGCGTTGGGGAATGGTCACGGAAATATTGGGGTTGGCTCGCAAAATGAACACTATTGTGATGATGACGGGAGCCATTCTGAAAAGAAGAAAAAAGTTCAATATACAAAAAAGTTGAGATCAATGCAAATAGGGAGACGTACGTGACTACGGTGGTTTCTGTGTGGGGTGGTGCTATGGGAACGACGGTGACGACTGTGGTGACGGTGATGGGAATGTCCGTGACGGTGTCGGCTGTGGCTACGGCCTCTCCCAGAGTCTGAGGGGGCAACGTAGTAGGGCTTACTACCGCCCCAGCGTGGAGTGTCGTAGTAGGTCGAACCGACGGTGGAGTATCCCGCATACGGGGTGGCTGGATACGGGTAGCCCATCGGTTGTTGGGTGAGGGAGTAAGCGCGGGCGCGATGACGCGAAGGGGTGGAGGAGACGTAAATTGACATGGCGGTGGGGGGGGGGAACGAGTTGAAGGTTAGAGAGTTTGTAGAGTGGCCCTGGGATGAGAATGAAAGAGGCTCTCTTTATAAGTGTCATCTTGACTAGTCACATCATAATAAAATTCCAACACAGATCTCATCGGGAAAGGAGATGAGCCACGTTGTCGGTTCCCCCGCCGGTGTCCCGCTGCGCTGCGTTTGCGCCTCACTACTATCATGAGCCACCGGCCGCGCCCTCCGTCTTAGTCTTTCATACCGCGCCTTTCTCCATAAAGCTATTACTCGTACTATTCAAGAATAAATAAATCTCATCGCATGTGCTTTTTGGTATCCAACCGCGACTCAGTTAATGACTCACTAAAAGTGTTAACAACAATATCAGCGGGCTGTGTTCGACTTCGTCCCCTCTTTCAAACTGTGCCGCAGGTTTCAGCGTTCAACCTGTGCTCGTTTTCCGCAGCCTCTACCTTCTTCTCTTCACACCGCCTCCTCGACTGACCATTGATCTACTATAGTTCTGCCCGTCCGCGGGTATTCCGCGTGTCCAAAGACGGCTCTCCATAAACCATTATTCGGATTAAAGTTCCACCATCAACGCCCCAGCGTTTCGCGCCACTGGGAAACCAAACAACCCGCCCGCCCTTCCAACGGACACTTTACCCCAGGGGTAAAATTAATTCCTTTCAGAGACATTGGTGTCCGCTTGGCGGCGGTGCCGTGCATTCTGCGCGGCGGGTCCGGCACGAAACCGTTTCATTTGATCGGCGGGTTGGAACTAATCTGGTGTGCGCATCGCCTCTTTCTAAATATATGTGGTCGGTACTCTCGGATATATTGCGTTCAGTCCAGCCACAACTGCGTGAATCCAAGGTCCGGATTCTAGGACAATGCCCGTAGTGGTGGCGGCTTCGGATCTCCAAACCTCGTGCTCTTTTTGGATGCTTGGGTTGGATACACTTGGCGTGCAACTTAGTGTTGCCTGCTCCTACCCGCCCCGCCGCCGGCGCGCTTGCATGTGCTCTCCCAGGATGACGCATTTTTCGTGGAACCCACCTGCTCCACTCTCCAATACTCACCGGTCAGGTCGGTACCCGTGTGCACAGCCAACGGCTCCCAAGCGAACGTGACACGGAACTTGAGATCCCAACCCTTGAGAGCATGTCGGATGAACTCGTTCAACTCGTGTTGTATTGGCTAGGTCAGACCACCACAAGGTGGCGACAAGTGGCGGCTAACCGCTGACCTCCTTGTACTATTCCTCTTAATTTGGCGTGTGCCAAAGAAGCTGATGGGAACGCCGATAAGCATCCTTTTCCCTTTTATCTGCCTCATCATTTGACCCGTCCATGCAAGCAGGTGGCGTTGAGGTGCAGTACAGTCGCATTGATACATCGTGATAAACTGTTGTCTATGGATGTTCGGAAGGAAGAATGTATCCGCACCTTTTTTGCACAGACCTTGTGATTGTCAAAACCCAAAGAGGGATATCATGATGCCATCCCACCACCTACTCCATCTCCGCAAAGTCACCCTCATCGAGATCACGGGGCTAGCAAACGAACCAATTTCCAGGGCCAACGGGTCACGTGTTCAAAGTGGACCCCCGCCCATTGGAGTCGTGCATTTAATAAGAGGGAAGGCGGCAGGCGAGCGACGTGAAGTAAAGGGACGTCGAGATGGGCGTCAGCAACGGCGTATGCGTATGTGGCGTCGTCCAGAATGCGGTCATGGGAAGGAAGTGAATAGAAAAAGAAGACACACAAGTCAGTTTCACACATCTCGTTCCATGAAAGAAAAGCAACGCGATCCACGCCTGTTCTTCCCGTGAAACCGAACAAGAAGAGCAGGGCGACAGGTGTAGACAGGCGAGGTACCCACCTCTTTGGGCTCTTCGTCCTCTCCATACTGCATCGTGTAGTCGATATGGCTCAATACATTCTCCATAGAGTCGGGATTCGTCAGATCGAGGGGAAGGAATGTCACAAGCGGATGGTCTTCAATCTGTTCATCACGTCATGTGTGAAGACGCGTCAGAAAAGTGCATCACTTCCATGAAATGAATCAATATCAAAAGTGGACCACCACGTTTGCCGTTAAGAGTACAAGAATGGATACCGGTGATGGTGAAAGGGAAAAAAAAAAAGTGGGGGAGGAAGATCATAATTGGCTTAAAGGGGCATTTTTTTCGTGCGAGGTTTTTGCCAATGCCTTGATTGGCGCAACAAAGCAACGCGGACTGGCACATGTCGCGTTCTTCGTAGATCAGGATCCCCCCCGCTCATGTCATAGGACAAGCTGATACCGTGTATTGCAAAGTTGGCAACACGACTTACCAGTTGTACGAGGGCCTGGTTGAGCGCGTGAAAGCGCGGATTAACACTATTTACTTCATCCCCGTTTCCGTGTGGGGCGGCCAATAAAAGAGGGTCTGGATCCAGGTACCTGTCGAAAAAACATAAACAGATACAGTTAAACGTGTGACGAAAACGGACACGGTGCGGAGATGAAAGAAGAGAAGGACGTCAGCGCGGGCACGAGGCGCGATAACCCGGGTGAATTGACGCCACGTTTGTATGACGAGGGAACGACTTACCGTGCGATATTTCGACGTGTACGAAAGCCATTGCGCCCCCCTGCAGTGGGATCCTCGGGGTTAGGTAGGACAAGGTCCATTTTAGACATCACATTTATCCAGGGAATCTCGAGATTGACCATAGCCGACATGGCTGATAAGACACCACTGTAGGGGTCGTAAGCCAGTGTTATCAGTTACGGATAGACTCGCAGTGCGGGTTTGACGGAGTTAGGGTAGAGGGTAGAACCAGGGGAAACAACCAACTGCACCGCACGGGGTCGTGAAAGCAAAGGTGTTCTTCGTTCATGACCAAGACGGTCGGGATCGGTTTCCCCAAGGAGCAAAATGAAGAATAGAGACAGGACGCTGTGCAAGCCATATGAGAGAAGTTTGATGACACACACCTAAAGAACTTGTATTTGTCCTCCATAAATTGTGATTCAAGAAGGTAGACTGCGGACGTGCGCATGCCGAGACGTTGCAGGTTTCTCACGAGGGTGGGAAGGAACGGGTGGTGGGTGTAGAGCTCTATCTGACCTGCAGGAAGACATGTGTGGCATCAGAAAATGTTACCAAAGGGTCCAGGCGTACACGACGCGCCACAACGATGAGCCAGAAAAAAAAAAAACTGTGTTACAGACACGCGAACGTCGGACGTACCCGGACAATCAATAATCAGGTAGTCGTCTTCATATTCTCCGAGTTGTTCCTCGAGCCAATCCATATTCTGCAAGAGGTATCTGCACATTCGTTGACAAACACACTCGGCCTCGATTGCTCAGGGGTCGCGACTCACGTACTCGAAGCAGTAGACGAGCCCACCGTTCGGGCCATAGCCGAGCTCGTTCATGGCGTCGTCGACCGATATGAGGTCTTTGATATCAATAGATGGTGCGTACTCGAAGCTGTCGGGCGCTGCGGCTGGGTCAAGGTTTACCAGATGACCGGTACGTTTGGAGGAGTGCAAGTGTGTCATTACTGAGGCACAAAACGTAGATTTTCCTGCGCCGGCTGGACCTGTAACAAGTACCGCGTAACGCATATCTATATGCAAGAAAAAAGAACGGGACGCCGAGGGAGAAGATATGAAAACTCTGGGTCGAAAGGATTTCAGGGCAACCTCGTTTTTTGATCTCCGGGGGAGACCAGCTGGCATCGCCACGGCCCGATTTTAGATTTCATCCGAAAAGTCCTCGTAACGTCCGCCCTCTCAGAAAGAGACCATCATCACACATGTCCAAGCCACCTCTCTTCCCCGAACAGTCCGCCTCGGGTATCGCTATCGACCCACGCACCTTGGACCGCGTCATTCCGGAATCTCGACGCGCCGATGGAACGTACGTACGCCACGCATCGATCCACTGATGGCTGTGTCGAACCCTCTCCTTCTCTTCCACTCCCCCTTCCCTCCCCCTTCCCCCAACAGCGTGCGCAAAGAGCGTAAAATTCGCCCAGGTTTCACACCTCAGGAAGACGTTGCGCGATTCCGTAGCACCCGCCAACAGGCGGTCGACGCCCGTGCACTGCCCAAGGGCCACGTTCCCGGGTGGACTCCCCCCGGCTCAGCCGCGCCGGAGAAAAAGGATCCGCAGAGCAAGAGTGCAAAGAAGAATGAGAAGCGGAGAGAAAAGCGAAAGGAGAAACGTCAGGAGGTCGTACGGGAGTCTTGGGATAGTGAAGACGAGCAGCAGGAGGCCGGTCCTACCCCGGTCGACAAGGAGGTCGTAGCTGCTGAACATACTCAGGAGGACCACCCTAGACCGGAAATCGCCTCGACCGAGTCGGGCGTAGATGCAGTCACGGACCGATTGGACAAGCTCTCTGTATAAATCAATGTTACCTCGTAGATAATAACCTGGGTGTCTCTATTGGATAAGGTGTACGATAATCAAAGTATCAATGCAGAACAGGGTGATGCACGTCTAAGATCACTTCCACTGTTCCTACAATTATGCTCCAGTCAAGCCTTGGCACGTCGCCTCTAATCCTACTGCACATTATCCTAGATCTAGCGTGATAAGAAGGGGCACACAAGTATTCATGTGACAGATTCTACAAGCTCTGGGGATCACGCGACACATTCTTTGCTGGTGGTGGTGCTTCAAATCGGGGGCGGAGTTCCATGGCAATCACAATGACGAGGACGAATGCGGAGAGCGTAGCTGCAGAGGTCTTAAATCCCAGGGTGCCAGCGGCTCAAGGCACAAAAATCAACTCACCGACAGACTTGCGCATATTGTCCCATTTCACCTCCTCCACATCGGAACGCAGGTCGTACAAGGTCACGAGAGACTTGTTAAGTAATTCCTGCATGTGAGAGCACGTACAGAATGTCGATGCACATCACCGCGGTCAGTTCAAATTATGACGCACCTCGATCTGAAGGTCGACCTTTTTGCTTGCGCCTTTCTCCTCGTTCTTCCGATTATCGACATCCATTTGGGTCCTACAATGTTCAGATGAGCGGGCAAGGAAGGGGAGAAGGGGGGGGGGAAGGTTCTCCACGGACTC
This sequence comes from Lactifluus volemus, assembly GCA_022376515.1. Classification (NCBI taxonomy): domain Eukaryota; kingdom Fungi; phylum Basidiomycota; class Agaricomycetes; order Russulales; family Russulaceae; genus Lactifluus; species Lactifluus volemus. The sequence continues at coordinate 1,069,141 of WTXI01000006.1, read as the reverse complement.
GTGTTTCAAGCCATCAAGATTCTCCTTCAACCTGGTGCTGAGAGTATCGAGCTCGCGTCGTAAAGCAGCCGACTGTGCACGGATAGCCGCCGTCTGGCCGAGTGTCCGCGTGGTCATCTCCGCCCGCATCTCGGATAGCGCCGCGCGGAAGAGGTATGCTTGCTGTGCCGCCAAAAGAAACCAGTCAAAAATGTGTGTACAAGACGGGAGTGCATACGAGGGGGGGAGGGGACATTACGTTGTCGATATCCTTGTACGTGAGTCCGTCACGCTTAACTTTGCCGATGCGATCGACGAGCAGCGCACGTGTGGCACGCATGAGGCTACGTGAGGTAGGCGTCGGAAATGTCTTTTCGAGCACAGTGAAGAAGGTGTGGGTATCAAAGGGTGGGTTTTGGTAGGTAGACATATGTGGCCGTGCTTTGGTAGTAGAATGCTCGACCAAAACAGGAGGGCCGGGAGGGGAAGAGGAAGGGGGCTGGTGATCATCAGAGTCCGGAGATAGGGAAGTCGAAGGAGGCTGATCAGGTTCTCTGGAAGAGGACGCTGAAGGTGATTCTGCAGACTTAGTAGGATCACCTGTATTCTCGTTTCTGAGAATGACACTGGGTGACAAATGGGTGGAGGAAGAGCATTTTCCCCAAGTACCAGTCCGAGGCCGCAACAGGTTTCGCGCAAGCATCGTGTTTACGTCAGCGATTTTGCACCAAAGTTGCTTGTGACTTTGATCTCAATCTTATCAGATAGTTCCCGCTCAATCAAGTCACCCTTCGGCAGATGAGGGTTCTATTAAAACCCGACGTGAGTCTTCAAAGGCTACTGTTTGGAATGAACGTGTACTGATTTCGAACATGATACTTCGTTTCCCATGGAAACATGACATACCAGCCCCAATGACACCCATCAATCATGCTTCAGTAGTACAACAGAACTGTGTGCGTTGGGTCCCGGCCATTAAACGTGGAAGCCCGTATCAAGTACGCTGTTTTCACGTCTGACTGTTATACAATAGCCTGTGTTTCAACTCCTGCACGTGTACCTTACAAACTGAAGATTATTGAGGGTGTAGTGTGTCAGCAGTACCCATCAGTCTGACCAAGCTTATTGAGTGAAATAATGATCCAATGGTGGATTGGTGAGCTTGAGATAGGGTCGGGATCCGGAGGCATTAGAGGAGAGCAATGGAGTTGATTACTAGGTATCACTTCTGGTCACATTTTAGGTAAAAAGAGGGTGGCTCCGATAGAAGGAACTGTTACGAAACACCCGTAGTCCCAGGCGGCTCTGTCGCGGGTATAGACTCGTCCCCCTCCTTGATTCTCGCGGCAGTAACACCTGCGTTGTTTCCACGGAACCTTTTTCGCATGTCAAGCTGAGAAAAAAAAAGAAGAATGGTGAGAAAATTAACGCGGACACGGTTTTTTTTTTGGTGGGAAGAGAAATTTACCATGCCCCGCTTACACTCGAACGCGGCCAGACGAAGAGATCTACATTCTTCTGGTAGCTCGTCTATGTGATGCTTTATGCATTCTGAAGGGAGATTTCCTTTCTTTATGACGCAATCAGAGTGCAAAACGCAGTCTTTGAGCGCAGCCAAGAGGGGCTCACAATAGTTGGACATGAGTTTACAATCAGCGCCCGGGTTTGACGGCGGCACCGGGCTACCCCCGAGTCCGGGAATAACCGAGAAGGCGATGGCACACCGGACTCCGAGTCACTCCCACCCACTCTGATCTTGTTATCTTACCGCCCAGGGGGATCCCATTGTTTCGTTCTCTCACTCCTTTACTAGTTTAAATTGTAATTACCTTCCGGGCTCTCTTGTTTCGGTAATCACACATTGGTCCTTTGTTAGCACCACTGGTCTTGCCAGAAACATTTCGAAACGCCTGTGTAATCCCCATCTACCGCCCTCTTGAGAACGCTTAGCTCTTCAGGGAAGCCTCACCCACTCTCTGCTGCGTTTGGGTAGCCCTCCTGTTACTCCGCGACGGCAGTCTCCGGTCAGAGCAAGGGAATCATCATCGCTGCGGAAAACACTTGACAAAGAGTAAAATTGCATTCACCCTCTGGTAGAGGGTGGTCCCACGGGCAGTCAGTGCTACTCTTGGTATGCATCCATGTTAATCAGCGGAGATGACATACCTCAAAGTGGAAACTCATTCATTAAACCTCATCCATTCTCTGGGCGCAGAGGCCACTTTCTTTGTACCTTCCAGAATGGATCCAACGGCATAACTTAGGTCGCAGAAGTCGCAGGTTTCTCACGTGAGACATTTCTTCGTTTCCTACTGCCAGCAGTTGTGGAACTTGGCCGTACCCTGCCTTTGCCCGTACAACTATGGAACATTCCTATGATTCATGCATGATCTGCTGGCTCTCAATCACTGTTTCAAATCTCAACTTGCTGTCCACCAATCCGTCACTCCAGGTCACGAATTAAGGCCGTTGTTGGCAGTACGGTATCGGACGGTACGATTCAAAATACCATTTAAATTATGTCAACTACACAAATCACCCCGAACGACAAGAAATGAAATGCGGCAGAAATTTTGGGAGATGACAGCGCAGAATGCTCCTGCAAGGGAGTTAGAGAGCTCCATGTCCTCCTGTTGAGCCGAAGCCATTTTCACCACGAACGGTCGCCTCAAGGTCCTTAAAACAAGCGTCAATGAGGCGGACGAGGTACATGGAAAATTTAGACGACACATACATCGACCTCGACAATGCTTGGAGTTTCAATTTTTTCTATCACGAGCTGGGCGACACGATCGCCTTGTTCGACTGGCCAAGACAAGTTTGTCAGCTGACCCAAAGCGGGAATTCTCTCACTAACCGGTGAAATCAACATCAGAGTGATTAAAGAGTAGGACAAAAAGGATCCCCCGATAATCAGCGTCGATGACACCGGCACCGGTGTCAATCATAAACTTGGATGCTGGATGGAACATGAGCCGGACGCATTAACAAGGCGAATGAGTTGCTAACCGAGGCCACTCCTTGGTGCGATGCGTCCGTATGTACCAAGTGGCACGGCGATAGAAAGCTGGGTGTCTACAAGGGCCTTGCCGCGCGCAGGTATGACCTTCTTCTCGGCACTTAACCACCCACGACAAATGTTAACGGCAAGAACGCGATATCCCGGATTGCGATTCCTACCTGTAAAGGTCGTACCCGGCCGCGAGAGCGGAGCCACGTGTCGGTAGCTTCGCCTTGTCAGATAAACGTTTGATGAGAAGGTTGGTTGTAGGAGCAGTGTTCAACCTTCCCACGTCTGGTCCAGGAGATACTTTCCGCTTTTTGTTCTCGGGGACTTCGTTGGTCATCGCGAAAGTCGTTGTTGGTGGTCAAAATACAGTAAACGCGTCTCGGATAGTAAGTGCATCACGCGACTTGAGTAGGCGGAGTTTGGAAGCGTGTCAACTCCGAACGGACCGAAGTCCAGGGCTACGCCTTCAAAGTGAATCGCAATGGCCATTCCTCCATCTGTTCGTGCTCTTATCAGGACCACGCCCACTGTTGTACGTTTGCAAAATCGCGCTTTGATTTCTGTTTCTGGCTCTCAGGCTGCTGAATTCCTTAACGGCCTGCTCTCAACTGCTGTGACCACGCAAGCCCACCGTTCGTTCTACTCCTCCTTCCTCCATGCGCAGGTGAGACCCTCTGGACGGCCCACGTTGGGAGTCAAATTTGACGTGAAAAACATAGGGCCGTGTCATTTACGACGTCTTTGTTCATGCGACACGCGATGCCAGGTCTCAGCCTGCTTATTTAATCGAGTACGACTCATCGGTGCCAGAAGATACACCCGCACTTCTTCCCATGCTCAAGCGACATGTGCTCCGTTCGAAAGTTCGTATCCGCGATGCCTCGGATGAGTATGATGTCTGGGCGGCCTGGGGAAGTGACGCTAAAGCTGACAAGTCGAGACAACGATGGACGCGGACACAGACTGGTGCAATCGAGCCGGCCTGGGACTCCTTGCCATGGGGTCTGGAAGGCGAGGCATTAATAGATCGGCGAGCGAATGGCATGGGTTCGAGAAGGCTGGCAAGAAAGGAGATCGGCGTGAGTAGAGCAAACACCATTGGCTGCGAGACAAAGACTCATGCGAGTAGCACAGGAAATCGGCACACATGATGAGGGTGCCCCAGATGACTACCTCTTGCATCGGATCGCCCACGGAGTCCCCGAGGGTGCAGTTGATATTCCCCCAATGCAGGCCTTTCCTATGGAATCGAACCTGGACGTCATGGGAGCAGGTGAGTCAAATTGGTACCATGTTGGTGCTACTTTGCTTAGGCGATCGCTGGCAGTGGACTTTCGGAAGGGCTGCTATGTTGGGCAAGAGCTTACAGTTCGAACATATCATACGGGCGTCGTTCGCAAACGCATACTCCCAGTATTACTTCATCCACCTCATCCAGAAGACACCCAAACTCGTACACGACTTCCATCGGGATTAGACATCCGTGCATCGCTTACCCACGCCCCGGGAGAGGGGCGCGTTGCGCGTCCCAGGGGACAGGCAAATTACTTAGCTCAATCCAGGGAGTTGGGCTGCACTCTTAAGACTAGAGCATGTGAAGGTCTGGAGAGGGGTGATTTAAAGTTCGAGGTGTCGGGTGCGGATGTTGGCGGTGGTGCGTCGTGGTTCGTGAAATCATGGTGGCCGGATTGGTGGCCGAAAAACGTGGAAGAAAATGTATAGCGCTACGCTTGGGTTGGTTGTTCCACGATGACAGTAGCAAAGGTGTAGTCGCCATCATGGCTCACAGACGTGTGTATTTGACCGAGCCTGTGTAAGAGTGTGGTGTCTGTAGGGTGATACAACAGGTCTGGCTTGGGATTGCTGGCACATTTCTGTATCGTAAAATCTTGCCAGGTTGGCTTTACGGTGGGATATACTGCCTTGTATACCGCTTCTTTTACTGCCCATCTGCGGCACGTCAGAGACAAGAGCGTGAATCGACAAACGGAAACTGACGCACCTTACACCGAGAAAACGGACTCTCCTGTCGAAATCCTCTCTCGGAAGTGCAAGATATTCGCAAAGTTCTACGGGACTGAGGATACGCTTTGCTAGCCGATTGTCGACAAGATGACGTGTGAGGCGGGGCAAATGAAGGACATCGACGCCAACACCGAGGATGGTCATCGTCGCGTCGCTTCGCGCACAAAACTCGTATTTTGACCCTTCAAGCGTGCGCGCGTGATCTCATTCACGTCCACTGGCACGGTTCGGCCGACATGACCATCGAAGACGTATCCGTGGAATATATTTCAGCTTCTGCCAATAGATTCAATCGCACCGCGGCAGCTTCGCCGGCACTTCCATCGTTGCGTTCGGCTCGGGAAAGCTCGTCGCGCTTTGGGACGCGCAGGTTAGTTTTTCGTTGGTCGGTGCCGTCATCTGACGCTTCTTCTTTTCTCTCTCTGTAAATACAGTCACCCGCTGACCACGGCGTATTCGCGACCCTGTCAGGACACGACGGGCTCGTGACATGTGTCGAATTTATCAATGATGGCACGATCTTGTCTGCAGACGATACTGGCTCATTAACGCTCTGGCGAAATTCCGATTTGCGTCCAACGTCGAGTACTGAAAGTTCTCATCTGTACCATGTCGCTGATGGCCAGTGGTCTGCGCCATTGAAGGTTCAGGCACATACGAAAGCTGTCTCTGCGTTATGTGTCGATGAAGAGGCAGGGTGTATCGTGTCTGGAGGTTCTGACTCGAAGTTGAAAGTTTGGAAAATCGCAGAACAGGGTGTGCAACCATTTACTCCCAATGCCCAGCCCCTCTTAGCTAAAGTCTACAGATGACCTGCAAGAGGTTGAGACGATCTTTTTGAAGGGACGATATCCTTTGTCCATGGGGCTGGCAGAGCTTCCGCAAAGTGGTGGTGAGAATGATAGCTCTCAGCGACTGACAGTCCTGTTGACTGCCTCACCTATGTAGCTTTGATTCTCGCAGTTGGCAGTACCGACAGACATATTCAGATTTTCACGAGGTCGGAGGATACTGTACGGCCTAACGGTACAGGTAGCCCATCCGCTAAAGCATTCTTTAGTTCGTTCCATCAGCAACAATACCCGGCCACGAAGACTGGGTCCGCGCCATATCCTTTCGCCCCTCTGTATCATCATCCGAGCCTTTAATTCTTGCGTCTGGTTCGCAGGATGCGAACATCCGTCTGTGGAACATCGAGCCCGTCACGCGCACAGCACCCACAACTAGTCACTCGGAAGCATTAAGTGACGAAATACTCGACGCATTCGAAGCATCCTTGGGTGAGGTTGACGACGGTGAGGAAGGCGGACGGCAGATCTCGTTGAAGAAGCACATTCTAACGGTCAAGACTGGAGCTGGGGGGGACAGGTAAGGGCCCCTCAATACGTGCGGGCGTGAGTGTTTAGTCTCCTCAGCACGCAGCGGTTCTCTATTACATTCGACGCATTGCTCGTTGGTCATGAGGCAGGAGTCACGTCCCTTGCTTGGCGTCCCTCGCCGACGGCGGGACAATCAAGAGATACGCTACTTTCGACTTCCACCGACTCTTCTCTCATCCTTTGGTCGCCTGTTTCCGTCTCTTCAGGACAAGATGGAAGCTCGTCTGCGCTGTGGATAAACCAGCAGCGTTTTGGCGATGTCGGGGGACAACGTCTCGGTGGCTTCGTCGGCGGTTTGTGGACAACTGCCGGTTCAGAGGCATTGGCATGGGGATGGTCCGGTGGATGGCGGCGTTGGCGGTGTATGCAACCAGAAAATGGGACAGCAGCTAACGAGATTTGGACTGAGGTTGGGGCGCTTACGGGACACGCTGGTCCAATAAAAGCATAACATGGAGCCCTCGTGGGGAATACCTTATATCCGCAGGGTTTGTCCGGTATCCAATACTCCTGTCTTCATCTGAATGAGTTCCTTAGGCTTGACCAAACCACTCGTATACATGCCGCTCTACCGACAGACAAAGGTGAAAAAGAGTCGATGTTGTCGTGGCACGAAATCGGTCGGCCGCAGATCCATGGTTATGATCTCGTCGGCGTAGTCTCCCTCGATCCGTTGCGATTCATCACCGTCGCAGACGAGAAGGTTGCACGTGTTTTTGGAGCACCACGCGGCTTCGTGCAAACAATGCGAGGGCTTGGCGCAGCCGACCTGAGCGTCGACGAGGTGGGTCGTTCTGGCCAGCATATAACCGATCCGCTCAGAAAAGGATTTGAAACAGGAGAAGCTGCCCGTGAGCGCGACCGTTCCACCATTGGGCCTATCCAACAAGGCCACGAGCGACGGTCAGGATCCACCGACATACTTTCACGAGTTTGCTCACTGGAAATTCCCAGCTCCTCCTATCTCATTCTCGGACTCACATCGGCCATTCGAAGCAGAGCTTGCTTCCGTTACGCTTTGGCCAGAAGTAGAGAAGGTCTTTGGTCACGGCTATGAAGTTTGTTTTCGATTTCCTTCAAATCGGAAAAAAAAAAAAAAAGACTTTGACCACGTGACCTCTTGCAGTCCATCACCGTCGCGATCTCGTCGTCGCGCAAGCTATTTGCAACGGCGTGCAAGGCCACAACTGCGAAGCACGCCACAGTTCACATTTACGATACTGAGCATTTCCGCCCGTTTGGGAAACCGCTCGAAGGCCATACACTCACCGTGACGCGCATCTCGTTCAGCCCAGACGACCAGCTCGTCTTGACCGTCTCTCGTGATAGAACTTGGCGCTTGTTCAACAAGGAAGAAGAATCAGGTTAGAAATTTCTCGTTCGCTGTCTTTGTTTATCCACAAGAGTATGATTCCTGAACTTTTTGTTGTTGTTGTTGCGCACACCAACCAACAGGATATGTACCCATCGCCGTGGACAAATCACATTCCCGGATAATTTGGGACTGCGCGTGGGCTCCGGACGGACAGGCCTTCGCCACTGCGTCCCGGGATAAGACGGTTGAGTGATCCTTCCATTGAACAACGGGAATAGCGGAGACCCTGACGCGGATTGTCGAAATAGGTCAAAATATGGCAGTCTCTCCATGGAACCTAGCCAAATGGGCGGCAGTAGCAGAGTTAAAGATGCCCGAGGCTGCCACTGCCGTGGCGTTCGCGCCTTTGACCGAATCAGCGGACGAGTTCGTCGTATACATCCCACCTTCTTTTGAATGTGTTAACGTCTTCGACAGACGAGTGTTGGCTGTAGGGCTGGAGACCGGAAACATACAACTTTACACTTCTACTGACCTAGTTGGTTGGAAGACGTCACTCGAGATCAAAGTTGGGTTCGTGGCCTACGCTACTTCTTATTTCGACATTGTTTATATGAGTGAGAAATCTACTAGATTCGGGCATATAGATCACATTCACCAGCTAGCCTGGCGACCAGAAAGGCAAGCCAAAGAACACAGACAAATCGCAAGTTGTGGGGAAGATGGTACATTGAAGATATTTGCAGTCCACGGGAGCGTGAATTAGGCGATCCATGTCTGAACGTAATGAAAAGAAGAGGGGACGAGAGGAGGGGGCAAATTATACATCGGGTTGCGAGACAGGATAATTCCGAGACCATAGGGAGCAAGTAATGAAACAGTTTTCTGAGTAGATGGTGGGTGCAAAGGGTATAGAACAGAATACGCAATGCGATTTGATATAACAGCAACAGAGCACGGGGTGATCGGTTATTCCGAGAGGATAGATGTGCATTTAGGGATACAAGAACGGCTAGGAATCTCGACAAGTTGGTTCAAGTTCAAACGATGTGGCGCAAGCTCATTGGAACTTCGGGCTAAAAGCAAAATTCAGCAAAGACAATCGGAAGACGATCAAGAGCCTAAACATACACATTTGATCCTGTGAATCCCCACAAAAGGTTAGGGGCAAGTAGCACCAGAGACATTTGCAGCCTTACTTATAGAAGCATTCTATGGACCTGAGCATCTCAACATCACCGCCAGTGGCGGTAACAAAGTTGACGATAACACCAGCACGGGAATGGGTTGGCGCGATGGCAGGGGCAACACTAAAAAAAGGATAGGTTGAGGTAAAAAAAATCAAACGACAAATGGTGTAACCATACCGATGCGCATACTCTTCGACGGCCTTTGGCAAATCTAGAGGAGGTATGAAATGAACATTGAACAGACGGCTATTTCAAAGGGACTCACCATAATTGATGATGAGCGGGACGTGGGGCACCTCGGGGTTTTTCACCTGGACGTCGTACACTATGAGGATTTTCGTTGCTGGCTGCCTCATTAGCCCCGCGGCTAGGCTTCTAAACCGGTTAAGGGCGGCAAGCTTTGTCGCGGCGTTCATGTCGCTATGCTGCGGAGCTGTCAAAAAAAAAATTCCAGAATTGCCTGTCGTCAACGCACCAAGGGAATGGCTTCATGACCCCGACTGGCAAGTTTGTACACGACGGAATCCAGAGCATTCAGTCCGCCCACGTGAACGATCGCTTGTGCGATCTCGATATCCTCAAAGAGATCGCTGAGCGCATCTAACTTCCACTCGCGTGCCTGTTGCGTTTCGGCACTCGATAGGCCTCTGCCAGAGCCAATAATGCCTAATCCATCAGCAGATGTCGGTACCTGGCCTTCGGAACGCCCGCCAGCGGTGAAAGCGAGATAGAGATAAAACTGTCGCAAACCACGTGCGCCTTGGCTAGTATCGGCATGCGTCACATTGCCGTCGCGCCTGACGAGCACGCGGACCGGCTCGCGTAGTTGTATAGCAGTAGCCAGATTGAGAACGTCCTGGGGAACAGTATTAGAGAACAGCGCGGTCTGACGTTCGATTTGCTGAGGTAAGCTCGTTGCAGGCAAGTCACCAGGGGTGGGTGGGGTTCCCATGGTGGAGTATCTGCGGCCAAGAGATTGTAATGGTGAATTGGTGTCACTAGATGACAAAGACGTCTGAGAGGCGTTGCCGGAAGGATTGCCAAGTGGTCGGCTCCGGGGTGGCGGAAAGAGTTTAACGATATTAAATATGTAATCATGCATGTTACGCGCGATGAGTTGATCCACCTCATCAAGGACCAGGAACCGAACCTGAGAGCCGACAAGCCCGCCAGGGGTAGTGAAAAGGGCATGCAGCTTCTGAGGAGTTCCGCAGATGATATGAGGAATATTTTGTTGCAACAGACGTGATTCATGGGTGAGGTCGTTGTTTGAGAAAGCAGAGCCGACACCCAGTGCAGACCTGATGCCGATGGGCCACCTATGTCACGTATCATACGCTGCGCTTGCGTCGCTTGATCGACGGTAGTGGAGATCATGACCACAATTGGCCCGATATTGGAGGACGGCCAATGGAGTTCACAATCGCGACGTGTATAGCGGGGATCACGTATGCAGCAATGCGTTCTTGCGTTGGGGGTGCTTGCGCAATGATTCGGCACCCTTGAGCAAAAACGGGAGGGCGCGCTGTTGGATCTTATTTGGTGGACCGACCCTGTGCGGAGTTTCAGTAACTCAAAACACCCAACTTAGGTGGGTCAAACCACAGACCCGAATTTCGTCAAGGAGTTAAGTAACTCCGGTGCTAAGGCTAGTTGGTCCCACTTGGAAAGCGCTGGTCCAGGGGTATCTCGAGAGGCCGCGCCCCCCAGGACCTCGACCTGCCGTCTTGATTAGTGTGCACGGTTAAAAGGTGTCTGTTTGATAGCCTACCCCGACAGAGTCCCTTCGCATAAGACTCGAGACAGATCGACGCTTGTCACGTATTAGCGTATCCGAACCACGCAGGGCCGATATGTTGTCCGAAGGCCGCACAGGGAGATCAAGACTACCGGCCGACCAGGTTCGCATGGGTGGATTGGGCGTGCGAGTTGTGCGCATTTCTGGGCGATTGGACAACCCATGAGTGAGAACATTTCCGGGTAATGGTAGCGATGGAGATAAAGCTGGTTCGGGGGGATGTCCTGGGAGGGGCCGATGCTAGCAATTTGATTGCCGCCCAGCGCTGGCCCTACGCCCTGCATATGTTGTTGCTGCAATGCGAGTAGTTGACCGACGGAGGAAGTGAGGGTATTCAACCGTTGCGAGATCTGTACGATATCATCGGAAGGTTGTTGATTCGGAGCGAGGTTAGTGGGAAGCGAGAGCCTTGCCATGCCCGAGGATGGGCCACTTAGGCTAGATGACGAGCTAGGTGGAGCAAAAGGGTCTTTGAATTCTGGTTGAGAGGTGATACCCATAGACCGTTCCAAGAGGATGTCCACTTTACGGTGAACGTCATTGAGATTGCGATGGATTTCTCGAGTAGAGATCTCGCATCGTGTAAGCCGCTCCAGGATATCGTTGATCATCGGGGAGGCCCTCAGTTGGGCTTCAAAGTTGGGTGAGAAATCCATGTTAGAGGCAAACTGGCCGCCGGAACCTAGCGAGGATACGGGTGAGGATGACGCGACGATTAGGCTGCTGAGAACGGGGGAACGAGAGCGATGCTGTATGCCAATCGACGGGGTCGCTGACTTACGCAAGGTCGGAGGGGCAGAAACGAGCACTGAAGAACCGTTTTCGGATGCGTCATAACCAGGGTCCTCCATAGCCGAGCCTGCGTCGAGGCTGCTGGATACACTTGGTTCTCGAGCGATGGCTGAATCGAAAGACGAATAATGTTGGGTGGTGTCGCCGAGTCTAACTATGGACGGGCGACGGATCCAGTCGGTGTCCGATGGGGACTTATCGAACCGGGCTGCAGCATCGAGCACATTGTCCAAGCCTTCACTGGAAGGACTAGGCGAGGATTTGAGGGAGGGGCGATCCGACGGGGAAAGAGAGACGGATGACATGAAGGCACGGTCCTGCTCATGAGTACCAGAAAGAGGAAACCCCATGCTTAGTCTGTCTTCATCCTCGCTGGCCCGACTTCCACCAGGGAAAAATGGCATCGAGGCAGGGTTCAATGCTGCGCTTTTGGCCATAATGGCTCAGGGGCGGAGAGTAAGGTAGGGAACGTGTCCTGTGCAGGGCAGAATAAGGGTGAGCTGGTGAGAGGTAAGTATATGCAGGTACCTATGGAGGATAGCTGAAAAAGAAAGGAAAAGATGCTAGAACAATCCCATGTGCAGCAATGGGAAGGGCGATGTTGAGGGACAGCGAACAGCTCGGTTGAGCTGGTTGTCGCTTACAGTCTCGTAAGCCGTGTCGGGCGGCGTTGATGGGCAGCTCGACAGACAGAGAAACGACTTTTTTTTCGGTTTCGGGTCTCAAATTACATTTAAATATTAATCCAATCATTCATAACCTTTCATTTACACCAAATCTCCATCATTGACCCCAACAAGTGTCGCCTGTGTTCCACCCGTGTAGACCCTATTCACCATTTGATGTACTGCACCACTATATCCATAATTAGTGCCATTTAAATCAATTTAACTCTTTATACCAACCCAATCTTACCGAGGTTGACCCCCAGAAACGTTTTATTCCTCCCCTTTCTTCGCAACGCCTCTTTGGCCTCCGGCATATCGAGAAAGCTAGGGGAGACCTGCGAGATAACTTATCAGTGGCAATGGTAACATTAACAAGTTATCCCGACTTACAATAATCTTTTTGCCAAGTAACGTGTGACCATTCTTGTCCATAGCCTTGGTTGCTCCTCCCACTCCTCTGAATACGACCGTAGCATACACAGGGGTTCCACACTTGCTTGGTACTACGTTGCCAAAGCCACAACGAATATCAATTTTCGTCACCCTGCTCTCCTCATCCTGATCGTCCTCAGGCTTGAACAACCTTTCAAGATCTGCATTTTGGACATCCGCCCTGAGCTTCTCGCGAAACGCGAAGGAGTCAGTGGAACCCTGAAAAAATTGGATAGTTCGCCGGAGACTCACATTGCCTACATAGACAAACGCCAGAAGTGATCCATGAGGTTTCACCGTCGTTTTTGTACGCGTCCGTTTGCTGGTATGTTTACGGTTGGCGACAGCAATAGCTACAGCAGGGGCATGAACAGCAGCAGGGGTATATTTCGCGGCAGGTTTCTTGCTTCTCCGCTTACGACGCGGCTCTGGACGGGCAGAAATTTGGCCATGACAGTCTTGAGGGTGAGGACTTGTTCGCAAGGGGAAAAAAAATAGGTCAGTAAGATTTCTGGGACCGGGTAGAATCAACGTGCGCACTTTATGTTACGAGACTTCCGCATGTTTGTGGCAGTAGAAGAGCACAACCGTGGAAAGGGATTGTGGTTGGTTGTGGGGTTGTGGTGGTCGGCCACAAACATTGGCTTTCCCGGGCCGCCACCGTAACCCGTGTTATGGCAAAGCTGGCACCTGCCTACCGTGCTATCCTACGGGAACTTTACAAGGCAGTCCGTATCTTTAACACACCTTTCGTGCATTTCTCACTCATATGATCTAGTCGATCAGCCCAAGGTCTATCCGAAATCGGACTACTGCTTTGAACTTTCGCGCGATCCTTGAATCCACCAAAGTCCGTGACTTGGATAGTACCACCCAAAATGCGATTACATTCTTACGTTCGCAACGTATGTACAAGGTGAGTCTCTCGCTCAAGTTGTCCTGTCGATGCACACCTGTGACCTTTCCTCGTCAAGACGCTCCTCGATCGCTATAATCCTCTCATTGACTTGACGGCCGAAGAGCGTATAGAGGCCACGGCTCGCAGAGTTGGCCTGAACATGCCTATAGCCCTTGGGACAAGAAGGCAGAATAGATTTGCGGCTTATTCGCCACCATTCTCCGGGCGTGTGCATGCACGCTTTTCACTCTCCATGCAGTGCACGGATGGCGTCTTCGTTACACTCTTTGAAAATAACATACAGAAAGGGTTGTGCTTGTGGCTGGATATTTTCTTAGCTTGATCGAGAAGAGATCTGGCAAGAAGACCCCATTTGATCCCGTTGTCCACAAGACCTCACATTCACATTGTGGCCAGCCACAAACAATTTGAACCGATAATGCATTGAGAGACAAAACACTCCCGTCACGTTGTACACGTGAGACATGTCACCATAATAGGACAAGGATCATGGTGCCCTTGTCAACGCCAATTCTTTTTATAACGAAACCCATTTCGTCGCATACTCTGGTCACTAGATATCGCTTTCTTAACTCCAGTATCCCGCAAGGGCTACAAATTTGTTGACCCCTCCACCTTGCCGAGTCTATTACCGTTTCTCCTAAAATGAGCTCCCTTCCATCCAAAGATATGACAGCTTTCAAAGAGTTGTTGTCATCATCAAAACATATCATCGCGGTCGCTGGTGCTGGACTTTCCGCAGCCTCCGGTGGGTTCACATCTACCCAAAATCAAGGTTGAAATGAGTATCCAAAGCGCTCCAGGTATCCCAACGTTCAGAGGCGCTGGAGGTTTGTGGGAAAATATGACGCGATAAGCCTAGCATCGTACGGCGCGTTCAAGTCGAATCCCTCGCGGGTATGGCAATTCTACCACTACAGGCGTGAGAAGTCAGCGTCAAATCCACTTGCTCTATTTTACTTTCGCATTTGCACCTTAAACTCATTGACGTTATACCTCAGAGCCCTCGCCGCCAGTCCCAACGCGGCACATATCGCGCTCGCCAAATTTTCTGTCGAATCCATCCGCAAACAAAGTACGGCGCCAGACGCAACGTTCACGCTCATCACGCAAAATGTGGACGGCCTGAGCGCCCGCGCTCTGGAACAAGTGCAGCAGCGGGACGCGCAGCTGGCGTCCGAATCGTCGTCATCTGCTGAACCACAGTTGCTCGAGATGCATGGGAGAGTCTTGGACGTGCTTTGTACTCGGAGAGCTGTGGCCACTGCGAGCTGATAACGCGCTCACCAATCTGCGCAGCGCTGAGCGGCACCGAAGAGCTGGTCGAGAGCGGCATCACTGAGCCTGTCGTAGACGTTGCCGACCTGCCACGTTGCACCAAATGTGGTGCGCTTGCACGGCCAGGGGTCGTATGGTTCGGCGAGGAGCCCCAGCACCTTCCTACTATCGACGAGCTGGTTATCGGGCCGATCTGTGTCTTGTTGTGGGAACTTCATCGACGGTGAGCAACCCACACGAAGGTCTGTCATAGAACGCATTCACGAACAGATGATAGGTGTATCCGGCCGCTTCGTATGGAAGGGCAGTGCAGAGACATGGTGGGAAGGTCGCCGTATTCAATTTGGAAAGAAGCGATCGGGACGATGATGCAGATTTCTTGTTTCTTGGACCGTGTGAGGAAACGATCCCGGAAGCTCTAGGTCTCTAATCTGTCCGTTACAATGTAAGCATATAGAAACACCCAAGTTTGTTGTTGTAAAAACCTCGTTCCGCTTCGCTTCGCCCATTTGAAACACAAGGGTCGACCCTTCTGGCACGCAGTATGTTGTCTCGACGGCTTGTAACTAGTCACAATGAACTTCCGCATTGCTAAATCTACGCGCGTATAGTACCAGATAGAATTAGAGGGTGTACTAAAAACAGTCTAGCAACAAAATGGGGTCAGAGAGTGATTCAAGAAGAGGGATAGCAGACCGCAACGCACCTCAAGGCCCCCTCGAAAGAAATAGCTTTACTCTTCAGGCTTGTCATCCTCTTCCTTCAACCTTTGCTCGACGTCCTCCCATGTATCCTGTAGCAATTCCAGACCCGGCTTGTTCGTCTGCCACGTCCCATACATCGCATCAAAAATTTGTTCAACACGTCCTTCCCGTTCCCCATAGCCCACATCGTACACGTTCAACGCCGAGCTGAGGGTCTCGGGGAGACCAAATTTGGATAACCGTTCGCGTTCCTTGACCTCCAGACGAAGGGACGGCCAGTCCACCCTCCGGGGTCCATATAAGCGCGTGTTGGGTGAGTCAGTGAATGCACGGTCGATGGCCTCGTCCAGGTTCTCCAGCGTGATGAATGTTTTGGATTGGTGGTAGAGAGAGACAAGTGCGCGCAGTTTTTTCGGTGGAAGCACGAAGTCGGGTGGAGGTGTTTGCGAGTTTGGTCTGGAGGACATGCGGCGTGTCAGAGTTATCATTCGAGAGGCCGCTCTATGTGCCATGATACATCTGGGGTGCATGATGGCAAGACCTTTGGAAGATGGATGGAAAGGCGCGGGACCGGCTGATCTAGTGGGCGCTTATTGCTTACATGGCAAACAACAACTGCAGTAAGTAACCAAGTTAGATACTGTACATATTCGATACTGCACATAGACACGAAATACGGTTAATTTTATTGAGGAATAGTCAGGCCATGTTCATTGAAAAGCTCCTCCTCCCTCTTCTTACCTCAGCAGCTTTTTTTGCCAGAGCCGGCGCCCTCTTCAACTCTTGCCGCCCAACCTGCTGGATGTGAACCTAGAATTAATGAGAATCAGCACAAAAAAAAGCATGAAGTTGCAGCGCGCGACGGACCGCGTCAGGGCCCTATATGATTGGCGCACGTCAGCATGAGATTGCTTGGGCAAGTTCAAAACAACGACTCACATCCGCTATGCGGAGCGTTCGAAGGTTTGCAAAGACAAAAGCCAAGTCTTGATCTTGACTCAATCCTTCAGCGCCAAACGCCTGCATAGCGCGGTCCACCACTTGTAGAGCCATGGAGGGTACCACGAACTGACAACCCTGTGAAATTGTGATCATGCGGACGCGAAAACCATACTTGCCTTTGCAATGGCTATCTCCTTCATGGCACCCTTCGCTTTGAACTTATCAATCTACAAACTTTCCTCAGTGGAAAGCTCCAATATACCAAAACTAAGACAAGCTTGCTTGCAAAGCAGCGCTGAGGACGAGAAGACGCGCAGATTCGATTTCAGCACGGGATTTTGCAATGTCCGCAACGACAGTGCCTGGGAATGACGTTTCACAAAGGACCGAAAGAGGGCTCAGGTATGGGACCCACCATGTTCATAAAGGAACTTCCCAAAGGTCTTGCGAGATGGATCTGTTACACGCTTTATCATTGTGTCCAATGCCATCTGGGCGGCGCCGATGGACCGCATGCAATGATGGATTCGCCCTGGTCCCAGACGCCCTTGGATTATCTGTTGGAAGTGAACAAAGGCCTAGAGTGCACCTGTACATAGCACGGACCTCGAATCCCCTGCCCCAGCCAAGTACCAAGTTACTCAAAGGAACACGGACATTGTCGTAAATGATCTCCGAGTGTCCTTCAGGTGCGCCGTCATACCCCAGGACCATCATTTGACGAATAACTTTGACGCCAGGGGCATCAGCAGGGACAATTACAACGCTCTGCTGGTGGTATGCACTGGAGTTATTGGGGTCACTCTTGCCTAGAACGAGATGGACCTTTGTCCTAGGGTCACCTGCCCCACTGATGAACCTGAAGCACAGGTGAAATACCAAAGCTCGTGACATCAGACAAACGAACCATTTGTGTCCATTGACGACGATTTCGTCACCTTCCTGCCTAATAGAGGTACGAATGTTTGTTGCATCGGATGATGCAACTTACATGGTCAAATTAGCGAGCAATCCTTCAAACAAACTTTTCAAACGTACCAAACCTCTCCGTCATCGCAAATGCCGAACGAATTTCCCCATTCAGCAATGGAAGTAGCCACTTCTTTTGCTGCTCGGCATTTCCGTACCGAGCCAACACCTCTGGGCCGTGGGGTTAAGTCACTGGAATGCCGAGTAAAATGGAAAAACGGATATACCCATATTGCCCGTGTCCGGCGCAGAGCAGTTCATCACCTCCGAGCCCATGTGACCAGACCGTCCCATGATCTCAGCCATTACAGCATACTGCAAACATGTGAACTAGGGACAGTAGACAAGAATAGAGTCTTACCTCGATGTTAGCCAAGGGGACGCCGTGTTCTGGGTAATGGGACTTGCTCAGGAAGAGGTTCCAAAGGCCGAGCTTGCGAGCCTTGACTTTGAGTTTCTCGATGATGGGGATGACCGTCTGCCATCGCGTCGCGCCATGAGGAAGCTGAGCCCTGGCCAACCTCTCAGCAGGCCAGACATCCTCCTTTATAATTGGTATTCATATGGACTGAGGCGCCAGTCACTTCTAAACATGATTACGGACCTCAATGAAAGCGACTAACTTCGCAAGAGTCTCCTTGGCATAAGGCGAGAATTTATCCTCTATCTATTGACTGAACATCAACCACTAGCCTGGGGTGATATTTTCTGGCTTACCATAGCCCATGACGATGGTGATGTGAGTTCTGCGACTGGATGCTGGGCCATAGTCGATGTTGTAAAGCAAAAGTGCGAGTTGTTACTTTCCGGCTTCATCGTTAGCCGGACCGGATTATGTGCACTCATCCATTTAGGGATAAACAGAATTTATTCAAAGTATGTGCAAGAAATTCATGTTACTACTCGCTACAGTAATGTCAACGCAAACGGGTACTAGTAGCAAGGGCAAACAAAGGGTAATATCATCGGCAGTACAACCTCATAGCGAAAATACACTGAACAATTAGTCCCCTCTAGTGGAGTGGAACGATACTATACCAATACATCAAGTCATAGCTAGTCGTGAAGAAAGCAGCATTCATGAATCGATTCAAGTCCTTAAGCAAACATCGGCGGTCGTCAGGCGCCCCTCAATTCACTGGCCTGTCTGATCAGTGGGAAGATCAGGTAGTTTAAAAGGTAGTTCCGGGTCGTATCGAAATGCGCCAGCGTCGAAGCCTTGTCCGAGAGCATCTTGCTCGCCACCCTCCGGATCGAAGTTTCGAAGATAATCCAAACCATGGAAGGGCAGACCCCCAGTAAGGAACGAAGGACCCGCTGTTGGCGGGGCTGATGTCCCGAAAAAGTCTTGGGACTGGGGGCCGCTATACGCAAGATATGACGGGTCGACGGTCGACGGTTGCTCGTAGGTACCAGAAGACAGAGCGTTATGGGATGTACCAGGGAAATGGTCACCGTCGTAGGTCCATGGGTCAGTTGTCGCCTGGCTACCGAAGGGAGGTGACGTTGAAAAGTCGAACTCGTAACGGACTGGAGACATGCCGCTAACGGGAGAAACAGGACCGTTCCAAGACCCAAAGGAAGGAGCATTCACGATAGGAGGGCTACGTTCCAGAGGAGGCTCAACGTGGGGAAGAGGTGGAGAAGGATAACTCTTTGCGGACGTAGGGGAGCTATGTGGGCTTAAATTCGCACGACCAAATCCTAGCTGATATTGTAGACGATAGGCACTAGACGACCCGGATTGATTAGGCGGTTCCTCCGTTTCATCATGGCCTCGTTTCCTTGACGCCGATCTCGCACGCTGAGCTAGAAATATGACGCATTTCAACATGAATCATTAGGGAGACTCAGCAGACACCTACATTCAAACCTGAGTGTTGTTGACGCCTGAGTGGACCGGGAAGGACGCCCTGCATCTGGTGACAAGTTTCTTCGAAGATTCGATTTACCCTTTACAAGTCGGGACGACGCAGTAAATGAATGTCTTCGACTTTTGTCGGTAGGAACGGAGGAGGTGGCAAATGTCACACTCGTGGGGACGGCTATGGGTGCAACGGATCCACTCGTGGTCGCATTTGTAGCTTGATTGGTCGCAACCGCCTCTCGGGCTGTAGTCACGAGCTCGCCGAGAAGCTCCTTGACTTTCCGAGCACCGGGCCAATGGCCTTCCCAGGACCCCAACGCCACCAAACAATTTTGCACCTCTTCCATGGCGCTATTGGCAGCACTAGGATCTGTGACATGCATTGCGTACAGCAGAATGATGACAGCGGAACTGAACAGATGTTGTATGAAGAAGGCCAGGTGATGCGAAGGAGGAACCACTTTCTTGATAAAGGGCGCAAGACGGATGCAGGTGCGAGCAGATGACACAGCTTTGGTAATTGACCGGGGAGTGGACGGTTGGTCGCGCCTAATAGGCAGGAGGTTGCGATGCAAAGCAGTCAAAACAGAGTAGTAATGACTACAAAGGGCAGCGCCCATGCACACTCGCTGCTCGTTAACCATGCTGGACTTGAATGACGGATGTAGGTTATCCAGCCATTTTGAGAGTTCCATGTCCAAGGCGTCGACATTGGACTGCAGCTGTGTACGTTTCTCCGGATCAGCAATACTATCCGCTATGTCAACGCCATAGACCTGACGCATGATGCGGCCGGCAATATTATACAGAGAGATGAGGGATATGAAACCAATCATCAATGAGGGTGTCTCTGATGCCATTGGCGCGCCAGCAAGATAGTCCGGTAGAAAGTCGTCATCGATGTCAATCGGCACTTCGACGTCACAATCAACATCCTCGGCACCGATGGGGCGACCTAGAGCAAGAGCGAGCATACGATCCAGTGTATAGACACCCCACCATATCTTTCGGCGGGTTTCTTTCTCGATCGCGGGGATGATCAGGCGGCGCGGAGAACGCTGTTCGAACACGTAAGACCCCGGAGCCGAGAAGCGGGATCAAAATACGCACGTGTAAGCCCAGATCTTGTGCAGCCCGTACTGCTTGACCAATAAGGAGCCAAGCTTGAGGAAGACAATTGACAGAACAAAGAAACGAGGACATCAAAATAAAACACTGCACGTGGGCGATTTGGGTGGACGCATGGCTGATGTAGTGAAGAATAAGTGCGCTACGTATCTACGATTAGTAACATCGCCGTTGGGTAATCGGACATGACTCACCGCTCGTAATAGACCATACCCATCCCTCCATCATCTTCCTTATCACCTTTGAGGCGAGGGTCTTCAACAAGTTGAGCTGCACATGCGAATAGTGCAAACACCATAGCAATGAAAGCGGTCTGGGTGCGAGCCAAGTGTTGATCATCCTTGTGGTCCATTAGATACGCATATTGTCTCATGAATGTGGGTTTATCGATAACAGGCAATAAGAAGTGGAAACGTGAGAAATAGGCGTCGACCTAGACCCGAGTGAACAGAGCAGCCGGCAATTATGAGCATCAAAAAACCCACCAGCTTGTCTGCAAGGTCCCGCTCTGGGTATTCTACCTCCTCTGGCCCAGGCAGGGCCCGTACTTTACCAAAAAAGACGGCAGCGGGGAAATAAAGCTTATTCGGCTGACCAGAGTCATCGGCCATCGGGGAACCACGGCTATGTGGTGCAGCAGTGGCAGCTCTGAATGATTGGATGAGAGACATTGTGGATGATCCGCCAATCCAACGCATGTGACCGTGCTCATCAAGTGTCAATTGACCGAAAGAATCTACTACATCATCCTCGATTTTTACGGAGGATGAAGATTCTGGAGTGGAGGAGTTATCGGTGGGTTGTTGTTCATTAGTCTGGCCTTCGTTGATGATCGATCTGAGCAGAGCTGCGGCGGCAGCCTTGGATTCATCGGACACAGATGAGGTCGTGGGAGCGCCTTCGCCATTAGGGGTCTGACCAAGCTGCTGAGTTAACTGGGAAAAGACCGATTCCATGTGGAGAAGGCGGGCTTCGAGCTCCTGGACATAACTAGGGAAGGGATGTTAGATGGTTGAGATAGGGATAAGGTTAAAGGCTTCGATGAGGACATACTGTCTGCTTAGCGCCGCTCTGTCTTTCGTCTGTAGCCAAGTACATTGGGATCCCGACGTAGTGCACTGAGAGCAAGTCGGCTCGTTACCATCGCATTTGATCTTTTTTCGACTGGGGAGAAAGGTAGGCAGTGAGCATAGAATTGGGTGGGAGGGGTGCATAGATAGATAGGAGCCTGATACACACCGGCAACTTTCGCAAGCTCGCCAGACTCGTCTTCGCTGGAGCTGTATGGGACGCTGGCCAGCATCGGAGGGAGGAGGCTGATCTTCAACGCGTTTCTTCTTTGTCTGATGATGGGTCATGGATTCAGTTACTGAGTCACCACGGCCCATCTCGGTATTAAAAGTGAGGAATGAAAGGGACCACACCACAAATTGAGAAACGCCGGTGGTCGCCGGTTGCGCACAGCTTTGGCTTGTGATAGCACTCTCCGGGGTCTTCTACACAGCCTTCTAACTATGACAGCATCTCGCATAACGCAGTTTTCTATTTTGCTTTTTTTTAAATCAAATTAGGTAGACAGAAAAAAGCGCCCCGAGTATACCGGAAACGCGCTTTGCCTTGATAAGGATAAGCTCATGCGGACGTCTTGACCAGATGGGACCCCGTGAGACCCCTTCTTTTCCTGCCTGTGACACCGTAACGGCCGATAATTCCCCATCCATACACAAATTCGCACGCACGACATTGAGCTGACACGGCAACATCGTTCGCCACGGCACAACAATGACCGAAGTTGCCTCTACTGATCCAGTCGTCTCCGAGGCTGCGATTGTTGACAATGAAGAAGATGAATCAAAAGTGCGTAGCCCACACACCCTCCTCATTAAAGCTCTGTTGGGACCACAATAACTGTAACAGGAAATTCTTCTTATGAAGCAACGCGTTGAGGAGATGGAACGCGAGGCAAAAAAGCTACGAGAGCTACAAGCAGCCGCAGAGAGCTCCGCCGCTGTTGAACAAGTGACGGTGATGAGGCCACCCCGATGGAAACCGAGGATGACAAGACAGCCATCGACAGCAGGAGTGTATTCGTTGGAATGTCCGTGATATCCTTGTCCCACTTTGGTTCCTCATAACCCCCTGCTCCGTACAGGTCGACTATAGCGCAACAGCAGAGGACATCCAGGCCCATTTCCAATCATGTGGTACCATCAACCGCATTACTATCCTATGTGATAAATTTACAGGACATCCCAAAGGGTATGCAGCTTTGGTTCCCTTGACATCTGTCGTCCTCATAGTTGCACACATAGGTTCGCCTACGTCGAGTTTGCGGAACCAGAATTCATTGACCCTGCGTTGGCGCTGGATAATTCTCTTTTCCATGGGCGGTTGATCAAGGTATATTTTTTTGACAGCTGGTTGTGATGGAGTTGTACTGAGAAGCATACTTGTTGAAAAGGTGATGACTAAAAGGACCAACGTACCAGGGTTCAACCGAGGGCGAGGAAGGGGACGAGGCGGTTACAGAGGCGGTTACAGGGGTGGTTATCGAGGGGGAGGAGGTGGATACAGCCCATACAGAGGCCGTGGACGGTACGTGGCTTGAGTGTGGTGATGGGTGCTTCAGCTTACTGGGCGGTCACAGTGGGCGAGGACGTGGCTACTAGTTATTATTTCTTGGAGATTTGAGGAACCCGTTCCTCTCAGCTATACATCGCTTTTCTTAATATCAATCCCCTTTTTGTAAATAAAATGTACCAAAAAAAACAATCCCGGGCCGGCAAAATGCCGGTCAAGGTGTGTTCGTGTCGTGGCTTTTGCCACTTTGACCGATAATGCTTGCAAGCTCATTTCACAAAGTATTTAATGCATGGAGGATCGCAACCCGGCGGTCCCTCACGACATCCGCCAAGTCGTACTCGTACTCTCGACTCGCTATAATACCCGCTGCTCCCGCTGGTACCCCGGGGAGGCCTTGGCAATGGCAAGGGTCTCATGGCATATCTCCAAAAAACACTCCCTTCTACAGAAAAACAGAAGATCATCGGCACCCTCTTCTCTAGAACACATCCAGATCGCATCTATCCTGGCTCTGTGCTCACCGTCAATCTCACACACGCACCTACCTCCTTTACTGGCGTGGTCATCGCCATCAGACGACGCGGTCCCGACACGTCCTTCGTCCTCCGGAACGTGGTGCAGCGCACTGGCGTCGAGATGCAATTCTTTGTCAACTCCCCCCATGTCAAGGAGATCGTGGTGGTGTCGAAAGTAGGCGGACCCGATGGAAAGACGTCCAAGGGTCTGAAAAGGCGAAACTGTTCTACCTGCGCGACTCGCCAGAAAGGATGACTGCAGTGTCGGCCACCGTGCGGTGACGATTGAACCACGGGTAAGTCCTGTCATAATATCTGGCCTTGCTCATTCATCGTGGCTCCGGGCCAGGTTCTTGCACTGGCATATGGACCGGACTATGTAGAGCAGATCCATTGATTTGACCGTGGCTGAAAAAGTGCACGTCTACGCCACCTGCGTTATAATAGTGCTTCTGTTTCTATACGTCACTAGTCTAAGTATAATAAGTCCGATGAGCTTTAGAGACTCTTGGTGATATGATAGGAGGCTCAGAGCAGCCGTTGTGCGCTAGCGCGAGTGAGTTATGGCTACGAGAGGCTCAGTTGAGCCTGCCGGAACGTCTTCTTGAACGATCGCCTGTCATCTGGCGCCATCTCTTTCGCCCTCTCTCCCAGTCATCACTAGGACACCTCTTTCTCCATGCCAAAATCGCGGCCTCTCCGAACACTCGCAACAACCACAAACTCCCAAGTGAAGCGAAATGCCTCTCCAGGACCACCCTCTCCCACGTTTTCCGAGACGACCAACGTATCCGCTATAAATTTTGGTGAAAACGGACCTGCCAAGATCATCACGCGTACCGACCTGAAGGCTAGTATGCAGTCTTACGAGAATGTCAGTCAGTTCGCCTCGTTGTTATGTGATGCCCCCCCCCCACTTCCGTGCGAACAAAGCTCATATTATTTTCCCTTCACTCCGCCTAGCTCTTGAACTCATGCACCAATTACCAATCTGCACTGCTCACGATGTCCCGTGCTACAGCATCATTCGCGGACGCTATGGAATCCTGCTCCGGGTGCGTCGCAGTAAATTTGTCCGGTTCATTTTGGAGAAGACCCTTACACACGTTTTGCGGGTCGCAATTAGGATGAAAGGTCCAACGTATGAACAAGGTACCCGTCTGCAAGCAGCTGCAGGGCTACATCACTTGTTAGCCAACCACTTGCATGTGCTTGTAAATAACCCATCCCCTCCCCATGTGTCTGGCGCCTACTTACCTCCTTCGTCCAGTCTGAAACGCTAGATAAGCAATTCGAGAAGCCGCTTCGTCAGCATTTGGACACGTACCGCTCCATCGTGCATGTGCGTCCGCTGTTCATTTCTTCCCATAACCTGCCGCACTAAGCCCTTGGATATTCACACAGGAACGCTCATCCTCTTATGAGCGCGCCCTCCGTGAGAAGAGTCATGTCATTCGTGAAACAGAGATGCGGAACATGAACCGGAAAGAACGCAGTATGACAAAACGCCAGTTCGGTATCATTCGATCCCGCGCTCATACCGTCCCTCCACAGACCTACAGACGTTCAGAGAAGCGTTAAATGTGCTGCAGAGACAGGTGGAAGACCTTGACAGGCTAAAGGCTCGACATTATGAAGATATTCTGGAGCATGAGCACCAGGTGTGGGATGTTGTGCAAGGAAAAGTAACTATATAGCGGACTTCTGACATGATAACCTGCTAAAGTACACCTTTTTTAGGTTTGCCTTGTAGTCCGTTCAACGCTGGACGTATTCGATAGGTTCACGGCCAAAGCGTACGTATCCTTTCCAATAATATCCTTCTAATTTCCTTCCTTGACCATGACACAGATCGGACCCGGTGATTGAGCCCATGCTTCAGTCGGTCCCGGACCCATTTGACTCATACGGGCAGCAGCCCCATTCCGAGGACCAAATATTCAGCATTTTGCCTCCCCTGTCCATACTGGTACCGTCCTCGTCAACGCCGAGCTCCCTCGCAGTCACTCCCCAAACCGCAGCAAGCCAAGCATTCGCGATAGGAACGACTTCCGGATGGACGCGCAGCAGCAGCAGCAGCAACGGCCTCGCCTCTTATCCTGACGTCGCATCATCATCAGAATGGGATGATACGGTTCCGTCGGCGTCGGCGTCCAGCTCACTCCTTACGACAACGCGGACTACTAATACTCCCGCGAAGCCTCCTCCTCCCCGGTCATCATCATCTTCTCCCCCACGACGCCCGTCTTCCTCGCCACCGGGTGGCAGCGCCCGAAGAGCCGAGTCGAACCTTCGTAACGTCCTATCAGTCATCGATGAGGCACGTCCACGGCAGATCGACGATACTGCTGTCACCGTGTCCCCACACGACGGTCCGGACGCGGCGGGAGAAACCACCCAGTCGGTTCTTCTCCTCCCACTCCTACTGCGGCGACTCGGAACGGCGGTCCCACGGAGGCGCGCAACTTGGTCGTGAGTTGGCTTGGTTTCCCGTTTAGAGAGTATCCCCGAAGTGCCAGCCAGGATACAACACCGCGGAACTCTTCTACATCCAGGCCTGCGTCACCGACTGCGGACGTGGATGCAAGTCCTGACACACAAGGTAGGCAAACTCCGAGGCAGACAGGACGACGGCGCTCCCAATATTTTCATGACATCTTTCGTCTTTCGCATCTCACGCTTGGATGTATCATTTACGATGACTTTTTCTCTTATGCCACACATTTATGAAGTCATAGTTCTTCCTTTGTTTTTCATGTGCAATGGGTACTTGACTACGTAGCTTATCATCGCCCCGGCTGGATGCCGTACTGGCGTAGTATGTCCCTGTGTACCGGAGTCGGGCTTTTCAAAAGAGCATCTGTGCCTGCGCTCGTCTTCGGGAAAGCAATGACGTCGCGGATTGAAGATGCATTGCAGAGAGTAGCCACCAAGCGATCAAAGCCTGGGCGAGACATTATTAGCCTTTCTTTCCACCCAATCATGGACCTGGACTTACCCAGTGCGATTCCGCCATGGGGTGGAGCGCCACATTTCAAAGCATGGAGCAAGTGGTTAAATGATTCTTTCTCATGTTTGTCGAACTGGAACGCGAATTAGTAGAACAACATCGTTCGGGCTGTTACAAATCTCACCTGTAACACTTCCGAAAATATGTATTCTTGCATCATTGCGTCATGTACTCGGACAGAGCCTCCGCCAATTTCCACTCCGTTTAGGACAAGATCGTAGTGTTGGCCGCGTACCTGGACAAAGAAATGGAAATGGAGAGCCACACGAATGCCCGTGCAACGTCAGCGATTACAGCTGTATAGCCACGCACGCGGACCCTCACCTCCGAAATGCGTCCCTCGTAGAGGGCTTGAACGTCTTGCCATGTCGGCGCGGTGAAAGGGTGGTGCGTACTACTCCATCTACCCTTTGCAAGGTGGTCCTTTTCTGCGTCCGCCCGCGTGAACAATGGAAACTCAGTAATCCAGAGGAAGTGCGGGGCACGCGTTGGGGTATACGTTCCTACACGGCTAAAAGTCAGCTTTCAAAAAGGCAGCCATAAGCCATTGCCAACTCACCACGCGATCGAGCCAACTGGGCCAAACGAAGTCTCTGCCGCCCAAGTGCTGTCGATCCCCCCTTAGATAGAGTTTTAAGGATTGGTCAGTAACATGAATGAACGTCTGTCCTTACTTCTGGTCTGTCGCGTTGCTTGCCAATCCAGACAATATCGCCAGGCTGCAGCTGCAACTTTTCGCCAATTCCACCACTTCCCCACCCTTCGATATGAGAAGATTCTCGGACAATGGGACTATTGTTAAGCCACGAGGACATGTTTTCGGACGTTATCACGATGCGATCCTGCCCGATTGATAGACGGTGAGGTGGGCCGATCTAGCAAGGAATCAAACTTACAAGGCCATCCTCCGTGAGGCATTCATGTGCGATAGGGTAGAAAGCAGCGTCACCGGATTGTCGCACCGGTAGGCAGACGATAGTTTCACCAGAACGTGCTATTACAGTGATGGCATTCGGGGGTAAACATGAGGTAATGTCCACGATCTATGCATGTGCGTTAAGCCGGTGAATGACCGTGACAGCAAAAAAGGCAGACCTCAACCCAAATCTTGTATCTGGCTTGTCCGAGCCAAACTAGAGGTTACAATAGATGTTGTTCGTCAAGTCCGGAAACAGACCAACGTCACCTACTCACCCGGCACATGGCCTCGTGATAGGTCATGACATTGAACCTATCAGGCAGCGATACTTCCTCCACTTGCGCCCATATATTTCTGATCAAAAGTTCAACGACATCACGGACTTCATGCCCGCCGATCCGCCAGGGGTCAATCTTCGGATTGGGGTCCCCCCAAGAGACAAAAGCCATCTCGAGATCAATCTGTGTGAACTCAGGCTGTCTATCCCGACGACCGTCTTCATCCCTGAAGCACCGGGCAAGTTGATAGTACCGGTCAACTCCACCGGAGCACATGAGAAGTTGTTTCGGCTGCTGAGGTGACTGAGAGAGCGCAAAAAAGTGGGGCTCCTGGACTTTGGCCTGATCTGATCCCCGTACGGGGTCGTTCTTGTTGGAACAAGAAACTCGCGAGCGCCTTCAGGGGATGATTTGAGGAGAATTGGGGTCTCAACCTCGAGGAAACCTGGAAGGGATGTCGTGCCGGAGGTCCACAGTGGAAGATAGAATAGAAGGCGCGACACCTTGTTGGCTAAGTACGGTGTGCACGATGTGGGCAACTTGGCTTCTCTTCCGTAAGTTATCTGAGAGCTCTGGCCTACGAAGGTCAAGATAACGATATTGACTTCGCAAGTCATCGTTCGCCTAACAAGATCAGAAACGAGAAAGGTGATTGACGACGGGGGAAGCGTACCATATTTTGGGTGTCTGAAGGGAGAAAGGGCATGTGACGATCTGCGGGATTGAGGAGAGTGAAGTCTGTTACGACAACTTCGACATCACCAGCCGGGCCCTGAGAGAGAAGTCGAATGGGGGGTCAATAGTCTGGATGCCAGAACACTGGTGGCTAATTTACAGGACGGCGCTGGTTTTCTGGCCTTTGGCGTACATGACCATGAATGAGTACAGTGGACTCGACAGGAATGTGTGCCAACTCTGTGAGGGAACATTACGTTGGCCGTCTATGTCGGGAGGATCGCTTGGGAAAGGATGGACGACAAGCTGAGTAGTACCGTAAGAGTCCCTTAATGGGAAAAAGGAAAGAGATTTGGAAACTTTGCTAGATGGGGTTGAGGAAGTGGGGTGAGCAGGGGAAAGCGCCTAGGCTGGGAGGAGAGGGCGAGGGAGGGTGATTACCGTTCTGGAAGGAGCCAACCAGCGAGCACAACGCGGGAACCCACGTCCGCAGAAGTGAGGGCACCACAGTTATGAGAACGTTTCGGAAATGGAACTGGAGCATATCCAACCGAAAAGCCGAATGAGAAGGGGAAAGTCTGAGGAGAGAGAGCACAGACCGTTTATTGGGCGATGGTGAAGGTGACGAGTGGATATGAAAGAGAAACGAGGGACAAGGCGTGTCGATATTGAAGACCACATGAGGAGGAGCATATAAGCGCCTATTGCTGTGCCTCGCCGCATACATCTCGGATGCAAAAATTGATATGCGGGTAGATCCCTTTTATAGCCCCCCCTTCAAGTTCTCTCTCTTCATCTTCACTCCCAATGTCTCTCCCTCTTTTACCCATTGAACTCTTCGACTCTATTTGCGCTTACCTTGCCACTTCCGACCTCGCTGCCCTTTCTCGCGCTTGCTCCATCTTTTATCCCAATGTTCAGCGCATCCTCTACCGTAACCTCGTCCTTTCTTCCGCCAACCGTAACCTTTCGGTCATCGTCACCCTCTCCAAGAAACCATCGGTCGCCCGCTTCGTGCGCACCCTCTCTGTCACAATCGACGCCTCTCTGCCTGCCCTCATTCCCTTTTACTGCGCACTCGCAGACGCGCTTTCATTCATGTCCGAACTCACCTCTCTCCATCTCTCCCTTGACCCCAATGCCAATACCAGCTGGGTCCTCACTCCTCGCATGCGCCCCATCACATATTCCCGCTTGCATTCATTCACATCGTCCTTCCCGTTCGATTCCCACGTAGCTGGCTTCCTCGAACACACCCCAGCATTGGAGAGGCTCGAACTAGACACCACACCTATTTCACGCACTGTACCTCTTCCTCAACTCTCACATGCTGCCATCCCCCGTCTCGTGCACCTGATGGGTTCCTGTCAGGCTGTCAAGGTTATCGTCCCTGGACGTCCTCTTGAGAGCATTCATATACACGATGGTGATTTATCAGAGGACGAGGTTGCGTGCCTTGCACGGTCTACCGGCCACATCGCTGTCCTTGGAGCGATCACGTCCGCTCTCCTTGTCCCTTTCCTTCAATCCCTCGCAAGGCATTTTCCATACCTTGCCTACCTCCGTCTCATGGCACCATTTCACGTCTCCTTGAAACCGTCTGATAATGTCTGTCGTCTTCTCTGAATTGACTTTTCCCAACTGACGACAAGCCTTTACATAGACTTTTTATGAACAAGTCGCCACTATCTTGACCTCCATGCCTCAGCTGCTCGACTTTGAACTTTCCGGCATGCATTGGGGCTCTTCCTGTCAGGCCAATGAGGCCGGTTGCAAGCGGATCTGGCGCGCTGCTCCCATGATCACCCCTCCTGATCATCATCTCGAAGATAATTTGGATTTTACTTCGGAATTTGCTTTCATCTACTGATCATTCGTTGGGGTTTAGTTTGGTCATATGCTTATTATCATATTATTCCGTTATGCGGGCACGCGATTAGAAGTCTTCGCACTGCTCAAATTCCTTTTCTCAGCATCCAATTTTAGGCTCTCTACGAGATATATCTGCGGGTCACACCGCTAGAATTACAAAGCTAGATATTGTTTAGTTTCACCTCTAGTAATCATTAATAACCGCCTCATCAAATTCTAGCCCCTTCAGTTGACGAACAGCCTTCCGAACGAAGCAAGAAGCATCGGAGCGGACAATCTGGCCCTGAGCAAGAGAATTCACCGTACCCTTGCCAGTG
Organism: Lactifluus volemus; assembly: GCA_022376515.1. Lineage (NCBI taxonomy): Eukaryota > Fungi > Basidiomycota > Agaricomycetes > Russulales > Russulaceae > Lactifluus > Lactifluus volemus. Next base: position 1,038,577 of record WTXI01000006.1, on the reverse strand, counting down.
CCCACGAATTGCGCCACCGTAATCTGATACACATCTTCCTCAACCGTGACTTGACATGTCTCGAACTGCCACTGCGTGGCAAGTACGCCATCAACCATAACAGTATTCGTAGGTATATTGCATTCAATCCGACGGAGATCAAACCCGAGTCCCAAACCGATCGCCTTTGTATACGCTTCCTTGATCGTCCAAATGAGGAAAAAGCGGGAAAGTGCCTCGTTCTCTGGAACGTCGCTCGACACAAGGTGCTTCTCCGCATCTGTCAACTTTTCAAGAGCAAGGGGACGCAGGATCCATTAGCGGCGAAATTGGTGGATCGAGGGCTTGGTATGTGGTTCACTGACCGTATCACCCATCATGCGCAGGAATGACGCGATCCCTTCACCGCGTGGAGCCCGGATCTTCATCACATCGACCCCGATGTAGAAGGCAGGGGGCCCGTGGAACCCTGGAGCGAAAGCCATCGCCACCAAATCATTGTCGTGAGAGATATTGAACCCAATGGGGGGAGTGAGAGTCGGCGCAACCTAATAGCAAGACAGAGGCATCACGAGGTTGGCCCCCAGGAAGGCGCAAGCGTTTAAACGCGGGAGAGAGAAAGAGAAAAAAGAAGCGACGTGCAAAATAGGGCTTCCCCGCGTTTGTCGTAGCGAACTGGATGTTCTCGGCAGCGGCAGAAACACCTCGCTCGCGTAGGAGAACTCTTGGAAGGAGACGGCCGATTAGACAGCCTTTTGTCAAGTCACCCCACACGGACGGGCGTTTTTGGAGAGACGAAGTCAGTTTGAAAGAAGGGCACGCTCCTGCGCGAGCGGACGGTAACCTGATAAGATGATACGTACGACAGGCATCCGCCCTGTGGTAGAAACGTCGAACGCGCTCGAGCGATTGTGCGTCTATCAAGGTCAGGGCATCACGATAAAGCTAAGAGTAGTTTAGCAATGCTTTCCCGACACAACGGGTTAGAACAAACTCGCAGATTCATCAAGAGCGGTCGGGTGGTCAACTAGCCAAACTTGCATAGGTGGTAGTGTGCTCGGTTGAGACCGGACCGGCAAGAACCAGTCCCTAGCTTTCCTCCATTCCATCATCCATCGATGTCGGGAACGAAGAATTTCGTCTCTCTTGGAATGTTTATTATAGATGAATTCGCCTTTTTGGACGCTGCTGGAAAGCCGACAGGTCGCATTTTACCCCCTCAGGAACAGTTTCCTCTTCCCCATTTGCAGACGCTCGTCCGCTTATCGTACTCTTGCTCTACTTCAGATTGGGGGAGGGGGAACTTATGCCACCATTGGCGCTCGCATATGGTAGGTTTGATCTTCCAGGGTAATCCTATCAAACGCACCTAAGATGGTTTAATCTTATTTTTATTTTTTTTCAAACCTCCTCCCAGGCTACCCGCGAGCGAAACTGGCATGATCGTCGATAAGGGCGTAGATTTCCCCCAAGAAATAGATGACGTCCTCAAGTCATACGGCGAAGACATGTGGCTCTTCAGAAATAGGCTTGGAGCAGGCACAACGACCCGGGCACTGAATCGATATACGGGTGACCAGAGAGGGTGCGCTCTCGCTAGGCATTATTCCCGTAACGCTCGGTGCTGACACATGCCCACCCCCTTCCCAAAGCTTTCAATATCTAACGCCTAGAGTGCGTATCACTCCCCGTGACCTGACCGGCACACCTCTTTTTCGACCGGCTACATTACATTTTATCTGCTCGCCCACACGTGCCGCCGTTATCATGTCTGAAGTGGCCGAAGTGGAAGGGTGGACCCCCCTGACCATATACGAACCCATACCAGTACGGTCCCGTGCATCATCGCGTGGTTTGTGCCGTTGGGCCCTGAGTCAGCGTTCAGGATAGATGCATCCCGGAGGAACTTCCCGCACTCCGCGATGTTCTACCGCTCATATCTGTGTTGAGGTACCGTTTCCTTGGACCATCCCCGTCAACGCGCCTTAATCTCGTCCCTGCTTTGACCGTATAGCCCCAATGCTGAAGAGGCGTTAGGGCTCCTCTCCATCCCATTGCCACCGACGAAATCCTCGATAGAATTGGCCTGCCAAACGTTTCTTGGCTTTGGCGTCGGATCTGGAGGTAATGGCTGGGTTATCATTCGCAGCGGCAGCATGGGAGCGTACATCGCTTCTCGCGCTCGCCCCGGCGCATGGATAGAGGCTTATTGGGCAACCGAACAAAGCGTGGTCGATGTAACAGGTAAATTCCCCATGGGCATGTTGCAATCGGACCCTGGGGTTCATTATGCTCACCGCCTGATTGCGCCTGCTCCACGATTAAGGGGCTGGCAACAGTTTTCTCGGTGGTCTTGCCGCCGGCCTCACGTTGACAAATGGGGACGTTTTTGAGGGTAAGATATGGCTACCTCCCTTGCGTGTTGACGTACAGCAACTCGTGGTTGACGAATTATACCAACAATCAGCTGCGTTTCATGCGACGGTGTCGGCATCATACACGATTGAGCAGCTTGGGTTACCTCAGATCACACGGGCATCAACCGATGTTCGGAATGAGGAGTGGAATGGAGATTCACCGTGGGGAAGGCTGCAAGAGCTGAAAGCGCGAACCGCCCCATGACATGAGCTGAGGTAAGGGAGCTATTACAGCACAACGTTTGACCGCGTCCTTAAGTAGAAATACACTGGAACACAACACGACGAATAATAACTCGGTGTACAAAAATGTCTCCACAGTCCGGATGGGAAAGGAAGGGTCATTGCTGCTGAGATTCGTATTTTGCTCTGCTCTCCGCAAATAATCTCTGCTGTTCCTCAAACATTCTTGTTCCGTCTTGCCGGACTGCTCCAGCTTTGATACTTTCTTCTCTCGATCCTTTTACGGTGAGATCAGAATGAATGGGGATGACGGAAAGGAAAAAGAATATAACGGCGCAAACCTTTTGTTGCTGTTTATGATCTTTGAGGACGTCTTCAACCTCCTCCGTAAATGATTCGAAGCCGAGTCTCTGGTGGTGTACGACCATCGCAGTCAATAAGCAGCTGTGCCAAATCGGAGACAGCATGAACAAAGTCAAAAAACAGACCTTGAGGGCGCCAATGATATGTTCCGGGGCGATAGTCTTCTTCGAGTCTTGCTCACATATCTCGTTCGCTTCGGATGAAATGAGATGAATAAATTCTAATAATAAAATAATAAAAAGCCGCCCGCGAAGAAGATGTTAGATTGAGGATGGAAATATAGAGGTAAGGAGGAGACACAAACCGACGCAGCACTCAATTACCAAGTCACGCGTTTCCTTTGCGCAAGTCACATCATTAGGGAGGAGTTCTGGGTTATATATAGGCAGACAAGGGGCCCACTGTCAGGGTTCGAGCAGATTTTTTAAAAAGGCGGGCGGGGAGGGGTGTGGGGAGCCCCAGAGACGAACCGGTGATCATTTTTGCGACGGTGGCTTTGGGAAGGGATAGGTCGTCGTCACCGGGTGGGATCCCGGAATGACCTTCGCGGTCTGACATTTTCTTGTCCGATGGACACACACACACGGAGGCGTAGAGCGTAGAGAGAGGGCCGGGTTTTGTGTGAAGGCGAGCGGATGAACGCGTCTGTTGACTAAATTGCAAGTCCGCCGATAAAACCTCTTTTTTGTAGTAGCCGCGCATACAGTATAACGACAATGTCTACTGTACGTTCTCCCTCTTATCCTTTGTGTCTTATTCATCCTACTTCTTAGGTCGCACCGGTCAACCCGAAGCCCTTCTTACAAGAACTGACCGGAAAACCCGTGTTTGTACGTCTAAAGTGGGGACTAGAGTACAAGGGATTCCTCGTCAGCACGGATGGCTACATGAACCTGCAGGTCTATCATCTGATCTCACCTTCTCCTTCCACGTGTCCCTTACCCTCTCTATAGCTAGCCAATACTGAGGAGTTTCAAAACGGCGAATCTACTGGGACATTAGGAGAGGTTTTCATCCGGTAACGATTGAATATTGTCTTGTTTTCTCCTTCATCGCTTACCGATGCTCTTGCTAAGGTGTAACAATGTTCTCTATATTATAAGTCCTTTCTCTTTTTCTGTCAAAACCCAAATTCTCAACTGTCGCTTCTTCTGCACAGAGAGGCACCGCTGAATGAATATAAACACTTGGGAGATAAGCATCTTTTAGGCGAGGGAGACGATGTTACATACCTACTTGTTGTGCAATATATTTTGCTCTCGAATGTACGCGTCACTGTATCGCCTATCATAATCGCAAAATCAGCACAAAGAGAATTTGCGAGAAATCCCAAAGGTGATCGCTCTGAGAGAATACAGTAGAGCTGGATCGTTTTATTTTCGTAATTTAACCGATAACTTTGCTCTGCACCACCACCTACGCATTCCTCTTCCTTTCCTCCCGCAATGGGTAAATCGATCCGTTCCAAGACAAAGCGCGCCTTCCGCGCCAAGAAGCGTACCGAGGGTGTTTTTGCAGCCGCAGAAGCTGCGCGTCTGCAACGGCTCAACACAAAGCTACGTTGTCTCACGACCGCCACTCCCACCACTCCCACCGGTGCCGTCGGGGAGGACGTCAGCAAGAAGGGTGAGCAAGAAGATGATAACGACGACGACACTGACATGCCAGGTTCGTGTTTTGGTTTGTCGCTTTTTGGACTCCTGGACCACCAGGATATACCCCTCCTTGATGTGTCGACTAGTACCGGGGCTTTCAATGGCCGCCCCTTCTCATTCACCCTCCTCCTCCCCCCATTTGTGCACCAAACGTGTTGATGCTCATACTCGTCTGCAACACGTTTTTTTCTTTCTTTCTTTGAGCCGACAACTTTTGATATAATTTTGATTGATCAATCACATTACGTTACAGTTGAAGATGAAGGTGCAGATGCAGACGCAGAGACGGAGTCTCCGACGACAGAAGGTCCGCCCGCATCATTGTTTTTTTTTATAATAACCGTTTCATTATTATCAAATCGAATGTTGCCTTTTTTTTTTTCGTTTAATGCGTTGGCGAAATCGTACCTTACAGGGGTAGCAGATGAGAACGCGGCGCAGGCGCAGAAGTTTACGGGGAAAATATCGACTCACGGTCCGAGAGGATCACGCCGAGAACAGTGGAGGGCCTCGAAGGGCATGTCACCACGACCCAAGTCAAGGGGAATGAATAGACAAGGCACGGCGACTGCACGGTACAAGTCAGGGCGATCCCACAGGCGGCGATAGGAGCTAGCTGATCACAGCGGCGGCGCGGGATACAATTTCGCCTTTTGTGCATAAACGTGCACATCGGATGTTTGATATCTTTTTGAAGTCTGCACATATGGAGGTAGCGTCCATTCAATCGCATTCTGTATCAGATTTCCTTTACGCACGCGCCTGGGCGATAAAGCAAACGCAAGGGGTAATATTTGTCAAGCGTGCTCCTCAGTGTTTGATAGACTACGCCAGTACAGTACTCAGTGGCACCAAACGGCGACAGTGCTATCTGCCCCTGTGCTGACTAGCCATGGCTGCTTAGGAACCCACCTGACCTGTAACACGCCCAGCCCTTCACGTACATTATGCCCACGCAGGATCTTGAGCGGTACGATGAGGGGATCTGTGAGGAGGTCGCTGTACACACGTGCGTGGAAGACCTGGATCGAACCGTCGTCGGAAGACGATGCAAACAAGGGATATGAGGGATGAAATTGCAGAGATCGGATCGCACGGGTATGATACCTGTCGGGTGCAGGGAGATTAGCGGGCACAAGACATCGGACAGAAATCCTGACATACCGGAGGACTTTGTAAGGCTTTTCACTGAGTTCGAGATCAAACCAGCAAAGCTTTCGATCATAGCCCCCGACGATCAAATGGTCCCCGGAGGGGTGAAGATCCATGGATGATATCCACCGTATGCCGGGGATGAGCATCTTCAAGAGTTTCTGCTCAGCCAGGTTGTAGATCCGAACATAGCGTTGCGTCTGAAAAGAATCGGTTTGTATGAAAGCAAAAGGGCAAGAGAGAATGTACAGACGGCGACAAAAAAGTGGGGCTTGGCTGGATGGAACAAGACAAGCTGGACCGAGCCTTTGATCTTCTTGAATGGGGCCTGGGAATGTTGGCGCGAAACTTGGTGGATCCATACTCCGCCTTGTCCCCCTCCGCTAGCTGTGAAATGATCAGCGTTGAACACCGAATGGGTCGGAGAGGTCACTCACAAACTGTTGCAAAGTAATCACCCTTACGGTGCCATGTCATATGTGTGACCAGGCCCGACGACGGCGGGAGATCCACGGACAGAAGGGGACCCTCCAGTGTGGAGGCCTGCTGAGGAGTGTTCCACTTGACCAGGGACGGGGCTACCACGGTGGATGTGAGATTCGTAGGGTCGAAGAGCGTTCGGGTAGCCGTAAGAACGTCGATAGAAGAATTAGGCGAAATGAAGAAGTGCAATTTCTCCTCGCTGGTACTATCTCAGCCACGGGTTGTCATCGGGTGCAGAAGAAACTCGCTTACGTTCCAACCACGAAGAAGCTTACGTCCATTCGTGGACACCATTCCACGGCACCGACCTTCTCATTGAGAGACCAGCGTTTCACTTCCCGGCCGACGATGACCTCCCAAAGAGACACGGTACCTTCCTCGTCCGCGCTGACAACCCAAGCACCATCTGGGCTGATTGAAATGCAGCGCACCCGCCCCCGTGCATGCGCAAAATTGAGAGATCTATAATTAGGGAATGGCCGTAAGGTGTTCGGACTCGGCAATTTTGGAATCAAGCTGTTCGGATCGATGTTGAGTTTTGCCCGTTGAATCCGCGGGGCGAGATAGAGGTCAAGTTGGCGGCTGAAGCGCTCCTGAATGAACTGGTCATATGCGGGGACTAGTCGCAGCGCAGAGTACTTTTTCGGCAGGTAATCGCGTTCCCGGTCCTCCTTGTCGGTGGCTTCCCACCCCTTTCGTTCTCCTCCGTAGGTAGGTACTCTGGCGGTGGATTATACGATTCAGAGTGGGTTGGAAGACGCAGTTTTGGAGCAGGAAGTGGGGGTGCGTGAGAGGAAGGAGGCTCGTCATTCCAAATGGCGTAGAATTGGGGCTGTGACGACGTCGTTTTTGGTTTTGAGGGAAGAATACGGCCTTGACGGATGGCGCGAACGATCTTCATGACCTGGGCTTCGAGTTAAGCATGTAGTCTGAAGGCGAGAGGGGATTGAGGCAAACCTTTTGTTTTTCCCATTTACTCGGTATCCAGCGTCGTTTAGGTTCTGGTGCAGCAGAAAGCGGCATGACCTCCTCTTTGCCCTTCCCGGTGAACCACTCCACCGTGGGCTCGTAGGGATTGTAGTCAGCATCTGGGTTTTCCAGAGATTCGAGCCGGCGAATGATATCCAGCTCCTCTGCAGTTAACGGCTTATCTGTCTGGGTGTTTTTGTCGAACACTGAAGTCCTGAAAACGGCCTGAGTTAACGAATTGACATCGACAAGGGGGGCAAAGAATCACCATGCCGATGGATCATCCACCGTCTTCAAGAATTTGTCCAGCTCATCACCGCGCGCCGGTTTGAGGACTTTCTTACCATCAATATCGTATCCGACGTGAGGCAGATCGTCATACCAATGAAGTGGTATGTTTCCGACGCGGTTGGGTGCCTTCAAACAAAAAATCAGTCCGAGTCAAAAGCACATTGGGATTACACGCACGTCTTCAGTCGATGAGTCTGAGTCATAATCTGGATCTATCTCTGGATAGACTTTTTTTGGTTGCCCAGTAATGTCTGAGATGATTGTTTTAGCCGTTGGGAATATGTGAAGGTCATCGTCAGAGGACGCGTCTTCATCATCATCTTCCCCTTCGTCTTCGCTAACAGAATACTCCTCTTCGTCTCCAGACGTGTCTTCTTTCCCTTCCTCCGCTGTGTCAGATCCAGCATCAATTTCCGGGAACGCGTCGACATCGTCCTCGTCACTGTGCGAATCCTGCAGAAGGCCGTCCTCGCCTTCGTCTTCACTGGGCGAGTCTAAACCACCATTCAAGAAAGGCTCCGCATCGCTAGCGTCTGACTGCTCTTTCGCAGATTTCTTGCGTTTTTTGTTGGGGGCAAGAGGTGACATTTGGACAGAGTTTAAAAGGTTTCTCACGGTCGAAAGACGCAGAAAGACAGCTCAGATTTAAATCGGGCTATTGTCGACTTTAGAATGGTACAGTACGGCGGCGGTATGGTCCAAGACACGGCTACTTTTGCATCACGCTGACTCTCTGCGCGTCTAGATGAAGTTTCGGCTCTCGTGTTGGACATCGGTACATCTACACTGCGCACCGGCTATGCGGGAGACGACACACCAAAGGCTATAATTCCCACCTCATATGGCTTCATCCCCACTTCTCGAGATACGGATGTCTCGATGACAGAAGCAGACATAGAGGCTGAGCAGGCGGCTCCCAAGGAGGAGAGTAAACTGTACATTGGACAGCATGGGCCGTCCGTCTGGCGGGAAGATATGCAGATCGGGAACCCTATGAGCGAGGGATTGAGTGCGTCTAGTACCTTTTTTTCTCTCTTTCGAACACAACTGATAGTCTCTGCCTCTTTCAAAAGTCGCAAACTTTGATCCCATCCCATCCTGGTCCGTCACGCGTTGAAAGATGTCCTCCGTTGCAAAGCAGAGGACCACCCCATCCTCGTTACAGAGCCCGCCTGGAACACCCCTGCCAATCGCGAACGCATGGCCGAAATCATGTTCGAGGAGTTTCAGGTGCCTGCGTTTTACATTGCAAATACAGGCGTTCTAAACGCGTTCGTACCGATCTCTCTTTTTTTTTTCCCTTTGTGACCTCATCCTACCATCCAGTTTTGCCGCGGGGAAGGGTTCTGCGTTGGTCGTCGACATAGGTTATTCAACGGCGAGCGTCACTCCTGTAGTGGATGGCTTTGTCCTCCGAAAAGGTGGGCACATAAAGGAAAAACACCAGCTAACGTCCGACCAAAAGAGCTAAAACCACCGCGTCCAGGCCTGGTCCATTCTGCTCTCCCCCAACTCATACATGCACATGCGAAGCATACGCTTATCACAACAAGCCCCAATCACCCGCCAATCCAACTTTTCTCTCATCAACTCGTGTCAAACAAAATCGTGCGTGTTTCTCAACCCAAGGTTTTTGTGAAGCCCCCTTCTTGACACGAAGCGATTTGCAGGCCGTAGAGCCTGGGATGCTTCCACGGTTCACTCTCCGAGAAAACCGTCTCTCAAAAACGACGCCAAGCCTCGCGTCATATTACGAAAACCGTGAAGTGGATGAATGGGTACAGAGCGTCGCTGGCGTACTCGATCAAGGTTGGAACGACCAGTATGCCGTTTTCGTACAAACTACTACTTCCACTCCCCTTATCACCGAGCCCCTCTTCATCTCATAGAGCCGCAACGCAGAGGCCTCCGCGTCATTACGAGTTCCCAACCGGGTTCAACACTTACTTTGGACCAGAGCGTTTCCAAGTCGGCGAGCTATTCTTTTCACACTCGCGCGACCTAGTTGTAAGTCCCTCCTTTCCCTTACTCAAACACTCCCCCCCAAAAAAAAAAACTATCATCTGACAAACGATGCACATACACATCACGAACACTCAAGGCATCCAATGCGCACCTCCCGCGCACCATCCCGGCGCTGATCTCACAGGCGCTAGCAGCTTGCGACCCAGACATGCGCCAAGTGCTCATGGGCAACGTCGTGCTCACAGGAGGTGGGAGCTTATTCGCGGGGTTCGGCGAGCGCCTGAACAACGAGCTCGTGCGTAACTTTCCGCACGTCAAAATCCACGCCCCTGGCAACCCGACCGAGCGACGATACGGTGGCTGGCTCGGTGGCAGCATCCTCGGTAGCCTGGGAACGTTCCATCAATTATGGATTAGTAGGGAAGAGTGGCAGGTAAGCAAAATCCGACGCCTTAAGCCAATCTCTACTGACTCCTGGGCTCTCAGGAACATGGCAAGCCTATTGTTGCCCAGCGGTGTAAATGATGTGTCTTCTTGGCTAATTATATCATATCTCAATTGTGTGATTTTGCGAATTCGATTACATAGTCCCGCTCATCGATCGGACTGCAAACCAGTCGAGAACAAACAGCATCAACACGCCTGTCTGTCGCATTTTTCAACACCAACACCATGTACACACCCCAAACCAGGCCGAGACTTGGGGACAAATAGCGGTCGCAGGGATCGCACGCAATCGCAGCTGCGGTAGCGAGAATACGGAACTTGAGATTATTGAGAAAGAGTGGAATGGGGGGGGGGGGAGGGGGGGAGAAGCATGATTGCAGATCAAAAACGCCATCGGTCCAATACAGAATTACCAACACCGTCCCCTCCATACGACCCCTCCGGGTACGCACAGCACACTCACAATAAATTAAATAGAAACGAACGAAGGGTGATCCAGTCTTGAGCAAGTTGTGTGTGGTGTGGGTGGGATGAGGTGATATGGGAACCTTTAGTAAGCCTCGATCACGTCGCGACGTTCTCGGGCATCCATCAACGCGCCAAGACCACCGATGGCCTTGCGGCGGATGCGCGTCGCAAAATTACGTGGGCCAAGCTCGTCCGCTCCAGAGGGCGGTCCGCGAGGCTGCCGGACTGGCTGGCTGAGCACGCGCTGCGGTACAGTAACCGGTACAGTAGGGGCAGCAGGGGCGGGACGGCCAATACCGAGACCTTCATAGAGTTTCTTCGTTGCCTCCTCGCGCGGCGAAAGGGGCGGCCGGTCAAATGAGGAACCCGAGTTAGGAGTGGTAGGAGACGAGTGCGAACCGGACCTGGATGATGATTCGGTCATGTTGTCCTCGGCATCGGTATCATCGATCGCCACGGTGGGAAGGGGTTGAGAAGCGATCGCGGTAAAACGCAGTGGTTGAGGCCGAGCGCGGATCGGGTTCGAATCGGTGGTAGCCGGGGGGGAGACGCGTGCCTCGGGAGGAGGAGGCGAGACACGAACGCTTGGAGTCATTCCGGAGTTTGCCGATACAGCCCTGTTACCGCTGAGAACTGAGTTGTTGTTGCCGCCACGACGCCAGGAAACTGCTGTGTCGGATTTGGATGGCGGAACGGGAGTGGCGGTGGTAGACAAGGGGAAGTTGCCACGAGAAAGAGTGGCATAATCTTCCTCGGCTAAACCGGGCAAAGTGGTACGAGCACCGAATTTGCCCTCCAAAGCGGCCGTCATTGGAACCTGGTCGTCACCTGTGACACCGAGTTGGGAGCGGAACAACTCGCTTTGAGTGGGGCGACGGATCTGGGCATTCAAAGCGGCCTGATTTCCGGGGAAATCAAACGACTGTGTTGTGGGAGCAGCAGTTGCAGGAGGGATATACGATCGGCCGTTCTGCTGACGACTCTGAGCAAGTAGCCCAGCTTGAAGTTGCTGGGCTTGCAGTGCCTGAAACAAAGATCAACTACAAGACAAAGAGGGGGATAAGATATGACCGACCTGCATGCGCATCAACTCGAGTTGTACCAGTTGCAACTGAAGGGCTTGTTGTTGAGCCTGTACTTGCAACTGAGCAGCAGTATTGGGATGAGCGATTCCAGACATAAAACCGTTGTTGAAGTGACTTTGCTGCTGTGCAAACCTGTTGGCACCGCCATCGACCGCGGCAGTATTGGGAGCTGGATGGAACCTTTGCTGCGCGTTGATGTACATGTTCTGGGATAGTAGGTCGGAGAGTTGATCGTCTTCTTCGCTAAGAGACTGCTGATTATAGGTAACCGAGGGAAAGCGAGAAGGGATGTCGAATGAGCTGCCGGGAGCGGCAGTGTGTGGTGCAGCAGTCATGGGGCCAGAACGAACACCTCCTGTGCGAAGGCCAGCGAGAAGGGACGCACGATGGGTGGGGGCAGGAGCAGAGGCCATAGATAATTGAAGGATCAGGCGGTAACAGGGATGGACAAAGGTGGGGGACGCAGAGGATTAGAGAGAGCAAGGGAGTGATAGGGAGAGCGAAGAAAGGATGAGATGGAAAATACAAGCTGTGTTGATGAAATATCAGCGGCTGACGGAGAGAGATCAGTGACAGTAACTGACTTTAAGGGATGATGGAGGACAAAGTACTAGAATAAAAGGTGGACGGTGACAATTGAGGGAACACACACTCCGTTAAGGAGCCGATGTCGATGGGTTGAATTGTGGAAGAGGCACGATATTATACGACAGATGCGAGTGGCCGGGATAATAGAGATGGGGAAAAAGGAGAAAAAAAGATTTAAATTTTTTTTTAATTTTTGGAAGAGTGACCGAAGATGGTATTGTGAGGAAGAAAAGGAAGAATAGAACTGATGAAAGGAAGAAAAGGGAGGAATCAACCCGAGAGAGGGATGATGAGATTTGAGAGTAAGAGAGAGAGAGAAAGAGAAGAAAAAGGGACGATCAAGTCAAGTAAGGCCAAAGGGCAAAGCGATGAGTGAGACCCTCGACACCTGTCCCCCACCCCTATCACAAATATTTCTTTGCGCTAGCTCGTACCCTCGAATCAAATACCGCGCTCTTGATCATACTGTGAGCCGTATGAAACGGGTTCATCATCGTCTGTTATAACGGTTTCAATTCTCCAAAAATTATATCCTTGTATTATTCTCCTTACCTTCACGTACAGCTCCCAAACTTCAGTGAAAAACCCTCGAATACCCTCGTCATTTTTTCCCTCGTGTAGCAGTATAAACTTCATGTCTTGTCATCAATTTATCAGCACAATCAGCCTTTTTCTCCACAGCGCTCGCTTACTCCCAGGTGTAACAAAAGCTGATACAGTCCACTCATTGAACTTGTCCACAGATTTGAGATAGCTATAGTTAGTTCCCTTTTTGTTCGGTGAATAATAATAAGATAGGACATACATCCCATTGTCTCTCCGCACAACCTCCTCAATCACGTCAAGACTCGCATTAGCGATCATCTGGACCACATGTCTATCCTGCCCGCCGCCCATTCGAACTCCGCCTCCTTGTGTGCTTGTTTGCACGACGCTAGAGGCCCCAGACAACGCGGTCAAAGTGCCCGCGAATGCAGACGTTGACCATGATGGAAGATTCCCCGACAACGGTGATGGCGCAGCCTGGCTCGGTTTGGTAGAGAAATGTGTGAGACTGTAAAGTGGGGTATCCGATGGCGATAGAAGGAAAAGATGATGAGACATGGCGTTTTGTCCTATTGTCCTCGTCGTCTCGTCGAATATCCCTAGCAGCAGTCACTTGATCACGTGAAATACCCTTTCACCCTCGACTTTTGTCTTTCTCCTCAGATTTACCTCCGTGAACGTGAAAATAAGTGCGCTCGTCGCTCGAGCGTGTCTTGGGCTATGTTCTGCCTCCCACGTCATACTACAGTCTGCTTATTCCGTGGCAGTGCCCAGCAGCATATACCTCTACTTGCAAGACATGTGAGGACTGCAGCCTTACCTTGGCGTACACCGCTACTACCAGCCCGGAACTTCAATGCAACGCATAGGACCTCGATGAGGCACCCGCCTCACCCCCGCGGAGGAGGCTGGCAATCCCCTTCCGGCCCGTTTCAGCGATTGCGCCAAAAGTTAGACGGCATCCCTCCCAACTATCTCCTTTATAGCATTCTCGGCCTCAATGGCATTGTCTTTGCAGCGTGGTCCTACGTCCAGATGCCCCAGGTACGTTCGGCGCTTCCCCCGGTTTTCCCTTTGCCAGAGCAAGTCCGTCATGGACTCGCGTGTGGCGCTGACCCTCGCGGCGCCACACAGAACATGGCATATACTAAGCGGCTCACTTATTGGCTCCAAGATAACTTTATCAATAGTCGCGAGAACCTCCGTCAGGGTCGATTGTACGTGCATTCATCCACTTTTCGTCCTATAAGCCAGCGCTGAACGCCTCCTCCCCCTTCTTTCCGTCATGGTTGTGTCGTTTCTGTTACTAGTTGGACGCTCGTTACTTCTACTTTTTCGCATGCCCAGCCGGGACACGCCCTTTTCAACGGCCTCACCTTTTGGTTTTTGGCCCCGACCGCCCTCATGGTACTCGGCAACGTCCAATTCCTCGCGCTCTATCTTGGAAGTACGTCTCTCTCCTTTCACTCTCCACGAGTCGTTCCGCGCGCGCGCGATCTTACGCATCCCTTCCCCCAATAGGTGGCGCATTTGCGAGCATCGTGTCGCTAGTGTGGAACAAGGACCGTAGAAACTACAATTCGCACGGCGCAAGCGGTAAGTCTCAAGTTCGCAACCCCTCGAAATGATGAATCTGTTCGCTAACTCGCATATATTCTTGTAGGCGCGATATACAGTCTGGCGTCCTTATTTGCCTTCGCCGCCCCACGTTCACGATTCCTTCTCTTCTTCGTGGTGCCTATGCCCGCGTGGGCCTGCATCGGCGCCATCGCATGCTTTGACGTCTACAACGCGTTCACTCGCCGGGTTTGTTCCGATCTCTATCTTGCAATCACCCGTTCTGACGCATCTCTCCTTCCATGCGTTATGTTGCACAGTTTTCTAGTTTGGACTCGGCAGGGCACGTTGGCGGATTGACGGCTGGCGCCCTTTACTGGCTGATGCGAACACGATTTCGGTTCTGATGATGGAGATGATGGGATGATGGAGAAAAAAGATGTGGGCATGTGGGCGCGTTGTCTGTCTTTAGATACGACATCTCGGCGGGTACATTGTAGATAAAGTCAAATTTGGCTGCTGGCATCATATTTGAACCAATAGTGGTTGGAAAAATGATCCAGATCTTTATTGCGATATCGTTTTGAATATGATCGATCATCACTCGGGATAGCAACACAGGCCTGTACCATGTCATCTGCTGGCAAGTCTTGTAGTTACAGTCTGTTGGCAACTTTTTGTTATGTAGTGGATCAAGATGACTGGATGTGATATCCTTACACATGACGATTTATCGCACGGGTTGGTGTGTGGCTCTAGGAATCCAATCAGCAGATGCATTCCCGGCCAGTACTCATAAGGCCAGTAAACTAGACATGTTCATAGAATTACAAAACGGTATATCAAGGGAACTTCCCGCCGTCGGTTCGGTTCGGTCCACACCATGTGCAACAAGTCGGTTAAGTTACTTCGGCACATGCAACTGGTTACGGGTATCATCGCCATCAATCGATCAGTCGCCAACCGCCAATCTTATCATGCACACCTCTGCCAAAACAACGCAAAATTACGCTGCGCTGGCAGGAGGCGAGCGGATTGACGTGCCCGTTCGTCCATCGAGTCTGCGCATCTCACGCTCGAGGCGATCGACGCTTCCAGAGCCCTCGATCCCGCGCACGCCATGCTTGTCAAAGAGATAAGTGAGCAAGTTCTTCTTGTCGTCCGCCAGTCCGTCCAGCAGCGCGAACAGGTGCGCGTCGTCGCGCAGCACGACCTGCGCCGCGATGATTGCTGCTGCCGCCGCTTCGCGCACGACGAGCCAGGTGGTGTCAGTCAGCGCGGTGACGAGAGTGTGCTTTAGGCGCGGCAGCTCGTCTTCGAGCACCTCGGCGGGCAGACGCAGCGCGAACTTGGCAAGCGCGATGAGGCCAAAGGCGTATGAGCCCGCCTTGGTTTCTTCAGAATACGACCGTGGGACCGGGGTAGCACGGAAGGACACCAGAGAGGCGTGGAGGGTTGTCAGGCCGTAGACGGCCTCAACGCGCGCAGCGAGGGCATCGCGGAGGCTGTTTGTGGCCTCAAAACCTATAAATGCGTGACTTGGGGGTCAGCATATTACTACGGCTAGGCTAGTGGATGTACGCACGCGTTGTTTGTTGGAGTACCTCACCGTCAAAAGGATAGTGAATACTTCAGCCTCATGGCCTTCCATGGGCAACGTCAAGTATTCTAGCATCTCCCACAGCACAATCAGTCCGTACTCCAGTATTTCTTCGCTCTTTTTTTTCAAGTGAAACGATTAGAGCCGGACACAGTCCTTTCATAAACTCCAAGCCTACCTTGTCTGGGGACAAAAACTTCTGTAGTGCACTGAACAACTTGCTGAAGCTCCTATTCTCGGTCCACAACTCAGGCTTGAGCAAAGGGAGTATACCAGCGCTTGAAATGAAGGGCGACGGACTCGCGGGCATCGAAAGACTAGAACTCAGAGGGGAAATGGCGTCCATAGAGGGGTGCGCAACACAGAAGGTCGCAAGATTTTTCAGCGTGGACCCGTCCGCGGTGCCCTGGTCGAGTGCAACGATGTATCCCTGAAGTTCCGTGGCCGCATCGGCGGCGTTCGACGCAAAAAGCGGATTGCGTTGATTAAACACTGGGGGAGATCGGTTTTACTTGAGGGGAAAGTAGCAGAACGACGAGCAGTGATACGTACGGGCCATGCGCTTCCTCCACCAAGCACCGTCAACTCTTGTTGACATAGGCCTGAGCATATCGGTCATCAGAGAAGGAGTAGCTTGCTGCGCTGGACTATCCCGGAAGGCGGCAGCCTGTTTCCAGACGGCAGCACTCTTGCTGTTCGGCGTTGATGGTGTGCGTGTCTGCGCCGTCAGCGTCGGGGCCAGAAGCTTCCTAGTCTGCGACGCGGTTCCGTTATTGAGTAGCAAGGACGCTTGTGGATGGGCATCTTCGGGCTCCACAAGCTCAAGAAGGCGCTCCGCAGCACTCTGTGCCTGCTCTGCCCTTGCGCGCAAGGCATCCTCGACGACGAGCTGGGGCACGCTCGCAGGGTGAGACTCGGTGGTTGAAGCTACCTGATGTCCATTTGAAGTGGGCGACTGTGAGTCTGTGCGGGATTTGGACCGAGACTCCGGAGGATATTTCTCATACGGAGAGGAAAAAGAAACGGGGTTCGACTCGTTCATATCCAGGTCCGAGTCTGCATCATCAGGTAAGGGTATCGCAACGGCGGTGAGAAGATCACTATTGCCGTGATCGAAGTCGCCGAGGTTCGTAGACAGATACAGTGACTGGTGCGCGATTGCGTCTTCACGATCTTCCGAGCGATGTGAAATAGCAGTAGGCAATGTGACTTTCATCGTTGGTGATGACGGCGAGGACGGGAGCGCGGTTTGCATAGCCTGTCGGAGTACAGTGCCGCGAGGAGGCGACGAAAATGGCGCCGGGACGACGCGAGGACCCGGATACGACGCGGAGTTACTTGAGTCGCCCGAAGAGGTCCGCGAGTGCGGTAACATCGTAGTCTTTCCTGATAATGTTCTAGTCCGGGAAGGGTTTGTTACGACCCTTGAACGAGGCAGAGCTGGAGGTGAGCCAGCTGCCACTCGTCCAGACACACTCCCGGTAGATAGGGAAGGCGAAATAGAGCGCTGTGGTGGAGACATGGTACGCGCCGCAGAGGTTGCCTGGTGTCGCAATGTCGGAGGCGCTGTTGCGATCGCCTTGGCTTTGGCCCGGCTTGCGGCAATAGCAGCTGCCACACTACTCTTCTTCGCTACCGGGGTCGTAGGCGGAACAGCTGGGAGATCTTGCTGATTGGGACAAGCCTTCTCCAATTGCTTACGGTTCGGTCCATCTTGTGTTTCCAAAATCATGCGACCTCGTTCCTTCCATAAACCTTCGAAAGACCAGAAGGTTGCACGTGAGTTCTGACGCACACCAATGTTTGCATCTGCCAGTGATTTCTTGATACAATTCTCCAGCATATCGAACATGCCAGACGCCTCGACTACATTTTTGGCGCGTGATCCGTGAAAGTCGAGATATGTCTTGACGTGTTCGATGACAAACGAGCGCGCCTGGGGGGTTTTGTCTTGGAGACCAGCCGAGAAGAGAGGGATGATTGTCCGCGGTTGTGGAGAGGTGTTCGCAATAACAGTAGCCACAGTCGCCTGGGAAGTCTGCGCCACTATCTTCTTGGTGAAACCAGCCATCCGCAAGAGATTGGAAAGAATGGTCTCGACGTAAGGGTCGATGGATGTTCCGAGTGCTACCGCAAGCTCATTGTAAAGTGAGCAAGTGTTCGTCGCAACTACGGTTCGTAAACTAGCGAGCTTGTGTACGATCACGTCATGAATGGTTCAACGTCAATACTTCTACAACTTACCGTTTTAAGCGACGCATCGATAAAAGACTTGAGGTGTGAAATGAATGTTTCGGCATAGCGGACGTGAACGTCGCCTTTGAGCATGCCCCGCACCCTGGTGACAGCTCGGTCACGGGGAGCCCAATTGTGTTCGGTTTCTTTTCCCTAAAGCAAGCATGAGGACGGGAGGGGAAAGCAGCCAGATCGGGGCTCACTTCGAACGATTTCAGCATTTCGGCGAATTCGGCGTCCAAGTCTTTGCTCGAAGCGACCTGCATCACCAGTTAGCCGGAGCCCAAGAAAGGGGGGGTGCACGCACAAAGACTGCCTGCACACTAGCAGTCGAGTCCCCTCCGCTAGGAGGTGGTGTCGCCATGGCCGTGCGACTGCCAGGTCTTGACGATTCCTTCGCACTCCCATAACCTGAGCTAACTGTTCGTGATGAAACCGTGCTCGGACCGGGTGCAGGGATCTCCGATCCTCCGACAGCTTTTTGTGCTTGTAGGGCCAAACTTGGCGGAATGTACTCCTTCTTTGTTGCTGCTTGTGACTGAGGTGCGTCTGCCGCGTCAGCGCCCCCACCCGCTGTCGTGCTGGTATTATCCGAACCCAGCACTTTGAGCAGCACAGCGTCTCCTATGGTCTTTCTCACCCCCTTCTTCGTCAGCTCACGTTTGAGATCTGCACGCGCGGCATCCGAAGCACCTGGGCCAGTGAAGAGTGCCACGACTGAAGTTTTGGCAGTCTCACGTACGGTAGAATCGCTGTCCTCAAGAGCGCTGACAAGAATAGGGAGGTAAGGACGAATAGGGAAAAGATGATGCGCGCGCCGAATATCCACCAAGGTTAGAATGGACTACAGAACAGCAAATGTTGCGTCAAAATGCAAAGAGTCATGGTGACCATGACAACTTACCTGTTCACGGACTCTCCATGCTTTACTTGTAAGCCCGATCTCCTTCAAGAGTCGCTCGAACATCTGCGATGCAGTTTCCTGTGTCTTGCCACTCTTCGAGTTTGTCAGGTTCGATCCACCTCCGACCCGGAACGCGAGCCCGCCGAGAATAACCAAGCTTTCGCGCGCCTTCTCGCGTGATCTTTCTCGAGCATCACCGAGGCGGTCGATTATTCCACCGGTGGAGAGGAAGGCGATTAAAGCCTGCCGGAGAGTGTACGAATCGATGGTTGGTGAGGCAACGGAGGAAGTCGAGGTCGAGGTCGATGCGGCAACGGGGCGCGCATGACTATTGGAAAGGAGGAGTGGAAGAAGAGGGGGAAGTGCGGAGAGAGTTGCCGCTTGTAAATGTTGGTGTGAAACCCGGAGGCATGCCTTGAAGGTTTGGATGACAGTGTCAGCGTCGGGAATCTGTTCCGCGAGGGTTATGTTGAGAAGGCAATGTTTCGGGAATTTCTAATGACAAGCATACCGTTGCACCGTTCTCGAATTCTGCCTGTAACCTAGTCATAGAATCAATTTTTACATCTACATCTGTTCAAAAGAAAATAAGCGGGTTGTTGGCATGTTGAACGAAATACAGCCAAACGTGCCGCTCGCTTTGCACTGTTGAATGAGCTTCGAAACATTAGATTCGTCCATCGTAGCGACAACAAGGTTGCATGAAAAGGGCTTGATTGCCACGAGTTGATATTTCGGAGTGTGTGTGTCTCGGTTAAGTAAAAAAAAATTGCGGCCGAGGTTCAAAGTTTTCACAAAGCCCAGGGTCGACTTTGCTCAGCGCGTCATGATCGCGTCGACGTAATCAATTCATACAACAGAAAGACTACTACAATGTACAATCCATTGGATTTCACCTATCTGAATGGCCAAGTGACCTATCTGGCTGAATATGATCTCGGATCCGTTGTTTCTAAACGGTCCTCGCTTTAGACGGCCTTCTCGATAATGAAACAATCACCTAAATCTTACCAGATCTTTGAGTTCAGGAAATTTGCCTTCCACCTTTCTATCCCATACCAGGATAGGTTTTGACTCATCGCTCAAGGTGAGCCATATCCGAAATCGACCAGCAGTATCCTCCGAGTTCAACGGTATAATCGTGGTGCTCTTGAGCACAGGTGGTGGGAACGTTAGGAACAACTCGGTGGATGTCCACGTCGCCCGATGAAGCCTTACATATGGCACCCCTAAATACCCTCACTATTAACGCCCCATTTATCGAGAACTCACCAGCGACACTGAGTAACGATGACGTGTTAACATCAGAGATTAGCAAAGTGACGTATGCAGGACGCTCACTCTGTCACAGAATTCTATGGTGACACTAGGAGAGAGAGTGGGAGCAGGAGCAATAAATGTTGAAGGGTCCATCGGGTTGTACGTAGGCTGTTCAGTTGAATATGGAGGGCAATCCGTGCAGACATCGGAGGAAGAGGCCATAATACGACTGTATTCAGGCACGTGCCTAAACTTGTTGACGTGTTATTTGGTCAAGCGCGTCGAGCATCATCGATCATCTCGTGGTCAAATCTGAGCGTCAACCCGCAACATCATGTCTATGGCCCTCCCTACTCTGCCCAGCTCATCACCGGACTTACCTACACCGTCGCCGTTAGTATGGCCAGTTCACGGTCAGTTCTTACAACCCTAATCCTCTTCCATAAACTGACCTCCAACTTAGTCGAGGTACGCCTTTCTCAGACCTCCACGGCTCGTTTCGATACCATTCGCAACGCCGTCCACCAATACATCCTGAAATCCTTCGAAACAATTGCACTCCCTCAAAACTAGATGGCTGGGAGAACGTTCCTGTGCTTGCCTCATCTGTGGAACAGATTACAGCCTGCGAGTCGTCCTCTCCGACGTCCTATCTCCTGTAGCCCAAGCTTCCCTTCAGATACATGTCTATCAACCGACAGATGGCGACACTGCTGAGGGATTCTCTGCTGGGTCAAGTAGTGATGGCGAGGAAATCATGGCTGCCAGTGTTTGCGAGCTGCCTAGCAGGCAATGGGAGGGTCTCTGGGACAGTCTAATTTTCCCGGACGACACTAAATCTAGGCTCCTGGACTACATATATGCGACCGTATTATTCAGCGATGCCAACGTTGACTGTGAGTCTGTATTTGTTCTACGACTCCAACACGTTTGACTCAATATATCTCCAGTCAATATCGTCACCTGGAATCGTGTGGTACTCTTGCATGGCCCTCCTGGAACAGGAAAACTTCACTTTGCCGTGCTCTTGCCCAAAAACTCTCCGTGCGATTGTCACACCGGTGAGCACCCTACAGCGCCGTTTGAGCCATCCTGCAGCTAACAGCGCATAGATACCCCCACTCTCGCCTGCTTGAGATCAACTCCCATTCCCTTTTCTCGCGCTGGTTCTCCGAGTCAGGAAAACTAGTGCAAAAGCTTTTCGGAAGTGTTATGGACCTTGTCGAGGACGAAGACACTTTCGTTGTCGTCTCATAGGTAATTTCGTGCCTCGAATTGCGTTGTCCTGATACTATACTTATCGTGGTCGTAACTTACAGACGAAGTCGAGTCTCTCACTGCCGCGCGGGCAGGTGCCATGGCTGGTACTGAACCTACTGACGCATTACGGGTAAAAATTCATGTTTACCACCGATACCCAATTCTCAAAGACAGTTTCACAGGTCGTGAATGCTCTGCTTACTCAACTCGATAAGCTTCGACATAAGAAAAATGTACTAGTGGTGTCCACCAGTAACCTCGCCAAGGCAATCGGTCAGTACGAAGCTCGGCGAAGCTCATGTGCAAAACGCTCACACACACACACTCGTACAAGACTCGGCTTTTGTCGACCGGGCTGACATTGTGCAGTACATAGATCTTCCGCCGCCTGAAGCCATCTACGTGATTTTGCGAAGTTGCCTGCTCGAACTCATCGCAAAGGGTGTTGTCACCCCCATGGTACGTTACACCGTTTGTGTTTCTAAAGTGCTTGTCTCTAAAACATCCATAGGAAGTTCCGTCGCTGGAAGAAGCGCGGTATTTTGAACGCACGACAATCGACATAGACCCCCATATTACAACCGCAGCTTCACAGCGTCCAAGGCAAATCGCAGTCCAGCTCTTTCGGCTCGCCCAGAAATGCAGGGTGAGCCCATTCCGTTGAGGTCATACTTTTAAAAAAAAAAATTGTGGCCATCGATCCGAACAGGATCAAAAGATGTCTGGTCGTTCCCTCCGTCGCTTGCCTGTGCTGGCACACGCACGTTACATTAGTCTCGGCTACGTGTCTGCCCTCGCACCGGTGGATTTCATGCCACAAAAGGCCATCAACGGCGCAAAGGCTCCAAGTGCACCAGGCCCCAACGGGTTGAGCACACAAGTCGAGGTGTGGCTCAACGCAATGGAGAAAGTTGTAGAGGGCCAGGCGGGCGAGCTGAAGCGATTCGAGCAACAAAGCTAGCGATGAACCTACTTATTACATCGCGGCCTATGGACACGCACCCCGTAAATTAACCTACAGATATTGAAATCTAAAGGACATGAGGGGTATATACGCTCTGTTTAATGGACAATGCGTCAGTTCATGAAGACAATATCACGGAAGATATCCCTCACGAGGTGCCTGCTCCCAGGGGACGGTGAGCTCGGAAGAAGCCTAGCGGATAAAGGCTATGATGGTAGCCTCTTCTCTCGTGTACGACGAAACTTCGTCACTTGCGGAACCATAAAGTTCACGTTTTCTTCCAAAATTGTTTGGTGACAGGAACTCGAGTTCGCCCATCAGCCAGCCAAACATCTTTCCCCGACCACACCCGCCTCCCGAGCCGTTCTTTGATCCGGTGAGTCGTGCGCCCAAAGACAGCCTCGACGTCCAACCTTAGCTGCTCGAGCTGCTTGACATCACGTTGCAAGAAGGAGATGTGCGTGTCGATATCAAAGATGCGGGGTGGCCGTGTGGAATGCGAACGGTCAGAATCCAAATCGAGGTCGAAGATGTCTGTCTTAGACTTGAGACGCGAAGGCTGAGCGATCGACGCGGTTGGGGCGTAAGATTGGATGATGACGTGGAAGCTGCGATCGAGTCGTCGCCAGGTGGAAATGCTGGGGTTTGAAGAGGCGGGGAACCTGGTGAGGTTGGGCCTGATGCTTCTTGTGACAGATCAACACCAGAAGAGCTACTCTCCTGTGCGGCATGGGTCGTAATCGGAAGCATTTTTGTCGGCTCTGCTATCCTCTCTGAATCCGAGCCCGCACCAGAGACATCACCGCCGAGTGCTATCCCTTGGCCATACCGTATTGATCGCTTGTATCTGTACCAGAATAGGTCTTTGTGCTTGCGACGCAAGGTGCGCTTGATCATCCTCAGCGTCCACCACATAAGCCCCCCGTGCTTTTTACGGTTGCTGAGACCAAAGACAGAGAGAAACATGCTCCTGTTCACCGCCAAGAGCGGTGCGACGATCTGATCGATTGGAGACACACATAGATCACGCTTGAGGCGTCGATCCTCATCCCTGTCTAGGTGCATGGCGTGCACAAGATAGTGTCGCGCAAAGACCACATGATCAGCCCTGGAGGCATGCTCAATGAGATACTGGAAGGTAACGGTGTTCGGTGATGCAAACGGAAGGGCTGGGCTGGAAGGAGGGTTGATGGAGTAATCGTCTTCATCTTCATCGAAGAGGAATGACGGCGACCGGCTGATGGTGGGAGAGGTTGGGAAAGTACCTCGAACGCCTGCGCCATTTTTGATATCCGTTTTGTACGGCCCAACATGTCAACTATCACATTTAGCCCAGAGGTAGAAAGTGGCTGTAGCGAATACAACGGAGGGTCTCGTGCCTCTGGGACTTTGGCTTTCGAGGCCACCTGCTGTTCTATGACCTCCAGTGGTAGGCGATCGGGATATGCAAGGTCTATGCCATAGCTGTACTTGATTAGATCGTCAAAACCCTTCTCGTCGACCGTTTCGCGCAGAATTCGAATGGCGAGGTCCATGTTGACAGAAGTCAACGGTATTTTCCTTGCTCGCATGTCTCGGAGAAGGTCCCTGGCTGTCTTGGTCGTTTCTTCAATCAGGGTTGGGCGCCGTTCTTCGGAACAAGGAAGCGATAGTCGGTGGGCCAACGCTTGTAGCATAAACTGTATGTCTTTTTGTGTGGTTCGATCCCTACAAACGCCATTTCCTGAAGTACTCTCTTGGAGCCAACGTAATGGCCGACGGCAGCGAATTGCTCCAAAATGAAGTGGTAGTCGTCCAACTCGGCTTGCCACCCAGCCGAACGTATGTTTTTCATCACGATCTGAAAGCGATTCTCATACGCGTGCGGAGCATGCGGATAGTACCTTGCGCGACGTTCTCTTGTACTAGCTGCGCGTATGACGCTGGTTGGTGGTACGCACTTTCTGAGCATAAGTTGGTGGACTTCAAGAGGGAGTCTCTCGAAGCCCATGTAATTGAGCAGGTCGAGATAGTGAGCCCATGGGCGCGACGGATTGGCATCTCCCCTTTCGAGGCTGTTCAAAAGATCACGCGTTTTTGCGGCTATCAGCAAGTCCGTCGGTGAGGGTTCCGATGTGGTGGTGGATGCGGATACATCGAAGGTGAGGGCTGTAGTGATGACGCGAGAAGATGATGGAACGTGATGGAAACGTGAAGAAATTCTAGATGTTGTTAACTGTCTGAGTCCGAGGCCATGGGTAAAGCGCGCGACATGAGTTTGACGATGCAGAGTTAGAGCTGTAAGAAAATATCAAAATCGTCGGTCTCCGCGCCTCGTCACGTGTATCCGTCGTCTCTGCCGCAGCGACCGTGACTGGAATGGCCTACTCACTGTCAGTGTCCACTCTATCGCCTATCAGGTCACCCGTGTCAATGCAAATACGATTCGGTCTTTCTACTTGCAGAGTACCTCATAGGGCGGTGATTTTTCGATTGAACGAGACCTTTAGGGAAAGTTCCGTTCGGTGTCTATTGCTCAGGTTGAACTGGACCTCGGTCTATCATTTTCACCACATGGGACGTCGGCGCGACCACTGTTGGCATCAGAGAGATTACATCCGCCTCATCGGCGTCTTGGCTTAGGGTCCTTGTTTTTCCACGAGGTGTCTATTCCGTCTTCATGTACTGCCGCCCTATTAACATGAAGTGTCAAAGTTATCAATGTCCGGGCGAGTTCACGCTATCTGCTAGGGGCTATCCGACAGGGGACTTTGCACGTTCATGGTCATTTAACGCTCCGCCGCAGATATGCGGCGCGCATAAACCGTACTACCGATGTGTAAAGTTGGCACCACCGCCGAACTTGTGCACCACATCAGTGTTTGGCCACAGAATCACCCTCCAATCTCTTGATCGACCGCATGTGCAACGCAAGCCGCAAGCCGCCGATTGCTGAGCTCCTTATCCTGAGAGAAACCACCAAAGCCGCCGTTTATTGACGAGTTTTGGGGCTATGTTTGAGAATGCCACGCAATGTACGTACTTGCTGGGTCCCCTCTTCATTCCCGGCTTGCCTATGTTGGGCAGAATTCTCCAAGGTATGGTCACACATTGTCAGCTCCCCCTTTCTACTCGCCTCCTCATCTGAACGAGGCGCCTTGTAATTTCGGCAGCTTTGGATCATTTCCCGTTCGTACGTTTTTGCAGCGGTATTAATGGCCTGAGCCCACCATCTGGGACCCCGCCGCGGGTTGCTTCGCCCGGAATTGCAATTTGGGGACCTGCCTCGCCTTGGGCGCCACGTAAGGGCATTCTTTTCATTAGAAAATTTGTTGACAACATCATGTATCCCGACACATTTTTCCTACCCTAACGGCGATGATTTCCAGGCGTTGGTGACATTTCTGACTGGTCATTGGATTAGCACAGATCAATTGATAGACAAGTTGTTCACGTGAGACAGTTCGGTAGAAATACGGTCCCTTTAACTCCCTTCCATGAATGTCCTCCGAGTGATGCGCACCTCATCAGTCACCGACTGTTTTGAGCAAGGGCAGCGGGGAAGTCGGATCAGCAAGACTCTTTACATTGAAGGGTGCATGCAACCAAACACCACACGGGCTCCGCGTCCGATATCGGCGTCTCCCACCAGCGTATGGAAACGCCATACTACGCATCGGATTAGCTTTTGATTTGTTGATGCGCCTACACTAGCCTGAGCTGAGTTCGCTGAGCCTTGAACCAACGAAAGTAATTAAAATGTTTACAGACGAATACAGAAATTGGAGAACATCTTCGTAACAGTACGGGATGATGTCCGTATCTTTTCCTTGATGCACAGGCAACATGCTGCAAGATGCCGATGAGAGGAGGATGTGGTTTCATAATTCACTACGGACGGCCAATCGTTTTGCTACTCACCTCACCGGGTCGTCGCCTCGCGGACCTCAGCGAGTCAAGAATGAACATGGCTACCAATACTCTGGCGATGGATCTGATGGACTGACTGCCTTATCCGACCCTTTTTGAAAATTTTGCCAGCGCAGAACCCAGGACCAGCTTGTTGGGGTTCACCGGGTCCTGGCCCGAACGAAACATCCAGGACGGAGAGGGGTGGGATACCTCGCCGTCCAAGTAGACGTCTCATAGTCGCCAAAAAGCCAGTCTCGCGCTATCTCCCGTATCACTTCCAAGGAGCGAACAACAACGAACAGGAAGTGGCGTTCCGGATCTCGTTTGGGTTGCCTGCGAGATACGGTGTCCACGCCTTTTTTTTTTCCCTCTCCGCGGGATACGCTTGTTTTCTCAATATCTCCTCCATCCGTGATTCGCTCCACCGGCGTGCAACGGCCTCCTTGAGTACGCGGCATGCCGACCGTTTACGGTGCATAACTTGGGGAGGGCCGGGGACTTTCATTTTGCACTTGAGAGTTCCCAGTTTCTCACCCACCTAGATCACAATCGGGCCCGATGGCGAAGATCATGCTAAGACGGGTTCCCGACGGCTGCACGTACTAAGCAACAGCCTCGTAAGTTCCTCCGAAGGCGATAAGAGCTTGACTACTTTGGTTCTCCGAGCGGTGGCGTTCATCTCTAGATCTCGCGGATGATAAGAAGGCCATGGGTAGAAGGGAATTACCGCCGAGCGAGGCGACGTGGGCGCAATTAAATGTACAAAGGCAGCCGTTTCCTAGGACAGCCTGGAGAAAGTATTTCCTAAAGCGGTGTGTTCTGTTCATGGGGTTCTGATGGATATCCAAGTAGAGCACACACTGAGTTTACGTTAGACAAAGGAGAAATGAGAGGGCGCCAATGAAAAAAACGCTCTAGCCCCATCCGAGACGCGATAGTGCCGACTATTCAACTGGCAAAACTAGCGCGAAGACAGCATGGCATGGTGACTGTCCAAGACTTCTCACGCATCACCGCATGCCGTGACAAGGAGCGCCACGACGTGGAACCTAAGGTATGGCTTCGGCGGGTGAGCGGAGGATCCTGCGCAGCGGTGCTCAAGGTTACATGGGAATAGAGAATGAGTAGGCCATGTCCATCTCGTAATCTTTCGGAAGGTGCACATGCTACGACAAATCCGGCAAACCGCGGCAGCAAGGGTACAAGTATAGCCGACTTGAGAGGCGACGGAGATTCGGGGGCGTTTGGTGTCGGTTCGAACACCGTCTCAAAAGGGGTGTAGTATTACACTCCAGCATCTGTCTGGAAAATGGATTAGAGTTGCGGAACTCAATCCTTGTAGAACGGACATCCTGAAAAATATAATTTAGGAGATGTGGGTATAGCGGACTTGACAATTTGTTTGACCATTCGTAATGACCTATACAGTCCGTACGGCAAACGCGATAATAATACATATCAATGAATCCTGCCGTAACGGCCTTCAGTGGGCGGGAGGTGGTCAAAAGAATACACGTACTACGTACCGTGACCAATACTCTTGTACAACCGCATCCGAATCTTCCCAATGGCAAGCTACATGAGCACTAAATAGAAGAGTTGAGGAGGCTGCTTGTGTGTGTCACGTGACTTTACACACCGACCACCTTGTCCCACATTCTCGTTAAACTGCGTCAGTACTATATATTTGCTTCAGGAATAGAGGTCAAATGGAAGAGCTAATGAGGTGATATCGATTGTGCAACTACCCACAATCCTCTTGGCTCAATCTCTGTATGCAGTTCAGGTGGACTGTCTCGACCGTTGGGTGGTAAGGATACATGCGTACCCAGCATCCTTTCCTTGACTCGGTCTCCAATCTCTTTCATCAATGCGCCCTTTCTTTCTTTTTCTTTGAAATCTGCCCAAGTCACGTCCTGTAACGTTGAAGAGAGAAGCTTTTTGATGTATGGCTTCAATTGGTCCGAATCGAATTTAGGACGAGGAGATGTAGCGCCTGAACGAGGGCTGGCGGGTGAGCGGAGGCCAGGCAATGTTGAGCTTGCCATGGTTTTTATCAAGTGTGCGATAGATAAAACCGCGCTTTGGCAAAAAGCGCGTATGTTTTGTCCTGTTTGGATATTGCGCGCTGTACGTGCGCTGCGCTGTTACCAACAGCCTGTCATCGCTCTCCTCCTCTACATTCACACCCTGCATGTCTGATATTGCATTTCCGGGGCACCCCTCTTCATCTTCACAACATGATGAGGGTCTCTATCGACTAACATTTGATTCCATGCCCACCAGTGGGTTTCAAATGAATCCTCAATCTGCTCATCCTCCGCGAACACCTCGGACTTCCGTCATGACCTCGGGTACAACGCCTTTCAATTCGCAAGTGGATTCAAATAAGGAGGAGCCAGAGGATCACCCTGCCGATGTCGAAGTGGAGCCGGACGTTGACGAGGAAGAGAGCCAAGAGAGGGCTGCCACGAAGAGCCAGATTCATGTTCAAGATATTTGTCGTGAGTTCGTCAAGACTAGCTCAGGGAGGGACAAGGCTTTTGTACTCTATTTTGCTTCTTCAGCCACTACTCTTACTGATTGTCTTTGGCTTTTGGTAATATACAGAAAATAATACAGTATTCTATGAAAGCGTACTTGGTTTTCCACCGTACTATCTTGCGACGTGTCCCGCTACGGGGAACCAAGAAAAGAGCGTTCGAAGTAGAGTTATTGCAGCGTCTGGAATCCACCGTCTCCGGGCTCTCGCTTACACGGTGCGGACCAGTCACCGGAAAACTCAGACTAGGTTTAATGTTCCGATTTCTTGAGACAGGAAGTGCCTCATAATGTTCAATTGGCTGACGCCATTGACGTCCATCCTCGCCGAACATTCTGCCTCCCCGGTGTATTCGGCAGGAGGCGCAAAGGGTGCACCATCGCCCCGGAAACCTTTACTTCACACGTTTCTGCATGCACCACCCCCCATATTATTAGAGCTCGTCCAGGCTGTTGCAGACGACGTATCCACGTGCTCCAAGCTGGGTTTGTTGGGGAGGCCAACAGGCGAGCGCGCCGGGCGCTTCGCTGACTGGTGCTGGTTTGCGAGCACATTGGTTGACTTGGTAGAGAACAACGTGGAAATTGGCATGATTACAAACTCTCGGCGTGCTGGTAAGTTTTTTAATAGGTTGCATCCTGATGGGACTGCTTATCGGTAACTGGCAAATAGTGGAGTCGCGTCTTTACGCAGAATCAATGGCAGGCGCGACAGCGAAATCCACGCCTCACAATACCAAGGTAGACGATAGGGAATTGAAACTATTACAACGGCAGGCCTACTGGCTTCAGGTCCAACGGACCAAATTGCTCATGGATTTGATATTCGTATGTGAGTAACGTGACAACTGCGTGAACTTTGGTTGGGTTGATGCAGTATCCCAATTTAGCCTACGATGTGTTCAGATGGCAGCGAGGAAGAGAAGCCGTCAAGGCGCTCACAGGCCTGGCCTCTGCGCTTCTCAGGTACTCATTACGCACTAGCCTTCTGCCGCACGTCCTCTGACAGGCCCCGTTTAGCTCGTCTAAGCTGTACGATCGTCATAGGAACTCGCTCATCAAGGCGAAGGTATTAAGCTTCTGATTCCAAATTCCTTTGGCTTCCCTCGTACCTTTGTCTTGCTTCAGCTCGCTTGATATATGTAGAATCAGTTCTTTGGGCGTTCTGATCGATACCATATGGGTGTTGTCCGATGACCACAGCTCCGTACTCGCGTGTTAGACTTCGGGGCTTCCCGATTGGCGTGAGGCGACCGCGTTGGATCATTAAAGCTTCTACCACAAATACACGTATGATAGATGATCGAATAATCTGGATGAATAATATGTCATGTTCCAAACTCCTTTCATCCGCGCCTAAGCCACTCAAACCAACCTCCCGTTGTTCTTGGGCCTAAGACAGCGTCAGTACCCTCACGAGAGGGAGGCGAGTTCCTTCTCTCGAGTATCAGGGTATCAATATCTCGCTCAAGTTGTTCAACACGCGCACGAGCCTCGTCAAGGTATTTTTCGTGCAACAAATGAGTCTGTAGGAGCTGTAGGCCCTAGAATTCCCACAGTTGAATAGTTACGGTAACGAGGATGAGCTTGACCCACCATATAAACTGCGGACCCGAGCAGAGCCACTGGTATCATGGCTGGGACGAGATTTGAATAAAATTGAGCGTGACGACTTGGCCTATGACTGCTGTTGGTGTGTAGGCAACGACGGATAGACAGATGGTTTCTTTGGCGAGCGTTCGCCGAGACATCATGTTTGGAGGAATAAAAGGAGT
This sequence comes from Lactifluus volemus, assembly GCA_022376515.1. Taxonomy (NCBI): domain Eukaryota; kingdom Fungi; phylum Basidiomycota; class Agaricomycetes; order Russulales; family Russulaceae; genus Lactifluus; species Lactifluus volemus. Next base: position 1,007,999 of record WTXI01000006.1, on the reverse strand, counting down.
TAGACGTATCGAGTGAGAACTAAATCCGAGACGGGCGCAGGTCAGAGACGGCATGAGACCAAGACCGATGTGGCCGGTAAGCAAGTGGACCGCAAACAATGTTGACAGGTCTTTGATGGAAAATTAGTACGTTAAGTGCCGGGTCAGGCTTTGCCGTACCGTGACTTACCCGCTCATCCTCTTCCCCTCTTCCTTACTGGCCCGACATTCGACCGGGGCGAAGACGTTCTACCATTCCACGGTCCTTCAAGACATCCTTTACTCACCCACAGTCATTCTTGTCTACTCTTGCTCAATCATCATCTATCCATCGTCCGCCGTAGCAGATCGACATCATCACATCAGTTCCCATCATTAGTGCAAGCTGCGGAAAGCCCCTTACTTTCTTCGACTTAATTGTTTTTTACTTTTGCTATGACCTTTCGAAATTCAGTCCAGCATCTCGAACGTACCTCAACCACCAGGAAGGACCCCATTCTCTCCAGCTACTTCCTCGGAGTACACCACAGTCATCCGTCCATCCTTCCCACAATCGATCTCGTTCGCTTTCTCGTTATCACAGGTTTGAAGAGAGCCTCATCGACGAGAAATCTCGACCTGATGGCGTGCCTCAGACGTCACTCACAAAAACGGAGGGTAGCACATCTCGAGCCGTTGCTTACGAGCCTCTCTCCTTGCGCCATCAGTCGCGCTCATCGTCAGTGGCTTCTCCTAGACACTTAACATCTCACTACACCAGTGCTTCATCTCACCTTGCACCATCTCCAACTTTACATCACACACCTTCCCACTTTGCTCTGCCATTACCCTCACTACATACCGGCTATCTTCATCCCCCCCGTAAGATTAGGTTTTGCTCTATCATCAAGCCGTGGTTGCCTGTGCTTGTATATCTTTCGACATCTCTTGGGTTCTTGGTTGCGATTGCGTTTTGGAAAACGCAGGTTTTTCAAGGTATGTTCTATAATTACATGTTATCTCCGTTCGTGCCCTGCCCTCGGGCGCAATTGGGGTGAATGATACGCGCTTATGCTTACGTCTATCTGTCTCCGTCCACAGGTTTGGACAACTTGTCCACCTGGCTCAAAGAGGACGAAACTTTTGGGTATGGCGTTCTCTTTTTCCTCATATTCATAACTACGTTTCGTAAGTAAATTCGGTCCACCACCCGAAATTAAATGGCATTGAATGCATACCCGCAGCTCCTCTACCACTCTATTCCACCCTCATTGTCTTATCTGGATATACATTCGGTCCCTGGGCTGGCGCCATCCTTTCATATTGGGCCGCTCTCATCGGCGCCTTTGTCGTATTCATGCTTTCGCGTTACCTTTTTCGCGACTTGATCACGCGCTGGCTCTCAAATGCGACTTCTGTCAAGCGGGTTGTTCGTGCTATCGAGAAGCGACCACAATTACTTTTCCTGATTCGCTTGGCTCCATATCCCTACAACGTCATGAATTGCCTCCTCGGTGCATCTCCGACCCTTACGTTGCGTACATACCTGGTATGCACAGCACTGTCACTTTTCAAAGTCATCATCCACACCGCTCTGGGTTCTTCCATTCACTCCTTTGCACGTTATCATGTGCAGCCAAAGTCACCCCAAGATACTGCCCCCGATGGTCGGCCTGGCCTATCTCAATCGGACGGAGAGGCGGACCCAGAAGAAGAGAATCCTTTGAGTTTTTATGCCAAGATCGCTGGTATAATTCTAGCTGTCGGCGTTTTCATCTATATATCGGTGGTAGCGCGCAAAGCAATAAACGAAGAGCTTGGTGACGACGATGACTTGCCTAGTCATACCGATGAGGAAGCCGTATCATTCTTGTCACCAAGTGGCATGTCACGTCAATCTGAGGATGAAAGGGATCCATACGTCAACTCAAGAGCGGGAGACCCCATGTCAGAGGCCTCATTCCACACGCCCATCACACCGACCTCCGCCGCGGACGCCGCCGTTGCTCGCACGCGGCCATTACCCCCCGGAGTATCCCGGATTGGCGGGGATGGCATCAGGAATGGCGCAATACGAGATGTGCGGCGGCAGCCGAGTGAGGAAGGCAGTGTGCTACATTGAGAGCGCAGGCGCTCTTTTTTTCCTTAATATGATTTCCTTCGATTTACTGCTAGCCCGACGGCTCGCGCGGACTCTTTTAATATTCCTCTTTCCCGTTACATTTACTCTGGACCTGTACTTACATTGTGAACAGACATTTTGTGTACTCACCTGACCGTGATAGCTCGGCTGGGAAAGGAAGTGAAAAAATTGGGGCGGGAGACAAGCCGCGGAAGTCCGTTTGCACGGATGTGTCTGACGCCACATATATAGAGTCTGTGTACATACATAGTTCGTATTGTTTTTGTGACAAACGATACGGTACGAGAAGGTAAAAAAAAAAAAGAGAGAGGACTCGTTGGACGGCATATACACACACACACACAACGCACACACGGTCCTACCATTTCCCCGTGCTAACCGATTTTGGGGGTACGACAACCCACAAATGGGAAACAAACTTGTGATGGCCGTATAGCCCCTGCACACACATCTGCAATTGCTTTTATTATTCCTCCTCCGCCATCACGCAATTGTGTGTTTTGGCTATGTGCGTTTCTAGAGCGGGCCCCTCACCCCAAAGTACTGGTTATGGTACCAAGTTCAGCTCATTAAGTCGGTGCCTTTCAAGTTCCGCGTGTGTGTATCCCCGGCAATATGATCACGTAGCCACCGCCACCGCCGCTATCACCTGGCAACAACCTCCTACCCTGCCCCCCCCCCTACTACTCCCCCCCTCCCCCCTTCTCTTGTCTCTTTTCTTACTTTATTTTGAAATTTTTATTCATTTATTTAAAATGGAGAGTGGCCCGCCATATGGTTGTGGTGCGGTTGAAAAACCTAATTTCTGCTCACATGCCGTTTCAAAAGTGGCAAATCACATTCCAGTACGGTATATATATGAGGAGAGGAGGGAGGAGGGAGGGGTTTTGTACAAAGTTAATAAGTCAAAACATCAATAAAAGTTCTTATCAATAGTAACGGCACCTTTGTTTTTCCTTGTGAGGGGGGAGGGGGGGGCTCCTAGGGCGGGGAACTGGGGATGGCGGTAAGAGAGGAGCCAGGGTCCAGACTTTTCGCTTTTTGGAAAGAAAAAAAAGAACTTCTGCATTCGATTGCCAAACTGAGAACAACAACTACAATACATTATCTTATGAACGGAGGCGGCTAAAGGTATCATTTGCACACATGCACGCGTGTACGCGTGTATGTGTCCGTGCGGTGCGTGCATGCGTATACTATACACAATTGTATGTTTGTATGTGTATATATATGTGTGTGTGTGAGGAAGGGGAGCAAAAAAAAAAAAGGGGGTTGTTTGTATCGTACGAGTTTGGCATGTGCATGGTGCGCTATGGGAGAGGGGAGGGTATATACAAAACTGTTGGAAGCGCCGGATATAATAAAAAAATCAATGAAGAAAGAGAGAGAAATAGAGGCAGCAGAGAGCGTTTGGTCCAGCATCCCGAGTCGTACCTACTCGTTTTGGGATACTTTGTCAGTGACAGGTGCAAGTGGATTGGATGATGCGGTGAACCGCACATGCGGGGTGTCCGTTTTCGGGTATGCGAGGACCGATCAGACGTTCTGTTTGATCTTTCCGCCGCGGACGACCGGCGCCTTTATACGCCAAAAAGTGGGCGGAACCAATCAAATGCTTATCTGATGTTGATGCAGCTGCGGCCTCCGTGAATTGGGCCATGTAGTCGGTTTTCGGCAAACTCCATGGGTTTAAGACCCCAGATACACCTTCGATCATTGTTGCGCGATCGGCACCGCGGTCAGCGAGTGAGCGCGGTTGGCTGACTCGCCGATTAGCATCCGTAAAGTCGCTTACTGGTAACAGTCATACGAGACGGAACGTTCCGTCAGAATGGCTCAGCCGATCAAGGATGGTCATCTCTGAAATTGTATTGCCCTGCTGCACAAAAAAAACCAGTCCATGGAAAAAAGACAAAAAAAAATCTGGATGATGGAGAGAGGAGCTAGGCAGCAAATATTTCTGGGCTCTGGTATATGGCATCTTCAAGGTATCGGGCGCGGAGTGCCAAAGGCCGCGAGGCGGTCGGGAGGGCTACAAAAAAAACAAAACGTGATGGCGACAAAAGCAGCGTGCAAGAAGTGCAAGAAATCATATCAAAGCATGGGACGGCGAGATTAATATAATGACTCTTTCAACACAAAAAGGAATGTGACAAGGGAAAGAAGGTATCAAGGCGTGGCACATCATGCAGACCCTGTTTCCGCGCCGTAAACATTTTCAGTCTTACCATCGTATTGTGGAATTTGTTCATTCATCGCGACATAACCAAGATCGGGCGAGACTGATCATTCAGAACTAGAGTCAGCGCGTTAGAAAGGGAAACATTTACGAAGGGGGATCGGGGGGTTGATTCAGAACAAGTAACTCACAGCGGTGAACGGTCGTGTCCTCAAAATTGTCCGTCACCGGCGGGGTGTGCGCCTGTGAGGACGACGTTTGAGAGGCTGCCGACAATGAACTTGCAGACGTCGAAGGTCGCACTGACCGACTATTCCAATCATCCATCGTCTGATCTAATGGCGTGCCTGCACCAGCACCAGCACCAACGTTACCCAAAGGCCCAGCCGAGTAGGCAAAATCCGGCTGACTTGATCCGTAGTGGTTGTAGGTGTCCACGGTAGGCAACTGGATCATACTTCGTGAACGATGCAAACCGTGATCCTCTCCGTTGCCGGGCTGTGGGGACGATGATGGTCGGCTGTCCATGTGTTGCTCGTATGGCGTTGGATACGGGTTGACCGCTTGACTGTGCCGTCGTTGACGCCGCACACTCAGAGTCGAGTGAGCATAGCTAGACTTGGAAGAAGGGGGTCGAGACGACGTCGGGGTGATCGGCCGGTGGTGACCAGAGTTTGGACGAGAATAATCATTAGAGTAATGGTTGTGATTGTCATCATAAGGAAGGGACGACATCGACGAAACAGAGTAGCCTGTAGCTGGTCGACTGTCAGGAGAGAGTGAAGACGCGCTATGTTGCATCGAGACGGAAGATAGGGACGATGGGTAAGACGTGTTGATAGTTGGACGAGTGGGAGGATAAGTAGAACCGTTGGAGGGAGGGTTTAAAAGCGATGTCAAACTGCCAGAGTGACTCGAGCTGCTACCACTGCTAACGGGAGAGAAGGACCAGTTGCTTTGATCTGGGTAAGAAGAATAGGTCGAAGAGGGCACCATCACGTCGCCACGGTTAGGCGGATACTGAAGCGAGGTGAAATTACTGTGGTCATCTGCAGGAGAAACAGAATGCAAGGCGTGGGAACCAGCGTACAGGCTACCATGGGACACAGGGGAATCGGATGGCACAGTGAGCGGAGGAAGAGGAGCACGAGAGTAGGTGTTACCCCATTGACCAGGGGTTGCAGGTTGTGCCAAAGGTTGATAGGAACCAGGAGCAGAAAAGCCGCGAGCGCGTCCACTTTTTGGTGAAGATGTTAAACCCAGAGAGGAGGGGATCGTGAGGGGCAGACCACCAAGACCAGAAGCTGAGCGCGGCGAGGGGTTTGCGGGATTCTGGTCGGCATCTGGGCGCTTCCTTGGCTTGGGAAGGCGGGGTGGGACTCTGCGTTTGAAATTAGCGACGACTTCGGGGGGAGAGTGGCGATTGAGTGTCGGATGAGCTAATTGTTTACAAGAATGAGTGAGCGACGTGCGTGGGACTTGAGATGAAATATCAACTTACACCAAGTTGATGCGTCGGGGTCATCGATGGCGGGGTCGACGTTACGAAGATTGACTTTGCGCATGAAACCATAAATCTAAACAAGGTAGGAAATGAGGACAAAGGGCAAAGACTTGCGAAGATGAGAATCAGCTGACGTTTAGTTGCCGGGAGAAGCTCGCGAATCTCGATTGACGATAGATACTTGGGAGGACGTGTAGTGCCAGTTGCTCTGGTCTTTCAACGATGATATGCTCGCCAGCTGGATCCCAGCGAATCATATGGTGATTTTCGGGGCGCTCGAGGAGACTTGAGGGGGGGGGGGGGGGGTGGGAATCAAAAATTGGAAATAGAAATGTGCACTTACGCATATAGTTTTGTCAGGAAGGTGGCTTGTGGCTTGGTGTCTGTTTTTGTCATATTGTTCTGTTGCTGCTGTTGTTGCTGTTGCTGTTGTTGGCTCTGCTGTTGCTGACTTTGAGGCTGCTGCTGAAGCTGGGGCGAGTGAGCAGCCGAGTCAGATTTTGGTGGCGAAGTGTGATTCGCGGAATCATCTGGGGACGAATGGGAGGAAGATAAAAGACGAGGAGGGTAGACGACGGAGGCAGAGGGATGGTATTGTTGTTGCTGAGGTTGAGAGTCTTGAGGACGATGGTGATATGAAGACTGTGGTTGATATGAATTTGTTGGAGACTGATTGGGATAAAGGTCGGCCATGGGCTGGTCGAACTGAGCAGGACGTAGGGACGGAATGGTTGCGAAGACTCGATTATACGAAGAGAAGTCGTCGAATGTGGAGTGACAGGGAAAGAGCCGCGCGGGGAGAGGGGAATGTTATACCGGGAGCGGGAGGCAGATCCAGCTTAGGGTGGGTGACGCGGAGGCTAAATATAATGTGAAAGAATATAGGATAACCATGATCCCGACGGTGGAGAAGGGTGTCAAGTCCCGGACCCACGTAAACGGTCCCCCTTCGAGGCCCCCGTGATCCTCACCTCGGCGCCGAGGTCCTCTTTCTTTTCGGCAACTCTCGTCCAAACTCGCCTCGCCACGCCACGCCACGCCACGCTCAATTCCCCCTTCCCCCTACACCGGCCCGTGTCCTTGTCATCCAAACCCCCCAGAAACGACTGATCGAAACAACACAAACTTCTCCCCCAAATCCATCTCAAGATCTACAGATCCCAGATCCCTCGATCCCCCGTTATCAGCCTTTTTTTTTCCTTTCCCACACATTCTTTTCCCCTCTCCCTCCCGGACGGGGCCTCCCTCTTCCCTGCCTGCGTCCAACTGGCCCATTCAGTTGGACCACCCGACTTACGTCCGTCGTCCTTACCCCTCTCCTCTCCTCTCCTCTCAGTCCACCATCCATCTTTTCATTTCGATTATCAAAAACTCCCCTCCCCCTTGCCGTGATCGTGCGTACAATGAGCCAAAACCCAATTTCGACACCCATTTCATATCCCTTCCACGCGGTTTCTCACGCCTCACCCTCACGACACGATCCATCTCCATCTTGCTCCGGCGGGGCCCACACACCCACACCCACTTGCAAATTCAATTCGTGTACTACATGTACCCCTCTCTCTCCCCTCCCTCCCTCAAAAGTGTGACGCAATCTCCCCCCGGTTCAGATTCCGATCACCTTCTTCCTTTTTGCTTTGCTCCCCGTCCCCGTCCCCATCAATTCCCGTTATATCTCTCTCCGTTTTTTTTTACTTCCGTTCAGATCTCTCTGACGCGTTGACGTGTCAGATGCACCGTATTTTTTTTCGACGGAGAGACGAGCTCACGTAAGAAAGAAGAAAAGACAAAAACAAAACAACAGCGAAAGCAAAAGTAACAACGGCGAAGTTTTTTTTTAGTCAATTTAACAGCACCAGCTAGATGTATTCCAGAATAAGCTAGTTTCCTCCTCTTTCTTTCCGTACTATAAGTGGTAATCCAAGGCCCTCTCTAAATAGTCATATCGCTGGTAAAAACGTGTAATGTGGTATCAGAATGTGTAAATGCGCAGGTCACAAATCGTAAGAATGAATGCAATGGGTAGGATATGGATGAATCAATGGTACAATCGAAAGCAGCAAGAATGTGTGTACGTTGAAGGGAAAGTGTAAAGGAAGGGAAGGGAAGGATCCAAAGCGTGAATGCTTTCGAGAAACAAACCCGTGTCAAAGTCTCCAGAGTAAGCGCTCGTCGGTAAGGCAGAAACAACAATCACAGGAACCATGCGCAAATCTGATTCTATAACAGCTTGTCCAACACTGCCAAAGAGAATCAGTGGCTGGTCGCACCTGACTCGTACCAGTCTAGCTGTCACCATCGTGGTGCAGTGTAATGCTTGAAAACGCCCCAAACAAGTCACCGCCCGAAGTGAGTTCCAGGCTGTCAGGTGTACCAGGTGTCTGGGCACCACTGTTGCTTGCGTTTTGTTGGTTCTCAAGATGGAGGGACATGGATTCTTCCATTCGGCGAAAGTTTACCGTGTCAATTCCGTTCGAGGCCGCAGGAATAATCTAAACAGACACGGTCAGTCAGTTGTGCGATACCGTTGATCAAGTAACACCACTCACCGGCGGCTCTGTATTCCTCAACAATCCCCAATTGATTTTGTTGAACCACTTGTGTTGTTTCACCTCGCTCGCCCCAGTCTTGCTCCCGAGACGGGTGTACTCTTCCTTGTCGAGTAACCGAGATATGATGTCCTTGCCCGCACTGTTGTGGCATACATATGCACGTCAATTTGGTATCTGTCGCATAAACCGAAGCGATGCACTTACGGGGATATTTTTGGTAATTCCCTAAAGTGTACTGGGAGGCCGATAATGTTGTTGAAAGTATCTGTGCGCTCGCGCCCCTTGAAGGGCGTTGTGGCGTACTTTGTGACACGTGAGTAAGTCGGACATGACGGAACACTAGCTGAAGCTCACAATCATCTCATATATGAGGATCCCCAGTGTCCACCAATCCACGGCAGAGGTGTGACCAGAGTTTCGGATGACCTCAGGAGCAATATATTCTGGGCCCGAAAAGAACGGGTGCGATCAGATGCAGCAGGAGTAAGATCAGATCATACGAACCTTCGGTTCCCACAAACGAATTGGTCCGGAAATTAGCCGTGCATGATTTGGTGTCGACCAGAGGAAGCTAATTAAAAATCAGACGTGAGGATCTACAAGGTCATAGACCAAAGAAGCAGTGAATGGTCACCCCATTGAGTTCAGACTGATGAATCACCGCAGGTCTCCCCCCAGTGACGCCAGAATGCTTTGCAAGGTCAAAATCGGACAGCATGATATGTCCAGAATGGTGCAACAAGATGTCTAGAGGCGGAGGAAATCAATGATGCCGATCTCGCACGGGCTGGAACCTACTTTCTGGCTTAAGATCACGATAGATGAAACCCATGAGGTGCAAATATTCCAATGCGGCCACCACCTCAGCCGCATAGAACCGGGCGGCATCTTCTGGTAGGCATTTCCCTGGTCGACTTTGAAGTGCTCTGAAAAATTCACCACCCATACAGTACTCCATGCAATGGTACAGATAATCTTCCGACTGAAACGAATGATGAAGAGTCACGATGAAAGGATGGTTTGCGGAGGCCAGGATCTCCTGTTCAGTCAATGCCCGCTTGATCTTTTTCCGTTGAATCATCTCCTTCTTGGAGAGCACTGTGTACGAAGAAAATTGAACGAAAACTGCGGATTTCAACTCAATCGTGCGCACCTTTCATGGCATACAGTTTTCCTGTCTTCTTTTCCCGCACGAGGAAGACCTTTCCGACATCACCCCTACCGAGCAGCTTGATCTTCTGGAAGCTGGACGGACTTACTTCAACCTTTTGAATAGTCAGAGGTGAGAGGCGCGTGACACGAGGAGATAACTACTCACCGACTTGACCTTGATGGAATTGCTCGAATAGGTACGACGGAAAGTTGCTTTGCTTTCCCCGGGAAGGGATGGGTCATTCTCTGCAACCTTGGGTAAAGCTGGTGTACTAAGAGTACGTGGTGCACGGTTTGAAGATGATACAGACGAAACCGTCTCGATGGAACTCGCGCCATCACCATTAGAGGAAGATGCTGTTATTCCGGCTCCCGATACCGTTGATGGGACAATCGTTGCCGGAGATAACAGGCCATTTTTTGTCGTGACAGACGGCTGTCGGGAACCAAGGTTGAAAAGACCCTTGGCGTTCGGGGCAGATGCGACCCGCCTGATAAAACGAGTCGCGGTGGCGCTCATGGACCGGGCAGGACGAGGACGTTGTCCCGAGGAATGGGGAGGGGGATCAGGAAAGTAGTTGCTGCCAGATGTTGTTGATGTCGACGTTGCGAGGGGGCCACCTCTCTCACGCGTCATCGACGGAAGCTTTCCTGGCTTTGACCTCGAACTGAGCCTCGCGTCGAACGACGCGTCTGGGGAGGGAGAGACCAAGAGGGACGACGCTGCGTGGTCTGGTGGAGTAGCAGGAATTTTTTCATTATTGGACTCTGAAGAGTTATTGGAAGAATTGGACGAGTCACGTTGAGGGGGCGGAATAAATGATGCGGGGGTCAGTAGGTTAGGCGTGGGCGGATTTGAGGTAGAAAGGTCCGTGTTGAGGGTCAGAGGGGGATTGTTGCTACCAAGGGGGAGCTTCCTTGATGAATGACTTGCGATGCGGAACATAGACTTCCATGGGCTAGTAGGTGTGGATGGTGTGGTGCGTGTTGCCCGTAAGTTATCAGTTGACCTTGAATGCGAAAAAAGGCCACGAGTTTGAATGGTCTGTATGGGCATGAAAAGTGAATGGAATTGAGAATGAGGGAAGTCGTGTCGTGACTTGATGCGAGCGGATGAGCGAACGAGAGAGGGGGGATGGGCGGCAGGGCGGGCGGTAAAGTGAGGAAGAGGCCGTCACCACACCTTAATCGGTAATTTGAATAACAAAACGCGCTATGACCGGCCCACCCTAAATTCGTCCAATTTATGTAATTGACCCCCTCTGAAATCACATTGACACGTTCGTCATCAGAGAGATGGATGGTTTCATTTTTATTGATGACTTTGGAGGATTTCGCTAATCTCATGTCGAAAATGCAAAAGCCGCGGTGAACTGGAGACACATTGCACAATATGTTGAAAAATAATATGGTTTGTGGCGCACATATCTGGCGGTTACGGATGGAACCGAGCGAGTATTCTCATCACTAGAAATGATTTGAACGCTCCCATTCGTAGTAGATGACACATGATGATGCTGATGCGTATAATACATGGTGATTGAGACGCCCGAGTACTTGCACGCAAAGCCCTACTTTCGTCGCTCTAGTACGACCGACAATTCTCATCAAGTGGATCGTACCTGCCCAGAAGGCTCTGCCATTCGATGAAGAAAGTCTTTTGATTTTATAGCATCCCGTGGTCCTGAAACGTTCCCCAGGGTCAATGTTCTGCACAAATGCGGATGTTTATCCAAGGGCGTTAGATCACCAACTGTCAAAAGTCTCCGAGTCGGTGCCACCACTGCGGTCAGAACAGTATAGGTCCGTCTCGGCCAGGGACCGACCCCGCTGCTGAAAGGAGAAAGATGCGTATATGCATATATACATTTAAATCCTGCCGTTTGTTTTGCGCACGCGGATTGTCTGTCACCACTCCGGGTTGGGCGGAACAGGCGCCGGCTGGAAATTGTTCACTTACACAATCAACAAACAGTCGGGATAAATCTGGCCCGGTAATAATGCAGCGAACATGCTGGTCGAGGTTGTAGATCAAGTTTGTCAGGTAAGTGAGCAAGCGGGTTGATCGATCTGTATGAGAGGTGCGCATCCCGAAGTCTACGGACAATGACATTGAGGATTACGCACCTTTGGGGGCTGAGAGGCGTCAGGCGATGTAACCCACTGTACCCGGGAAGCGCACGATCGGCCTGGCCCGTGAACCAGCTCAGCAGTTTCCCCTACTGTGACGCGAATGTCGGAGTCGTGTCGTTCTTGGAAGAAAAGAAAAGAGATAAGTAAAGCTTACGGATGTCTCTTTCTCTCCGGACTTCACCCGTCGAAAAAATACTGCAGATTTCAGACGTGAGCGTCTCTTGCTCATACTAATACTCCTTCCCCCTTTTCCCATGAAATAAAACCTACCCAACCTCTCTCCAGACCTTTGACCAGTTCTCCATGCGTTCTAGTGATTCGACCTCTTTGGAAACCACTCCGTTACTCTCATCTCCCACTAATCACGGCGCAATCAATGACCCTGAATACCCAAATCCAACCTCCCCGGACCCCCTAGTCGTTCACATATCGAGGACGGATCTCTTTTGGGTTCTCACTGGCCTTTGGAGTGCTGTTTTCTTAGGTGCCCTGGACGGTAGGCAAGTACTGTGGCACCACCCTCCCTCGCTGATGAAACCGTCTCTAGGGACAATCGTCGCCACATTAATGACGCCCATAGGCAATTACTTTAGTAAATCTAATCAAGCCTCATATATCGGGACCTCTTACTTGCTCTCCGTCTGTTGTTTTACGCCACTATACGGTACGTGCCATCCATCTCAACTCGCACTCATCCGAGTCAGGAAAAATTGTCTGTTCGTGTGTGTATAGGTCGGCTTTCGGATATCATTGGGCGACGGGGTGCGATGCTTTTAGGTTTGACATTGTTCGGTTGGTTGAACCTCGAATATGTAATTCTGAGTTGGTGATGACATTTGAGTCGAATCAATAGGAGCGGGCACAATAAGTTGTGGGTTTGCCCCTTCAATGGAAGCACTGATTGCTGCCAGAGCAGTCGCTGGTATGGGTGGCGGAGGGTCTGTACCCGCCTTTGGATATTGTTCCGAGGATCTGACTCGTGATTTTTTTTAGGATAATGACAGGTGGATCACATCATTTAACTCTACGTGGTGACATGTCGCTGATAAGTGGACCATGCAGTCGCGAGTGTGGCAGTAACGGATTTGATACCGTTGTATGTTCCCTGCCGCTGCCGTGTTTATTGCGAACTAAGCTTCCATACAGGAAGCAGCGAGGGTTATACCAAGGCATGGCAAACATGTAAGGATCGTGTCGTTCATCAATCTTCCCCTGTAATGAATTTGGGTAGTATGTTTGGACTTGGGGCGGGTATCGGCGGCCCTTTAGGCGGGTGGATAAATGATGCCTTTGGATGGTAGGTCGAACGGAGTTGCTGTCTGACTACAGGCTAAAGGACAGATCTCCCGTAGGCGATCTGCTTTTTTGTTCCAGGTCTGTCTCATGTTTGGTTGTCTGACTCGTTGGCTGACGTCGGTTAATCAATCAGATCCCCATCTTAGCCTTCTCGTTCATCGTGGTGGCGTTGAAGGTTTCAATCCCGCTTTCTTCAGACCTGACAAATCAATCGTTATACTCAAAACTGCGCCGTATGGATTTTGCTGGTTCTGCTACTCTTGCTGCCACCATTGGCTTCCTTCTACTTGGCTTTAGCCTCAAGTCTACCGAGTCTCTTCCATGGTCACACCCCATGGTCTACGGCCTATTTATTGCGAGCGTAATTTTTGGCACGGTGTTTGTTATCGTGGAGGCCTATTGGTCCCCTTATCCTGTTATGCCATTGTACTTAATCAAGCAACGTACTCCACTTGCCGTATCGCTATCCAATCTTTTCGGCAGTATGGCTGCTTTTTCTATGGTGCGTCGCGGCAGACATCTGCAGTTCTAGGTTGACCAATCGTGTCCAGATTTACAACGTGCCATTGGTGTGTTTCATCCTGGAATGTTAAACCAAACATGCCCTGATCAAATCAGTATTTTTCTGCGGTCCGTTTGAACTCGTCAACAGACGCAGGTAAGGGCCTTTACCGATCAGCATATATGGACCTGACTGTTATATTTGAAAGGTCTCCATCTTTTTCCCCACTCGGTCAGTCAATGTGTTCGTGTACGTGTAATGTGCGCTAACTCGGTTTCAGGTTGCTATCTCGTCGGGGAGTGTTTTCGCCGGCTGGTCAGCTGATTCCAACAGTTTATCATAAGTTTAATGGCTCGCCTCACATTTCCGTCTGCCTTTTAGGGTCATGCGGCGGACAGGGAAACTATATAAACTTACACTACTGTCTTCGATTGGTGCCCTCTACGCCACCACGAGGGTTGCAATGTGGAACGACAACTCGTCAAAATTACATCTTTGGGGGGACCTCATCCCTCAAGGATTTGGGATGGCAAGTGTGATCACGACAACCCTCATCGTAGGAATCTTCCGTGGTCTTCCTGTGTCTTCAGGCTGATTCTCCCTAGGCTCTCATCGCATGTGTTTCCAAAACGGATGTAGCAGTAGCCACAGGCTGTGAGTATGGGGCTTTTTTATTTATTTAAATCTACTTTCAGATTATTGATAACTATACTCGCAGTAACCTATCTCTTCCGCACAACGGGACAAGTGCTCGGGGTCAGCCTCAGTGGTACTTTGCTTCAGGCCGTTCTCTTGTCGAGGTTGCGGCAGCGTATCTACGGACCCAACGCAGAGGCTGTATGGCTCAGATCATTCTTCGCCTTGTATTCTAGATAAACTGACAACAAAAAAATAGCTCATCTCACGTATAAGGTGAAGGAAGTTGCATTATGAGCATCAACACGACATCTAAACATTCACAAAGGCATTCCACTGACGTGATTCAAGAGCTGGACCCGACGCTCCGAAGATCGGCCATAGACTCCTACGCAGATGCCCTGCGCGTAGTCTTCATTTGTCAAGTAGCCCTAAACTTTCTCGCCTTCCTTGCGTGCACCGCTATTCAAGAAAATCCATTACCGTAAGCGATGAACTTCCCAACCCTCGCCGTTTTAGGGTTTCTCATCATCGGCCCGGCAGTGGGACGCTCGAGGAGCAAGAATCACAGTACCAGAGAAACCTTGCGCAACGACAGCAGACATCATCCGATGCCTAGTAGGATGCGTTGCATGTCGTTAAACCAAGCAATTTTTTTTTTTCGCAACCGTCACCACCATTGCTTGCCGGGTCCTCGCAAGGGGGGGGGGACCAGGTTTCGGCGAGGTTGCCTCGTGAGCAACCGGCCAAAGGAAAAAGGAAAGTGACAGAACGAGAAATCGAGTGGAACGTTGTATTACTGTAATATCCAACAAGCAAGCCCAACCTCACCTGCACACCGCGGGGACATCCTAATTTTGCCAGTCATTTGCGGGTTTTGATGGGTTATCCGAGTTTATACCGCATTTGTTAAAGTAGAAACGGCCTTGCAGCTGTCACTTTTTTTTTTTTGTAAATGAAAAGGGAGTGTGTGAGAGGATACGGTGTGATAAATGGCCCAACGTGCCGTACAAAGTATTGCGATCACCAGGCGAAACATTTTGATGAACATCAATGCTCCACCTCTCGGCAAATAATTTCCCCGGGGTGCGGCCCCTTACGAAAAAGCCGAATTGTGATCAATGGGAGAACGGGAGCACACGGAAACAGCTCTGGGCTTCATGGAAAATTTCAAGATGGTCCACCCGTCAGCATTCAGATTAGGTCAAAGTATATATACAACGATCGATAGCACGACAACCTAGCAGAATCAGAATATACCTGATGGAAAGACAGAAAAGGGTGTCTCGTAAGTGAAAAAAGCCAAAAAAAAAAAAGGGCTGCGTAATATTACACAAAACGATCACAAGAAGAAAAAAAAAAAGGGAAGCGCGGCCGCCGCGACAACGTTGTTAACCTGTCTATGTTGTGGACTGCTGGTCAGGAGCGATATCAACCATACGCAGCTCGGGCAAGCCATGGTCCCTTCTCCATTTGTTGGAGATATTCAACGTATTTGAATCTACCAGGAACCTATACATGTTCGAGGAGGTCACGATAAGCAGTCGTCAGGCCCACAGAAAAGGCACACGAAAGGGTCAAGTCGACGAACCCGTAACGTCGGAGCCAGGTCTCACCAATCTCCCAATTCGCATGAGCCAGGACGTCGTCTCCGTGAATGGTGACCGCCGACGCGAAATCGTGCAGACAATCGACAAGACTGAAGCGGCCTGTGGGGAACCTCATTCAGCGAAAACGCTCAGAGGAACCAAAGGATGTGACCATGCCTCGAAGTAAGATCAGCCGGTCGCGTAGGTCTGGGTGGGGGATACGATCAATGACACTTTCTGTAAGATCGATCAGGGACAAGAGAAAAATGAAGGGGTAGGATCAGGTCATGTACCGTGGGGAACGGTCCTAGTTGAGGGTGTCAAACTACCTAGTGCGGTGAAGAAGGAGGACAAAATACCTCTGAACAAGCGTTGGACGAAGAGAAGCAGGAAGGCAATAAGCGCTGTTTCTCTTGTAATTATCCAAGTGATACCTTGAATCCCAGGATGATTAACGGACTAAACTGTCAGGATGGTGAAAAAAACACGAACGAGATCAGTTTCTGAGCTTCAACATTTTTAGGATCAATGGGTTCCAATTCTTCGATGGAGCGGACTGCTGTGGGATAGTAGGCGTGGATGCATTATTGACAAAAGGCATCGAGGTGATCGTGGAATCCACCCCCATGTTTAGAGACTGCGCGTATGAGTTCTGATAGTTACCGTTCGAAGGAGTTACCTGAGACGAGGACGCCGGATAGGAGGAAGGGGACGATGGACCAGGGACCAACATCGGTGAGCCGTTGGGACCGCGCATCAAATCCGAGAATAGACTAGCATCTTGTGGGTTTCTTCCGGTATACAAGTTACTACCAGATGGAACTGAGTTCATAGGCATGAGAACAGGAAAGGCATCCGTGCTGCGATCAGCGTCGTCACGCTCGTTAGGGCCGCGCACTCTTTTGGCGTTGTTGGTAGTATCATCCTCGGATGGACGTTTCCGAGAGGAGGAGCTGAAGCAGCCTGACCCTCCCGCTTTCGTCTCTGGTAGCTCTCGTATGCCGTATCGGTTTCGGATTTGTTGATGAATTTCTCAAAGTCTTGCATAGACCATCCCAGCTTGGGTAGCAAACCTCCGGCACCTTCATCGATGAATTCGCTTAGGCTGCGCAGCAGGCCGCGGAGAATGTGGTTTTCGGCCATGAGGTCTTGAAAATAATAGAAGAGAGATTAGAGAAAACAAGGGACGAAAATGAAAGGGGGGGAAAGATACCTTTGAGGATATTCCGCATCTCACTGAGGGCCTCATCCTTGCCTCCGGAGAGAATCTCGACTCTTGCCTCAAGATCGCGAATCTAAAGAGTGGAGATAAAGAGGGTCGTTATCGGGCTGAAGATATACCGGAAGGAAGAGTGGGGTATTACGCGTTGCTGCTTGCGCAAGCGGAACTCGCGTTGCGCGATTCTGTTCTGGTCACGGCGTGCAGCCTGTGAACTGAAGAGTGTCAGACGATGCACGTAAGCACATAAACTGGTAGATAACGGCTCACTTTGGATTTTTCTTCCTACCGGGCTTACCTGCAGGAGCATCTTCAAGGTGATAGAGATCTTGTGGAGACTCTGCATCGGACTAGAAAGAGAATGGATGAGCGAGGAGGTTTGCACAGTTAGGGACAGCGGGGGTAGATAGAAATACATCAAAATCGTTGGAAGGGCTGCGGTCTCTAGTATGTCGCTTTGAATCTGACATTTTATTTGGAAGGGAGGGAGAGTAGGAAAGGTGAGAGATGATATGTTTATTTTGCCTATCGAGCTCGCCGAACACGCTCTACAGTACGGTTTACTGTACGTTTTACCACCAGAGTTGAACTATTCGGCTTCAACGGCCCGAAATCTCCACTAAAAACCCACACCTCCTTCAACTCGATGGAAACCAGGGGATGTACGATTGACGTTGGAGCCGCGGTAGTCATCGTGCTTCAAATTGGACCACTACATGCGAAGCATCCATCAGAAATTGAGAAGGACAAAAGGGACCAATTTAGTAGACTTACTTCGCTTAGTTCTTTTCTTGTACATGATACGGTGGCCGCATTCTCTGCAGCGAATGGGCTCTCGAGGCTTGATGTCATTTTTTGCGCCACAGTCTTTCCGTTACATTTTTAATTTCTAATCGCCAAGGCTAATAAATCGAGTTTTCATACCAGCACACAGATACTCCATCTCCTGCCTTGGAGGGGGTAAAAAGTTTACGTTTCCTCCGCTTGAGCCAGCCTGTCCTTGTTGTTGTGGTGGTGGTTGCTGATTCATGGTTTAGGAAAAACCCGGTGTGTCACGGTCGTCACGGTGCGGGTATACGGTTGCAGTTGCGATGGTGTCGCTAATGCAATGAGACGACGACGACCACACCCAAGCGGGCGGCCGGCTGGCTTCCATTTCTGTCCTCACCACAGGATGTCTGACACCGCGTGTCATGGAGATTTCTGATCCAGACGATGGGGATGCATCGCTCATTGACGTCTCGTTCATGCAACTCATACGTCTCTCGTCGTCGCACAGCACATGGGCATTAATGGGCGCTCGTTCCCGGGATCACCTCGCCGTTTTTACATCCAGGGAAAGGATAAAGCGCTCGTGATAATTGTTCTGCCTTACAACAAACGATTGAGGCCCATCACTTTTTTTTATTGTTGTTGTGTCTATTTTATTTCTAGAAACAAGTTGATCACCTGGTAAAGCTGGATGGAGACAAGGTACGGCGGAACTACCGACATTTCCCAAAAACAACGAAATAGAAAAATAAGAGAGAGATTTCCGAGAGCGCACATGCGATCCGGGAAAAGTCAGCTGTCTCCTTGCCGACCAAAGGAATGCCCAGCTAAGTAATTATTGCTTTTGCCTCGGATGAATGCGAACTGAGGCGTTACACCCATCTGCGCAACTTGCTAAGTTACCCATGTATCCTAACAACTGGCACCGCTCCCGCCCACCCGTTTCTAGGGTATACCTCGTGTATTATATACCTCTACAATCTCACCCGATCGCCCTCCCAGTTGTCCTGTTGTAACTACCATCGGGCTCCAACTTTTAAATCACCCCATGTCCTCTCCTCTTCCCTCCTTCGTAGAGCTCATGTCTTCTCTCGGACTCGAAGATGGGACGTCGCTCCCCTGTGGTCCTCGGCCCTTCCTTCGCCCTCGCTCTCATTCCAACGCATCGTCCTCATCCGACATTGACGACGAGCGTGACCTCCCCCATCAACGGTATGCCAACGCCGGTACATACCTCTTCGTCTCTTCAGACTGCGATCGGCGCGATCAGCATACCAACTCACTTGACATGGACAATCCTCGACTCTCTCGTCAAGGGAAAGGGAGATACTCCCCTTACCCTGTCGCTGCGGTATGTCGCCTCCTTGGATGATTGACCAGCTGAGTGGCTCAAGGTTATTATTGTCTTGCAGATTCCACGGAAAGGAAGTGTCCCCGCATTGTTTGAGACAGGGAAGGCGAAGAGGGTATGTCTCCCCTGCGCTTAATTGTTTCCATGGACCTGTGACATTGATCTTTGCAACGCGATAGGCGCCATCCACGTCGCCACTGCCATCTCCTAATCCCCGTGCTACCCGGGGGTCGAGGTCGTCTCCTAATGGGAGAGTATCACCCCGAGCAAGTGAGACGTGGCCAACTGAGCACGCAACAACCCCTATTTCAACTTACTTACGCCGCAAGTCGCCACAGATGTCACCGACATCGGCGACATTTCCCCGGTCGGCATTTGATGAGCCGATGGCACCGGTTGCTATACCCGCCCTTCCTGCTCTCCTCTCGTCATTCGTGTTTCCCCAACACCGTGTGTCGGAACCATCATCTCCAACTGACATATCAGAGCCTCAAGTACTCGTGGCTTCCGATTAACAGCTCTCTGAACATTTCCATTTATTGATACCGGACCTTTTTTGGTTATGCATCTCGGGACAATTAACCCTCTATCCCACTCTTTTACTTTCCTTGTTGAAAACAGACGCTATGTTGTTAAACACACACAGTCCTTCGAGGTCATAACACCTCACATCAAACTTGTACAATCACCACTGCGTGTACTAATATCCTTTCGCTTCGTCGACCCTCTGTTCCTCTATTTCATATATTTAATGAAGTACGGCAGAGCTCCAGATTAGCGTTCCCCGACTAGTCGTGCATATCTTCATCAGGACCGGGGCATTCTCCCCGCATCTCATCGGAGCTTTTATACTCTGTACCACACCAGAAACAGTAGTGATATTCCGCGCGCAGATATTGCAAAACGCGGGCAAGACGTTCCATGGGCTTCGTTCGAATTATTGTCATCAGTCAAATTCCGGAATGGAAAAAAAAAAAAAGAAACAGAGAAGGGGGTCGGAATTTGCAGATTGGAATGGGGACAGACAGGCACACGAGATAACAGACTTACATTCAAACGCAAGAACCGTGCAGCCTCATCTATCGTCTCAGGCGACCAAGGGCCACCTTCGAAATCCGCGTCCCTCGGAAGATCTCTATCGTCGTCAAGTGGCTCAAGCGCGTCAGCGCGCATCTGTGCTCGGAGCCGGAGCCTTTCCTCATTCGAGCTCTCTCCGCTCCAAGTAGACTCGGACGCGTTCATCATCGTCTTCTCCTCGACCAACATGGCATCTTCAAAACCAGCCGGGAAAGAGTCGGGATTGGTCGGGTCGAGCCAGAGCACGTTGAACTTTTTTTTTTTTTGTTTGCAAACGGCCAAAAAAAAAAAAAACAACCAAATTTGAATCAAAGGCCGTTAGAGAGTGCGCGTGCGTGTGTAGAGGTTTTATTTTTAGTTTTAAAGTTCACAAATTAAAAAAAAAGAATTAGCGGGGAGAGGTGAGGCAGGGTTAAATAGTTCGACATTTACCTCCTTTCCTGCGCGTTCATCCAGGGTTGCACAGGTTTGTTGGGCGGGGACCAGTCGGGTCTCTGCGCGTCGTTGCTCGAATTCGCGACGCGTGCGGTCCCTGAACGATTCTTGGTCGGCCTCTTCTGCAGCCTTGGCGACCTTGGCGAGTCGCTCCACTTGAGCCGGTGACGACGCACGTTTGCCGAGGCCGATACCCTTCCTCCCTATTAGATAAAAAATAGATTATTACGTACACAAAAAGGGAAAATGTCGAGTCAAAACGTGCAAAACAAAACGCAAGGAGGATGAAGAGGACACGCGGACGTACCTGACCATTCGCCGAGAGGGAGAGGATTCACCAAGTGCCTCTCTTGTTTCGCCGTTTGTAGAATTGATGTCTCCTGGATCGGGTCGACATCGCCGCGCAGTGATGTGGGGTGCACCGTCGGGTCTGAGGAAGGTGGTGGTGATGGGGACGCGTCCGCGCCTTCATCAACATTGGCTGGCAGACCGAGAGTTCGTCCTGGCTTGAAGCCCATTCTTATCATCATAGAGAGGGCCTTGTTTTCTGGAGCCTTCTCATCTTCCGCCCGTTCGAATAAACTCTTTGACAATCCCTCCTCGCGCGATTCGATCTCGAGTTGTCTACGACTCTTGACCCTGTTCTCTTCGTTTTTGAAATGCGACTTGCGTAAGGCTTCCTTCCGTTTTTCACTATAGGTTTTCGCTTTCTGGGGTTCAGCGACCGTAAGGAATTTATCGGAGAGGTAATCGTCATCACCGTCGTCGGCCATTGAAAAGACGTGATGATCATGTCACGAGAGAAAAAAAAAAGTGCCGCAGTACATGTACGAAACTATGACACCCCATCACGACTTATCGACTAGAAAGAACCGCCACTACAGACCGACGAGTTTTTTCGAAGAGGCAGAACACGCATAAACCTGAAACAAATAGCGTGGCGAAAAACGCAGCGGTCAGCACGTAGTTTAAACCTTCCATCCGGGGAGAAGTTAATAAGCATT
The DNA here is from genome assembly GCA_022376515.1 of Lactifluus volemus. Lineage (NCBI taxonomy): Eukaryota > Fungi > Basidiomycota > Agaricomycetes > Russulales > Russulaceae > Lactifluus > Lactifluus volemus. The sequence continues at coordinate 986,498 of WTXI01000006.1, read as the reverse complement.
GAGAACATTGGGGGTCATCAGTCATGAAGTTTGGCGAGCTGAAAAATCTTGAGAAATCATCAGGCAGTCACGATAGAGACCTCGGGGGTGCCTCCCTCAGTAACAGCTTCCTCCCTGGAATCCTCGGCCGGAGCATTGACGGCGACCTTGACGGCGATGGGTCGTCCGCCAACATCCTTGCCCTCAAGAGCCTCAATTGCCTTCTTCTGCTCGACCTCGTCCCCGACATCAACAAAACCGTAACCCTTACTCTTACGGGGGCGTCCATATTGTCTGCGAACGATGCGAGCAGAGACGACATTGATGCCGGCATCAGTGAACAGGGCAGCGAGGGCAACATCATCGATGTTGAAACCGAGATTGGCGACAAAGAGCACCGACTTGGAGGGTTCGCCGGTGGGCTCTTCGCCTGCAGCACGGCGGGGTAGGAATTGACGTCTCCTGCGAACAGGTTTTGTATCGCCCTCTGAAGTGGTAGCTGCGGGCTCAGCTTCGCCATCGGCAGCCACGGTGCTAGCCTTTGGCTTCCTCTAAAAGAGAATGAATTGAAATAAATAACAGATCATTCCAAATGACATCGCATATCAAAGCTCACCGCAGGTTTTTTCTTTTTCTTCTTGGGTATAGGAGCTTCGCCTTCGGCAACAGTAGCGTCCTCTGTCTTGGCTTCACCATTGGCCTCGGCTTCGGTAACCTCGCCGGGACGGCCCTAGAGCCACGCCTGCCCATACGCCTGCGAGGTTTCCGATCTCTCCTGTCCTTTTCTTTCTGATCAGCCGGCTTGGCAATTTCGACGATAATCAGGCGTTCATCGAGTTGCTTCTTGTGGAGGACCTCGACGGCCTTCTGGGCGGCCTCGGCTGTGGAGAGCGCAATGAACCCGTAGCCTGCCGACTTGTTTCCGCGCATTATTATCTGAGCAGAGACGCTATAGCATGAGATGGTGTGAGTATTACGATTACGGACGATACTGTGATACCAAGGAGAGACAAGATTCAAAAGAAAACGTACATGTCATTCTGAACGGGCTCGAAAAACGCCTTCAGCCCTTCATCCGTGGTAGAATACGCAAGATTTCCGACGAAGACCTGTAGGAAGGAAAGAGCTAAAGAGGGAAGAGCGGACAACGATGAGGAATAATTTTACCTTGAAAGAGGGAACTTCTTCGGTCTGCGTAACCGGAGGCACGCCTTGCTCGGTGACGGGGGCGGCGGGGGCATCAGACATTTTTATTGAATTAGAGACAGAAGTAGGGAATAGCTGGGGATGAACGGACGATGAACCGGTTGTTGTTGTCAAACTTTTGATGCTGCTCTCTCGAGGGGTTAAAGAAAAGAAAAAAAAAAAAGAGGGCGTTGCTGCGCACTAAAAAAGGAATCGCCGCGTCAAAGAATGAAATTCGATGATGAAATATATGCGCCGTTGTTGGGCATATTATATAAGCTATCCCTTCAATAAAAGGTCAGTCGACTCACTTCACCGACCCATTCGTTTTTTCCTCTCCCATCCCCTTCCACTGGCCAAAAAGGCCCGTTACGTTCATTATCCGAGCCCCTCCTTCAACATGCCTTCCGTTAAACTTCTTTTCACCCTCCTTTCTCTTGCAGTCTTCAATATTTCCTTCAACCCTCTTCCTACCTATGCTCTTACCTTGGAGCGTGATCATATGGCTCGTAGCTTCAACTTTGCACACGCTGGACTTGCCAATAAGAAGCGTGATGGCAAATCTAAGCGTTGTAGACATCGGGCAGGTAGCGGCCAGTCTGTCTCATCTAGTTCGCAAACCCCAGACACTGCCCCAACATCCACTCCCCAACCACAGCCGCCAGCGGCCAAGACCACCTCTTCTCCGGTAGCCACCCATTCCCCTGCCGCTGCCGCTCCCGCCTCCAATGGGAATCGCAAGGTTGGCCTCGCTTGGTCAAACCACGAAGAGGGGCCTCTGTAAATTTACGAGTCCAAAACTCAGTAGTACGTGCATATCCTTCTTTTTTTACCCCTCGTGCCTTTAAATTTCTTGTTCAGTGTGTACAACTGGCAGTTCGATGCCTACCCAGGCATCGTTGATCCCGCGAAGTGTGGTTTGACGTACATGGCTATGGTTCACGACATTGGCAGTGCGCCCGCGGCATATTCATTCTTAGCCTCAAAAGATGGAAAGGCCACATCGTCGTGGGTCCCAATGAGTGGGCATTTCCCTTGCTCGACTAATCACCGTTGACATGTTACTAGACCCGATATACAGAAGACCGCAATCAGTGTCGACGATGCTGTTCAATTCTGGTATAAGTACATGCTACCCCTTAATGAACAACACGGCTACACTCTTGTCTCCCCTGCGGTAACATGCACGACATTTGGTCTCCAGTGGCTGCAAGAATTCATGAATCGGTGCCAGGGTTGCCGTGTTCGTCCGTTTTTGGCTCTGATTGATCAACTTCACAAGTGCTTTTAGATTGATTCCATAGCTGTCCACTGCTACTTTAATAGAGCTCAGCCAGTCATAGACTGGATAGAGACGTTCTATAAGGCCTTGGGATGAAGATCTGGCTCACGGAATATGCCTGCCAGGTCAGTTTTATTATGTTTCAGTGATGACAATACCAAGTCAATGTCATATAGGATTATTCTGGTACAACAACCAGTGCATCTTGCACAGATCGAGGATTTCATTAAAGTGACTGGGGCTTACTTGCAAAGTAATGCTAACGTCAATGGCATTTTTTATTTTGGCAAGGCGTTCCACAATCAACCGTATCGCACTGCTAACCAGCACCACAGGTTTTTTCGAGAAGTATGAGCTTGCTCAGAACAATGTCAACACCCTCAACTCGATGATTGGCAATGATGGATTGCCTAATAACCTTGCGGAGCTGTACCTCAACCCTTAGATGCTCAGTTTGCGATCTATAATCGTGTCTTGATTGCCCGATTTATACCCCTCCCCCCCTCGGAGCTTGGAGCTGGTCTATTCGTAGTCTTCGAACGTTGTTGTTTTCTCCTTTACATCGCCGGGAGCGCGTTCTGTTTATGATGTAGTATGGAGTACTACCATAGATCTAAGCTTTGAATCTTTTAACACGTTACTTGATTGCAAGCTAGATATGATTCAGACTTGGTGTGTGAGAGTTATGGTGCACAGCAATGGTTAGACACCTTCCATCAACCATCAAGCAGCTGCTGGCCTTGAGGAATTTGGACGCCTACGCTGGTCCTTCGTTTCACCGGTTGAGTTGCTTGCTCGAAAAGACGTACGCTGATGCATGCCTCAAGAGGGCCGAGACGGGGTGGCTTGTCCTCACGGTGTGCACAACTAAGCACACGTCCGCACCATTCAGTTTTTCCTAACTGCTGACTAGACCTGCACGCTGTTGACAGCGAATGTTCCATCATCTGTCGGGCATCTGTATCACTTCGTAACGCGTTCTGAACAGAACGTTCGGAGTTCTATGTGCAAAGCAGCCCTCATGCGTGAAGCCGCACTCAAGAGTGTCGTCTTTGTTGGGGTGCCTCGTGTACGTTAGTCCCTACTTCCCGCTTCACAACGGTTGTCCTCAATGTTTTGTTTTTCGCTTTCCTTTTTCCCACGTACAGGTTATCGGGGCTCTCGCGGGACTCACAGGCGCGCTCGAAGACGACGTGAAGGCTGGTCTGCGGACTGATTCACGGAGGTGCGTACATTTGCCAAAGGTTCACTCGATGCCGAGCCGATTCTTTTCCTGCGGCGGGCGACCCCTGTCCTAAGGTCTGCCAAACCGGAAAACGTCGGTGCCATTATCGCTCGTGGGACGGCACTCTGGAACTCCATCTACGAACCGCACGCTTCAAAACTGTACGACAAACTGGGCTCTTATCACCCCGACTTGATCTGTACGTTTTCCTCTCTCAACCCCTCCTACTCTCTCTCTCTCTCTCTCTCCCATTCGCCCGCGCTCCAGGACCCTGGCTTGACCGATTCGGAAACTACGACGGCTCGCGCGCGCGCGGGTATATTAGTTATATATATGTGTGCATATCAGCACTTACTGACGCCCCCCTCGATCGTGATCTTCATCCATGTTGTTGTGCTTCTGCAAGAGGGGCCCCGAATGTTGATTGCTGACGGGACGCCCTTTCCCAGCGTTCATTATCCAATCTTACGGCTCCATACTGTCACCGCTTCCCGGAGCGAACGAACAAGGCAACCTCAGCCGCGCACTAGGATCCGTCGTGGCCGTGGCTTGTCTACGCGCTGAGGGTCGCGTTGGGCCGCAGCTCACGAGCCACGTTTTCGGTCTGCTCAAGGCGCGCACGGCTAAAGGCCTCAACGAAGAAGACCGTTGGCTGGCAAGCGACGAGGGAACGGAGTGGGTCATCCGAACTGTCGACACGGTCTTAGATGTGGTCATTGCTGAGAGGGATGGCGACCGGTAAGAAACCTGATTGGAAGGACCTTGCGCCACCCATCATGTCACTCTTTGAAATTTGTATCCGTAGCGTACGTGAGCCTCCATCATGTCGTTCCTGAGAGAGATGCTTCAAAAAGAAATACATGTGGGAAGTCGAACAACCCGCGTCTGGTGCGTGTTTTGAACACGCTCCTCCGGGCAGGCCTTGCCAGGGGTCCAACCAGAAACTCACACGGGGGAAATGTTTTCTCGATGGAGCTCGGTGGTGGTTGCGACATTACATATGGTCAGCGCTAAGACACGAGTACATAGAAATGCCAAGATAAGTAAATTGACCCCCGCGCGACGCCGTACACAATTCAGTCCTCAGGCCAGCCTCATTAAATTAGAAAAGATTGTCCGCAAGTACGAGAGGCATCTCAAAGGTTAAACGCCGACGCAAACCTGTAGAGCATCGCTGTCACCGTGACGGTATCCATAAGCGGAGGATGCATCTAATTAACATTCGGCCCGGGTCAGCGTTATGGCAGTTTGAAATGACTGCTGCTGAACATACCACGACGCCTGCGCCAGCAGAACGGACAAAATGAAGCTCTGCATAGACATCCCCAAGTCCCTGATAGCGAGTCGGCCGAGTTGGGCGAACAAACGCGATCACATTGTTATTGGGATCTTGTAACTAGACCAAAAGTTTGATCAAGTGTCCCCATTCAAGGATCACAGTGTGTGTAAACTCACCACAACATCTTGGTTAGTAGTGCTTGGTCTCCATCTGTATTGGAAACCATCAGGGCCGTTAAACACTCTCGAGTTCTAAGTTCATAAAGGGTCAGGGCAGGAGAAACAATAGGGGGAAGACTGAAACGCACAGGCAACCGTGGGTCCCGGCGGACCAAATCAGCCATGGGAACATGGTTCTAATGACCAACAAAAAAGTGTAAGAAAGACGTCAACCGTGAGATCCCTTGCAGCGAAGGGCTGACCTTGCCAATGACAGCGCGACCCAGACCACCACCAGGTGCCCATTCCAGTTTGGCTACCCGATCCTCTTTGTTCGCGCGGATCGCACGCCAAACAGTGGTTGTGCTCTGGCCCTGCGCATTGGTTTCGGTCTGGGAAAGTCGAGTGAGGACCATCGGAGCTGTACGATGTTGGTTCATACGCACTTGGAATCGGTAGACGACGCCCCACGGGCTAAACAACTGGCTATGACGGGGATCCTGAGATGTCCAGGAAAGCACGTCGTTCTGATTGCCAGCCATGAAAACAGATGAGAATGAGGGTTGGAAGAGGGTGATTACACTTGTGTTGGTCTAGAGAACTGGCAGATTCAGGGAGCCCATCGGTCAGGCATTTATATCCATCCGGGGGAGGGGACGCACTCATGCAAACGGGTGATGGTGAATTGTTCGATCGAAAACGTGGTGGACATAGTGACCAACCAATAAAGAGAATACAGCACTTGCAGCGTGTCGGCACGAGAAGTGGGCTGGCAGACGTGTCGAGGAGTGTTGCTCATTGGAGCGAGTTTCCGAACCCATTCAGGTCATGGCAAACCTGATCGGAAATCCAACCACGAGGTGCAAGTAAGCGCCGTGCTTGGGAGGCAGAATACCAACAACTACATTGCCCGCGCATAAGCGTGATCAACCCTGATTGAACCGATGGTGAAGACGATGACAGCCACGACAACGATATGGAAAAAAAATTAAAATAACTACGTAAAGAGAAAAAAAAACGCAGTGAGCTCGTCATGGCTGAGTGGGGAAAAGGAATAAATTACTCACCGCCTAAGAGCGACTCTAACATGAGGCTGCGGAGAAAAAAAACAGATATGGTAACCCGGATGCGGGGGTCTGGCGCCCCTTGCGGCTCATTCCCCGGGTCGCGTCTCAACTCAAAGAGCGTGTACGCAGCGTGTCAACAATACCTTGAACAGCAGAAAGGGCGAGGAGGCGTGGCGATAAGGAACTTTTCTCTCCTGGCCGAAATGCCCAGCGCCCTCCGCCGCCGCCACTACTGCTGGTGCTGACGCGGCCGTTCCGAATGGTGCGGACTCGGACTGAGTGACCGAGACGGTGTTCATGACTTGTTGAGAGAGCAAGCCCACGTCGAGGCGGGGGACGCAATCCTCCATTTGCGAGAGCGATCCGACGTGTCCGCGGCTCTTATTTCGATCTCGGGAACCAAATCGATGATCTTTCTCCAATATCAGCTCAAGGACTCTAACACGGCATTCCCGACCTGGGGTACAACACCCTGCAATTGCGATTCTACCGAACATTCACTAGCTCCGGGATATGAAAACCCAAGAAGGGCCCGCCACCAGTATAAACGGGCCAGGGTAGATCAACATTTATCGGAGAACTTATTCATCGGCAACCTGCGCGTTGGGGCCAGCTTCGCATCGCTCCTCGAGCATCAGGATCAGCATATCCCGAGGGGGAAGAGGAGAAGCACACTCACAGTCACAAGACGCAGGGGGTGCCATGAGGGCGCCCAAAAGCTCACGGCACGACTTGCACCCCTAGCGTACGCGCCGAACCGACGATGGTACTCGCAATCGCCTCAAGCCGCAGATGCTTTAGATGTTCATCGGTAGCTTTAATCTTTGCAATCTCGTACACGTGTTTGAGGCTGACTGTCCCCACTGTCTCGTGGCCTGGTCGGCCTGTTCCCTTCTCGATGTTTGCGGCCTGTTTGAGGAAGTATGATACAGTTGGGGTTTTCGTGACGAAGGTGAAGGATCGATCAGGTTGGATAGTGATCACAGTTGGAATAGGGATTCCTGGGGAAATATGGGCAGTACGAGCGTTAAACTCTTTGCAAAAGTCCATTGACCGAACGCCGCGAGCGCCGAGAGCAGGGCCAACAGGAGGTGTCGGTGCAGCCTTACCTGCTGCTATGAGGAGACGCTGTACGGAGCAAGGGGATTTGAATAGGGATTTAAAAATAAAAAAAAAGATGGTAAACGCACGACGAATTGAGACTTTGACATGGCTGGTTGGTCGTGAACGGGGATATGTCACGTGAGATAGGGATGGGCGCCGCGGAGTGCCTAGAGTTGATTCACCGCTCTTGGTGGTGTTGGTCACTGTTGAACTATCCTGCTCGTTGGGTTAACACGCTTTTGCCTTGAGTTTTGAGTTGGAGCTCAATCGTAGTTTTTCACGACCGGTCGTTGGCTATCCCATCCATATCCCTGCGATCTTTGTCCACCTCACACTCCTCTCTATCTACATACCACTTGTCTTCCTATTCCCCCACCACCCCACCCCCCCACCCCCTCCCACTACCTACTATTGCGGGCGTGTGTCAGCTTTTATCTCCTTTTCCCGCGTTCACTTTACTGAATGAGGCACGAGGTAAAGTTTCATATGTACACAGAACACCGTTATACAGGTTAAGGGCGTGTTTGGGCGTCCTCCGTTACTACTCGGCTTTCATTGGATACATGTACCAGGAATCGAGCCTCGGTGTATATGTGCGCCAAGTCCGGTCTTCGTTTCCACTCTGGTGTGCTCTGGATATTAATTTTGTGATGTAAAAGCCATGCTCCCTTTATCAACGATGACGACGATCGCGCACGAGACTTTTGAGATTGTGGTGCGATTGCTCTACCTGTTGGGGCATGTTCTCCTATCTACTGCCGACAACAGACAGTCCTCTACCACTTTAGTTTCTCCTGCCACTCGCTTCTGTGGCCCCAATCTCCTGACAGTCAGGAGCTTCTCTCCGCACCTTCCACCCCAGCACCCTGCAGGTGATAGCAGTAAATGTCCGTTGTCCGTGCGTAAATTAAATCACACACTCACAGCTGACAACCAGCAAATGCTATTCTATTGACTCCTCTCATGGGCACCATGCACACTCGTTGCGTCGCGCTTGTTACTAAGCGATTGGCACTCCCTCCACTCCAGCCCCCATCAATCATATACCTTGCCTCACTTGCACACCATATCACTGCCATCGTTTGTCGATTCGCGGCGACGCAACGCCGCAGCCAACATCCTAGGCCCTAAGTCCCTTGCGCCGTGTTGTGACGGCACGAAATGTCCCTGACCCACTCCCCTACATGTTCAACATGTGCTATCGGCGATTGAATGACTCGAGTCCGTTTCACACCAGCCTCGAGCGACACGTCCCCCACGAGGGGGCTAAGCCTCCTTTTGTTGTTGATGTTGTTGTTAAATGTCTCGGACCGCCGGTTTGAAATTTTGAATACGGACACGATGAATGCGCGTTTGACTTCAACCGACAGCGCGCCAACTGGCGAGTCCTCGCGGTTTCCTGTCGGATCGTGCCCATCTTCATTGCAATTGCAAGCTCCGTAGCATACTCTAACCGTGAACCTACCATTTCAGGCTTCACATGTGTCTCCTGTCTATGTATTTGTCCCTCCTGGCTCGGCGCCAAAACACACGCGCGAAATGAACGGCATAACAGGCAGTCTGCAGAAGGCGGCTTGGCTCCCGTCGGATGTTGAAAACAATACGATCAAGTACGGTACTATGGCTCAAAGTCACCTTTGTCCTGCGGGATTCGATAGTGCCCGGCAAGATATGCAACATGGCAACTACTTTCCTTCATTTGACGACTGGGTCGGATAATACATCTCTACAAACAGGAATCTAGTTCTGTCTTTGTGGTCGGTCACTCATACTCACCTTTTTGATCGGTGATCTCTCATGATTGGAAAACCTTCCCTAGAACCCGGGAAAGTGAATCATGAAGTGACAATCTCCCCATTCTCTATCACATGTATTCCGTCGCTTATCCCAATGATTGGTCTGCCGCCACAGATTTTCGGATTACAAGATGATATCAGTGAAACGAAATTGTCATGCCCTCCACCTCGATGCACGTAAAAATATGGCTCACAAGGCAGAATCGGTCGTGCTTCTTCTGGATGCTAGAGAGCATGCAATACCCACGAGTCTGTCTGTCCACCAATCCATGGTCATCATCATCATCACTGATCTCCATGCGATCGCTTAGCGCACTATCTATTGTCGGGCACAGGCGTCAATACCTTCCTTATTAATAATGGCCGGCCCTGGACCCGGCTAGTCTCACGATTGGCACAAATTCGAAGAGGGCCAAAGTCGCGGCAGATGTTGTGACGGGTGCCACTGGGGTGGCTGATCTGCATGAGAAAACAACCCAGAAATCTGCAACGCACCGCCAAGGTCACCTGCGACCCAGAGCCCAATCGATTGTGAGGAACGGCGAGAACATCAAATTTCTCCAAGAGAATTTACTTGTGTGAGAGAGCCGCGAAGGTGGGTTTTGCGTGCTCTTTCCCACACCAACCCACGAGTTGCATCACTTCCTCGTTTCTGCCCCCCCCCCCCCTTTTTAGGAGATCCGCAGACCGCCAGGGGATGAACACGCGCCCCGAGGTCGGCCTACACCCGTCACTCGAGCCCCGCTCCACGATCAGATAAATCCGACTTCTTCGGGTTGATGGATAAGCCTGTCCTTTCGTGGTGGAGTGCAGAGAGAGAGAGAGATGTTTGAAGGGGCGAAGTAATAGAATTACGATTAGGGGCATCGAGCCAAGCGCGCCCCGCCCCCTCTGAGAGAGAGAAGCTAGGAGTTGGTATAGTCAGGGCTGTGGAGGGCTATACAACGCCGAAATGAATCGTTTGTTATGAGCCGAGCCTTGGCGCGATCGCTCTCTCTCCTCGCTATCTCTTGCAATTTCTTGCCGCCACTGGGGCGTGATTCAGGTCAAGAGGCGCGCGTGCCCACCCAATCGGCAAAAACACGCGACAAGGATTACCAAAAACAAAAACAAAAAAAAAGAAATTGAAATCGGGGGTTTTTTTTCCCATCCGTGGATCATCTCTTTTTGTTTCCGATGGGGCTACCCCACAACAAGTGTAATGTTGTTTGTTAGGAATGACATAGATATAGATTTATTTATTTTTTGACCCAGACCGCTCTGCGGCGGACGGGGTCTCATCCTTGCTTCGATTAATGGGAGATGTGAGAGTGGGAGAGAGGGGCCAGACCATAGTCGACGAACTCAGGACTGGATGATCGGGATGTGTATACAATTAGGGATGGAAGACTCACAATTGAATAGGTTCAAAAGGGATCGACGTTGTTTGTTCGCCTCGAACGTTCACCGACGGATACAACGATACAGTATGCTTCCTTCTTATAAGCGCAGATAACTTGTATGGGGTCACTAGTACTGTACCAGTTCCGGCCCGCGGGCGGCGATATTACAACGTCCGAGTTTCCCCGTTCACGCGGTGATTGTGCGGGTTCTGCTCTCTCGTTCAATCTTCATCCTAAACTACAAATGACTTTCGATGGTCGTTCTCACAGACGTGAGCAGGTAGATGAAGCTTACGACCTTCAGGTTAGAGCTGGTTTGATAGTACGTACTAGCAATCAACCCTCTCACCCTTACCCTCAACCCAACCCACCTCGCTCCTTTCTCTCTCCCTGTCGATCTAAAGCATCCTTGATTACCCCACCATCACATATATTCGATCACATATAGGGCGCGGCGAAATACGGCGCGTTTGGTCTCGGCTCAGCGATTCTCGCCCATCGTACCTGGCCTGCATTCCAGTCAGTTTTTCATGTCACCCTTTGCACGATTCCCGAAAGAACCTCCCCAGTTAAATGACTTTTTTTTTTTTTTGGCCCGGGTGGGCTTTGCTTTCGCTAGACGGCAAACACTCGCCTTCAAAGGGTTTTTAATCTCCATATGTTAGCTGACATATTGAGTACTTGAAAGAAACCTGATTTTCCATTTTCCCTAGTTACTATCTATGGCCTTGTTTCGAGTGCCGATACCGCATTGCTCTCTCACGAAAATCGGCAGCGCCTGACTGAGAATGAGCTACGACGGGAGGCCCGCATTGACCTCGCGCGCCGTGGGTTGGTCGCTACTGAGTCACAGATCACAAAGTGGAGAGATGAACATAAAAAGTAACCAATCTCATGTTCATAAGTGGAATAGATACAATCGTTATGTATTGAAATGATGATTTGCAATTCTACACAGCATTTGACTCATGAGGGTTTATGATGTATGATCAATGGGCGGAATAGTGTCTGTGAATGATTGAACGACAAAACAAACTTTGAATGACCAATGCCCAAGCGCCGCGAGAGAAACTCGGAGAAACCCTGGGCACGGAGCACTTCATTAGCCCTAGATCTAGTGGGCAGCGGGTTGTAGTGAATCAGTCATCTGAGCGGGAGGACGCGGAGGAGGTCCCGGGTAAAACGTCACAGCAGATGCCGAAGAGGGTAGATACTGCTGCTGAGACTGAGAGCTAGATATCAGTGGGGGTGGCATAGGTAGTTGAGGAAATAGCTGGGATGGATAAGATCCCATTGCGGGTAGCGGGGCGGCGGCGGCAACGGCAAGCTCGGTCTGCCGGAGACGGACCTTGGGTGTCCTCTTTGAGGGGGTACGGGCGAGGGTGGCAGTGAGCCGTTCGTTTGGGCCGTCCCGTCAACAATAAGCGGATTGGGCGACTGCCGCACGGGCGACGCTTGTGGCGACGGGGAAGGGACATGATGATAAGTTGCGTTTGTAGGAGCGATGGCATTCGTGGGTCTTGGAGGGGTATGAAACCCAGGTCCCAAGGGTCCAGGAGGTCCTGGGGGAACGGGGAGTGGATTCTGCTGAACAGGAGGCGGAGGTCCTGCCTCGGAAGAGAGGGGTAGCACCGGGTTCTGTCCATACGGTAACGGAAAAGCCACGACCGCATGGTTGTAAGCTTGATTCGCGGACATTGGTGCGGAACTCGGAATGCGTTGGGTGGCTTGCTGTGGTTGGGGGGGCAGCGGTCGCGATCCTGGGACGTGATTCGGTACCCCACGCGACGGTGAAACTTGCAGCACGAGAGCAGAGGAATATTCATGTGGCTCACCAGCAAGTGATTGTGTAGGCCCTGGGTGGACCTGAGGTGGTGCCGATTGGGAAGGAGAAGGATACGTTTGTAAAGGCAGGGCGGGGGGCGGTGGTACCGAAAATGGAGGGTTGTATCCAGCTTGGGGGACATATGGGGGTTGAGTTTGCGGCGGAAGACTTGTTGATCGAAACGAGTTGGCAGACGTCGACGTAGTTGCGGACGTGGGAGCTGGTGAGACTGACGGACGTGGCGTATAACTCGTCGAAACAGGTGTATGAACTGGGGCGGGTGTATATCCTAGTGGGGTGAGCTGTGGATTTGGTGATGGCGGGGCCAAGCCTGCTGGCTCCGATCCATAGGAAGCTAGAGCGCGCGTTGACTGTGAAGCCGCTTCGAACGTTGGTGGAACCAGTGTAAACCCAGAGGAAGCCATAGGCATGCTATATCGCGGTCCGTGACGAGAGGGCGCACGATACGACGACGACCTCGAAGAAAGGAGTGTCGGCTCATACACAGGCTGGTATTGGGGGATGTCATATGATCGACTGCTTGCAAGTGAGTACCGATGTGGTCGCTGTCCCACTGGTGTTCCAGCATTTTGCAGATAACCAGAGGTTGAAGAGTCGAATGAGCCTTCTGAACCCGGGAAGGGTAGTGAAGACGTGGACGAAGTAGCGAAGTGCCCTGAAGTCGATACAGAACGCGTCGAAAATCCAGATTGCGTTGGCTGGATTTGAAAGTTGAGCCGACGGAGAGGGGAACACCGAATTGCGTTAGGCTCTTACCGGAAACGTGTCCCGTGTTCTTGCGTCTGACACGACCAACTCGCCCATGTCGTTGACCAGTTGTTCCGTAGAAACGCCGCCGCGCTGTACGCGCCCTCGAACGGTTTGCTCGTAATCAGGCTTGTATAAATCAAGACCCATCGATGAGTTGGATGGCAAAATCGAAGAAGCCACCGAATCCCGGCGACGGTCATCGTGGAAACTACCACTGCCTTGCTGGCGATGACCAGGGGAATCCTCCGAGGGAACAAAAACGCCAGGGCCACCATACTGTTTGTTCACCTTTGCGAGCTTTGGCGTGGCCTTCTTCTCGGGGCGTGGTTCCTAAGGGCATCAGTTAAAGAGAGATCATCACAGCAACTGCAAAGTAACGCACGTTCGACCAGAACGTGAGCTCTAGATAGACCTCCCCTGAGTATTTATCCTTGTTGAGTAGCGTGAACCATTCTAAGACAAAGTGTGAACGCGTGAGCATCCTAGGCAGACATATGGAAAGCATACCGTCTGTTTCACCCTTGGTTAGGACCTCAGTTAGGTCCACCACGGTTTCTCCAATGATTTCCGGTTCCTTGTCGGCCGCAAAACACGCGAGAGCCATCTTTTCTCCACCCTGAATTTTCTTGGGGCCATGACCAGCTTTAGGAGGCAAAGGTGGAGGAGAGCCATCGTTCGGATCCTTGGGTGTATCGGAATGTTCATAAATCGTGAATCGAATTTCTTCATCCCACTCTGGGTGCTGGCCGCCACGCTTAATGACCTTTGTCTTACGTGTCTCGCCATTGAGCACAACGGCACAGTATGGATCTTGCTTCCCAAACTGTCTCTTATTAGGCAAGTTACGCTGAAATGAGCCAGCGAGTGAGATGATGACAAGTGTGTTGGAGAAGTTTAAAGGACATACTGCTTTCAGGATGACGACTATAGTGTCCCTATGTTGCGAGGTACTGTAGTCATTAGAGGGATTTAGAAGGGATACTCGGAGACCTTTTAATGAACACCAACTGAACAAGAACAGTCACTCGCCGATAAGCCCACTTATCCCGAAAATTACTCATCAACAAAGACTGCGATCATTCCGGAGAAAGTATGAAATATTAAAATACTGCCCTGCTGTGACTTTCAGTTTTCGGTGATGGTCATGGGCAAAGATGGCAACGATGGGTATCGCATAACATGAAAACATGAGAGGCCAAAGCTGGCAGTACAAAAAGGAACACGAAAAGAACCAGAGGACATGACGACTTTGGCGATGCGTACAATACAGATAATACAACTGCGGGACTGCGGAGGGAACGCAGATCGCAAGACTACTCTCGGAGATCTAGGTGGTCTCAACCTCATTCGCAGAACTGGTCGATCCAGGTTCTCGGTATCCGGAGGGTGGCAGGTCGTTGTAATTCACTTGGCGTAGCTTCGCTACCAGTGGCAGGCAGGGAAGGCGGCGGTGTGGAACTGGAACTGGAACTACCCTGCACCAAACTTGGTCTGTCTGTTTCTCCGGAGGCAGAGCGATTTGGGGGCTCGTCAAGCAAGAGAGTATCCGCCAGTGCCGATTCCTGGTCCTCATTTTCGTTGACTCCTCCGCTTATATGGCCGGTTGTGATGCTTAACGATCGGAGACTCTTTTCTTTGATTGCGACGGGTGTTCCAGGAGCCACGAGGCCATTCCCAAGACTCGCACTCCAACCGCTTGCCTCGCTTTCCCAGCTACCTCTCCTCGAACTCCGAGGCCTGAGTGCGCGAACGCTCGCATTGGCATCCCGGTCACCACCTTCCACATCCAGGTCATCGCCCATAATGATATGACTGGAACGATCCTCGGCGCCTAAGCGACTCCCGCCGCCAAAGTGGGAAAAGTGCGAGAAAGACGTGGCGTCATTGGTCCCACCCAACAGACCCATTCGTGCACCAGGAATGCCGAATGCAGAAGAAGCGAGAGTAAGCACCGATGCGTTATCAAGCGGGGGAGAAGATGGGCGCGGGTTATTACGAGGGTGATGTGTGGTATGTTGCGGGGCCTGAAGGGGATGGGTACCGTCGAGCCGAACAGAATGTGAATAGGAGGAAGTCGGAGAAGGGGGAAGAGCGGAGAACGATATAGAACCGGCCCCAGAACCAGTCTGGTTTGACCATAAATGAGCGGGAATCCTGGAGGTCGTCCCTGGGGTAGGGGGAGCCTGCGCAATGTGGGCCATCCCACCAGCCAGATCGACACTCAAAAGGGTGGTGGGCTTGGTGCTAGCCGCCATACTTTTAAACGTGCGAGTATTCGAGAGGTAGGAGGAGGAGGTGAGAGAGGGTGAAGGTGAAGGTGAAGGAGGGGAGCTTGGAGGAAGGGGTCGTAAAGATGCGTCTTCGTCGGCTTCAAGATTGCTGGTCGGAGACCACATCGAATCTCGAGCAAAAGAGGAGCGATAGGTTGAGACGTCTCCACGCCCTCCATTTCATCCGGAATGCTCGTCGCATCATTGGTGCTCGCCGAGGTAGCCACGGATTTTGGAGGAGGGACAACCTGACTGAGTCTCCTCGGCTCGCGGTCTGAGCTCAACCGTCCGCGTGAAGGGGTCGACTGAACACGACTGAGTTCTCTAGACCCGTCAGATGACCCAGGCCGCCATTTTCCTCTTGTCGATGCACTACGGTCACTATTGACCACTCGTCCTCGTGTGACATCCGATGCACGGCGAGCTCTAGCGGTTCCTCCGAGCTTTCGCTGGAACCAGTCGAGGATGGGTTTACTCGAACGACGCCCGAGTTTCTTGGGCTGCGACTGCTGCTGAATAGGGGGACTCTGAGGTTTGATTTCACCCAGAGGGGTGCGCTTGGGTGGAAAAGGAGGCCCCCTGTTTCCTGACATGGTGGACGGGTCACTAACTGGTGGAGGTTTTGATCTTGTGTGTCGAGTAGGCGAGCGTAATGTAGCGGTATTATCGGGAGTGAGAGGAGTGCTTTTCGGCACAGACATTGGCAGGTCGGAGTGGATGAGTGTGGCAGCAATGTGTGCCCATACCACCCGGGGGAAGCCGTGCACAGGCACATGATTTATAGATCCCGCTTCTCTCTAAAGTACTACAGTCTACGTAGAACAGCCTCTACAACCTCATCTGTTTTGCTCTTGCCTCCAAGATCTGGGGTAAGAACCCGCCCTTCCCTGATGACATGATTCACTGCCGTATCGATGCGATTCGCTGCATCTTCGTATTTAAGATGACGGAGCATCAAGGCCGCTGACCTTATCGCGGCAAGAGGATTCGCGATCCCTCGGCCTTCGATGTCTGGAGCAGAGCCGTGAACACTGCCAAAAATGTGGAAATTATAAATCAAACACGTAAATAGGACTGAGAAGATTAAAGGGACATACGGCTCTCCCATTACGAATGAGTCACCTGCGTTAACGGATGGTACCAAACCCAATGAACCCACAAGCGCGGCAGCAGCATCCCTAGGGGGTCTATAAACTCCGAGCCCGTGGAAATCTGTCGACAAGACTCACGACAGGATGTCGCCATAGAGATTGGGAGCAACCATGACATCGTATATTCTATCAAACTTCGGGTGAATCGACGCGGAAATGATCGGATCTGTCAACCTTACTCAGGTTCTCTGAAGAGTCTGGAAGGATGCCTTCATGAGTATCACAACTTATGAAGCTGGTGAAGGAGTGATCCGAACCGGTAGACGGCACTGTCGACAATTTGCTCGGCAATAGTCACGCTATCGAAGCGACCAGAAACTTCAGGAAGTTTGGGCACAGCACGGACTGACTCTCTGAACAACCCATCTGTGACAGAAAGTACGTTGGATTTGTGTATGATGGTGACTTGCTATGTGACGCCTTCATAAGTCACGTAAGGGGTGAAAATAAAATGTACTAATTACCTTCCGTGGTCGAGCTAGTGCGAGCTCAAATGCCATTGTACCTATGCGCCGTGATGCGCGCTCCGTTATGAGGCGAGTCGCGCGCGCTTCTCGTCCGGAATCGGTATGCGTCAGGGTCTCTTGCTTGACATACTGCACAAAAACTCGCGCGCAGTTGGGAATGATTTAGATGAAATACTTACCAAGCACTCTGTATTCTCTCGTACTACGATCAAATCCACAGAAGGTTTTCCCTCGGGATTTGGAGCCACCTACGTAAAATGTATCACCTCATGTGGCTATCTGTTACAGTCAAGAAAAATCACGTACAGATACGACTGGACGGATGTTGGCATACAGATCAAGCTCTTTGCGGAGTGCCACAATCGGTGAACTATATCCAGCGACCTTCTGAGATGGAGAACTGAAAGAATGTAAACATCGGTTCGGGTGACCCCATGCGCGCCTACCTGACGGCTCCAAACAAAGCCGCATCACACCCTCCCTTCAAAATTCTAAAAGATAATGTTGTTCAATGATTCATTCATGGGGTTTCACTTTTAAGAACCGCACGGACTCGACAGTCTCTCTGGGTAGTGCAGTTCCTGTTCTGGTGAATAGATCGAACCCAGCCAGCAGGTCATGAAATTCGAGCTTAGGGAGGGTCGACCCTAAGGCCTCTAATGTTCTGCGTGCCGCCTGAATTGTGTTCAAAAGAATTGATGAGAAAATGCTTCCAAAAGGTCCGCTTACCGGAATGACTTCTCTACCTATTCCATCAGCAGGAATCAAACCGATTCTGAGTGATTTTCTAGCGGTTGTAGCCAACGAACGGAAAGTCATGACAGGTGGCCAACCAATAAGGACAAGTCATCGGATGCGCAAAAGGTACGACAACGTGACCTTTGCTCATTTATTGATAAACGCGTCGCGTCGCGTCAAGCTCACCGTCGTTGAAGCGTATCATTATTCCAGAGCAATGCTGTCAACTCCCAACCTATCACAACAACGGGAGGCCCTCACAAATTGCACAAATGTGGCATCGGGGTTCATTCATGGCTTACCGACACCTCCAGAGCATGGCCATGTCAAGAGGCCGCTTCCCTCCAACGACGGCGTTGCACGCCCTAAACGATTAAAATTCACCACTGAAGAACCTCGCGTCGAGGAGGAAGACGGGGTCGACAGCGATGAAAGCGAGAGGGCGCCGATATTGCGTTGTCGTCTATACATCGCAAGAAACGTACAGTCTTCCATGCTAGATATGCTCTGGCCATGTCGCGTCCTGGAGTCACTTGCCGCCCCTACCTTGTACGTCTGAATTCCCTCCCTATCTTCGCACATCTTGTTCACTGACAGTCGCAGTACCAACTCGCTCACTACTCCGCGCCTATGTGTCGTCGCACAAGACTGACATGTTCACATGCAACTCTGACAGAACGGATTCATTCTTAACCCCTCCGTATGCTTGCGCATACACCCATGGTGCGTTATTTCCCAACGAAGAGTTGGCAGGCGCTGATTGCCGTTAAAGCTGCGAAACGTGGAGGAGTGCCCCATCTGGCCGTTGCGACGGAGCAAGGCACCGTTTACGTTTGGGACACCTCAAAGCGGGAAGAATTAGGCGGAGGTCAGTCTGCCTCCCAGGTTTCACGTCTCGTCGAACGAGGTTGTTCACAGTTGTACGACAGAGCCAAATCGGATCGATCTTGACATTCACGAAAATGGGATATTCGATCTTCAATGGTCCTCCGATGACACTTCTTTAGTCACTTGCTCCGGAGACCACACTGCCCGCATCACAGATATCAGCACCGGTAAAGTGTTGCATATTCTACGCGGCCACACTAGTACGGTGAAGACGGTGTATGGGACCCACAACATGCCAGTCTTCTCAGCACCGGGGGCCGCGACGGTGGGATTCGTGTTTGGGATTTGCGCATGACAGATAGAAACGTGCATGGGCAGACTTCCCACGCACCGGTGACAGTCATTGACGGTGCACACGGCGAAGATAAACAGACGAATAGAGGTGGCAGAAGAAAGTTGCCCCACCGCACGAACGGTCACTAGCCTGTTGTACCCGAGGGCCGGTCAGATCAGCTCATTTCCAGTGGCTCATTTGACGGGTAAGTTCCAAAAATTTGCCGGAAGGGCGATCCTGATCCGCACTAGAGTATTGCGTCTTTGGGACTTACGACACCAGCCAAACTACTCCAGCCAAGTCCAGAAGAAGCGAGCAGTTCAACCGGTGACCATGTCGGCGTTCGACCCAACGATCGTTGAAGGCGCACGGCGGGCGAGGGGACTGACCTCCGTCGTAGCAGGGACGGGCGCAACTTGCGGTCTTCTCTTTGGATTAGGTGTAGATTCGCGAGTGCATACCTACGCCACATCCACCCTCCTTCCACTGTCGCAAAGGGGACATTCAAGCACCCAAATATGCACACCAACTCTTTCTGGGTACCCTGGCGCTTTCTCCGGATGGGAGATCGCTGCTCAGTGGAAGTTCGGGTACGGACAAAGGAGCCTCTGCATTTTTATTTGACGTCTCCCAGACAGCGTTGGCGGCATCACCAATATTGCCAGACTCTGCTGGTGTTGAATTGCCTGGACAGAAAGGCGAAGTCGGCGGTGTGGACTGGGCACAAGATATGTTGGCGACATGCTCGGATGATGGCACTGTCCGAGTATGGAGATTCGATCCGGGGATTCGTCAACAATGTGACTCAGAGCCCGACGCTCGATGGAATTGGACTTGGGGCGTTGATAGTTTGTAGCAATCGAGTCATCGAGTCCTATTGCAGATACGAAGACAGAACCTTGAAAGTCCTTCTCAAAAACAAGCACAGTTGAAGTCAAAATTATGAATTATATTGCCCGTTTCCGCGGTAGGGAGTATGCTAGATAGGATAAGAGCACATGGAACGGATCAACAGCCCTATTTTTTCTGTATCGCGTTGACAAGCCTATGAAACTGTTCAATAACTGGGACCCGCACAGTACTCTTGACGCACCAATCAAGGCCCTCTTCAATGCCCTCACCTTTGATTGCACAGCTACCTCGTACGCTCCAATCTCGACCCTTTTCACCACCTGCCAACCCCAGCTGTTCGCTTATATCCTCCGGTTTCAGCGCGCCTTCCACATCTTGCTTGTTGCAGAATACTAGTAGAGGCACGCCGGCAAGTTCTTCTTCTGACAACATTGTGAGTAGCTCTGACCGAGATGTGTGCAGCCGAGAGTGGTCGGAAGAGTCTATCACATAGATGATAGCTGAAGTATTGGGGAAGTAACATCGCCAATATGGCCTAGACAGTGTGTGAGACACGAGAAAGAATCAATTACCCCAGGCTCACCGAATGCTAGATTGACCGCCTAAATCCCACACCTGGAACTTGATATTCTTGTACTGGTGAGGCCGGTTCTATGTGAGCCGGGGGAGCTAGATTTGAACGTGCATCAGAGTACCTGAACTGTCTCTACGTTGAAACCGATAGCTTCAAGTTTTGGTAAGCCGACGGGTCAGCGGTCGCTAGGTTGATTCGCTCACTGGGTATTGTCGAAACAACTTCGCCGATCTTTCACCAATTGAAATGGGTTAAACAAGATACAAAAGACAATAGGATTGATTGAGGGAATAATCACCTGTAGCCTGTACAATATCGTTGTCTGTATGGTGCATCCATTCGCTTAACACACACATTTTCTCCACATACAATCATAAAAGTATTGCCCTGACCTTTCCGGCCGAATCTAATCCTAGCATGAGTATTCGCACATCCTTATCTTTACTCCAGTTAAGGAGAGATGAGAGGGAATCAAAGAGAGACGAGACCGATAGACCCATTTGAAGGTGAGAGATGAGAAGAAAGAATGAGAAAAAGGGTTGTCTTTGTAACGGAATCGGAATCAGAACGACCCAAAGAAGTCGTTCCACTAATTCCCACGTAATCCCACTGCATGGCCTAACCGAGCGGCTGGCGTAGATGGTGTTAACCACTAATACAGCGGTGTCTACCTTACTTCGAAACCGTTCATACGCAACAATAAGAGTGGTGATTCCGACGTTTTATGCGACGAGGCAGTGCGAGGCTCTCTAGTCAAACTAATAATATTGCCGCCGCGACGGCAACATGTATTGCAGCTTATTGCAGCCTACCAGCAAGCTCAGACCCACATGTCTACATACAAGGCTGAGTTTTGTAACGCAGATAACACCAAACTCGAAATAAGCGACAACCAGATTCTCGGTTTTTGAAAAAGTGAACGTAGATATAAAGACGGGATAATGCATGCAATTCACGGTAGCCAGTGGGGATGGCGATGTGTGATTACACTGCGAGTTAAGCTGTCGCGACCAGGGGTACGGTCACCGGTGTTTCGAGTGGGCGGCGTCCAGCTGCACCCGTCCTCATGCGAAGGCTAGAAATGCTGGGATTGACATTAACCGATGCGGAGACGTCCGTATTCGGGACGGGGCCAAGCAGATTGTTAAACTGCTTCCTGGCCACGGCAAGCGCATGCACGTCCACTTTACGAGCTTCACCGGCACGCCTGGTCCTAGGAGCAAGCACGGCCGGGCCTGTCAGACCAAGCTGTTCATCACTCCAAATGGGGGTGACCGTCTCCTTGACTTCGCTGCCAACTCCACAACGGCCCCCGATAGCAGCCCAGTCCGCTTCCCGTTTGATGGAGAGGGTATTGAATGTATCATCGACAGCGGCAACGACGCGTTCAAGCTGTTCAAGAGTATGGCCAGGGGTAATGGTGAACCGGAGGCGTTCCTCACCGCGAGCGACCGTGGGGTAGTTAATGGCTTGGACATATATGCTATGACGTTCGAGAAGATAGTCGGATGCTTGTTTGGCTTGAGCAGCATCACCGATCAGGACGGGCACAATGTGGCTGGGTCCAGGTACGACGGGAATACCACGCGAGGCGAAGCGTTTTTTCACTTCGCGGACGTTCCATTGCATAAGTTGACGATCACCGTTATAGGTTTTCTGGTAGACAATCGAAGCATGGGCACCGGAGACCGTGACAGGAGGAAGAGAAGTCGTGAAGATGAAGCCCGGGGCATAAGACCGAACCATGTCGATGAACTTGGCGGAACCGGCGACATAACCACCGACAGCTCCGTACGCTTTACCGAGAGTGCCTAAAAAAAACATATAAGTGGATGTGCACATGAAAGCGCACAAAGGTCATACCTGTGATGATATCTACTCGATCCATCACGGTGCCAGGAATGGGGTCCGTCGATTGACCGGCAGCCTTATGGACATCATAGTCAAGATGTTCTGCAACACCTGCACCACGAGGCCCGTACAAGCCAACAGCGTGAACCTGCGAACGTCGAGGTAAGTCACTGCAGCCTTAGAGCACTGGAACCAAAACGCACTTCATCCAGGAAAGTGATAGCGCCATACTTGTCGGCCAAGTCACAGATTTCTTTTATCGGGCCGACACTTCCGCACATCGAATACACGCTCTCAAACGCTATGATTTTCGGTGTCTCCTTCGGCCATTCCTTCAATTTGTTCTCGAGATCGTTAAGGTCATTGTGCTTCCAGATAACCTTCTTCGCACCGGAGTGACGTATACCCTGAATCATCGAAGCATGATTGGAAGCATCGGAGAAGTACACGCAGCCAGGCAATTTCGTGCCCAGCGTAGAGAGGGTGGCGTCGTTTGCCACATAGCAAGAGGAAAATACTAGCGCCGCCGGCTTGCGGTGAAGGGCTGCTAATCTTTCTCGAGATTCAGATGCCAAGAGCCGTTACCAGCTATGTTGCGCGTGCCGCCGGCACCGTGACCATATTTATCTAAAGTGCGGCTAACATTCCGACAATGAGACAAGGTGCAGTGAGGAAAGAGACGCGAAAAGAAACTTACTGCATTGTTTCAAGCACGACGGGGTTGTTTCCCATCCCGAGATAGTCATTGGCGCACCAGACTTCGACCTCTGTCTTTGTGTCGGCGGTATGCGCGACAGGGAACTTAGTCGCAAGCCTATTGATGGTGTTGAAATAACGGTAAGACTTGTCGTCGTGTTTCTTCTGCAACTCGTTGGTGTAAAACTGTTCGTAGTTAAACCCGCCAGCGTTGAAAGGGCATTGCTTCAAGTCGCTGCGAGAAGTTTCTTGAGGGGCCTGGGCGGTAGCGGCCTGGTGAGCGGCCTTGGCCGCTTTGAGAGCGTCGCTGCGTTTCTTAGCAGCAGCTAGCTCCTCCGCCATCCTGGCAGCAGCAAGAGCCTTGCTGGCATGGGACACTTTTCGATATTGCCGGAGGATACGTCCACACCGTTGTCCTGGTGAATTTTGACAACGTCGACGCTCTGCGCGAGGCTAGCAAAACCCTGGACGAGCTGTCCGAACGTTTGGCGAGAGCTGCACCCATCACGGGGCATTCTGTAGCCTTCTCTGTGAGCTTGTTAAGGCTAGGGAATTGAGGGGAAGCGGAGGTGCACAAAGTGCGGATAGAGGTGGGCTGTGTACGAGCCAAAAAAGGGCAAACAGAAGTGAATTTTGAAAACAGTGAGAACTTGTCCATCATGATTTCGAGCGAGGGAGAATGGTAACAATAATTAGCAGATGACCGAGAGCTTGATTTTATATTCCGAACTCGAGAACAATTTGATCGGTCGAGCTACGCGATTCGGAATAGCGACCATTTGATTGGTTGAAATTATTTACATAAGCTACTTTCCCCGAGCCATCACGTCCAAGCAGCTCTCAATCACATCAATCGCATGTGATGCATCCTCCTCACTAACGTTGAGACTAGGCACCATCCTCACGCAGTCCTTCCCCGCAGTTAACAATAACAGCCCGTTCCCGCGCGAGGTCAACCAGACGTTGGGCATCTCCATCCGGAGCATTGCCAAACCAACGATCAATCCACGGCCACGAACCGTTCCAACTAATTCGGGGAACCATCCAGAAAGCCTTTCCAATCGGTTGAGGAGAAAGGCCGATGTCTTCATTAGATGGGAGACGAAATCGCTCTGACTTAGTCGGTCCAAAACATGAAACCCGACTGAACAGGCAAGGGGCGAACCACCAAACGTGGTTCCGTGCATACCTGTTATCAGACATCAGCAAAAAAAAGTTCCGATATCCCGGAAATCAGCACCCGTACCGGCAGTCATCGTTTCAGCAACCTCATCTCGCAGCAACACGGCACCAATGGGGTAGCCATTCGCTAGCGGCTTTGCCATAGTTACGACGTCAGGATGACATTCCACTGGCCAAGTAGAATGCGCCCACAGGGTCCCCGTTCTGTATAGTCCGCACTGTACCACTTCATTAGTAATGTAATTTTTCGGCGTCTGGGAGGGGCTCCTGTTTCGATTCGGAACAGAAAAGCCGTCTCTTTCGGAGATATAGCCAATGCTAGGCGTTTCTCCGTATTCCCAACTCGGCATGTTCCATACCCCCGGAAATTGATTGAACCTGACACTCACTTGAATCTCGTCAAATATGACTACGGCGCCAGTGTC
This sequence comes from Lactifluus volemus, assembly GCA_022376515.1. Classification (NCBI taxonomy): domain Eukaryota; kingdom Fungi; phylum Basidiomycota; class Agaricomycetes; order Russulales; family Russulaceae; genus Lactifluus; species Lactifluus volemus. The sequence continues at coordinate 962,077 of WTXI01000006.1, read as the reverse complement.
TCGTGCACGCTGCACCAACTTGGCCATCCACTGGACGTCCGCACAGTTGACGCCTCCTTCTCCTTGAATCGGCTCCACGATGACAGCGCACGTATTTTCGGTAATCAGGTCCTCCAGCCCCTCAGATTTGTTCAGTTCACCCACACGTATGCCAGGCAGGAGGGGCACAAACGGGTCCTGGTACTTTTTGTTTGAGGTAACGGACAGCGCGCCAAGAGAACGTCCGTGGAATGATTCCTGGAAGCAGACAATCTCTGTCTTTGTCATGCCACCGCGATCTTTGCCCACCTTACGCGCCACTTTGAGCGCGCCTTCGTTCGCTTCTGTACCGGAGTTGCAGAAAAATGCTTTCGCCCCGGGGATGTTCATACATTTTGTGAGCCAGTCGGATAGCCCAGGCCACCTTCGCGTTGCGTGAGTGTGACAAGTAGGGATGCAAGCGCGCAGAGGGTTCGTTATAGTACACATTTGATGTATGCAAGAGTTTGCTGACTGGGACCTCAACATCTATCCAAACGAACAAATGGTCAAAGTTAGCTTACCAACTCATGATTGGAGCGATAAATTGCAATTCACCTCTGAAACACCTTCGTCTGCGTGTCCTAATGCATTGACCGCAATGCCTGCAGCAAAGTCAAGGTATTTGCGTCCATCGCAGTCCCATACCCAGCTCCCTTTCCCGTGATCTAATACGATGGGTGGGCGCGCGTAGACAGGGAGAATGTATTCCTTAGCAAGCGCAAGCGTTTTACTCGTCCGGATATTTTGTGTTGGATCGGGGATAGGGTGTGTAACTGCCGTATAGGCAACACTTGGTGCGTTGGGTAACTCCACAGGACGTGTTGACGATGGCTTGACAGCACATAATAAGCAATTGTGAGTGTGGGTAAGCTAGACTCACATCTAAGGATTTGTGTGGTGCCACGGAGGTGAATCGGACCGCAGGTAGAGGACGATTCGGATGCCTGAATGTGCGGTAGGCCCAGCGGGATAGAGGACCTAGTGACATGGCGGGGCGGAGACTTGAGCTATTCAAGAGATAAGAGTACTGTAAAGGACTTTTCGATCTCGGATTGGCCTTGAAAAAAAAAACCGGATCTCTAATACCACTTCAATGGTTCGTCACAAAAGTTGCCGTGTTTTTCTCCAATCGCTTGCGCGATGACACGTAAATTCCGGTGCCTTGTCATTTGCAGTCGCATGCAAATGCAGTACTAGTACGTCTTGCTGGGATCAACTTTGAAAGTGATCAATACAATGACTCCTCAAGACACTGGAAGTAGAGTAGGTCTATGCTGTATCATGTATGTCGTGGGAATCACTGGTACGGTATACAAAATAAAGATCATCAGAAAATCATAGTAATAGTGTCTTTGATCAGCCTGCCAGTCCATGGCATCTATTTCAAGCACTCTCCTGTACAACCGGTAGGGCTACGGAACGGGGCAACACCTCTTCAGGTGTACGTTTAGCCTCCTCCACCGAGGTCGAAGGCGTTATACCCATCCTCTCGAAGATGGCGCTCTTGTTGAGGAGTTTCGCGTACCTTGGCTGTACAAACAACCCGCTTTGCAAACGCGTTTAAGAATTCGAACAAGGATAGTGTGTGCGGTGCACTTACGAGGCATCGATGAGAATGTTGCCATCAAGATCTTCGATAGTGCCCGAGACCCGCGCCTTGCGGCCCTTGGCTTCTAACAGGTGGATTCTAAAAACGATAAACTGTAACAGAAGGCGAAATCAATCAAGATCAGGAGAAAAGATGCCGCTATGGCGCTACCTGATCGGCGCGGGTAGGCGCACGATAATTGATAGTAAGATTGGCCGTCACTCCGACTTTCTCGGGGAGATTTTGCGTAGCCTAGTCGCCGGTGTGAACAATGAAACCTTGAATTCGATTTTTTTTTTAAATAAAAAAAAAGGCTCACAGTTCGCGCAAGCGACTCATCCAGTAATGTCGCGAGCAAGCCTCCATGTACAATCCCGTCGTGTCCGCACAGAGCACGCCCCACATGCACGATGATCAATGATTCAGACTCATCTCTACGCGCACGAACAAGCGGATGCAACGCAAGACGACCAGGCCCGCGGAGCGTACCGGCGGTCAGATTATTGGCGCGACGTTCCTCGGATACAGAAATATATGGCCGCGTCTCGTACCACGCTTCCGGGTCTTCCTTTGCACGGTGCTCCGCCAGAATTGGCAGCTTTTGCAATTTCTCCTCGAGCGTTGCTACATAAGCTTGGGTTCCGGGAGGTTGGGATCGGGAGGTGGTGGAGCGACACGTGGCGCAACATAAGTCACAATAGAGGGAGGGTAAAATGCGCCGATCGTGTAAGCCGTGGACCCCAAGGAAACGGCCAACGTAAATCTTCGTAACGTGCGCAGGGTACGCGAGGGTCCGGGAAAAGCAGGTGACGCAGATGATGCGAACAGGCGTAAGCCCCCTACCGGAGGTGGAATTCGTCGAAGGATTGTACTGAACATCATCTCTGCTTAGTACCTCCCAAGAGCAATTGACCGCGGCTTCGCAGAAACAGTGGCTGGCCTGGATAAATGTTGGGACTGAGCACGGAAGTCTCATCTGTCATCCTACGCACCGAAGGCTACTGTAGTAGGTGGCACAGATTTGATCTGGGGCTTCTATGAGTAGGAAAGAGCTGCGTTCTCTCGAATGGTCTCGTCAAAGTGCACTAGATGAAAGTTCTTAAGGAGTTGTAACTTACTGGCAAGCAAATCGATAGGGCTATACGGGGGCTGTGCTACCGGTTACTTCGGCTCCGGACCCGCGGACATGCTCATTTCACGGACCTCGCTATGCATTGTCACGTACTGTACTGCTACCACATTACTAACATCGATAATGGAAGTTTTGGGAGTCAAATCACACACGAACACGTAGAAGAGAGTATAGACAAAACAGAATAAGACAGCAACACGAGTCACGGAAGTCAGTCCCTGCTCCGACTACGGGAGCTTCGCGAGCTCACACTCATACTCGACCCCGAACCGACAGACGCAGATCTCCTGTTAACATCTCGTGGAGGCGGAGAAAGAGAGCGCGAATAGTTAATGGGAGATGCTGATCTACTCCTTGACATACGTGCCGGGCTACGGCCACGCGATGAAGGTGTATAATCACGGTGTGGGGGCGAGTGAGACGCAGCCCTATTATTGCGACGCGAAGGAGAAACAGAACCCCGTCGAGGTGGTGGAGAAGCACTATCCCTATCTGAGCGGGAGCGATAACGTGGGGAACGCGAAGGGGACCGTGACATAGAGCGAGAGTGGGCCGGAGAAGGAGATCGACGTCGACGAGAGACGGGTGGTGGAGATCTGCGCAGGGGCGGCCTGTTGTCCCGATAATCACGCGGAGGGGAGCGCGAGTCGTATCGCCGGCGCCGAGGAGGTGGGGATGGTGAGCGCAAGGATGGACGACGACGACGAGGAGAGGGGGGTGGTGGCATCGTATGGCGCACAGGACTTCTGCTGCGCCTCTCACGGCGCCTCATGTCCTCCTCTCTCCTTCTCAGACGATCCTTTTCCCGTTTTTCCCGCTCCCATTTTTCCTTCTGTTCGGCGAGCCGTTTTCGTTCCTCTTCCCGTCTTTGATCGCGCTCCTCTCTTTCCATCATCCGCTTCTGGCGTAGTTGCTCTTGTTTCTCCCTGTCAAAGGCATCGCCTTCAGTATAATCGGAGCGAGTGCCAAGGGCAGCTGCCATCTTGTCCAACTCGAGCTTTTTCGCGGCCGCAAGGGCGTGTGTGTCGGACGGCTTCAGTGACTTCGCGGATGTAGGAGGAGGAAGCATGGATAAGAGGCGCTCTCGTAGAGCAACCACTTGTCGTTCAATCTCATCCTCTTCGAAGCTGGACATGATATGAGAAAATATAGAATGATGACAGACCATAAATGCTTGCCCTTTATCTTCTAACTCGAGTTGAAGCTCCAAGCATTTGACCTCAACCTTTCTTTTCCTTTCGTGCTCAAGTATTTCTTTGTCCGGTTCTCGATGCTTTGGTGGAGTGGCGTCCCAGGCGTTTGCACGGTCATTTTGTGAATCACGACTCCGGAAAGCGGACAGGTTGCGGACGACATAACCATTCGTACCACTGAGAAGAGCAAGTTAAACCGACAATAATACGATGGACAATGAATAAAACCACGTACCTCCCACGGGGTGTAGTCAGTCCAATACCGTTGTACATGATTGTTGTTGGCTAAGTCAAGACGAGTCGGGGCTTGGAACTTGTGGCGTGGAAAAAGCCAAATTAAGCACTGCTGAGCTGAGTCTGAAAACCAGAATTCTATTCATGCAGCGTCAATAATCTTAGTACATATCTACGACGCATTCTCTATAACACAATGATAGCAAAAGTAATATTGCCATGATTCCTTTTCAAAGCGCAGAGTGATACTCACGCACCGACAAACCTCCTACGGCAGACCCCCTCCATTATGTTATTGTTTAGATTAGGGTCAACTCCAAACTTCACGTAGCCCTCTCGAGAAAGTGATCTGAGTGCTACACGCTTATCCGTGTTTATGTCTTCTATGAGGGCCTCTGAAATCCAGAGCAAGGTAAATCCATGGACCCTGGAAAATACATGACGCACTGACCCTTAGATGTGTAGTCCAGTTCTGGGCGGATATAGCCTAGGACAACCGCTTGCATGTCATGGCCATAAAAGTCAGACATGAATTCGTGAATTATGTGAATTTCCTTTGCGTTGTTTGAGTGATGATAGTGATACTGAGGAACGAGGGCAATACATACCGCAGTAAGACGTTCATTCTTGTAAAACGGGTTCCAACCAAGGCTCATCACCATTGGGTGTACTTTACCCTCTTGGCCGCTCAAGCCATACACCTGTGCATAGCCAAAATAAACCCCTGGTTTGCATACGTTACTCATCGGGACGATCGATTCATCAGGAAGATTCGCTGTCACAAATCAATGAGTTATTTACATGGAGAGGGTCAAACGAATTCACCTGTTGGGCAACCGAGATCTTTACCGCCTCTCCCAAAACCTCTCTGGACTGCCCCAGATAGGAAGATAGGGAATGGGTATTCGACAGTTGCCGAACCAACAATCTCTGGCGGGATGCCCGGAACGCCTCCGTTCGAAGTGGGGCAGCGGGTCTTTCAGAGGACGCCTGGAGGTCTTCTGCTGTCCTTTCTGAGGTCGTAGTCATAGTTCGATGGGTTGAAGGAAGAAGAACAATGAGTCGGAATTAATAGCGGTGGAACATATTCGGATGACAAAGCCGAGTGCCGTGCTCCATCGACACGCAATACTTGTTTTTCCAGATTCGGCTTCGTTAACTGTAAGCCAACATGTCAAATTTACCACCAACTACACCGCTTTATACACAGCCTTACGGCTCCTACCCGCAAGCTTATGGTCAATATTCAGCTCAGCAGTATTCCCCCGTAAATTATACTTCCCAGCCCCAAGGAATCGTGTACTCGGCCTTTCAAGTTCCATATGGCAGGAAGGAGTCAAGTTCTTGGGTTGATTCGTTGCCACCTCAGGAGCGTTCTAGCGTAGACCCCGCAATCGCTTCCAAAGCAATGAATCGTTTCATATTAACAGAGCTCAAGTATGAGGGATTCGATTCTGCAGAGCCTGCAGCGCTAAGTAGATTACAGGCTGAGGTGGTCAACTGTAGGTTCTCGTATCCACTCGAACCGCCTCGCCATTCTTAAACAAGCCGATCCTGTCTAGTCATTCAAGAATTACACCGCAAAATTCACGACTATGCCAATCTCGCTAATAGGACCGCTCCACTAGCTGGCGATATGTTTGATATATCTCAACAGTGCGGACTGGACACCGAAGGGTTGCGGTTGATATCAGAGCTTTCCAAGTTGAGGCGTCGAGGTGCGCCGGAAGTCATTTTGCCACCATCTTCTAAGCGTCATCTTACTTCATAAAGATTCTACCGCTGTCGCCGAACCTGTGTCCTTGCTTCCCGCGGGACGCAGGTCTCCGCCGCCAAAGCTACTGTCATCGGACGACGAAGGTTCCCCGCCTACGATACCAAGTACTTTACGATCTATCCCCCACTTTTACCCAACTTTACCGCCGAAACACACCTACCTCCGGACACCAGTGCGCTTCCCTGCTCCTCTATGCATTCGCGCCTCATTCATTGTATTTGTCATAGCCGTCCCCACCAAGGAAGCAAGCCCTGCCATCATTAGAGAAGAAACTTAAAAATGCAAGCCTTGTCCAGGAGTCGTTACAAAACCTTCTTCTAGCGACAGAGGATGTCGTTGGGCCGGACGACGGTGAAATATTGGGCGCTATCGTCAATTGGGAGGCTGCTGTGCATCCGCGGAAGCGATGGAAGCTGGGCACATAGATTATTATCCCCGTTGGATAGATATCCTTTGTAGCATCACATTGACTGCTAATTCCCTTATCACTACGATCACTTTGTGTGTCCCAATTATCAGCCACCCTGCCGGGTCGAGGGAGCTTTCACCGGCTACCCTCGTGCAATCTCTTTGGCTGAACCCTACTTGGCACTGGCGCCCTCTTCCTGCGGGGTGATTCTCTCTTCTTCTTAACCGTCGCATCTGGGCTAGTCGTATTTTTCTGCACATCGGGATCCTCATTCACTTGATCTCCCAAAGCTGGGTCGACGTCAATAGCATCCTTTATGGGAGACTCAGCGTTGGATGCTAGTAAACATTCGTTAGAGGCCCCCGACAAAATTAGGACGTACTTACATTTCTCTACGCAGTCTGCGCCAAGTGATCTGCTCGCTGATTCATTTGCATGTACTTGACGTTGAACTGAAGTTTTCTGCTTCTTATCCGCGTAGTTTAACTCGCTGCGCGATGTGGTATTGCGTCGTTTACTGGAAAGCCGTGCTCGGTCCTCACGTGAGCCTTCACCTATAGCGCGTTCGACGGATAGCGATGCGGGGGATGTGTCCATGGAGTCGCCAGCAGCTGCTTCTGACGAAGCAGTTGGTTGTGCTTGACTTACGTTCTGCAGTAGTTGCGAAGGATCCGAGCTTGAGGGTGCTTGTCTTGATCGATTTAGTGGACGCGCCCTTGGGCGAGAATTCTTCGAGCCTTCGGTGGGCATCAACTCATCGGACTGTCCCGCATCTGCTCCAGACACTTCAGAGTCTCCTCGTCTCGCCTGCTTCTTCTTGTTAGTCCTCATCCGTGTTTGCGATTCCCGCGATACGTCCTCAGCCTGAACGGAATTTGCGCCAGCCGACTCTAAAGACTCAGAAATCTCACGCGATTTCCCTTTACGACTGCGTTGCTTCGGTTTCGAAGATGAACTTGATGGCCTTTCGGTCGTGGCAGCTACTGTATCCGTCTCACTCGCGTTACAGGCAGAGCTGCCTTGACTTTTCAAGGCGTCATAGCGGTACCGACACTGTTATTCAGCTTTACGGTTATACGTCACGAAGATGATAAGGAAAACTCACTGTATTGTCTGTCCTGCCAGTACCCACTCGTTCACTCACCTCCTTCCACTTCCCTGCACCAAATTCGTCTACAGCTGAGATCAGCCTTGCATCTTCTTCGGCAGTCCATTTTCCCTTCGGAACCTTGGGATTCAGCCTCTCGGTCCATCGGTCGCGGCACTGTTCATTGTTTCGTCCCGGAATGGTGAATGCAACTTCCATCCACGCGTGACCATAGAGCTCGACGGCCAGTCGTAGTTGAGCATCTTCCTCCGGGCTCCAGTTACCCCTGCGGATTGACGGATCGAGGGTCCGACACCAACGGTTCTGACAGGAATTAGGCTGCGCGTCCTCGGAGACGACCCTAGCAACTTTCCAAGGTTCCTCAATAACGTATAGAATGGAATGAAAAGTGTAACCTAATACCAAGCGACCAGTTTTCAGTGCCATATTTCTGCACCGCCTCGACCAATCGCCCGTCAGATTCGGCATCCCACACATGCGTCTTCCGTGCAATAGCATGGCGCATGACGTCTATCGGAGTACGCCGCGTCTGTCATCTTCTTGAGTTTTTGTAGGCCAATGGCTATGAGAACATCGTACACCTAGCTTTTCTGCGATGGAGACCCAGTCAATGTTGCCTCCTTCGGAACCATCAACCAGTGCTTTGACCGCAGCGATTTCAGATGCAGCCCAAGGAGAGTGATTAAATCTCGGGTGCCGATCACCCAGCCAACGGATTTCGCACTCCTTCGCGGAGCGTTGGGATATGGCAGAGGTATCAGCATTGACCTGGTGAGAATGAATTGGCAATCAAGCCGTGAATATGCAAAGAAGAGAGTAACCTTTGCGGCAATGCGCTCCCAATCAAGACCATCTATCGACTCAAGGTCTCTCATAGAATGCTGTGAAGCAAATGCTTGCTCCCCGCTACGGAGATGTTACGAGGGTGCTGCTAGGGGGAAAAATGGCGGAAATGTACCCACCGACTTTGTGCCTCATACGCACGAAGTCTCCGGTTTTCAAGCCGAACAGCTTCGGCCAAGCTTTCAAGTTCTTTGGGTCTCACTGGGGGCATTTGATTAATGTCCTTGCACGAAAAATGAACGGCCGCTCACTCGGGTGGTATTCAGTGAGGCTTAAAAATCGCTGGCGACGAGCAGCGTCGTCGTAGAAGGGTGAATCCTGGTCATTTTATAAGTTTGAATAGTTTGTCATTAGTAGTTTTTGCTACCTGTGACGACAAATCTGCGACAGACAAAAGGCCGACGGGCTTGCAGGCATCGGTAACCTGAATGTGGCCAGCTATGTCAAGATGAGACTCTTCTTCCTCAAATTCGGCGGCATCCTGAAAGGTTCAGACACTAGAGTCTCTATGAGTAGGAAAGGACATACGAGGAGTTTGTCCACCGCCTCGAGTTCCGCCTCCAGACGCTCCGTATAAACCTTGAGTGCATATTGATGATCCTTATTGAGTTGCACAGCAGACTGAGCGATATCCTTGAGCCTGTTACTGGTCATTGAGTTTAATACCAAGGCCCCATGCAGGACGGTGTTAAGCGCGCGTCGAGTCGTAATTTCCAAAACCTGTTGTGTCACTCACGTCGCCCGCCGTCACGAGAGCAAACTCACAACGTCCAAGGAGTAAAGTCACGGTACTGACTAGTGTCCCAATAATGGCGAACGCTTCAGCCAAACGAATAGGTAGTCACCCACGATTTCCAACACACCACTCTCTGTTTGACATGTTCCGCTCTCACAGCATCTCAGAATGAGGCAGCTATCAAGAATATGCTTTACGGCCACGTCCTCAGTAACTTATTGCCCTTACTCATAAGAATCCTGTTTCAATGGCAAGATTTTCAACCATCAAAGAAAGCCATCACTTTTTACTGTCTTACACTGGCACTATCTCAATTTCTTTACCAATATTTGAAGAAAACGGGAACACCAAAACGAGATCCAACTGGTAATTTGGTGTCCCCGGGAGATGATTTGAACCACCCGGGAATGACTGAATGGATTTTCGATATCCTGTACATCTCTTGTGAGTTTGAATACAAGCATAATGTTGCCACTCATACCTCGTTATCTGTAGGGTTTGCCCAAGTGGGTTCTGCCATCCTCGGAGAGTGGTTCTGGTGGATATACCTTGCGGTACTTTTCCCTCTGTTTTTTTGGCGCTAGCCCCTACATGATGCGCTGCCCTCAGATTCCTATATTTGTGATTTACAAGCTATGGAACACACTCTCGCCCATGTTATTTGGCCGTTCATCTTCCGTAGCTGAGGGAGAGCCGATGCAGGAAGGCTTGAGCAAACGGCAGGAAAAGATGAAGAAGCGTAGCGAGCGGGGAGACCCAAGAGTGAAGGTGCAGGTACGCAAGTAATGAGGTTTTTTAATCCATTTCATTCCTGCTTGTAGTCCACTGTAGACAGGCAAGTAACCTGCATGCATTTGACCACCTATGTTCATGATGTCACTGAGCACGCACACACGTATGAGTAAGCTGGATTTTGGCATACGCATTGGCGCGTGCGAAACCTGCAAATTCCATAGCGCGCAAACAAATTCTTGGTCTTCGTCCACCAACTTGTGCTTGAAAACTGTCTTCTAACTTTGACTCGAGTCAGGCTTTTCAGATTCTGACGACGCTGTCTCGCTCTAGTTCATGCACTGCATATAGTCACACCAGGTAAAGCCATGACTCTATCCATCCGTGTACGGATGGGAAGGCAATGATACTATCCAGTGATTGGACAAAACTTGCATTACGCAGTGGATAACGTACCCTTGGTCGAGTACAGCCCCAATCGGACGCATATACGCAGCTTGACCACTCGATGTCACAAACATTAAGTGCCCAGGACACTAGCCTCCAGAAGAGCGAAGGTAGCACGAAGCAGGTAAGCGATCTCGTACTGATATCCAACTCATTAGTGGGTGTATTCTACGGCACAGCTAATGCTGTGAAGGATTCCTCCACAACAAGCAATACATCCGAGTCGTACATCCATTCATCTTCGATCCCCACAATAGACGGCGTTGCTAAAGGCGACGACGACGTAACATCATTGGTATGTCTCTGATTTTCGCTGTGACTCCAATATCGCTGTACGTTATGGTGTTCTCGATTTTCAGGCCGCAGATAACGTGGACTTACTTCGACCAGCCCACTCCCTAATCAAGCTGCAAGTCGAAGGTTCAGAAAGGTTGGAACTCTTATCGACTGTACCTTCAGACAGTTTGCAGACTTCTCGAGAATGTTCGCCCGGGTCCGGCCCTAATCCGATGGCTTTGACATGTAGTCCCAGTTCTAGTAACCATCTGGTAACAACACTTCCAACGATTTTGGCCTCCATGATTTTCGATCGTGCTTTGCTACAACCGCCTCGACAACCGCTAATATGGAAATTGATCCCAAAGAACGTGACACTCTCCTGACAATGCCGAACTATCCGTGCTCTGTCCCGTTACTTGCTCAGAACCCCAGTCGTCCGCACTTGGTGAGAATGTTCAGTCCACCACCCACGATCCGAAAAATCCTCCGAGTCAACCTATCCGGAATCTTACACCTTCAACTCCAGTGGGCACTGCAGCTGGGTGGTCTTCTCCGTCGCCTCCCGGACGAAACTCTGGCAGTTCTACGCACTTGACAATGCCTCCGTCGTCACCTCTGACAGAAAGCAGCATAATGAGTGTGGCTAGAGATGATGACTCGCACGCCTCTTTCATGGGAAATTTCACAGAGATCCATGACTATCTTGCAAAAACCATGTCTAGTCCGACCTTTTACGGGGATGAGTCCACGTTCTCGCCGTCAGCGCCTTATCAAATGGCTTTGAGTACTAAACGCACGCTTGACGATAGTTATGAGGTGCGTCGCTGGAAGCCGTCCTGCGTGCGTATCTGAAAAGACAATATAGGATCGGACTTCTACAAAGCTCGTAAAAAGAATTGTGAGTGCCTTCTAGGATGTCGTGGTGGCCTCGTCAATCTTCGTGCACAGCGAATGGATGACACTATGTCATCGCCCTTGCGAAGCGCCCCGGCACCCCAGCGTACCACGCCCGCCTCTCAAAGGCTCTCCCGGAAAAGACTTGCAGCACCTTTCCGTTCTCCATTGCAGACTGAAACGACCTCAATCCAGCCCGTCACACGTGCCCTTTCGAGTCGAAATGCTCAAGAGCCAGAAACAAAACGTAAAAGAACACTAAATGTCGTGAAGGAAACTTGTATAAGGGCCTCCAAACTGTTAGAACGGTCGTTCTTTCTTCGAGGGCAGCAGCGCAATTCAGATCCCCTCTTGTGACGGCTCTGGCAGATGCTTCGCGCCCCATCATCCTCCCAAATCAAAACATCATGAATCTCGAACGCAAGATCACTACTTTGAGACGTGCGATCAAGATTAAGCGCGATGACGAAGAGAACAACCTGGACCGGCTTTCGAGGAAGTGGCGAGACGCTGGCAGGGAGGCTGCGTACGAACTATGGGCTATCGTACGCGATCTGGCTATGAGGGAGGCGAGGTACGTGGCAGCAGCAGTGACACCGGATGGGGTTGGGACGATCAAGGCGAGAAAGGGGAGTGTAATTTAACCATGGAAGAAGGGAGGCATGAGGAGAAGGAGGAGAACACTCTTGGAATGATGCTCCGGAAGCTTGGGATTGCGCCGGAAACTTTAGGATGGAACGAGGAAGAAGAAGCTTTTGTCGATGATGAATGTGAATGACGACACTCTGTACTGATTTCCCACTAGTAATAGCTTATGAGATAGCGAAAAATACAAGAAACCAAAAGCGTATGGTTCGGGCTAGCACGAGGAAGTTTCTTTCGTATGACATCATAGGTTCATATTTAATAGAACGGAAGAACAAGAGTACAAGCAAAGTGAATCATGGTAGCGCACCCTTTCGTACTCGTCTGTCCTTCCACGAGGGGCCTTTCCCTTTCCCTCACAAGGCAGCTCCTCCGCACCACAAATCTTCCGGTGTATGCCACCTACCGATCAGGGTCTCCTGAGGTAGTCGCCAGAGACATACTCTTGCCCCTGAAGGGTGTGGACGAATCGCGTCTCACCCTGATACCACTTGATTTGACGCGCGAGGACACCATCGCAGCAGCAGCAGGACAACTCTCGGATAGCCTACCTAGAGACCAAGAGTCGTATCTTCACACAGCCTTCATGACTGGGGGGATCCTGGATGTGGAGAAGCAACCGAGCGACCTTGATGCGAGCATCATACAGCAAACGTTCCAGATCAATGTCATTTCTCACTTGCTCCTCATTAAACACTTCGCTCGTTTTCTCCCGAAAACCCGATCTATAGGAGCCGACGAGGGACGACTCGCAAAGTGGGTGCATGTCACTGCACGGTTGGGTTCGGTCACAGACAACAAACGCGGAGGATGGTATTCTTATCGCGCCTCGAAGGCCGCATTGAACCAGGTTATCAAGACGTTCGACCAGCAGCTGCAGCAGGGAAACAACCAAGCCATCTGTGTCGGGATTCACCCAGGGACAGTCAAAACAGACTTAGCAAATCCTTCTGGGGCAGCGTAGCAAAAGAAACTTGTTCGAGCCCGACTTTGCAGCTGAAAAAATAGTCAAAGTGGTTGAGAGCTAGGATCACTGGAAAGGGGGAAGGTGTGGGATTGGGCAGGAAAGGAGGTACCGCCGTAAATGTAATCATAATGGTAAAATGTGTCAAAACAAAGAACTCAGAGCAAGCTGAGGGCTGAAAAATTGGTATAGCGACATTGAAATGAGGGCCAAACACGGAACGCCCTAGTAAAAGGCGAGGGCGTTGTCTGGTTGCACGGCCCTCTGTCGCCAATAGCTTATGTGAGCGGAAATGGGTCGCGAATGGCACTTTGCATTTTGTTTAGGCCACGGGTGGCTACCTCTTCATCGACAGACCAAAAGTCGGTTCTTCTTCGTCCTTCACCCTCAAATCATCGACTATGGCAGATGAACAATTTAAAAACTTGGTGTCCGATACTCTTTACTCCTTATTTTCGTCCTCCAAGATCCATACCCCAGTCGGCAGTCTTGAGCTTCTGTCTACTGCGATATCCGCCGACCTTGGGTCGACCCCAAGCGGTTCGATGACCTCACCCAAACCAAGGTTTCGTCTCACTGACTGTCGCGCTTCGAGTGCGCTATCGATTCCTTAGCGAAGCATTGGGACAGAGGCTCTATTTCCATCGTCCGCGATGATAGTGGCGTCACCGTAACGGACGTACATCTTGGCTCAACTAGCAACACAGAAGCTGCCACGCGCGTCACCGGGAAGCGGAAACGGGTGAAGGACGAGGATGCGGATTCTGCTGCGGGAAGCGGTGATGAAGCTGAGGATGCGTACGAAGAAGAGGTACAGAAACCCTGCACGACGCTCGCAAATTTACCAAAGGACCTCAAAGAGGTGTACGCTTTTCTGCAGAGAAGCACGGCCAAGGGTCGTCTGTTGGCTGAACAGGTCCGTCCTCTCCGTACTACTACTTTTGTGGCATTCTTCATCTCATTCGCCGCAAGTTTCGTTCGGTCAAGCCTTCGTTTGAACCGATTTGTGAACAAGTCACAAAAGAGGAGTGTGCCAAAATACGCTCTGCACTACCAAGCCCTCTACCTGGTATATGCGATCGTGTTCACTTCCGTCCTCTCATTCGTCCTCACACGGACCTGCGCTGGGGCATTGCTCCTATCTCAACACTTGCTACTCTGAACCAACCTACGCCCAGTCCCTTCCATTCCTCCGATGCCCTCTACGCAGCCCCAGATGAATCCACAGTGGTCCAAGGTACAGCTGCCTTCTGGCCTTGGGCAGGAGGCAGAGGTAAAGAAAGGCACCCTGCCGATATCTTCATTATGAGATTGACTGGGATGCGGGTGACGCTGGAACTGAGGCGAAGTGGGAGGAACGGTCTGTCAAGAAACCCCATAGACTTATCCTTGGACTTGGCCCAAAAGCGGTACTGGAACCACGGGTTAGTTGTGCTCGTCTCCACCTAGATGCACTGCTCTCATACGACATCTTCATTAGCTTCCTCCTCAGTGGATCAATTGTGATGTTCGTAGCTTTGATTACTCAGTTCTCGGAAAATTTACGTTATCATGGCGGACCCACCGTGGGATATTCACATGAGCGTGCGTACCTCTCCATTCCTTGCTGTTGGAGGTCCGGACTAGACGCACAGGACAGTTGCCTTATGGAACGATGACTGATGATGAAATGCGTGCGATGCCAATACCGATGTTGCAAGACGAGGTCTCCTTTTCCTATGGGTCACAGGCCGTGCAATGGAAATCGGTCGAGAGTGTCTTCGCGTGTGGGGCTACACGCGTGTCGACGAAGTCGTTTGGGTAAAAACCAATCAGGTCGGTCTTTTCTCGATGTATGCTTCTACCACTGAGCTCATCGCTATCGTCAACAGCTCCAGCGCGTCATTCGCACGGCAGAACGGGCCATTGGCTCAATCATACCAAGGAACATATGCTCGTCGGTTTAAAGACCAACTACGATGATGATGGTAACCTCAAGTTCCCGTCATGGGTCAATCGGGACTTGACACGGATGTCATCGTATCGGAAGTGCGCGAGACGAGTCGTAAACCTGATGAGGTATATGGGCTCATTGAGCGATGTGCCCTGGCGGTCGCAAGATTGAAATTTTTGGTCGCAAACATAACACAAGGCCGGGGTGGGTTAATTGCTATAACCACGATGACGGGCCTAACTATTTGACAGGTGGCTGACTCTAGGGAATCAATTGGGAGGTGACCAGATTTACGAGGAGGATCTGGCTGTAAGGATCAAAGCGAGGTAGATTCTTCCCTTCGACTTCTTGCACAGAGCCTTATTCCTCGACCTTCTCAGATATCCTGAACGCGTCATCGATTCACCTCACCCTACACAACAGAGTCACCCCGTTGCGGCATTCTGACACTTCAATCACATAGGCCAGCTATATAGGGATGCTCCTCGCATCGTAGTGGTTTACAATCGTTGTCTGTATTCTTAGTTTAATTCAGTCTTGGGCCTCTTCCAGGGCTGCTCGTCTGTGGGTTCTGTCAGCCGTGGCCATGCTTTTAGCGCCTCTTAGTTCAAGATTGCTTGCCTTCATCTACAGTCTGTTCTCGCTTGACCTTGAACGGCCCTAATCTTGTTGTGTGATTTATTCAAGCCAAACGTTAACATACCCTACCTCTCGGATTGGAGTTAAAGGACTCCGGGGTTTCTGATGACCCAGCAATAGTGGCTGATCGCGCCATGGTTGGCAAGATATAGGGTCCTTGCTCTCCCGAAGCAATTGAGGGATCAGATAGAGACGAGGATCCCGTAGAAGGATCGCCAGGCCTTTTCCATCTGGATTGGTAGCGGGACCATTCATTCCAGAGTTCTTGGGAAGGCCCAGCGTCAGATGCTACGGGCAGAACATCCCTCGGCTCTTGCTTTACATCCAGCGACTGCGTATCTTATTTCCATGAAATCAGTAGCAAATGAACAAACCTTACGTCTTACTCACTGGAGCGACTGACCATGGAAATCCTCGGAGCATCATGAGGTGATGATACCGAAGCTGCGTCGCTAGACTCGAATTTAATTTGGTGGGAACCGGTTCATGCTTGACACCTATAGTCGCTGTAAAAAATAGCCATGTCACGCAGATCCTACATTGTATAGCAGAAACAAGACGGACGCGCACCTTGGGAACGGCCAGCGTTCAGCCGAGCGATCTCATCTCTCAGTGCCTGGGTCGGCTCATAGGTCGCTGTTGCTGCTGCTCCTTTGAGCTACGATTGTATACTGTACGCTGAAGGTGTCCCTTACCAGTCTGTTGGGACTGGACTGAGGTTCGGCCATAAGGTTCAACTTTGACGGGACCTGGTACAAAATCTGACGATGGTGCCGTGGCATCTGGATATCCTACAGGATCTATATGTAGCGTAGACAGCTAACGATAGATCGGGCACCTACGAAGGGAGTAATTTTGTTCCTGCTTAACATTCTCCCCTCGAGCATGGCTTGAGGCTTGATAAAATGGTTCCGGGGAACGTTTCGGAGTACGTGGCAAAGACTCAGGTAAGTGGTGCGCCAAATTGGCGAGATACGGTGGTCTGGCTATCCAGGTCGGTGCAGGGCACGGATCCCGAAAAAGGCCTGGTGGAGCGCTTGCGTCCGACGGTACATACTCCCTCCAATTATCTAAAAACATCAATCAACTCTATGCGTGTAAATAGACGAGGATGACGGTCTACGGACGTTCTGCAGGATCGCCATTGTCCTGGTAGTTGTATTCAAAGACACAGGACGCGAAGCTCCGGTCCTGAGGCCAGCCCGTGCTGACAATATCGTTATACCTGTGCTTTCCGAGTATCCGGTCTCGATCTACCCCTTCTGAGATCTTGACGATGACTTCATCTTTCTGAGTGAAAGTCGAGATAAGTGCAAACTGAGCAACGGCTCGGACTAACCGTCGACATGGTGTAAACAATGTCCACGACGGACTGTTTCCGGAATACCCAAGATATCCAGGAAGCAAGCCTACCGATGTCCATGGTCCCCCGTTCAGCAGGACTCGGTTTCATTCCAAACGGCTGTGAAATGACGAGATAAACCGAGTCGTCTGCCCTCTTGTACAACGGTTTTGCCATTCTTGAGAATCTTCTCCTGTCGTTTGGCGAGATCGAAACCTTTATTCTTGTTTTTACCCATCGCGAAAAAAGCACAGCGGGATCAAATGTCGTCGCAACAGAGAATAGAACTAGTGCGTGATGGTGACAAAGGAAGCATCTTGGCGCACGCGGTCTATCAACGTTCTGTTCACTCTCGCTATCATTTATCCCCATTCCGAGTTCGAAACTATGTCAGACAAGTCCAGATCACTAAAGTTATTGATACATCTCTAAAAAAGAATCCTAATGCCATGACAAGTAGATGAGTTAGTATGAATTACTCGTTGAGCTCTTTCAACAGGAGCTTGTTCACCGCCCTCGCGTTGTCCAAATACACTGTTGACGAGAACCAAGTCAGAGCGAGCAGGAAAGGCATGCGATAAACCAGGAGCTTACCGTGGTGTCCAGCACGAGGCACAATGTACATACGGGCTCTGTCGTTCCCCGCAGCTTTGAGGTTGTCGATAGAAGTTACACCACCCCTTGGATCCATCCAATCATGTTCGCCGTCTGCGTATGATGTCAGCCAGGGAGAAAGGAAGCGATACACCGAGAAGCACGTACAAACAAAGGATACAGGGATGGTCAGAGCCGAGATTCTATCAACTAAGGGCATGCGTGCGTGGGCACCAGGGGCGAGTATATGCGCTGAGGGGTGTTTGAGATGATGCAATGTACGAAGTCAGGACAATGAGACTGACATATGCAGTATTCCCCGGAGCCCTTTGCGAGGGTGATGTTCATAATGTAGTTGTGCATGTTGCGTGTGTCGTCCTCGTTCAAGGCGCCGAAGCGACGGGAAGAGTACTATATCGTGTCCACGCAGTCAGTACCGTGAAGGGGCGTCCGGCGATATGGAAGCAGACACACCTTGCCCACAAGCATCGGTCCCCAGAACAGACTCGAACGCACAACTTGGAAGGGGCTCCAGCCCTCCTCCCATAAATGGGTGAGTAATCTGCGTCCAAAACTCTCCTTTGTCTTCTCAGCCTGCTGCTCCTGCTCGAGCGCCGCTACCCGCGAATTATCCGCCGCCACTACCCCATCCTCACCCGTTACCTGTCTATCCAGCATCTCTCTTGATGGTACTGTAGCATTTGGGTCTCGCGGGACACCCGCGGGCGAGAGCAGAACAAGTTTATGTACACGCTGCGGATATCGCAGCGCATATACGGTGCTAAAATAAGCACCAAGCGAATGCCCGATGAGTGTCATCTTCTCCAGCCCAGCGCGCTCGCGCCATTCTTCGAGAGAATCGACGAAGAACGACTCGGCTTCGTAGACACGACCTGCAATGTCTCCGCGCTTCGCACGGATGCGGAACGGCACGCGCGCCGAGCGGCCCATACCGAGCCAATCGACGGCATATACGGACGTTCCACGAGTGCTAGCCCACTCGGCCAGGGTGTGGAAGTTGAGGAAGAAGAAGCCTAAGCCTGCACCATAGCCGTGCAATAAGACGGCGGGTGGCGGTGCATCGGGGGAGGGGGCCGTGGACTTGATGGAGAGCGTATTGAGATAGTGCTTGGGTTTCAGAAGCGGGACTCGCTCGCTGCGCGCGATCACAGGCCCATCTACTGGGCTAGGTGGCACCGAGGACACTGATCGGAAGAAGGGCAATCGCCTGGTGGAGGAATAAGCTACGAAGGGAACTGCGTGGCAGACTTGCAGAAATACCTCAATAAGCGTTCCTCGCTGGCGGCTGCCTCCTTCTCCCCTGCTGCCCACCTGGAACATGGTCAAAACGTGGCACGATATGGAAAGCTCACTTCGCACTGACCAACTCCGGAAACTTTCCATGAACGTAGACGGTATATTTCTCGCTGGTGGCAAAGCCGATGTTGTATTATCGAATGACATCGTTCTAAAGCTAGTAGTAGTAAGTCGAGCCAGAGCCAACAGAAGAAGAGATGGAGGAGATGGAGAAAACAGATGTGAAGGTTGCCCCTTTCACGAGCTTTTACGAGCTTCACAGCAGGTCGGGCGTTGTGTGTGAGTTGAGTACCGAGCCCGAGCCACGCGCATCTCGCCTTGTCCACAGTGCCTGACGGCAGGCAGGGCAACGTCATCACATTAACGCATGGCATGCCAATCGCTGACTCTCACTGACAAACCTCTGCGCAGCTCTCGCACGCCTCTCTAAGCAACCTCGAAACCGGCGCCATTATCTTCCGACGCAGTTATCGGGTGATATTGTGACATGCACTTCCGCGGGCCACTATATGACAGACGAGGTGGGTCGCCAGTTGCTGACGAAAGAACCTGAACGTGCTTACGGTACATGCAGTACATACAATCTCCTCATATTGCATCGCATACATTACTGCATATCTATCCCGTGAATGCGATGCATTGCGCTATCGCCTCTTCTCCTTGTCTGAATGCTATGATCCCCGATGGTCTGGCCCCCTTCGATCGATTGCCCGCATATACGCGGACTCCGTAGTCCAACGCATTGCCCTGGATGGATGCACACAGGGGCTATCCCGTGCTTGATTTTACCGTGCGCAACATGCAGCTGACGGGGTCATACAAGAAACTTTACGTTACATTCCGTGTCTATCCCGACACGGTTTCGTGCAAAGACACGTGGGGCATGAACATGTGCCCATCACGCCTGCGCCCATACATCGGGCTGAGTGGTTTGATGCTCTCAATGTGCTCCCCATGCTTGAGGTCTTTTGTAGTTATATATGGGTTTGGTTCTGGGTCATGCAACTGAATAGGATGATGTGGTACAGGGGAAAAACACCAAGGAGCAATCTGATCAAAGGGAATTCCACCTTGTTACAAGATAGAATTCCATTTGACCAGCTTGGTGCTCCTGAGTCTTGACACCTTGCTATAGTAGTTTTCCCCCTGCTCAGCTTATGGCTCTTCCTGGAGCAGGCTACACATATGGTCTCTCATATTATGCAACTCATCAGCTGAAACATGCTTCTTCCCCACCCTGCACATCCTGCAACACAAAATAATCACCACTGACCACACTAGTACCACAGTCAACAACAGTGTACTCTGTGATATGACCTGATGGCCCATCCTGACAATGAATTGTCTCATGAAGAAGATCAATTGGTTTGTCACACATGTTGTGGTCAAATTGAACAGCAGCATTGTAAGCTTCCTGGTTGCCAAGCTCTATAAATCTAAAGCAAAGATCAAACAGTGGTTTGGAAGAATAGATCTGACTCACGCTTGCAGGCCAGCTCTATAGCTAATTTCTCCTTCAAATGGATGGTTGTCCAGATCCTGCATTGATAGGCTTTGCAAGCCAGCTTGAGCTGCCAAAACAATTGCAATATGCCTTCAATGTCATGTTATTAAGCAAGGCAGCTGGTATGGATAGACACGCACTGTTCAGGACTGCAAGGTGGCTGCTGAGGGAAACAAATGGCTTCCCATTTCTTCCGAAAATGTTTTCTCCCCTCTACATCATTGATATTTGCCATTACAGATGGATATATTGCAGGGTTGTTCTGGAAATCTGCCTGAATGCATGCCCACAATTGCTCTACATCAGGAAAGTGGAGTGATCGAAGATGTTCAGCAGAACGCTCTGAAACAACAATAAGTTGAGCAGTCAAGTCAATCATTGCTTGCCCAAAGGCATCAGGGATCCACTGCTTGGCAGCATTGGAGCGAGGCATGGTGGTGGTTTGATGAGAGGAGTGTCACAGAACATGACCATGATCCATCAGGAGTTTCTTGTCACATCTTGTCACAAGCTCTGACAAGAATTTGGTTGGGCAAGACAATGACTGGACAAGGACATAAATTTTGAAAAGGAAGACATAGCATACTATTAAGATATATGTCAATAATAATAAACTGTAGCCCAATCTGATCTGTGCACAAACTTGGAAAAGTCAAACCAGGTCACATGTCCCTGCCTGCAATCCAGACTGTGTAAAATCTATTAAGACACCCCCGGTGAAGAGCAGGAATCCATAACAGAGATTCTCTGTCTTTGCCACATATCCAACCTTCACTATTAATTATGGATTGGTTCATAAGATGACCATTCTGGCTCGGAATATCTCAGGCTTACATTTGCAAACAACGATTCTCACAGGCATCCCTTCCATTTTTTAGCTCTAGGTTTGAGGGTCTTGTGATTGTAGTGGAAACACATTTCGGCCGACTCTGAACGAGTCACTGCATTGCGGTTGCCCATGTCATGAGACCTTCGTTTGTAATTCGTGTTGAGTTCTGACCTTGGTCATGGGGCCACCCGCGGCCCATCGTGACTGTTGGGTTGATCCCACGTCACACACAATTGCGGGGAAATTAAAAAAAAAAAAAAGAAAGAACGGCTAAATCGGGACCCAGAAATAAGATATCGGACTTGCACCCAAAGGCAAAGAAGTGCTGGAGAAATCGAGTGAATTCCATTTCTAGGCGTCGCGAATGATAAACTCGCAATCGAGATCGAATGCTGTGGATGAGTCCACGGGTACAGTAAGTAACCTGACTGGTTGGCAAGCAGTATGCACGTGCATTAGTATACGGTTGTCATAGACGACTCGGAGGACATTGACCCGAGGGCGAAACGCTAAACGTTTTTGGGAATGGTCGGGGAACGTGCGCGTTGAAAAGAGAAACGTGCATCGGTCAGAGTTCACCCTTTGATGGAAACCGCCGAACGTGCATTTGAAACTACGGCAGGTGTTGCAAATTCACATGAACTATACCGAGTCCGTGGCGACGCTCCAATGATATCCGCATGGTGCGCGCCTGAAGTGGCCGTACAGAGGGAAGGAAAGAACGATGCAACTCGCTTGCTCTCATGTGAGATACCCACTCGAGGGTATTCAAACGCTATCTCAGCGCTGAAGTAGAATCTCCAAGACACTCTGGCTGCGCAGCTCAAACGTGCGATGCATGCGACGTTCGAAGAAGACCCGCTTCATCGGTCTTCAATAGCCACCGCAATCTCGCAATCTCGCGCTGATGCGCTGTAAATGCCATGCGTTAAGCTGACATGGCAGGAAAGGACCAAAAAAATTTACACAGAGCGAACTCATCACGGAAAATGAGCTCTTCTTTACCATTGAACCACGGGAATCGCCGCCGCCTACCACTAATGACTGACGACATTTTCTATACGAGGCGTAGCGGGATATTCTAGCATTGAGTTAGATCCTAGTACCACCACTGTGTGAATAAAGAACAGCGGAAAAGGGGTTATCAAGAACCTGAATAAGTACCTTGGCGACAGGCACGTTCGTGCCGCAATGCTAGGAAGAGAAGGACAAGGGTGCCACAGACGCACAACTAAGCTTTGGGCGTCCACCGCGCAAAGACAAATGATTCCGCTGATAGGCCCACCGGGCATTGATGCAGTGACATATCGACTTATCGGGACTGGTTGTGCTGTAAAGGAGGGTGGAGCAGCAGATGAAGCCACCCCCTGAGGAATTTCAAAGTTGCCAAACTGGTCTACGTGCTATACGATCTTTGGGTCAGCCCGAGTGTCGAATTAACAGCGATAAACGATTCAGCCACTCAACCGCGCAAGAGGGACAACAAAGCGCAGAGAAAAAGGGGGATAGAGTGAGCATTCACGGGCAGACCCTTTGCCACGCGCACAAGCCAGGATAGATCTCGGACTCATATGATTGGCACCAGTCGAGTGTAACTTGCGACGAGGTATTTCCGCGCTGGTGGCATTGAAAAGAGTGGGAAAGTCTTGTAGAGCAAAAATGTTGAGGAACAGTATGAGGTCCGATAAGAAGGGCTGTCGCTTGGTTTGTATCTTAACGATTTGCGTTGACGGCCCTGGGTCGAGCAGTACGTAACGCGGATTCTTGTTACACTGCTTGCACTGCAAAGAATTCTACCTTTTTTTTCCCATGTCCTCCTAACGATGCTAATGAAATTGGCTCGATTCCTTAAATCAGACTTGCGAAGTGAGAGATTAAGAGGTCCGAACCCTTCTTCCCATCATCGTATAGTTTCTGTTGCCCGTGATCACTTAATCTACGTAAATGGACCCGATAAGAATGATCACTTTGGTATCTAGGTTGAGAATGATAAGGAATGTCTTGGCTGAACCAAACTTGGACTGGTGCAACATCTTCCAGACTAGACGCAGACGCATCCCTGAAAAGAAGAAGGATAGTAAGCTCCTTCAAGAAAGAACACAGACCATGGATGTGTATGAATATACGCCACGTAGCGAGGAGATCCGCTGGTCGGATTCACGACATAAATGTAGTTAGCATGTCACTGCCAACGTGTTCATCGGCACTAGAGTGTATCAGTTGTATGGTAGAATAGCGCCTCGGTACAGTGGGATTCGTTATCGCGGACCGGTAGATGACCCGGATCCCGGATTTACGTCATATATTGGAAGGGTGGGGGTCGCTAAGACGTCCACGTAAAAATGTTGGCGAATTTAATAGGTATGATTAACGGCATGCATCCACTCGATGATAAACGCAGCAGTGAAGTCGGACAACCTCGCGCGGCCACGGCTGTAGATAAAATGATTCAGGATCGGAACTAGCCGAGAGAGGACGGCGCGGGTGCGAAGTCTTGCGCAGACATACAGTACGTCCAGGCCGCAATGCACATCATGACGGCGCAAACTGGATAAGGAAGAAGAAATATCCGCGAAGAGGTCAGATGATGACATGGGGCTTTGCGTGAGGAAGTAAGGAACGCCTCATGCGGCTCGGCGCCTCGATGATCAAGGGCTTGTCCTGCCAAACGTGGGAGGCGCTGAAGGAAAAGCCGTAATGAACTGTAAGCAGGCGAATGTGCGACTGGAACGCACGTTTGTCAGATGAGCACCGATCGAGAAAATGACGGAACCAGCTATGAACGAGGACGTGTTTCTGTCGATTGGGTATTCATTCCCTTGGTCACACCCTAATTTCGCGAAAGGGATTGTATCGTGGAGTGAAGTATGAGCTGGCTTTGAGTTGAACGTGGGGGTGAGGATCAAATAGCGAGTGAGGGACTAAAACAAGCCGCGGAATGTCGGAACGGATAAATGAGGCCGAGCAAAGTAGATAAGGTCGTTGGGGGGGAGTGAGGGGAGGGATGCCGTGAGGCTCCGGAGTGCGCCGAGGGTTAAGGAGAAAAGTTAATGAGATGGGTAATAAAGGTGAAAGTAGGAGTTGGAGACTGTGTGATGAGGACGAAGAGTGAGGGACGTCACCGAGCAGGCAGGGATCAGCTCTAGAGGTAGTGTAGTGTCGATTGGCGTTCGATTGGTTTTTGATACAATTGGTGGTGACGGCGTTACGAGAGAATGGCGCGAGAGACACGTGCGTGTCGAGTATGGATCGTAGGTGGGGCGATGATGAGAAAAAGAGCGTAAATTGTTTCTTGAAACGAGTTGTGGCTCTCCAATCAATGACCTTTGAGGGCCGAGGGGAGGAGGAGTGAGAGAAAAGGAGGTGCGCGGGGAAAGAAACAGGCTTTAGAGGGAGAGGATATCTAAGATTGAATTGTGTGTCATCATTAAGTTATCTCTGACGAGGTCTAGACGCCCGGAACTTACCTCGCCTCGCTTTAACCCTTTTTTTTTCGGCCTCGTCTCATTCGGTATTTTTGTTATCCTTTCTCTCTCATACATCCATTTTCCCCTCTCATCTCCTCACAAATCCATTTCTTGACTGTGTGTGAAGAAGAAGAAGTATAATCCACTTGAACCCTTTACCCCTCTTTGACTGGTTCAATGACGTCGTTCTACCACCACTCCAACTACGCCGCTCGTCCACATTCCCCCCCACGTTCTACAGATATTTCTCCGCCAAACTCGCCGCCGCCATCCCTTCCAAAATCACCTCGTCCCTTGTACTCCGAGCGCTCTATTTCTGATCCTTCCCCTTCAGAGCCACCTGCTCACTCGTCCCTTTCCCCAAACACACATCATCTCAAATCTGATGTAGATCGTTCTCCATTGGATTTCTCCTCAGTGGCCACCATTCCTTTCCCCCCTTTGTCCCGACCTCATATCGCCCCCCGCGAGTCCCCTTTGCCGTCTCATGCGTTTCACGTCATTCAGTCCGCTCGCCCGGGCCTGACATTCCCAACTTCACCTCGTCGTATTCCAAAACCTTTATCAAGTCGTCGCTCCTCCTCCTCCCGCTCTACTGCATCTTCTTCCGACTCTTCCCCTCCGCCTTCTTCTCACAATCGTTCTCCTCAACATAACTCAGCCGGAATTGGCCGTAAGGTTGCCGACTCGCTACAGCTTTTCAAAGAGTCGGTATCGTTGCCCGCGACGGAGGTCATAAACCCCCTTGCATTTTCTAGGGCTTGTTCTCCTTCACGGAGGCGTATAAGCACCCATTCCCCTGCCGATGACGATGACGACGTCATCGGGCCTCACTTTGAATTCGTAAAACGTTCAGATTGGCCGGTGCGAGAGGCCGCCGCTCTTCGTAGAGAGCAGTGCACCTTGGCACTTGACCGCACTCGAACTCGCGAAAGTGAGCCACGTAGGAAGGATCGTGCTGACACGCCTAGGGATGAGGTCAAGCGACAAGACTCACGGGGTCGTACCCGTGATCGCCGACAGCGGGTTGAGCAACCGAACGTTGCTCCCTCTTTGAGTATTCAGTCAACGTCTTGCACACCCTCATATCGTGACCTCTGTCTTACGCCCCTCGTGACGTCTCATTCCTACTCTTCGTTATTACATTCTCCCCCGCCGAGCGAGCGCATATCCACCCCGCCCCACAATTTCAACCACCTGCACGTCTTGCACCTCCCATCATTCTCTCACCAGCGCCAATCCCCATCCACGCACGTGCTCCCGAGATTTCACATTCACGTTCTCCAACTCCCATTCGTACAGTGCCAGAATTACCTTCCCACCTTGTTTACCACGACCCAGTGTCTACTCCCTCTCCATGGACTACAGATGACGAGTCGGCTTGGGAATCAGCCTCTGTCACGAGCACATCGTCCGTATCGTCCCCAACTTCTCCACCAGAGCCACTAGATTCTAATCCCGGTGTGACCTGGCCGACGGATGATGAGTACCATGACCTGTCCAGACATACTCCCGTCGACGACGACGATGACGATGACGACGATCAGTATCACACTCAACGCGACTCCTCAGAAGATATCTTGCCGCATATACCCTTACGTCCTTTCGAAACCAGGTGGGTGGTCACGCTTCGATATACAAATTCACCAAGCGGGCAGTATGCAAGGTTCGTATCCTCCTCTTATTCTTCAATACATATCTAATATTTACATGAAAACGTACAGCCCCTCGTTTCAAGGGAGAATTTGTTTTATGAGGCTGTTGAGCGAGAAGCCCCCCCATTGCTTCACTTCATCCCTCGTTACTTAGGCGTCATGCTCGTTAGCTACCGCAAGGTTCCCAAAAGTAAAGAGACCTCAGTCATACCTGACGATCATGGACCTGCACGGCCACCTCTGCACAAAGCTCTCACTACCGGTTCTTCTGCTTTGCCCACTCGGTTATTATCACCAGAAGTTCATGAAGACACTGACGGTGATGATGAGGCTGAACTTCCAGAAGTTATCCTTGACCGCAACCGCCATATTGTTCCACAGTGGATGCTACGTCGCGCCCTGAGCCGTGCTCAATCGCATCCAGTTGTCTCGCCCGCTAGTCCTCGTGGTGCTCAGCGTTCATTGCGACCGTTCCTTACTGCCACTTCGTCAAGCCCAGACCTTGGCTCACCGGCCTCGCAGAGCAAGGTGGGGTCTACCTCATCAAGCCCAGGTCCTTCGACGCTGGCATTAACAAGCGACGGTGCTGATTTTCCGTTGACGCCTGCCAACTCGCCGAATGTGACTGCAAAGGTGTTACAGTGCCAGCTTCCCACACCGGTGCACGGGAGATTCTTTGTTGGTAGCGAGAACGCCGATGCGAGGGAGGGCGATACGCGCCTTCAGATACGTCATTCTGATCAAGCCCACTCACAGTCGACGTCCCCTTATATTATTCAATCCATGCCGGGAAGCGGATGGTTTGACGGACTTGGGTCAACAACGGTTAACACCAAGCTAAAAGATCATGTATTTGGCACAATTATGCGTAGGTTCCAGCGACGCTACGGCTCTCGATGGAATGGCGGTATGCGCACGGAGGACGAGGGCGACATTGCGGATGCCGAAGTCGAAAGCGATGGCGCTGTCCCTGGGGCTCGTTCCATGATGCGACGACGGAAGAAGCCTGGCCGTGTAGACCGGGTGAAGGCAGAAGACGTTCTCGCACAAGTGGAGTCTTTGCGACGCGTGCAGAGCGAGCAGGTCATGACAGGCGCCGCGAAGATGAGGGCATTTCACGAAGTAGCATCGAGCACGAGTGAAGCGCACGGTGTCTTTGACTTTGAGGATGAACATGAGGCTCGGCTCGATGGTAATGGTGTCGTTATCCGGCGGCGCAGCCATTCTCGGGCGGCGACCATCGACGCACCAATGCTCGGTCGAGTGAGACATCCGTCACCTCTCGAGCGGCCACGTTTCCCCGTTCGCCACAAGGAATCGGACGAAGTCGTTACTCGGCAAAATCATTTCATTCTCATGGAGGATCTTACTGGTCGCCTAAAGCGTCCTTGCGTACTGGATCTCAAGATGGGTACGCGACAGTATGGGATCGATGCCGGGGCGACCAAGAAGAAAAGTCAACGCAAAAAGTGCGATCGCACGACAAGCAGGTCCCTCGGGGTGAGAGTTTGCGGCATGCAGGTGAGTTTGACCTGTCTTTATAGTGATTCACAATGCTTCCCCCAGCCTCTTCTCTCTGCATCGTGTATTGGCGGTTGTCCCCGTTTGTTTCGTCAGCATTCTTCTGAACTGTCCACTGATGCGTACCATGCAGGTCTGGAACAACGTGACTCAGTCCTATGTGACGCAAGATAAATACCAAGGTCGAGAAATCAAGAAAGACGAGTTCCCCACCGCACTCGCGTCGTTCCTGCACGATGGGGAGCGTCTACTGGCACACCAGATTCCATGTATCCTTGGCAAGATCTATGCACTCGCGCGTATCATCAGCCGCCTGCGAGGCTTCCGGTTCTATGGTTGCAGTCTTCTGTTTATTTATGACGGCGACCATGAGGTGCAGGAAGCTTTGAGCACCAGCTATTCTGAACACCCCACCTCACGCAGCCACCGTGGAGAATCTCTCGAGCGCCATCGGAGGCTGCGACAAGTTTCCGAGAAACGTTCTGCAGAACATTCTCCTACTTCCCTTCGACGTTCGCACAGCGACGACGTGCTAGGTGTGCCAATCGACCAACGGTGCTCGCGCAAACGTCGGCGTGGTGAAGTGAACATCCGCATTGTCGACTTTGCACATATGACGACCGGCCATGACTGGCAGCCGTACCCGGAGGGTTTCGATCACCGCGCTACACTGGAAGTCGACGGCGGAAAGGGCTATTCTGCGGACGTCGATCCCGAATCCGGTTTAATTTATGCACGCTTTCCGCCACACGACCCTGATGAACCTGATCGTGGCTTTTTATTCGGGCTGAAGAGCCTTGCCGAGTCGCTCGAGAGAATTTACAACGACGAGCGACTGAGGCAAGTCAAATTGCGCGATGATCCAAGTGCAGCGAAGGACCTGTTGTCCCCCCTGACGGCCGACTCGAAGCGCGTGTTCCAGGAGATCATGAAGCTGGAGAATGCCGACGACTGGGGTTACCTATCGACCTGATTGTCCTCTGCCGCCTCACTTGCTGCAGCTTTTTATCCACTCTCTTTATATCACTTTCGAAACCGCATCTATCTAATCCCCTGCTGTTATTTCATGCTCTCCTCGTTGCACATTATTATTCCTTGCAATCATCACCGTCAGTCTCACACGTATCACAGCTCGTATCACAGCTACATTTCCTTTTGTCGATTTGGAGCCCTCCACGATAATGCCCGTGCCTCATGAATATAATGACATCAACAAGTAGCTTACATGTCTCTGCTGGCGATTCTGTAAACGGGCTCAGTGAGCATAGTAGAGTATACGCGTTTGGTATCTAGGTTAAATCAATAGATTCTAGATTCACTTTTTCCCGTTTCACACATCAGCAAAAACTCAAAGTTGATGTAGCCACTAAATCACACTTGTGAGCATTGAGGGCCGTGACGTGTATGATACAACTAATGGCTGCATGCCGAGTTTACTCAGCGTGCGTCTAAAAGTTGCGATAAATTGGATGGATGCAATATATTACTCCGAGTCCCCCTCTTGGACATATTTATCCCGAATATCCTTCCATTGTTTCTGACAAAAATGTGATGTGAGCAAAATCGAGACGGGCGGAGGATAAAAGTCTTGCATACTCCGCGGTTCCAAGAATCCCAAAATCTGGACACGGCGACATCAAAACCTATACCGAACGCAAAGGCACCGACAAAGATTGACGTCACGTAGACACCTGCGAATTTAGAGAGTGAGGTTGAATCGAGTGAGAGGAACGAACTCACTGTTTCGCTTGACGAACGTGTTGTAAAAGGCAGTGGAGAGCTGTGAAAAGAAGAGACGAGAGTTGGTCACTTTAAGAAACGAAAGTACGAGCGAAAACCCTCACTGCCATGCGTGGAATGATATGGATAGAAAGAGAGAGCTCTGGATGTTCTTTTGGTGTTGTCCTAGGTGCGGACGCAGTCGCGGTCGGAGTCTGAACGTGAGTTCGTTCCGCTCAAGCTACCAAAGCCAACTGCTATCCAGTAAAAATAAACATGGCTCTGAGAGTGCTGCGAGCCTCCTCCTCTTCCTCTTCAAATCTAAATCTCTCGCGACAGTCCTGGCGTTGTCTTTCCACTTCATCACTACGGTATCAGGGACCGTATCTCCATAGCACATCCTATCCCACCACCACCACCAACGAGGACAATGAGAATGGCCCCGACGACAACGATGACGGTAGTGACGACGGTCCGCCCACCAGCACCGTCTACTCCCGCCCCATCCCAAGTACGAACCCACTCCGACATAGTCTAACACTCTCCAAACAAATCGAAACGTTTCCCTATCTTATCCACGTCACCTGCACTCGTAACAACACGCACATACTCATCCACAACGAGCACGGCCAACCTTTGCGAAACGCGCGTTGGACCGGTGGCTCTTGCGGCTTCAAGGGCGTCCACCGATCCGGCTACGAAGCCGGTTATCAATGCGCCGTGCGCGCGTTTGCGCGCGTCCGTCAGCTCGCGCAGGAAGGTGAGGCACCCGGCGCACGGTTCGAAGTTCGTTTTAGTGGGTTTGGTCAGGGTCGAGAGGCGGTGGTGAAAGCGCTCATGACTAGCGAGGGGGATGAAGTACGTCCGTTCGTGTCGCGCGTTACGGACTGCACGCCGATTAAGATTGGAGGGACGCGGGCGAAAAAGACGCGTCGGTTATAGCGCACGTGTGTCTGTCTGTGTGCGTTTTTCGCCCTCGCGTGCGTCTGTCGCGTGCGTTCATTCGTCTGATTCACTACGGTACTATAGAACAAACGAGTACCCAAAAGTACGTGAGGGCATCCGTAATCGTCCCTCTTCTTAATAGCGCAATCTGGCGAGAATGCCTACCCAGGCATACCTACCTCATTAGTGGATACTCATTTACGTCGTTAGCGTGCAAAACCTAACTTAAAACATGGTAGCTCCATGACCGAGGGAGTTGGCGATGTTTCTTTTTCTTTCGCTTGGCGAGATATGACATTGCGAAGACACCCCAGAACCTTGCGTCCCTTGTTAGGAACAACAGCTGACCCGATTCATTGGCGTCGACGCACGTGCCATGTGCTCATGATGAGCTTTGCTTTTGTTGGGTTTGACGCCAGATCACTTGTGAACGTGGAGCGTGGCAAAATCTAGTAAATGGTAATGTGAAGCAAAAACAAATCCGTGTATCAGGTGACGCTACTACTGCCTGCCCTGCCTAGACAGCAATCGGCGGCGTAACAGGTATTACATCCTCCGTGTCCAGCCGCCTCCGCTTAGAGGCAGGGCCCTCGTCTGGTGGCTCGTCATCGTCCACCACAACGATCGGCGATGGCGGGTTAGCCTCCGCCTCCGCTTGTACATCCGAAGCGCCCGAAGGCGAAGGCGTGGGCAACAACGCGTCCATAGGCGGTGGTGGAGCGCTGCGCGGAGGCAACGGCGCGGTTGTGAACAGCGCCGTACCTGGAAGAGGCGGCGATGGCTTCTCCCTCCTTTCCGTCCCTGCATTGCCGGACGCTGCGCTGCGAGTGCGTTTTCCGCGACCACGCCCGCGCGTACGACCCTCCGTCTTGATGCGTTCCTTGAGAAAGCGTACGATATGCCCCTGTAAGATCTCGAGCGCCTTCTGTGCGCCAAGAGCTTCCAGCTCTCGCAACTGCGGCGGCGTCAGATGAGAGAAGATTGTAGGATTGAGAATCAACTGGTTCTCGTGTAGAACAATAGGGGGCGTCGAGAGGTGCGACGTGCTAGAACTTGCGCCCTCCGTCGCACCAGATGAGGCCGAGGCCGATGGATGAGAGGCGGGAACGGGTCCGACAATGATCGGGAGAATGACGGAAGCTGGTATAGGAGGTATAGAAGGGGGGAGGACAGTGTGCGGGGCCATCAAAGTTGAGGGGGTATGTGTCGACTGCGCTGATATCGAGTCTGTATGTCCAGGGGATCGTGGCCGTTGGTCAGCCTTGACTGTCGACCCGGCTGCAGAACCTTGCGCCAGCGGAGATGCAGCTTCCCTCTTGAAGGCCAAGGGAGCGGATGTAAGAGGTGGTGGCAGCGGCGTTCCTTTGGGTTCACCGCGCACACTACGTTTCAAGGGAGGTTCAAGCGTACCAGCTGTGGCAGACTTTCCCTTCCTCCCACCCACTTTGGAATCTTTACCGCCACCAGTAGCACTAGTAGCAGCGCGGGCTTCTTGCTCCTCGAACATTCGCTCGCTGTCCGCTTCGACTGACCAGTAGAAACCCTTCCCACGCTCGCCAGCGGACCTCTCGACTTTCCGGAAGGCACGGTTCGAGGAAAGATTATGTCGGACTGATTTCTATATCAGGCGGTAAGTAGGACACAATTCGACACGTCACAGTGAAATGGAAATACCTCCCAACCCGTCTTCTCATTGAAACGATACCAGTCAAAGTTTTCCATCATCCATGAAATGATATCTTGCAACGTGGCTTTGCCTCCGAGTGATTTGATAGCGCGGTAACAAAGCTGTGCATATGTGAACGGTGGTTTCGGTGGCATGTCTTCCGGAGCTGGTTTTGGTATCGGTGTAGGAGCTACTAGCTGCTTACGAGCCTTTCCCGTTGTAGTCTTCACCTTTCCTATTGCATTTGAATTGGGAAGCGCCGCTTGAGTCACGGGAGGAGGTAGGTGGGGGGCTCTATGCGGTGGGGAAGATACCGGACCAGGCGGAGGGGAGGCGGAGGGAAGCGGGGAAGGAGGCGATAAAGAAGTAATGTCAACGGATGGAGAACGCGGACGTGTAGGAGACAGGTGGGGACTAGGAGATAGGGAATCTTCAGGAGGGGGCGGGGGTGGGAGCACGAAATGGAACGTGCGCGACGCTATCTGTATCTGCGAACTGCCCGTGTGTCAGTGGGTGTAAGGGAACGTGTGAATAGAAAGAAATTTACCGCCCGCTCAGGGGAACTTTACTTCCCTTGCCACACCACGTCCCATCGACCCAAGCACCGTTCCTGCCAAGTACCACCAGAACGAAGCGTTCTTCTTCCTCCTCGTACTCGATGCGGGCATGGAGACGAGAAACGCTCTTAAGAGGGCCAAGGTCAACGTCCACTTGAGTTTGTTCGGAGGAGGAAGCAGTGGATGTAGGGATGCAACGACGGCCGATGGTGACGTTGAGGGTCTGGAGGTAGTAGGTGAAGTTTGGGAAGACGAGGCTGTAGTACGCGCTAATCTTGTCCGGGACAGGCTCCGCATTGAAAGAGGTATCGTCTATTACAGCCGAGACACGTTGAGAGACGGGGGGAGATGCTGTGCGTGAAGCCATTAGTGAGGATATCTCGAGAGATGAAGCAAGACACTCTCTGCCGGCCATGGCCCTTGGCGTCACTCGTTTACCTCATCATCACGTGAAGTTACTCACTCCGGCTCAACAAGCTAACCTCATAACAAATGGCCTTTGAGTCTGCCAAATCTACAGCAGATAAGCTCGCAGACGACAATGTCGACTCGACAGACACAGACCTTCGTTATGCTGCATATGGTGCTCGTCTCAGAACAGCTCTGAGAGCTGGCCATCGCTATTTAGCCTACGTGCGTCTTGATCTACTTTTATTCAACTAACCCTGCTTATAATCGCCTCATCAGACCAGTGATGTTGGAGAAGCATTTCGACCCATAGTACCCCCTTCCTTGGTGACAGCGGCCTATGGAATTTCTTGGCTATATTTGGCAGGGTAAGGTCCCACATGTACATTGTATTCTATCATACCCACACTCGTTCCCAGTGACGTAGGTTACGAGTCTTACAAAGCTCACCGGCGTGGACCTACACCCTTCCAAGCTGCTCATTTTACGGAACCAACCCGGGTGGGTCTAGTTGCGGTCAAACGGGCCGCTTTCCAATCTGTTGCCTCGATGTGAGTTCTCGTCACCTTATCGTCCACATGTTCCGTGCACTTGACGTCGCTCACACCGGTAAATCAAGGGCCCTCCCTGCATTCACGATTCACACTGCGGTAAAACAAGCAAAGAAAGCGTTTGACAAGTCAAGTAATCCCCGACTCCGTGCATGGGGTCCGACGGTTACTGGTCTGGCTATCGTCCCAGCACTTCCTTACATCTTCGACCATCCTGTAGAAGTAGCCACTGATCATGCTTTCGAATGGATCGAGCAAAGACTAACAAAGACTGACAAAGACTCAGGGTCTAATGTCGACTAGTTCACATTTTCACATACATACCATCTCTTATTCGGATTGTCTACAGCAGAAACCGAGGATATCAAAATTACAGTTACTTTAGTAACACAAGGTGACAATAAGTTATTGAATCACTCTCTTTGAATTTCCCGCTGCCACTCGGTAAAATCACCCGCGTGAAAGGGAACTCAGACCAGACGACCCAATGCAAGTGGTATGGAACTGATAGAGTCAGGTGGAATTACACCAGCCTCTGTGACCACAGCTGTGATGCTGGAGGGGGGAGTAAGGTCATATAATGGGTTGAGAATCTCAAGGTTGGGCTGGTTCTGAACGATCAGGGCAGTCGACGGTCGGTTGTGAGGAATGGACGAAAATGGATCGCCAGGGGGAGCTAGACATGCGCGCTATCAATGCCACGAAATTGTGAAGATGAGCATTGCAAATTACCTAGTTCATTCTTTGTAAAACTGTCTAGACGCACGCCCTCGGAAAATTTATAAGTTTCGCAGCAAACCACGACAGGTACAGAGTGTTGCTTTGCCATCATTGCTACAAGCGCCGTACCGGCACGAGAAAATACAGCGCCGTTGGAGTGGATGGAATGCGCACCGACCAAGACGGTCGAAACTTCAGAAATGACAGAACCCAGGGCCGGTAGAAGAAGGTAAGTGCATGGTATGGAAGCGGCCGTAAGGACGGAGAGGAGGCGTTTTCCTATGGTGATGTTAGCAAAAGGTGCACGCTAAAGGGAAGAATAAAGAATACCCTCGAGCATCGGTCGCGAGTCCACAACGATAACAGAAAATCGCGTTCCCCCAGCCCATGCTTCCAGCAGAGTTTTCTGAACGACGGATGACCTGCTCACGTGGTCAGAAGTGAGCACAGAGACAAGACAATGAGGCAATCACCTGGCGTATGTCAGCACAACATCACCATCATGAATCTTCTTCATTGCAGTCTCTTGAATGACCTGATCAGCAATGATAATCCGATCTCGGATGTAATTGTCTATGTTGTCGCAGAGAGCATCCTTTGCCTATGGGTCAAGTCAGGGCCCAGGGGAAAGCAATGTGGTATTCGGAACGTACGTCCTGTTCAGGGAGATCGATATCGGAGCCACTAATCTCCATCTTGAGCTGGCGAATCGCGTTTCCCATCGTCACTGACATGGGACGCGCAGATACGAGATGGCTAATTTGCACGGAAAGATGTGTCATGAGGTGTCTTGACAAGGTGTTATTTGGCGGAGTTGTGTAGTCTTGAATGACCTCCACAAAGTATCAATTAGCATGGCTCCATATTAGCCAAGGACGCCCTACTCGTTTGAATACTGAGAGCGTCGCGATGCATCGCGCGTTGGCGCCACAGATCTTGAATCCAGCGAACATCAATCCGAGTCGGACGATGGCTGGATGCACATCTCCCTTGGTGAGATGTACCACGGGCTTTTGAAAGGCAAAGTGAGAAAATATGCGTAGACCACGCGAGCGTCCCGCAGCTTCTTCAGCGGCAGCGGCTGCCTTTGATTCCTTCGTACTCTTGCCCGACGGGGCACTTGGACCTGCGGCTAGAAAACCTCTTGCTTGCACGGGACTTTCGCTACCCCTACCACTCTTCTTTTGATTTGGCGGGGTAGGAGCGGCTGAACGTGGTGATTTGGTAGTTGTACCACCAGTCTGAGGACCAGTCGTAGCTGCTTTGGTTGCTTTTGCAGCGCGCTGACGCTCCTGGATCTCTCTTCGTTCGGCTTTGGTCATTTGTTTCTGAGACTTGGGAGGTGCTCCTGAGGATGACTGATCATTTTGACCAGTAGGATTACTCTGCAACGAGAGGGAGGGTGGCCCGGGATACCTATGTTGATTCTGAGGGATCGATGACATGGCCAGGGTAAGAAATAAAGCAGAAAATGAGAAGCTGGAATAGCTTTGCTTGATGGTCCATAAAAATGAGTCACGAATAACCCCGTGGCGAGGACTTTCCGTTTTCAATCATCATTACGTTATCGTTCGAGGACACGACACCACCAGAATTTACAGTGTTCGAGATCCTCTCTCTTATCTTTTCTTCACAAAATATTCCTTCACCCAAAAATATAGCTTTTTTGCTTTACTCAACATGGTATCTTCCTCTTTTTCTTTTTCTCTCCCACTCATCCTTATCCTGACTGTTCCAAAAGGGTGTTCCCGCTCTGTTCAGATGGCTAAGCAGAAAGTATCCCAAAATGAGTGCGTTTTTCCTGACCTCAAATAGTCTTTTTATTTAGTTTTACTTCTTACCTAGTCAGCCCCGTCATCGAAGAAGATGAGAGTAAAACGCAAGATGAGAACGGGAATGACGTGGTCCTTCCTACCAACATGGCCGGTCCAAATCCTAACGACGCTGAGTTCGACAACCTCTACTTGGATATGAACGGAATTGTGAGCCTATCTATACCCCGTCTCTTTCCGACGGACCCGTTGAACGTCTCCAGGTTCATCCTTGCACTCATCCGGAGGGTAAAGTCCGTACGCTTTCGACTGACAACCAGTCAATTTTCTTACTCTCACCACATATAGCCTGCGCCAGAGACAGAAGGTGAGATGATGATTGAGGTCTTCAAGTATACGGAGCGTGTTGTCAACATGGTCCGACCTCGAAAGCTTTTGTTCATGGCTATTGGTGAGTTCACCCTTTCGTGTCCTTCAGCATCGGCATATACCTCCCCCAATCAGACGGTGTTGCTCCCCGCGCAAAGATGAACCAGCAGCGCTCACGACGATTCCGTACCGCGCGGGATGCACAGGAGAAGGAAGAGGCTCACAAAGAGAATGTTGCAATGTGGGAAGGTGTGCAGAAGGCTAACTCTGTACCGCTACTAAATTGACATCCACTCTCAGCGATGGGGAAGACTTTAAGTGATGATGACAAGAACAGGAAGCCACCGTGGGATTCCAACGCTATCACACCAGGCACACCCTTTATGGAGCTGTTGGCCAAGTCGCTGCGATATTGGGTCGTCCAAAAGTTAAACGACGACCCCGGTTGGAAGCAGGTCAGTCACACGCTCTCTTCCACCCCTCTCCCACAGGTGGCTCACATGTGCTCAGCTTGAGGTGATAATCTCAGATGCTAGCGTCCCCGGCGAAGGTGAACACAAGATTATGGATTACATTCGCCGACAGAGAGCGAATAAAGGACATAACCCCAATACTCGTCATGTCATCTATGGTTTGGTGAGTTCATGTCTGTACCACTGAATGTCTGTTACTCATGTTACTCTGTAGGATGCTGATCTTATCATGCTAGCACTGGCGACACACGAGCCTCATTTTAGGGTTTTGCGGGAGGATGTGTTTGCTAATTCTGTCAGCTCCACTGCATGTCGTCTCTGTGGCCAAGAAGGACACTTTGCTGCCCAATGTACTGCATTGAAGTCGGAAATACAAAAGCCCTCGCCCTCGGAGAAGAAGCCGTTTATTTTCCTCGACGTCAGCATTCTGCGCGAGTACTTGGAATTCGAACTCAATGTCACCCATGCCCCATTCCCATTTAATCTTGAGATGGCGATTGATGACTGGGTACTCTTAATATTCTTTGTCGGCAATGACTTCTTGCCCCATCTTCCATCACTTGAGATTCGAGAGGGCGCAATCGATACCTTGCTCAAAATTTGGAAAGATGAGCTCCCGAGAATGGGTGGCTACGTCACCAACCATGGACAATTAGTGCTGCATCGTGCCCAGATTATTCTTGAGGGTCTTGCAAGGCGTGAAGATGATATCTTTAGGAAGCGTCGTGAATGTAAGCCTAGTCAGTTTGTCGTCCTCTGAGCGGTGTTTATAGCCACCTCTAGCTGAAGAACGTCAGAACCAGAACCAGAATATGAAACGGCGCAAATTGGAGACTCAAAGCATTGGGACGGGTCCCTCTCCGAGCCTAAATTTGACCGCCGATCTAAATTCTCCTCGTAGGCTAGGCGACTTTGCTGCAAAGGCTGATTCTATTGGAATGGGAGGCATCAAAGATGCAGACGCAATCAACAATGCTGGTGCTGCAGCATGGGCTCTCGGTGGTTCGAATCGCGACGTCGTCGCAAATCGTGCCGCCATACGAATGGCCAACCTGAGTGCGGCAGAGACGCTGAAGGCTGAGATGGCCTCGCTGATGCCGGTAAAGTCCCGCGCGCAAACGTCAAAACCGATCGTAGCTCCCCCGCCACCCGCGACTGCGCCCATCGATTATAGCGCGGGGCCTGCTACTGCGGCTGGTGTGGATATAGCGGTCCCCGGGCTCGGGATTGGGACTGGTGATCCTCCTCCCGAACCGGTCCTTGCCAATGCTGGCGCGGACGACCCGAGTGTCGATGGGGTTGATATGAGCAGTGCACCCGCTGCTGATGAGGTTGTCTCTGTTACGGGTGTGAAGCGACGCTATGAGGCTGTAGCGGATACCCCTGCAGATGAGGATTCTATCGGAGATGATGATGACAAGGAGACGGATTCTGCATCTAAGAACCTTGCTTTCAAGGTCAACGCTGATGGAACTGTTGAACAGGAGGATACGGTTCGGTGAGTTTCCCGTATTCTCTAAAATGCGCGCTTGCGCCTGAAGCCCTATTCTAGACTCTGGGAACCCGGATACAAAGAACGATACTACCAGCAAAAATTTGGCGTCGAGTACACAGATCAGGATTTCAAGAAAAAGTACATGTTTATTCATTGTCACAAGTGCAGTGCTCACGCCGCCCACTTCAGACTCACGACCCATTATGTTGAGGGTTTAGCTTGGGTGCTCGCGTACTACTACCAAGGCGTACGGTTACATTCTAACCCGATCACTGCATAGTAGCTAATGTACCTGATACCCAGACACCTTCGTGGCAATGGTTTTATCCCTACCATTTCGCTCCTTTCGCTGCCGACTTCGAGGAAGTCGACAAGATGGACATACGTTTCGACCTCGGCAAACCTTTCCAGCCCTTCGAGCAGCTGATGGGGGTGTTCCCGGCCTCGAGGTCAGTTCTTGTAAGTACTTGTAAACATTGTCCTGACGTGCGATTCTTCTGCAGCCGGAAACACATACCAGCGGTCTTCCACTCACTAATGACGGATGAGGACTCTCCTATCATCGATTTCTACCCGACAACATTCGACGTCGACATGAATGGCAAACGAATGGCATGGCAGGGGGTTGCCCTTTTACCTTTTATTGACCAAAACCGCCTTTTGGACGCAATGGCTGTGCACTCTCCTGAGCTGACTCAGGACGAAATACGACGAAACGCGTGGGGGAACAATGCCATCTTCACATCCGAAAAGCACTCTTTGT
This sequence comes from Lactifluus volemus, assembly GCA_022376515.1. Lineage (NCBI taxonomy): Eukaryota > Fungi > Basidiomycota > Agaricomycetes > Russulales > Russulaceae > Lactifluus > Lactifluus volemus. Next base: position 922,836 of record WTXI01000006.1, on the reverse strand, counting down.
ACCCATCCCTTGAGGCTCTGTATGGGAAGAAAAAGAGACAGGACGTGAGTTGCTTGTCAGATTCACTCTATTGTTTGTCCCTTACAAGCTTTTTAGCCTGTTCCTATTGATGTCGACGCTAGTAAGGGCATCAGTGGGAGCACGCTCCCGGACCCTGACTGTATCCCCGGTTCCACTTACTATAGTCCTCTTACCGAGGAAGGCCAGCCCGATATAAAACACGACCGTTCATTATCTGCTATCTATCTCTTCCCTAAGCAACTGAGCCCACATCGTTCAGTACTCCTTCCTGGGGTACGCCGCCCTTCCCGTGTTCTTGGCGCCGACGATTTACGAAATGGTGGGAACCGGCGTGGTGGAGGCCCAGGTAGAGGCGGCTATCACAGTCATAACGACTACAATAACCATTCGTCAACCTATGCAAGCCAACCACACTACAGCCAACCGCTGTCATCGTACAGCAACGGGCGCGGGCGCAGCTTTCATGATTACCCACCCTCACACTCTTCGTACCCGTCTCGCCCGCCGCCACAACAATATGGCGGGGGTTACGGTTCGAGCGGCCCCCGAACATACACACCGCATTCCTCGTACAACAACAACCACTCTTACTCGAATGGTCGGGGGGGATATCAATCGCGGCCGACCTCGAGCCCGTACGGCAGGGGTGGATATCACTCTGGACCTCCAAGCAGAGGTGGGCACGATGGACCCAGGGGTGGGGGATATAATAGTGGCGGCAGCGGAGGGGGTGGCGGATACGGCTATGGATATGGCGGAGGGTTCAGCGGCCCTTCGTCACATTCGAGCAACTATAGTTCTGGCACCTACGATGGTGGCTACAGCTCAGGCCGCGGTGCCCCACCGCGAGGGCGTGGTCGAGGCAGAGGTTATTAGGTTCCAGCAGTCGTTGAGACCACTTTCAGCTCTACTCTCTTAGTCTTATTTTTTCTTTGAATATTCCCTCACTTTTCTCCCATTTCATACACGTTACACAACGGAATATGACATGGGAGTTCCATGCGCAAGTCTAGCCTGCTGTGGAGTGGTGGGAGGGAAATGATTCTTGTTCTTTGTTTGATTTGATCAAGGGTACAAACTTTCGGTTACATGCTACTTTAGCGCCTAAGGTCAGAAAGATAGATAGATATACATGCAGGGCGATAGGGCATACACGACCCTAACCCAGATCCCAATTCTTAACATCTTCCATCAAAACGGTGGGCCAAGGGACCCATCACGGGGGGTAATACAAGTGATATACAGCGCATACGTCCTCTCGCGCTCGCGAGCCCGACGACGAGCCTTCTTTTCCTTGTGCTTGCGCTTCTTCTCGGCCTTGCGTTCTGCCTTCCTCCTCTTGGAGTCGGCAGCGTACGAGCCATAATAGCCTCCGCCCGCGGCACCGCGGCCGTACTTGTCATCAGAACCTGCGGAATCGGAAGAAGAGTCGATCGAGCCACTCGAATCCGAGTCTGAATCTCCGCGAAAGCCCGGTAGGTGACGATCGATGTGACCATACCCTTGTCCGGAGCGTCGCTCGTGGCCCTTGTAGAGGACGACTTCGACGCCTCGCGGGTGGAAGAACGAGTTGTTCCAGAGGTCGATCAGTTCGGCGCCGACGGCCGAAGGCTTCGATGAGCGGTTCGGGTCAGATGTGGGCAGCTTGCCGGCCCATGAAAGCGCGAGGTCCTTGATAAAAAAAAAGAAACATTTCAGCAATCGACACCCCCACCAAAAAAAAAGTATCACACTTACCTGGATGAAGCGAATCCAATCTTCATGGTATACGTCATGCGGCACAAGCACCATCGGCATCTTTGGCATATTATCGTAAAAGTCGTCCATATCTTGGATCTTCATGGTATCAAAGAAAGTGTACGATTGCGCCAGGTTGGCGGGGCGGCTGAACCCATCGGGCGGCGGCAGCAACGGTTGCTCGGATCCGCCGAGAAGTGCGCCTCCGCCGACGTGCGGGGAACGCGGCATACCATAGAAGCCAGGCTGGCCAGTATAGGGGAGAGGTGATGTGCCCGGGAGGGGCGATGCCCCACGGGAACGTGGCGCGGGAGGGTAAGGGCCGGGGAGGGGAGACGCCGCGCGGGATCGGGGTCGGGCACCGTACGGAGGAATTGCTCCAGGAATGGGAGATGGTGCACGAGACCGCTGGCCGTATGGTGCCATACCGGGGATAGGCGAAGGTGCCCTGGAACGCGATAGGATAGCCGGCTCGGGGGGGTAGCCAGGTGATGCACCGTGATAGGGCGAGGCAGCACGTTGGTATGGGTCCGGTCCAGGTCCGGTCGGCGGATGACTGGGAGTCGGGTATCCTGCGGCAGGCGCATATCCAGGATTTGATACAGTTGCGAGAGGGGATGGAGGTGCGATCGGGCCTAGATATGGCGAAGGTGGTCGAGCACCAACTGGATAGCCACTTTTTCGACCCCCAATGTCAACGCCATCCATGCGCCTCTCGAGATCACCCATCGGGTTCGTGTACCCCCCATACGGGCTGCCCATCGAACCAGGGGCGGCAGGGTAGCCACTGCCGCCAAATCCCCTATCGCGAACCTGGCGCAGTTCACGCTCTTTCTCTTTCTTAATGCGCTTTGTGGCCTCTTTCTCTTCTTTGTGGATCCGCCGCTCCTCATCTTTCTGCCTACGAACCCGCCAAGAGGCGGTGTCAGGAAAATGGACATTCTAGCTGGGTTAGGTCACCGACCATTCCCTCAAGGCCTTGTCATCCCTGTTCGGTCCCCCTCTATTCCAAGAAGTTATGAAATCCTGATCGGTTCTTCTTTATCAAAAGATCATAGGGTAAAGGGTTGTATCGCGTACCGAGTTCGCAGGCTGAGCATTGGTGGGTAAAATGCTGGTCGCTTCAGCTGGTATCCATTGTATGCCACTCACGACACCAGTATTGGTCTGATAACTGATGGACGGAATCGTTAATAATACCACCTGACACACGATGGAAGGAGAGCATCAACCTGACTGGTACAGCCCTAGCGAGAAATAATCAATATGGTACACAAACGATGAAAGCGATCGATCATTTCACTAACTTGAAGGGGTGGTATATAAGCTTGCCATCAGGACTGGTGGAAGTAGTATAAGTTACTGTTCCCGGCTGAATTTGGCCCCCAGGAGACATGGGCGGCTGCTGAAGGGCCTGAACTGGAGGAACAGGGCTAGGAGGGCCATATGGTAACATTGGGCTCGGTGCGCGGTACATCGTCAGGGATCACTTGAAGATGAAAGCTAAGGATAAGGGGGTGGGGCTACTGGCGAGACCCCCCAATATATATATTGCAAAAAGCAGCCTCATGCGACACCACGCGGAGCTGGCGCCAATCACTGATGACAGTCACCAACCCCAGATAGCGGTCTCGGAATATTCCCCACTCAGCATCGAGGGTACACGTGCAGAAATATATACAAAGACTCCGTGGCTGCAGCATCATGTCATGTAAACCTCCACCAGATGAGAATGACGAAAATAAAGATTATGGCGGCTAGGGGTGCATATTGTCGCATCATGGCGTTGAAATTGATGTTACGTGCTGCCTTGCGGTACTTTTCTGACTCTGAACGAAGAGAGCTTGATAGGTGCGACATTCCTAGAGGACAACATAAACTTCTTCGCACTAGATCAATGGGAACCAGGTTGGAAGCACATACTGTCGAGTGAATCTCCTCGCCATAATAACTCCTCCATATTCTTTGTCATGATTCTCGTCACATCCTGTAGGTCATCGTTGAGTCTGTCTAAATTAGACCCTGAACTTGCTGCCCGCGTGTCCTGGTACAGCCTGGCAGTCTTGGACATGAACGTGTCTGTGTATTTCAATGAGCTAGCCTCACAAATGCCACTACAGCAACTTACCAAAACCAACAAATGCGTATGGCTTCCTGACTGTCTCGACCTTTGGACCATACGAAGTGGAGAACTCCTTTGAGAGTTCGTCCAGGTAGGAGAACGCAAGTTTACGTGGGTAGGACTTGTCTGCGATGGTCAAATATACGACATTATCGGCTATAAGATAGCTAAAAGACGCGGCGCATTGAGAAGTGCTTGGCTGAGTAGTGGTGGGCGGTAAAGACGAGACGTACTGGTGTGTATATGGACCACTCTCGATAGAAAGCCGTGGCTCCGAATTTGAGGTTAAGCGCCTGAATAAGACCTTGGCTTGTTGCTTGTGCTCTTGTAAGGCCTGCTCTGTCTAAGGGAAAACCATCGCATGCGCCGGGGTAAAGTCAGTGGCAATGAAGTATGTCAATAGAATGGTGTCGCACTTGCTCATCGTCTACGCTCGCCGCGAGGGGTAACGCATCAGATGCACGGACTACGATCGTTGTGCGAACCATTTGGCTTTGAAGAGAGGTCAGCGGGTGCTTTACTTTAATTTTAGTTTTAGTTTCTGACTGACGTGGAGTTCACCGCTCACGTGATTGTCACGTGATGGGTTGCCACTGCGACGCTAGTCCGTTTACAGCTGATCATCAACGATATCGATTATACCTCATGGCTATCTCAGACTTGTTCAATGTCAGGAAACAGGTACAAACTGATTTTTTGTCTCGCTTGACACTTCTAACGTCTTCTAGCTCGTTTTTTATGGGGCATATCACACCAACCCAATCAATGTTGCCATCCACATCGTTTGCGTCCCTCTCATCGTGTGGTAATGTTTACCAATATGCTTATCAAGTCAGCGACGTTTACATAGCAATAGGTCATTGCAAGTATTAGCCTATGATTGGCCGCGCCCTAGATTCCTCCCCCAGATTCAATACCAGCTCAATGACTACCTTCATTTTGAAGTTACCTACGGAACCTTACAAACGGTAGTATGGCTTGCATATTACTACGTCCTTGAACCCTTTGCCGCAGTGAGGTTGTTTCTCGTCACCATTTATCTCATCCTCAACTGTTACAGCTCCTATATACCCCCCAGGCGATTTTGTCTATTTTGACTGCAAATGCTTTTGCTCAGAGAGCCGACCATCAACAAATTGCTCTCTTCGTACAAGTGGCGGGCTGGATCGCCCAGTTCATTGGACATGGGATTGCCGAAGGCCGAGCCCCTGCGCTCCTAGACAATCTTCTCGGAGGTAATAACTCGTCGCGTCAATCCAGTACCTACTCTAACTTTCAATCACTTTTTAGCTTTTGTTCTCGCCCCTTTTTTCGTTCACTTGGAAATTCTCTTCAAGCTTGGCTATAGACCAGCAATGCACCGGCAACTGAAGAACGACACAGGTGTCGCGATTGCCGGATTCAGGAAGATTGAACAAGCCAAGAAGCGCGCTGCAGGAAAGCAAGGGCTTTGAAATTGGTTCACTCTGTGACACCGATACCCTCGGGCGTTCACTGTACGATGTCACCCGAGAGGTGAAAATGATTACTGATAATTTCCTCGATTTAACTCATGAGATCTGCATGAGATACCGTAGCTCTCGTCACTTGCTTTTGTTATTTATATGCCTTTCTATGTAAACCCTGCTTCTGAAAGTTCTTCATGTCGCATAGAGAACCCCAACCTCTCGTTTACTCTCCTAACAATCGAGCCTTATCCCGCAAGACTGGTAGGAGCTGGTAGCGTTGGCTCCCCGATAGGAGTGACGTACGCAGACGTCAAACCACCGTCAACCTTGAGATCCGTGCCCTGTAATTGTCTAAAGTTAGCCACCTTCAGGTAGCTTCTGTGAAGAGCCTCACAGTCATGTAACTGCTCTCGTCAGAAGCCACTGTATTGACACAGATTTCAGTTGGGATTTATAAATCAAAGACGTAAACCAATCCGTCACTCACGGAAGAGGGCAGCCTTGGCAATCTCGACAGCCTCGCCAAACCGGCCCATGGGTAGATGCACGACACGGCGATCGCGCTTTTCCTGCGTGTTGAGGAAATTCATCAAGAGAGCTATGTGCCAACGAGCTCAGAATCCCCAATGATTTGAATTCACAACTATACGTACGTGTTTGGAGGGGACCGCTGATGTGAATGGTCAGCTTTGAATACCACGTAGTCATCGCGATCGGACTTACGGGCTGACAGTGTTAAGCCGTATGGCCTCGCGAGCGTGGACAATTGCTAGCTCACGCGTCATGGCAAGGACCGCACCCTGATTCAGAAGGACCGGTCGGATCCAGTGTTCCGGACGCTGAAGGCTAAACCTACCTTGGACGCAGTATCTGCGTAGCATGCCGATGCACATCTCAATCAGCGAAGCAGTGTCTGGTCATTGGGTGCTCACAAGCAAGTTGAGGGGTGGCAGCCCCCATCGAAGCTACAAAGCTCGCGGTATTGATGATGCTTCCACCAGTATGCAAACCCTTCGATTCATCTGTTGGATTCTGGCGCATCGCGAGTATCGCATATTTGCATCCCCACCAAACTCCTTTAGCGTTGATCTGCATGGTCAGATCCCAAATCTTCTCCTCTGTGTTGAGGGCATGGTCATCGGCAGGATGCATTATTCCTAGAGACCAAATGGGGTTAACCTGACTACTCAGGGCCCCAGGAAAGACTTGCCGGCGTTGTTGAACTAGAGTAAACCTTAAGCCTCCCTGTGTATACGATAGAAGACACAATACCATGACGTCCAAACGACCAAATTCTTCTACCGCGGTATCAACTGCAGCCTTCACATCCGCCTCTTTCCCAACGTCGGCCCTAACAGCGAGCGCTTTGACGTTGGGATACCTCTGGTTAACGATTTCCGCGGCCCTCTGAGCAGTTTCCAAGTTTACATCGACAAGGATGACATTTGCACCTTCTTGTGCAAAGAGAATACTTGACTCGAGACCGATCCCACTGATAAGTAGGATAAGCCCCCATAGTGAAGATCCGAACCTTCAATCAGCTTACGATCCGGCACCGGTAATGAGTGCGACCTGTAGATAGAATTGTTCAGCTATCCGGTGGATGGAGAGACATATTTCATTTTTACTTTGTTGCGAAGACGACCAGCGGACATGACCAGAGATGAGTTGCAAGATAGCCGAGTGGCAATCAACCGCGTCCACCTGTCTAAATCGAAATCGAATAGTTAAGTATGACCGTTTCCCAATTTTCACCTCTACTCTAAAGTTTCCACATGTTGTCGCTCTCTTCCTTGAAACCAAAGACCTATGTCCCGAGATACCCTCGATGGATGATTGGGCGACCTTTGCTCATCGCCACTTCTGCCCTAGCATCGCTGGGAGATGCTATGTTCGGTTATAGCCAAGGCATAATTGCCGCTAACCAGGTGCAACCTTCATTTATCAAGAGGATGTTCGGGAAGGACGTTACGATGGAACAAATCCAGACGAGTGATACGGGGGTTAACCCGTTCATCATTGGTGCGTGATCTCAATGGCAATTGAATAAGGGTGTACTTACGAGAAGTTGATCGTAGCCATCACTGTCGCTTGCCTCAATATCACTGCTCTTTTTTCTTCCATAGGCTCCGCGTATGTCTGTGACATTCTTGGCCGACGCATGGCCGTACGCATCGGCGCTGTCATCTATTTCATTTCGGCTTTCATTCAGATTTTTGCTCCCAACCTCACCACTCTCATAGTCGGTCGTTCCATCCAGGGCTTGGCCGTTGGTATGCTCTCCATGACTGTCCCTATTCTACAATGCGAGATCGCTCCTGGACACGCACGGGGACTTTTTGTCTCGATCGAGTACCTCTGTCTCAACGCTGGCTATGCTGTCTCGGCTTGGGTTGGCTACGGCTTCTTTTTTGCCATACCAACGAGATCTCCTGGAGAGGGCCTACATCGTACAGGTTGTTCTCGCATCGATGCTTTTCAGCTGGACGATCTTCCTCCCTGAGACACCACGCTGGCTCATCAAAAACGGCTTCCCCATGGAGGGTCTTGTCACGCTTGCAGACCTACACGGAACAGGAGATATATCCGACCCCGCGATCCAGGCGAGTTATGCAGAGATCGCAGCCACTATCGAGAGTGAGAACGCTCTTGGGGAGGCGCCATGGGGCCAATGTTCAAACAGTATACTCGCCAATCCATCATGGGGATAACATGTCAGCTATTCGCACAGTTCAATGGCATCAACGCCATCCTATATTTTCTGCCTGAAAACCTCGGGCGGGCAGGATTCACAATACCTCGAGCACTATTGTATTCTGGGGCGTGTGCGCTGATCTATTGCGCTGGCACGATCCCCACGATGTTTCTGATCGACAAGTGGGGACGCAAGATATTTCTTCTTGTTGGTAGCTGTGCTCTGGCGATAGCACTGGCGATCATCGGCGGACTACAATTCCATGCCGATGCTCTCCCTTTCGGCGACGCTCGGATCCCTACCGCAGATGGGATTTTTGCTGCCGTCTGCGTTTACCTGTTCTTTTTCGGCGCCACGTGAGCTCTTATCTTTGAGAGTGTTTCTCAGCTCGCGAGTTTTTGACCTTATGATGTGTGATTAGCTGGGGCCCAGTTCCCTGGCTTCTAGGAGCAGAAATCTTCCCGCTCCGTGCCCGTGCAAAAGGGGCTGCACTCTCCATCGTCTCCAACTGGATGTCCAACTTTATCATCGCGTTCATCACTCCGCCGCTCTTCAACGCCATCTCGGGCGGGTATTACTTCGTTCTCGTCGGGTTCTGCATCATCTCTGGCGTCTTCGTTTACTTCGTATATCCTGAGACGGCACACGTCACGCTCGAACAGCTCTCTCAGGTGTTCAGTGTCATCGTGCCTGATCCCGAGAATGTTGGGACTCTCACGGCTCTCCAGCGTGCATCTGAGAAAATGCGGCCGACGACAAGCTCTGAGGTCTCTGACGACAGCAGATTACAGCTCGTGCACAAGGGCAAATCTGATGATGGAAGTCGAGCATCTCGTAGTACGTTGATTGAAGATAATATCTCTCTGGAACCTTCGCAGCATGTCGAACATGCAATATAGTTGTTTATGATGACATGTATTACTTGTTGGAAATTGTACAGTGAAAATGCTATGATGCAGTGACAAAGAAAGCTTAACCAGTGTTGAATCAAACGAGAGCGCGTAACTAGACGTCAGAAAAAGTGTCCGTGCCAACCATATCCAGGAAATCCCCCACTTCAGAGGGCAGAGTCCCAACGAGGTCGAAATAGGACCTTCCGACGCCAGATATCTGACTTGTTGCGGGTGGACTAAAGCCACCATCGGAAGAACATATCTCTTCACCATCGCTGTCGAGCTCAATAGTTGGGGCAGGGATACTTCGTAGCTTTGCGTGCGATATGTGAAGTGTACTAGTACTAGTAGAAGGCGTATTGCTGGCCGGGGTACTCGTATTTCTGACATCCGCAGATCGTAGCCGCAGAGGGGCCGGGGACGAACGAACGAAGGTCTCGTCTTCATCAGATGCAAGATCTTCCGCCGGAAAATCCAACTCGGCAAGGTGCTGTGATGTGCCGCCCCACTGTGGATCGGCAATGGGAGGTGGTGGTGGGGAGCTCCCCAAGATTTTGTCCCGTGTATGCTGCGATGACGATGCGTTTTCTCCTACAGCGTCCGCATTTGGTCCCATAGCACTGGATGAAGAGGAAGGGGTTAGAGGTGTCAGTGGGCTTGATGGAAGTATTGGAAGTTTGTAAGAGGGATCTTTCGACAATGACTCTTCCGTGACTATTGCTTCGGGATGTGATTCTTGGTCCTGTAGAGGTCCGGGATCAAGCCTAAACGACATAAATGACATAAGTCATTAATTGACAACTCAAATGATACAACAAATACGTGGCCGCACCGTTTAGCAGAACACGAGGCCTCGCTGTGGTTCATACGCGGAGGATGCGAAGGAGAAGCGGCAATGTTTCCAGACGGAAAGTTCAGTTCGATCTCATCAAATTGCGATGTCGGCACAAACTGGCTGCTTTGACTTTGATGTCGAGGGCCATAACCGTTGGAGGATAACGATGCCGAACGAGGAGAGCTGGACAAGGATGGTGGACGTGTCGTCATATTCGAAATATCTCCCGTACTGGGAAGATCCTTCCAAGAGCTTTTCCTACCAGGGCTAATGAAAGTCGGAAGAGCGGATACTCCAGATTTGACTGGAGCCAGGGATGGTATCGTAGGAGACCGTGACGGTGCGTCAAGGGTTGCCAATGGAAGAAGGATTAGGCCCTTTGGTTCTTGCTGAGGAAGAAAAGGGTCGCTATTTACTTCCATCGAAGCCTGAGAATCCGGGGCTTGTTCATCGATAGACCATTGAGACGAGGGCACTATGCGCTGAGATTGTGGTGTAATTCGATAGGAACGTGTAACATGATCGGGTTTTGTCTTTGTACGAGACGGCGTTAGAGGAGGGTGAGGTAAATGCAAGGGAATAATGGGTCCACTTTGAACTTCAGAATGAGACGCCGGCGGATGAAGATGTGGTATGGCGTCAGTTCTGGGTATTTTCTTGCACTCACACGATCCAGACTGCGGTGTCGGTAGAACAGATACAACCCCCTCAGGACGCCCCGTGTCTTCGGCGGGAGTCGACGAGATTGTGAGAGCTTCCTGGATATGACAATTGAATTCTACTGTAACTGGAGCCGGTACGGACGTCGTTCCAGATGCGTTGGCCTGAGAGACCACTTCTGAACAGGGAAAGTGTCGTTACAGTAATGCCACACCTCAAAATTCCGATAGCTCTCACCGACGTCAAGGTTTTCCTGAGTCTTCGGATTCGTATCCTTCGGGTTTATCCTTAACCTCTGTTTCGTTGAGGTTCGTTCTGCATCGTCGGGAGGCTGCCTCCGTTTGAGAGACTTATTCTCTTTGTTCCCAGAGGTCCGGCCTGTCGAGCCAAAATATGAGTCGATTGGGAGTTCACCTGTTATGGATGAGCGTGAGCTCATGGAAAAATGCAATCCGCGGATACTACTCAAGCTGTAGCGCGACGCGATTTATTGACGCGTCTTGATGACAAATCAAGGTCGTGTAGATACATTTGTGCTAAACATCCCCTCTCAATGAACTGCGACCGCATAACCTGAACAGCCTAGTCGAAAGGAGAAGCGCTTCAATGCAGAGGCTCCGTAGATTGGCACTGGACTTGGCGGATCAATCATACGGCTCTTGTGAGACAAGATCCTACAGTACTAGAGATTTTCTGCAGCACGGAACGGTCAGCTGGAAACAGCTTTCCGGCGTTCAAAATCACTAACTTCTTTGCCACCCGATCAGAGTGTATTACGTAGAGATTATTCTCTGTACGACTTGTCCTGGAGAGGAGTTCTACACGGTCGAGAGCCTCTTGATCATGGTCTCCGGGAGGCTTTTGTCGTAGATCTATACCCACGCCCTCAGCCCAGATGCGAGCATCTACAATGGTGTTTGCAGAACCCGATTCACCAGAGGCGTCGAAGAATCTGACGCTCTCCACAAGTTTCACGAGGTCCTCCAATTCTCGAGTAAGCTTGGCATGCTCTGGCGTATCTTCCTCCGGTGGGATGAGTGCAGATAATAAGTGAAGTCGGCGCAACGCAGGAGATGATATTGAGGGCCGCGCGTATGAGGATAATAAATCGTCCACAGACCATGTAGGCCTCACTGGAATAGCACAATCATCCGTCTCGACAAGCTCTGGGCCTCTCTGGGATATATGTGGGGTATATCGCCGATGAAACAGCCCTGTGATATTGCGTGGTCGGACCTTCAGACCGGCCAAGCTTGTTAAAGACATGGTCGACTTGGAGAGAGCGCATAGGCGGAGTTTGAACACGCCCTTTCGCTTCCCCGCCCTCCATCTGAGCTCACCCCAACGCGCTCAATAAAAAAAAAGATAACATGAGTAGTGCAAGCGTCGTTACAGCATTCCAAAAGCTTTTACCGAAGAAACTTCCTTCGGGCCTTACCACAAAGCCCGCGAACCTGTTTCAAGTCTTGTCGCGATACCCTACAGACGGCGTTGGCCAGCGTGTCCACCAGACAAGGTGGACTGCCAAGAGGATTGTAGACTGCTACTGGGTTATTACACGAACATCTCTCAAGAATGATGGCACTCATGGGAAGGCTTGGGGGCGTCTCGTATGGCGAGGTCTGTCATTGATCGCTCCTTTAGACTTTTGCTTCCTGTTATTCTAACTGTCTCCCCTGATAGGAAAGGAAGTGAGCCCACGAGAAGAACTTATACGGGGCGGTTTGAAGTACACTTGGAAAAACGGAGTTTCTGGTGCCCGGACGACATCGACTAGAGTAGTTGTACCTTGAAGACCCCAATTCCTTTCCAACCTATTCTCATGCATGAGTGTTGCCATGTTGTCTACATCATAATTATATTCCGTTTCACGATTACAAAGTCTTGCGTGTTGATATGTTGATATGTTATACCTGATACTATTCCGACCGGTTCGGGGAAACTAAGTCACGATTGACTGCCGCGCCTGATGCACTCAGGCAGCACGTTTCAGCTTCCGTCCCCACTTCATCTTTGACACTCCAACTCAGATCTCTATTCTTTCATTTGTTAGCATTGGAAGAGTGTGCTCGGGATACGTAAAACCATGAACTCGCGCCAGCTCATCGATGCCCAATTCGATCGGGCGGTGGAAATTGTACAAAACTTCCCCAAGACTGGTCCCATACAGACAGGCTATGAAGAAAAGCTTGCAATGTACAGGCATGTCACCATTTCCTTGATTAATCCCCTCATTTATTTCCCTTTGAGTAACGTTGTCCTCCAGCCTCTACAAGCAGGGTGAGCCCGTCACCACCTATCCACGCCACTCATGTTGTCCTTAACGCATTCTCGTCCCAGCAACCGCTGGAAATGTCAAGTCTCCGAGACCGGGCATCTGGGATATGCTGGGTCGTGCTAAATGGTGAGTCCAACAAGTCTTACTCTACCATTTGCTGACACTTTTCTCTCAGGGATGCATGGGCAAAGCACAAGGATCTAGATCCGTACGAGGCAAAATGGCTATATGTAGATGCCCTCTTGAAGGTTAGTTTACCTCGCACTGACGTGTTGCTTCTTTTTCGATTTGGACTTAATTCTGCCTAGGTCCTTCGAAGGTACTCGGACAAGACTTTAGCCAGAGACCTTGTCCGTGAACTTGAATCCTTCGGAGGGGATCCGACCAATCTTGTCCATAGTGGTATGCCTTTTTATATCGAACCTCTTAATGCGACTAAAACATTGTAGCAACTTTTTCGAGATCGCCGGACTCTGATTCCTCCACCTCAGAAGAAGAAGCTTCGGGATCTATTTATCGACCGCCACAGATCCCACAGTCTCTTCGAAGTGACTTGCGGGCTGAGCATGAGGGCGGGATCTCCGAAGAAGAAACGACAGATGATGAGGCAATGCATTCGAGGGCTTCAGAACAGACCGCGGCTATAAACAGGCCGCACTCATCTCATTCGTCCAACAGATACCGTACTCCAGGTACCAGTTCCGCGGTATTGTCACCGCCTGCCATTCCAGCCTCGCAACCGCAGGGTCTCGAAACCCTGTCCGCCTTTGGGGGCAACACGTCTTCTCTTTCGTCCTCGTTTGCACAACCCTACGCCGAACAAGCCACCCCCCGCGATATAGGGTTGCCTACGAGCCAGTTCGTTTCTCGCCGTTCCGAGTCTTTATCAGCGAGGCCGCACTCCCTCTCCGCACCCTCCCAACTGGCACTTGAACGAGCCATAGAGAGAATTCAGACCCAACTTGCAGCCCTTTCCGAACGTATCGGGATAATGGAATCCCAATCTTTTGTTACCCAGCCATTTACGTCGTCTCCAGGTCCATCGAGGTCCTCACCAGTGTTCGCCGGGCGCGGCTCTCCCAACGGTGCACGTGACATTATTCCGTTTGACTTGGATGAGATGGGACTTTGGGCCATCGTGTTCAGGGGTTTAGCTCGTGTGTTGAGGACGCTACGACAATTCGCCATGCTCCTTGCTAATGGTGAAGGACGATCTCCAACGTTCGTTGTATTGCGGCGGCTGTTCTTAGATCTTTCGTTCATATTCTGCACACTCGCTTTGATCAAGATGGTGTGGAGGAGGACGGGTGTACGGAGGCGAGAGATTAAGTCAGCAATTCGGGTGCTGTGGTGGGCCATAGTGGGAAAGACACCGGCGAGGAGTATGGTGGATCGTGGTATTTAATTTGGAGGACACCCTATGTTTTGCAACTTGGTTGTGATATCTTACTAATGTGAAGGAGGTTATTGACCCTCGTGTCAGGATAGGACGCAGCTTGGCATCGAGGCCTCGAGGATTGTGTCGCTATTTGGTTATTGGGTGGTGGCACGAGCCGCCAGATTAAGATGTATTATCTTATCTCTCATCTCACGCCAACCCCTCCAGGCTTCACTATAGTTGCAGCGTTAGGGCGGGCAGTGAGCGGTAGTTAGTGTTCCGGGCCTATGGTAACGCGCAAGGCGTTATCGAGTTTTTTTCTGCCGAATCTAGGCACGCGTTCACGGGAACATTTCGAGACTCCTAACGAAACCGGATCTTAAGACTTGGGAATTGCTTCCTTGCTTCTTGCCAGTAACCATCATGGCAAATGTCGCTGAAGTGATTATCCCCAAGTCCAACTCGAAGATTTCAGTCCACACGGGTCTGTTCATCAACAATGAGTTTGTGCCGTCTGTAGACAGCCTTGACCCAATCAAGTAGCATAAACCCCCATCTCCTATATTCTACCAAGCTCACCCTTCACACTTCTTCTCCCACAGAGTCTATAACCCCTCGACAGAGCAACTTCTATGCACAGTCACCGCTGGTGATTTTCCCAGTTATTGTAGTGTCATTGATTGCTGCCTCTGATACATCACGATGTACCAGCCTCTGAGAAAGATGTCGACATTGCCGTGGCAGCGGCACGGAAGGCTTTCCGCGAAACCTGGGGAAAAAATGTGTCGGGCTTCGAGCGTTCCAGGTTGATACACAGGCTGGCTGATCTCATGGAGAGAGATAAGCAGATCCTCGCGGAGCTGGAATGTCTGAACAACGGAAAGCCGGTCAAGGTTGCTCGGTGGGTTGACAGTATAATTACAGAAGCACGGCTCTCATTTTTTCTGCCCCATTTTAGAGACTTCGATATCGGCGATAGCATCGGGTGTCTTCGATACTATGCCGGTTGGGCGGACAAAATCCTTGGCGAGGTGTGTATCTTGGCGCGAGCAATTTTGGCGGAAGTGCTTACACTTGGTTAGAGTATTGAAATTGACCACAAGACCAAGATTGCAGTCACCCATCCGGAGCCGATTGGTGTCTGTGCTCAGATGTTAGCCAGTTACAGCAGTGTGCTAATTTGATCGCCACTGAGGTGACATCCGACAGAATCCCGTGGAACTATCCCATCATGATGTGGTATGCAAAACATTCCTGATGTCATAGGCCACTCCCACTCATATTTCCAAGGGCATGGAAAGTCGCGCCCGCGCTTGCAGTCGGGTGCACGATCGTCATGAAACCCTCGGAAATTACTCCCCTGACCGCGCTGGTACGCCCTCTCCACAAGTTCCAAACGTTTCGAGACTTATATGGCCCACTCCTTGCCATAGAAATTGGCCGAACTTGTCAAAGAAGCAGGGTATGGTGGTGGTTTTATCTGTCTTGATATTTCCTTACATCACCTCAGTTTCCCTCCAGGGGTAATCAACACCATCCCATCGCTGGGTTCGGTTGGAGGGGCAGCACTGGCTGCACATAGGGGTGTCGACAAAGTCGCATTTACTGGCTCTACCGTCACCGGTCGCAAGGTCATGGAAGCTGCTGCAACGAGCAATCTCAAGAAAGTGTCTCTCGAATTGGGCGGGAAGTCGCCGCATCTCATATTCGAGTCGGCAAATATTGAACAAGGTATTGTACTTGATATGTCTGGATAAAACACCATAACTATAGCTATGACCTTACCGCTAGCTGTGAACTGGGCCGCCATGGGTATCCTTTACAACACTGGCCAGGACTGCACGGCTGGATCTCGACTCTATGTCCAAGACACCATCTATGATAAATTTGTCACTACCCTAGCAGCCAAAGCCAAGCAACTTGTCATCGGAGATGGTTTCGATGAGAGATCTGGTGGAGGTCCTGTAGTCAGTAATTGTTCTCTTAGTGGTGCGTTGCTTTTAACTCATGACACGCTTCAAGGTCTCCAAGATTCAATACGACCGTGTGTGGAGCTACATCGAGTCCGGGAAGAAGGAAGGCGCCAAAGTAATTCTCGGGGGACAAAGACGTCAGACAGCCGGATACTGGGTAGACGCTACAAGTTTGCCGGTTTCGCTTTCTTGAAACCCAGACACTAACTAGCAAGATAGTTTTCACTGATGTTCGCCCTGATATGAAGATAGTAAGTGTCGCACGTAAATATGGAAAGAGACCTCATAATATCCACTGCTCCACTCACCAGGTGAAAGAAGAGGTGCGCGCTGCCTGAAATTTCACTAACCAATGCGCTGATATTTTAGTGAAGATATTTGGGCCTGTACTTTCCGTTGGCAGGTTCCACACTGAACAGGAAGCCATTGACCTCGCCAATGATACTACTTACGGGCTTGCGGCTGGCCTTCACTCCAGTAACACCTTTACTTTCGCTTCAAAATTCTGTCTCTGGCTCACAGACCATCATAGCTGACGTGTCTCAATGTCATCGCGTGTCATCCGCTCTGGAGGCCGGGACCGTAGGACATAATTCAGATTGCATTTCGTTTGAGCTTACCTATCTTATTCAGGTCTGGGTCAATCAATACAATGTCCTCTACAACAACGTGCCATTTGGTGGCAAGAAACAAAGCGGTATCGGTACGCGAGGTTGTTCAATAACTAGCAATGTCCCGCGATGCTAATTGAGGCCCTCTCGCAAATAGGTCGCGAATTAGGCAGACACGGCCTCGATGAGTATATCTCCACCAAGGCTGTCCATTGGAATTACGGGGAGGACCTTGAATGGCCCTTTTAGGTATTTCCCCGAGGAGAAGAAAGTAGTTATGTGCGTAAAATTGTAGCCGGCTATTGCCGAGGAGTGATGAACTTTGTACGTCATAAGAAGTTTGTTAACCAAGGGCTCCTTCCGTAAATACGTCCGAATGTGATAGCAACGTCGAACCTTCTGGTCTCTCGAGTCTTCAATGCCTTGGAATTCTCAGCTGTTGCCAAGGCTTTGACGTGGCCATGCCACGCTTCTGCTGAGTCTGTAGCTTGTTTTTGTTCCGTTGGTGTGCCATCACGCTTCGGCCATGGGTTTCTCTTAATCTTGTCTTTACATCCGGCTCCCCGCGGCCTTCATTCATTTTTCCAGCCACGAAATATGCAAAAATAAGAGAGGATCCAGATGCCGACTATATGGCAATAGCTCTAAACGTGTTCCATATTTAGCAGACCTAAGCTGCGCGTCGACTCGGACGTGACCACTCGCACCACGAGCATCCTTGATGTCTTCATATGATAGTGACAGAGGTGGGACTACTTGGGGTTCAAGAACCAATTCGGGGTTCCAAGTGCTGAAGGCTCTCACTGCACATTCCTCTCGGGGTTGTTGTCCGAAACGAGTGGCCTCTAGCGAGCTGGACGTCGAGAAGGGGTCCTTGCAAGACAACGAGCAGTTCGACCTTCGAGACTACCTTACTGCATTAGTTGAAGCAAACCGAGGTGCCGGGATTCAAGGCAAACATGCCGGTGTCGTTTGGGAGAATCTTCAGGTCGCAGCTCCCGAAGGCCAAGATGACAAGGTGAGGTGATTTCCCGCAGCAGTCAGACAAGTCAACTTATGGTATACTCAAGCGGGCTTACATCAAGACCTTTGACGGTGTGTTCCGCAATTCGTTCTTGGGTTTCTCAATGACCATTTTACTTTTTTTTTCCCCTCAGCTTACATGCTTCACAACGGCCTCAGTCTTGTTCGTTCTATTTGGAGAATTTTCACTCGAAACCTACCCGTCGTGGATAAGGATGCAAAAATGATTCTCCATAAGTATGACTTCATTTTTCACGCAACTGGCATATTGATTACAGTTGCCAGGTGTTCAGGTCTGGCCAAGCCTGGAGAGATGATCCTGATCCTCGGTTGTCCTGGATCAGGTTGTGGGACATTTCTGAAGGCAATCGCCAACGAGCGCGGCGAATATTCCACTGTAACCGGCGATGTGCGTTACGTTGGGATAGACGCTGTGGAAATGGGAAAGCTTTACAAAGGAGAGACCGTGTACAACCAGGACGGTGCGTAATTGTATTACTGATGCATGATTGTCAAGCCTGCACTGAAGTTTTTCTCCCCAGACGATCCACATATTGCCACCCTGACGGTGGCTCAGACCTTAGCTTTCGCACTTTCAACCAAGGCCCCCGGCCCAAAGGGCCGGCTTCCTGGAGTTTCGGGTTGGGAATACAACGCACGAGCTCAGAAGATGTTGCTTAGGTTGCTCAATATTTCTCATGTCTCTGACACACTTGTCGGTGACGAGTTCGTTCGCGGAATATCAGGAGGCGAGAAAAAGCGTGTAAGTATCGGTGAGATGATGTCGACGAGGGCTTGTGTTCAGTGCTGGGATAACCCCACACGAGGCTTGGATGCATCGACAGCCTTCGACTTTGTCAAGAGCCTGCGAATCATGACAGACGTATTGGGCCAAACAAATTTTGTTACACTGTAAGCACTCAAGCCTAGTTTCGGTCAATCACTGGCTGACACAAAACTCAGATATCAAGCTAGTGATGGGATCTTCAACCTTTTTGACAAAATCCTTGTTCTGGATAAAGGGCGACAGATATACTTTGGCCCAGCATCCAAAGCCCGCTCATACTTTGAGGAGCTCGGTTTCAAGCCTCTTTCTCGACAAACTACTGCAGATTACCTGACAGGCTGTACGGATACCAACGAACGAGAACACGGTCCGGTGCGAAAAGTTCCTGATGTACCATCTACACCCGAGTCTCTGGAACAGGCATTCTGGGGGTCGCAGCTTGCAGCTGATTTGCATAGCGAACTCAACGAGTACAGATCATCGATGGAGAACGAGAAGGCCGACCAGGAAACGTTCAGAAGAGCTGTGCTTCTCGATAAAAATGATGGGGCCTCAAAGGAAGGACCCTACACCCTGGGGTACGCTGGTCAAGTCGTGGCGTTGACGCGGCGACAGTTTCAGATGAGACTTCAAGACCGTTTTCAGCTTGTGACGAGCTTTTCTCTATCAATAGTGGGTGGACTTGATATAGAACAACTTTGTCATACTTATCTTCTAGGTCCTCGCCTTCATCATCGGAGCTGCTTTCTTTGATCAATCGCCCACATCCGATGGCGCATTCACTCGGACCAGTGTCATCTTCATGAGTATGTTGACATCTTGCCTCGATGCGTTTGGCGAAGTAAGTTTCCATTTGCTTAGAGCTCCGATCTCCCCCTTACATCTTTCGATACGTTATAGCTGTCAATCCAAGTTAGCGGCCGTAGTGTACTCCAAAAGCAGGCAAGGCTCCCTATTTCCTTCCGATGGCCATTTTTAAGACAGATCACAGACCAGCTATAGCCTGTACCGTCCGTCAGCCCTCGCACTTGGGAACACACTCTCAGATCTTCCTTGTTCTGCCGTCCGCATTCTGATTTACGATGTCATTGTTTATCTCATGGCAAATCTTCATCGCTCTTGGGGTGCCTTCTGGACCTTTCATCTATTCAATTACATGGCTTTCCTGTCTATTCAAGGCCTTTTCCGGACACTAGGCTTGTTCTTTTTTTCATATGACGCCGCGTTTCGCTTGGGCGCTCTCCTAATCACGAACCTTGTATTTTATACGGGATATCTCATTCCAGTACAGCAGATGAAAATTTGGCTGTTTTGGATCGTAGGTTGCGCTCTTCCCAACTTACTGCAGACACTGAATACGAGCCCAGTTCTATTTGAATCCCATGGCTTACGGTGAGCTGGCCTGGCCTTTGAAGTCTTCACTGCTGATGTCCACGATCCGCAGCGTTCTCTGGTTTGATGGAGAACGAATGGAGCCGACGTAATGTGAGTCCGCCACATAAAAAATGTTGATATTCTTGTTTGCTTACAGCGTGGATTCCAGTTCAGCTGCGATGGAAGTTATGTGATTCCTAGGAATGGCTTCAATATCAACAAGTATTCGTAAGCACAAGAACGCCCAAATCCCTCAAACGATACCTATAACTATTTCTCAGTGATACTGTGGGTCCAAATCAAGTCTGTACGCTATTTGGTGCAACACCGGGATCCAACACGATATCCGGCCGTTCGTACTTGTTAGCATCATATGGTATGGACTATCGTGATATTTGGCGTCGCAATTTCGTTGTTCTCCTCTGCTGGATCCTTTTCTATCAAGTAACCCAGATTCTCACATTGGAATTTTCTCCAGTAAGCATTCTCCCCGATTCAACGTTCTATCTTCTGACTCGGACTACGAAGCCATGCCCTGGCGGAACGGCCCTTGGTCTGTTCACCAAGGAGACATCAGAGACAAGAAAGCTAAACATTCAACTTCGCGAACGTAAAGCAGGCCGGCGGCAAACGAACGTGACCAAAGAGACCGAATCAGAGACTATCAATACTAAGGGGGTCGTCACGTAAGTGGGAGATGTGTGTGTTTGACCTTTGTTTGACTGGATTTCTATTTGACAGAGGAATTTTCACCTGGGAAAGTGTCAACTACCACATTCCAGTCTCCAGGGGAATGCCGCGACAACTACTTAGCGACGTATATGGCTATGTAAAGCCGGGAACGCTGACTGCACTCATAGGAGCTTCTGGTGCTGGAAAGACGACGTGTCTGGATGTTTTGGCAAAAAGGAAGGATATTGGCGTGGTCAGTGGTGATATCCTCGTTAACGGGCATCCCACGGGATCAGATTTCGCGCGATCTACGGCTTATGCCGAGCAAATGGACGTACATGAAGGGACCGCGACGGTACGCGAGGCCATGCGCTTTTCGGCGTATCTGCGCCAGCCATCTGAAGTTCCGAAGGAAGAGAAAGTCGCCTATGTTGAAGAGATGATAGAACTTCTTGAGCTTCAGGATTTTGCCGATGCCATTATCTATAGCCTCGGTACTGAAGCCCGCAAGCGCCTCACGATTGGTGTGGAGCTCGCGAGTAAGCCAGGGCTCCTCTTATTTCTGGATGAGCCTACGTCTGGTTTGGATGCGCAGAGCGCCTGGAATCTGGTTCGCGTTCTGCGAAGGCTTGCTGATCAAGGTCAGGCAATTCTTTGCACAATACACCAGCCATCTTCTCTACTTTTCGAAAGCTTTGATCGTCTGCTTCTCCTGGAAAATGGCGGGCATACTGTCTACTTCGGCGATATCGGACCAAACTCACGTACTGTACGGGAATATTTCGCCCGCTATGGCGCCGTGTTCCCTCAAGACGCAAATCCCGCCGAGTATATGCTGAATACTATTGGAGCAGGAAAGACACCCCGGATTGGACATCGTGACTGGAAAGACATCTGGCTGGACTCGCCGGAATTCCAGTTAATCAAGGAAGAGATTAGGGAACTGCGACGGTCTGCCGCGTCCAGAAAAGACACAGGGACGTCGAAGTGTGAGTGGTAGAATGGCGATCTGAAGCGCGAATTCTCAGGCTGGACAGATGCAACTCCATTTCTTCACCAATTGACCCTGGTCACGAAGCGACGCTTCGTAACTCTATGGCGTTCTCCTGAATACCTCTTCACGCGACTTTTCTTACACCTCTTTACTTCACTGTGTGTATCCCTCGTCTTTCTTCAGCTTGGGAGGAGTCAAAGAGACCTTCAATACCGCGTGTTCTCAATGTATTGTCCACCCATATAATTTGCTAGACATTATTAAACACCTTGCTGACAGATTTTGGGTCACCGTCCTTCCCTCCTTTCTGATGAATCAAGTTCTACCAGTCTTCATGGCTAACAGGGGTGTGTCCAGTCAACACTCAGTATCATGTGCTCATCTTGACTTCGACCACTTTTTCAGGTGTATTTGTTCGCGGCAAGTCACCATTCTAGTGCAAGGTACAGCTAATAATCGGTACCCGCTGAAATTCTTTCAGAGTATTCTAGTGCCATGTATTCTCCGGAGGTGTTTGCCATATCCCAGCTGCTCTGTGAAGTTCCGTGTAGCGTCTTATGCGCAATGGTCTATTGGATTATCATGGTAGCTGTCAGAAAAGTCCCCGCGCTTCACTTACCAACCCAAGCCGGCAGGTCTATGCACAAGGATTCGGTCGAGGTTCAGCCGGATTGGGCGGAACCGCGTTCCAGCTGGTGGTCATCATTTTTGTGGAACTGTTCGGCGTGTCGTTGGGGCAATTCGTTGCATCAATCACGCCTTCGGTTCAGGTGGGCATCTTGTTCGACCCCTTTATTATGGTCGTCTTGACCACCTTCTGTTCGTGTCCTTTCGGGTTTCTTTCGATCGCTTCGAGTTAACTGGCTTTCTTTCGGCCAGGTGGAGTGATTATCCCGTATCCAAATTTTGTTCACTCCTGGAAGTTGTGGGTGTATCAGCTCAACCCATTCACACGGTTGCTAAGCGCCATGCTATCCACCGAGCTTTAGTACGTCATGTCTCATTCCCTCGGGCTCGAGAGAATATCCCTCACCCCTTCACCTCATGTCCAGCGGATTGCAAATAGAGTGCAAGCTGGACGAGTTTGCTGTCTTCAACCCTCCCCTCGGCCAGTCATGCGCCACGTGGGCTAATGACTTTGTGAACGCATTTGGAGGGTATCTAGATAATCCTGATGACACACAGGCCTGCAGATACTGCCAGTACAAGGCAAAACCTTATCTTTTCGATCTGGCGTCTCGAAACTGATCGATGGCTAACCATTAGGTGGGTGACGAATACATGACGCAACTGGACATGTTCTATGGCAACCGTTGGAAAGATGCATGGATCATCTTCGCATTTTTTGGTGAGGCTAGTCTGTCTAGTATTGGCTGCGTGATAACGGGAACGTTTTTTTTTAAAGTTCTGAACTTTGTTGGTACTATTTGTAGGTTGACTACGACCAAAGATGTTTTTCCCGCTTGCCATCACTGACTGCGACCCCAGCTGCATCTCGCTTCCTCCGTTACACGAAGCGATGACGGTTTAATGCTGGACGTACATACGTCCTATGGTAGACGGATGCCGCAATACATCACTGCAACATGGTCAGATTGTCTCAATCCTCTTGACAAGTCATGTGAAGGGAATGCAATTATTGTACCGTATCTAAGGACAAGAAAAATGAACTGAGATTCGATAACTATAGACGGTTCTGTCAAGTGAAACGATGAGACTACCAGTCAAGTGGTATAATGATACAGAGTCCAATTCATATCCACTACACAGCGTGAAATTGTCCATCATACCGGGGACTCGGCGGGCGATGCTGGCCGGTATTATAGTTAGGGTATCTTGAGTTTTCATCGTAAAAGCCAACGTCATTTGGCGGATGGTGTGAATGCTGGCTAGTGAAACCCTGTTGCCCTTGCTGATGCTCGTACTGGCTACTGCCGTAATCGTAGGGATTACTGGCAGTGTGTCCAGTGTAGACATCATAAGGATCGGCTACATAATCCTGTCTTCCATGTTGCTGCCCCGAATGATTATAGTAATCCTGCTGACCGTAGGTGCCGGTGCCGAGGTGAAGATGCGCAGTGCTCCCATAATCGTCCTCGTAGTGGTGGCTTTCATCTGGAAGAGTGGTGGCTGAGGGATTGTAGTGAGCATAGGAATTTGGATCTTGCAGATGGGAATGAGGCATATTGTATGCGGGCATCGTAGGGTAGTCATAGGAACTTTTCGCATCGGCGGCATAATATTTATCCCCCGCCCCGCTGTAGTTCGTGCTCGGGCTGGCTGCGCGCTTTTGCAGTGATGCAATGTCTGCTAGGTCATCTTCGATCGAAATATTTGGGAGAGTAGGCTGCGGCAGGGGTTGATGGATAAACTCCCCCTTCTTGTTTTTAAGATGGGAGAAGTCGCCCATTGCTTCCTTCTTCGCTTGGGCGATAGCCTTGGCTGTGCGCTCTTTGTTGCGGCGCTTGATAATTTCGGAGATACGCTGAAGAAGAATGAGATCAAGACGACAGTGACACGTATAAGTGCTTCACCTTGTCAACTTTGTGGCAGCAATATTCCTAAAACACAACTGTCAGCGGATACAACGAGGACAGGACGGACGCTGCACCTTCAAGTTGCCCTTGATATAACAGAGGAGAGGGATATAACATATACCCGCAACCGTGAGCAAGAGAAGGGAACCAGCAAAGATGAGGACAGTGAAGAGGGTAGAAATTGTGAGGGCGGAGGTGATCAAACTGTTTCCAGCGAAGTACTTCTTGACGTTGTAGAAAGGCGTCTTGTCGTCCTTTTTCGCCAAGTAGATGGCAAACAGAGTCAAGGCATTAATGACTTGACGAGGACCTTCAGCGAAAAACAACCGTTTCCAGCCTACAACAAGACGTGAGAATAATACTTATGGTATTGGAGTACTCATACTCTTGAACGTGAAGAAGATGAAGAAGGCGAAATCATCCGACTTCTTCGTCGATTGCTGGATATGATCGAAGAAACAGAAATGGTCATATGAGCCTATGCGTTCATAGTATGAATCAGCTTCGATTAGACCGATGGGTGAAGAAGAGTCCTTACGAAGAGAATAATAATTGTTCGCCATGATATTTGTAAATGCATATGATATATCCCGACTTGCTATAATCTTCTTGGCCTTCCGCCATTCGTAAGCAAGCTTAAGCAAGTAGGTGTGAGGTTCAATAAATGGACCACGGTGAGAATGTGACGTAGTGGCGCACCAGGACGAAGGAGAAGATGATACAGCCGACAAATAACCACTTGCCGATGGCAAAAGGAATCGCGACACATCCGGAGAGCTGTTTGCAGTTTTGAAAAATCTGATTGGACCACGTCTTTGTGGTTAACATGGTCATTGCAGTGAAGATATCGAAGACATAGACGAGGAATGACTTGAGGACGAGAATGTACACCCAAAGGTATCTATAAGAAAGTCAGCGATAGTCGAACAGCGAAGCCATAAGAAGGAAGCGATACGTACTTCATTCGCATCATAAACCCATTGTCTGTGAACTCCCGGGTATCGACAAAATCGAACTATTGAGGGGGGTGAATATCATCAGTTATCAGGCAATTGTCGAGACGGTGTATACAGACTTTGTGATCTGGAACGATTTCACGCTTCCAAGCAGGACCCCCACACATAACTGCAGGTTACTAGGCACGGGAGTTGTTGGGAAAAGATTGGATTTTGAAGGGATTCAAACGAGTTGTAGAAGTGCGACAAGACCTGCCAGTCGCATAAAAGACTGTGATGATGAGGGAATGACGAGTGAGAGAGAGAATATTATGTGAGGGGGGTGGCACTGTGGCAGTGAGAGAGAGAGATCTGGTCTCTAAGGCCAAGCGAGCAACAACCAACACCAGCTTACCTTTTCTAGGCATACACACAATCAAAAAATGACCACCGTACAGAAAATAAAAGTATAAATATTCCTCTTCCTTACTCTTTCTTCAATCTATTCACATATGTCGATAGGAAATAGAAGATGAGATGGTACGCTTACCATCGTTGATGATCTTCTCGCCGCTCCCTCACCTTTTCAAAGGGTAGAAGTAGGTCGTCCTTTTCGGGTCACCATCATCCCATTCTTATACCAGGTGGCCCGAAGCCCAGAAGAATAAAGCCACCAGCTATCATCTGGGTCAGCTCAAGGCAAAACTCGCCAAACTTCGACGCGAGCTCATTTCCACCCCTTCGGGTGGTGGAGGCGGCGGTGGCGGTGTCGGCTTCGACGTTGCACGAACCGGGGTAGCCTCAGTCGGATTCGTTGGGTTCCCGTCTGTTGGAAAGGTGAATAGTTCTGACTATGTAATTCGTTTAATGCCGGAAACCGAATGCCATTCACCTTTTAGTCCACGTTAATGTCGAAACTGACTGGCACACACTCTGAAGTCTCAGCGATCGATTTCACGACCCTCACCACGGTACCAGGAACGTTGAAGGTGCATGGTGCGCCAATCCAGATTCTTGATCTCCGTAGGCTCGTTTTATCTTCTATATCATGTGCCAAATAGTCAATGAGAATGCTTTCGCAGCTGGAATCATTGAAGGTGCGAATGATGGCCGAGGCAGAGGCCGACAAGGTAGGCATCAGAATTACTACTACGTACTTTTTCCCCCGTGTCTCATGTTTTGTAGTCATCGCAGGTGTGGTCACACAACAAAGTCCTTGATACGTATCGATCCCTCATCTTGGTCAAATGGTCCAGTTGCGCGGACATGCAACCTCATATTCATCGTTTTGGACGTTCTCAAACCTCTCGGGGACAAGAGGCTCATCGAGGCCGAGCTGGAAGGCTTTGGAATTCGACTTAACAAGAAGCCCCCAGCGGTCATCGTCCGGAAGAAAGACAAGGGTGGTATAGCCATTACTAACACGGTGCCTCTAACGAACATCGACCACGAAGAGATCCACGCCATTTGTAGCGAATATAGGATTAGCAATGCAGATGTTGCAATCCGTCAACCCGGCGCGACGGCGGACGACTTGGTTGACGTGATTGAAGGTAACAGGTGCGGACTTCTTGAAGTGTTTGTCAGTTGACTTTTCATACCCAACCCTCCAGGGTGTACATTCCGGCAATTTACGTGAGAGTGATCTCCCTTTCGGTGTTGATATTACTGACACTTGCCAAGGTCTTGAACAAGATTGATGCAATTTCTATCGAAGAGCTCGATCTTCTGTACAAAATCCCTAACAGTGTCCCCATTTCTTCTAATGAATGGCTCAACGTTGACGAGCTTATCGACAAAATGTGGCAAGCTCTTGACTTAGTTCGTGTCTACACCAAGCCAAGGGGCCAAGCCCCAGACTATTCCGCCCCGGTTGTCCTGAAGCGTGGGAAATGTACTGTGGAAGACTTCTGCAGCGCCATTCACAAGGAAATCGCAAAACAGATGAAGTAGTGAGTTTTCCGAGGATAGCCTGACCCATGTGAGGTGCTCAACTTGAACTCCTCGATAGTGCGATGGTCTGGGGTTCAAGTGCGAAGCATGCACGCGGACAGAAGGTGGGACTGGATCATATATTAGAAGACGAAGATGGTAAGTCCTGAGATATCGCATGCCCTTCTGAGTACCTCTAATCCGGTGTAGTTGTGCATATTGCGAAAAAGTGATCGTACATGTAACACCCACGGAGATTATTTCGATGTGATATACAAGAAAGACAGACGAGCATAGGCCCAAATGAGTCCAAGAGAACAGTATAAACTAGTAAGCATGAGGGGAAGGAACTCCCACTTTTCGGAATCTCGAGCGATGACCCTTGCTAGCATGGGACTGAGTGTGACCGTTATTTCCAGAAGGAGGAAACCCCATAGGTATATTGTTTCGAGTGAACCCACGACAACAGCGGGAAATGACCGCGGAAACCTGGGGAGGAAGTACTCAGATTTGACAAAGCGGACGCTTAAAACGACGACTGACTCGTATAGTTGCCGCTGTAAAGGTCCGAAGACTACAATCGCCCATAAGATCGAATATACAACTTCGATGATTTGTTCTTCCGTTACAGTCAGCTATGTAAACAGTACGTTCGAAAAGCGTACACATACCGGTAGGTGTGAACAGCAAGGGGAAAAGCGATGCGATTCCAGCCGTGCTCGCGATCATGAAGGTGCGGAAATACGCATAATTCTCGGCCGCCAGCAAACTACGTCAACTCAGGGGCGGGATCTCTAGCTCAGATTGGTTGGTATTCCTACCTCAATGGTACAAGGACAAGAAGGACAGCCTTCTCGTGGACATGCCATCCAAACATGAACGACGTATACCCACAAAGCGTCAGCGCAGTGAGGAACGACTTGTATGTTGCGGTCTTCCATAGCTTGACGAGGAAAACCATCTGGAAGGCAATGGTGATGAGGAATGTGTGAATGGGCTTCACGTTTGGAAGAATTGCGAATGAGGTGTCTCCGACCAGTCCTCTCGACGAAGAAGACACGCCAGAGACATCCACGGAGAAGCTGGCCCCGAACCACCTGACATCTGCAACGGTTCAAATCAGTGACCAAAGTTGTGAGAAACAGCACATCTACTGACATTGTAGGAGAGCACGGTCAGCCGCCGTGAGTAGCGCCCAGGCGTTGGGAGCCCAGTACGCATGGTTCAGGCCGCGTGTGAACGGAAAAAGTCGAGACAACAGTTGTGGGATTTGTCCCATGAGGAGGAAGGGACCAAGCGACGCAATGAAAACCAAGATCACCACATTCGCAAGTGCGAGGAATCTACTGGGGAGTATGCTGCCCTGCGGGGACATACAAAAGGCGCGAAGCAGATAGATGAAATAGGCTGGCTGTAAGTAATCGACGTCAAAACGCATGTGGCTTTAATAGTAAGAAATGCACCTACAGCTAGATACATGTAGATGTGCTTGAAATTGAGCAGGACCGCGAAGAAGAAACCGCTGGCTAAAAGGTTTCCCTAGGAATTTGGGGTGAGCCGCGTTTCGGTGGTCAAGATACAACAGTCAATTACATTTCGAGCTTGCAGGATGGAAAGAAGCAAAATGCCAAACAAGAATCCGTTGTATTGAAAGTGGATGTGATCCACGATCAAGAAACCAGGATGTAAGAAGAGCGACGCAGATACCAGTCGTTGGGTATTAGAATCTGGCACTGCGCGAACAAATCTGACGAAGAGATCGGCGAGTGATACACGGTGCATAGAGGACCACAATACTTTAGCAGCACTGCCGCCAGGAGTAGTTCTGTCAGTATGACAGTCACTCTTTGGTATGCAATTACGCTCCAGGCAGAGTAGTTGAGGTTATTAAGGTCTACGATGCGCGGATCAATAAAGGAGGCTGGGATGGATAACACCTTCTCGAAGTAGGCAAAGAAGGGAGGATAGTCCAATGCTGGATGTCTCAGTGGGTGAGAAACATTCAGAACCAGCCTGGAAGGCACGTACTCCACTCTGATGTGGTCTTTCGGTCAAACGACAACGGTAAGTGACGGTCACCCTGATCGGACATGAGGCATCGCGTACATCATAGTACCATTTTGAGATCGGTAGTGAATGGGTTATTGCCAGCCAGTTGCGGTGCACTTCGAAATCCGTGGATCGACTAAAGGGACGGTGAAAGTCCAGCGCCTCTTCGCAAATACACAAGACTCACTATGCAGGGAACAGGAGCAACTTGAATGCTGTTGAAAAGGCGAGGATGTCCCATTCCGACGACGTAACATCTAGCGCTAACCTCTGATACCATCGGATATGTGGTAGGTTTGAAGCGTTGCGTTTCTCGGGATTAGCAGCCATGAGCGCAGCCGCCTTTAGAATGGAAGTGCGTGGTAGGATCAATGTAAGCCGATATAGGGTGTTATGCTATCACACTGTAGCTTCGAAACCTTTCTTGTGCGATAGCCAACAACGCGTATAGTAGTTGTAGTTGAAATGTGTAAATGGCGAGCGCCGTACGACTCGGAGGCGCCTGTCTCATAACGGCCGATCACGACCATCAATGACGCGAACGCATTCGAGTCTCAACTGCGGTGATCAACATATCATTGAAATACTGTATGTATACGGGCGATTGGGTGGACATCACAATTTCGATACTGGCTTGCTGCATTTGGGCTCTACGCACAACTTTTGCAAGCCTTCCCTCATCCGCTCCCCCATTTTTGAGGTCTTCCTGCTCACGGCGTCAACAAATACATGCGTGTAACCTCCAACCGCCGCTGGCTCCAAACTACCCTCCCGAAATATCCCAACCTCATACAAGACGGAGCTTTTTCCTATATGATTCACGCGGAGGCCAAGGTCCAGCACATCAGGAAACGAGAGTGGGGAAAAGAAATGGCAGTGTGATGAAACTACTAGCCCAATGGGACCTGACGTTTTCGGAGAGAGGTCGCATTGTGCAATAAGGTATGCATTTATGACCGAGTCGATGAGGTGGTAATACACCGCGTTGTTGACGTGCGAGTATTGATCATTGTCGCTCCTATAACATGTTCTCGTTTCATCATCTGCAATTGGCCATTAGTTGGGACTAACCATCGCGTTCTGTGCGAAAGGAAGTATCTGTAATCCGCTCGACTCCTCGCCTTAAAGTTTGATGTCGATGAAGGCTTTGAGCTCATGTGCCGTTAGCCGTGGTTTGTTGGAGCCAGCTGCCGGTCCGAGTCCGCAGTGCCACTTGTGGCTTACCATCGTAATCCATCGTAACAACTCCCAGTCTCAACGCTATCCCAAGTATACCTTGTGAAGAATGAGTGCACCCAGGGTTTCAGCAGAGGCGTCTGCACAAGCCACTGAGCAAGGGTAAGAAGCGATGTACCCGTCACGTCTTCGTTCATTCACGCACGACCCCCATTTTCTACGACTAGGGGAGTGCTGGTCAAGCTCATCATCTTTAGTCTGTCTCTCGGGATCATCCCAATTACATCCTATTTTGCATCTGAGAGATACGTATGGAACGGTGTGCACTTACAGATGATCCTTTCTCCGCAGCTTCGCTGACCTTTTCGCGTCTCAGGCAACTCTACCCTTGCCGCCATTACCGCGATCGTTGCCGCCAATATCGTTCTAGTTGCATACATAGTCTCATCTCTGAGTGATGATAAGGCAGAACGGGAGGCCGGGAAGCTTTCGGAGTCGCGTAAGGATCGTTGAATACGACGTGACCGATTCTTGCTCAGTCATTTCGGCAACGCGTTCGCCACCACTGGCCATACCAGCGGAGTGTCCGCAGCGTAACACCAAACGTCTGACTAGGTGACCAACAGGTGATGGTCAGACCTTACGTCGCCTTTTTCAGGAGGCTACTTCAGTTCCACCACAGCTCACATCCACTGCACCATGAACACGCTATTTTCAAAAGACTCTCATATGTAACTTGATCGTTCCTAATGAGCCTGTAGAAAAGGCATAAATGCAATCAGATCAGTTGTCCTGTGGAAACATGCTAATACATTAAATTATGGTAGGTCATGCCAAGCTAACAGTACAGGTATACAAAGAACATCTAGGTAGTGAGATACGAAAGTCAGCTGCAAGGCAGTGTCACCAAGCGTCAGGGCTCTGAGCCGAGGCTTAAAAGTCCTCATCAATGGTACTGAAAAGTAACCCGTCAGGTTGAAGCTCGTGGACACGATGTAATAGAAACTTACAACATCTTCTCACTCGAAGGCGTATTCGCTGCCGAAGGGGTAGCCGTCGTCTTGACGCCAGCCTTTGAGTAGTCGGATACACGCTTCTCGAAAAAGTTTGTCTTCCCTTGAAGCGAGATCATGTCCATGAAGTCAAATGGATTTGTCGAGTTATAGTGTTTTGGACACCCAAGGGCCACAAGCAAGCGGTCCGCTACGAACTCGATATACTGACACATCAGCTCGCCATTCATGCCGATAAGCCCAACAGGCAGCGCATCTGAAGAACCGTCAGCATGGCCAGCAAAAATAATAAATCAAAGCATCTGGACTTGCCTGTCAGGAACTCTTGCTCAATGACGACAGCTTCGGTAATGATTTTGTTGACAGTGTCAGGGTGGGGACGTCTTTTTAGATGAGAGAAGAGTAAACAAGCAAAGTCTGTGTGCATGCCCTCGTCGCGACTGATAAGCTCGTTTGAAAAGGTAAGCCCCGGCATCAATCCACGCTTTTTAAGCCAGAAGATTGACGCAAATGAACCGGAGAAAAAGATGCCCTCCACGGCCGCAAAGGCAACAAGACGCTCCGCAAAGGTTGAATTACGGTCTGAGATCCATGTGAGAGCCCAGTCGGCCTTCTTCTTGACGCAAGGGATTGTTTCAACGGCATCGAAAAGATATTCTCGTTGCGCTGAATCCTTGATGTAAGTGTCAATGAGAAGAGAGTAGGTCTCCGAGTGAATGTTTTCCATCATGATTTGGAAGCCATAAAAGCAGCGCGCCTCTGCGGCTTGAACTTCATTCGAGAACCGTTCAACCAGGTTTTCATTGACAATACCATCCGAAGCGGCGAAGAATGCGAGAACATGCGAGATGAAGTGACGTTCGTTGTCATTCAAGCGGTTGTTCCAGTCATGAAGGTCCTTTGAAAGGTCCATTTCTTCTGCAGTCCAAAACGATGCCTCGGCTTTCTTATACATTTGCCAGATCTTTGACAACTATAAGTGGCAAATCAAGTAGCTATAGATGGAAGACTAACCTCATGATACTGGATAGGAAAGAGAACGAAGCGGCGCTTGGATTCCATAAGGAGCGGCTCCTGATCTACGTGACCATGTAAGTAAGAGCGAATGAGTGACATTGAATAAACCCACTCTCTGGAAGGTCGATATCACCGACGAAACGTGTACGGAGATCCAACTCCTCGCGTTGACCATTTTCAGTCTCAGAGACCGGCGAAGAAGAACAACGAGCATCGTCAATAACAGGCTTTTGCTCAGATTTGACGGGAGATTCGATGGCCATTGCCTGAAGAGCTATCGCAGCCTTCAAAACAGGGTGAGGTTACGTAGAGCCGCACCAAGTGCCAGAGCTTACCTTCTTACTAGGGGTAGCCTCTGGGACGACATGACTAACAGGAGTAGTCGGACGAAGAATAGATGCCATGGTAGATAATGATGAGAAAAAACAAACAAGCCTTCAGTGGGCTGAAAGTCAAGAGCGAAGAATTGAAACTACCCGGGTTTTTATAACCTAAACTTGAGCCTCGTTTAGCAAAAATCAACTAAACGAACTGCGCGTTGTTGGGGTTTGTTGACGTGACGTGTCTATTTCGTAATCAAGCTGGCCGCATCACAAATCACAATCACAATCAAACCTTCACCTTCTCCATAGAATAGAGTATCATCATCACCTTTTCTTTATCACAACTGCTGTTTTCCAAGCCACAAGCACGTAATGCTGTCAAATACTGGAGTAGCCGTACAGAACAATCCTGGCCACAGAATTAGATACCACAATAGCGGTGTGGATGAGTCCAACCGTCGCTACGTAGGAGAGGTTGACCTTCCGGAACGTGAGCGCATGGTTGATTTAGATCTCACGGTCACACTCATCGGGGTCAAGATCTGGAACCACTCTTGACAGAGTCAAGACGACGGTTTGTGCTCTTTCCTATTCGATATCCCGACGTCAGTCGATTCATTCTTACACACCCGGTGAGCTTCTCACGAAGTACAGATATGGAGGATGTACAAGCAAGCCCAAGCGTCCTTCTGGAGCGTAGAAGAGGTTGACTTGAGTCATGATATCCACGACTGGAACAGTCGCCTAAATGACAATGAGCGCTTCTTCATTTCGCGCGTTCTGGCCTTTTTCGCCGCTTCTGATGGGATTGTTAATGAAAACCTAGTTGAGCGTTTCTCCACCGAGGTACAGGTTGCTGAAGCGCGCTGCTTCTACGGCTTCCAAATCATGATGGAAAATATTCATTCCGAGGCCTACTCGCTTCTAATCGATACCTACATCTCCGACCCCCAGCAGCGCCTGGAACTCTTTGATGCGATCGAAACAGTGCCTTGCATCAAGAAGAAGGCAGCGTGGGCTCTGCGATGGATATCTGACAAGTCATCGACGTTTGCTGAGAGACTCGTAGCTTTTGCCGCCGTGGAAGGAATTTTTTTTTCTGGTTCATTTGCGGCGATATTCTGGATCAAGAAACGCGGACTCATGCCAGGCCTCACGTTCTCGAATGAACTTATCAGCAGAGATGAAGGGATGCACACTGACTTCGCGTGCCTGCTCTTCAAACACCTGAGACGAAGGCCACATCCCGATGTCATCCGTGACATAATCACAGAGTCTGTCAGCATCGAACAAGAGTTTCTGTCTGGTGAATGCAATTTTCCCAGGTATTTCACAAGTCTCTCACCGACCACAGACGCGCTTCCGGTTGCCCTCATTGGCATGAATGCGACTCTCATGTGCCAGTACATCGAGTTCGTTGCCGATCGCTTGCTTCTTGCGCTTGGCAATCCGAAACATTACAACGCCACAAATCCTTTCGATTTTATGGACATGATTTCTTTGCAAGGCAAGGCCAACTTCTTCGAGAAACGCGTCTCGGAGTATTCCATGGCAAACATACAGTTACCCGAACAGCTTCCGAGTACCGCGCGGACCTTGTGCGTACTGTCCTACTTGAGTGCTTGCTATCATCATAACAATGTGGCATAGCACACTCGACGAGGAATTTTGATCGGACATGCGACTACCGTAACTGCGGTATTGCGGTTGATATTCCTCTCGCTTAATTTCACCACTCAACACCAGGAACACCAGCACCACAATGTTCAGGCATTTTTATAGATAGATTATTCCACAGTACACTCAGATGTCTCTTAATTTCACTTGAATGTTGGGGTCCACCATCCTCCCTGTCAGTTAGTCAAACGAAAGATGTTCTGTCATCGGCCATGTAGTATGACCAAGGCCGCAGTACGCCCCCATTTCTTTGTGTCAGGTACTTCAAGTTTGGCTGGAGCACGGTGCCTTAACTTGAAAAATAGCGGCACCCGGCCCGCTGTAAAGTTTATTTTCTCGCGTCAATTCATGTTGCAGGTCACCTCAACGGTTTGGTAAACGATATGGCGAGTGGGATCACCTTAATACATCATCGCCTACTAATTTTTTGACAAAGCTACGAAGACAAGCGCGTGAGCGTCGTCAATATATATATGCGAAGTCTCTTGAAGCCCAGGAACGACAAACCTATGAACGCAAACAACAACTCAAGGACGCTTTGGCGAGTGGGAAGGCCCTCCCCACAGAGCTCAGAAAGCAGTCACGCGAGTTGGGGAAAGATTTGGCGTTCGACGAGGCCCAAGCTGGTTGAGCCGGTTCGCTACATTATGTAGACGGAATCGAACTAACCACGAATTGTAGAACCAACGACACACGTCGACAGCGAATATTCGAGAGCGGGAGTATTAGATCCCAAAATCATCTTGACGACGTCGAGGGACCCGAGCTCAAAGTTGTTACAGTTTGCCAAGGCAAGGATGAATCAACCGACTCGTGTAGTTTTTGGTTAACTCTTCTGCTGTGCAGGAGATGCGCTTGGTTTTCCCTAACTCTTACAGGATTAACAGAGGCAACTACGTAGTGAAGGACCTTGCCGAGGCTTGCCGTGCCAACGACGTCACAGACCTCATCGTACTTCATGAACATAGAGGGACACCTGGTGAGGCCTCCCCTCGCTGTTACTCTCCTCAATCTCGAGCACGTTTCTACCAGATGCCATGATTGTGTCTCACTTTCCGCATGGACCCACTCTCTACTTTACACTCCACAACGTCACCCTCCGTCACGACATCGAGTCATATCGGTCTTCCACTGTTTCGGAACAGTACCCTCATTTAATCTTCGAGAACTTCAGCTCAAGGCTCGGAGAGAGGGTGAGAGACTGCCTGAAGTACCTATTTCCCGTACCCAAGGAGGAGAGTAAACGGGTCATGACGTTCTCGAATGAGAACGACTTTATCTCATTCCGGTGGGTGATTTGATTCTTGTTTGCCAAAGAGTGTGGGCCGAGAATCGCTTTGTTAGACATCACGTCTTCGTAAAGACATCACGAAAGGAAGTCCAGCTCGCAGAAGTGGGGCCCCGATTTGAGCTCAAACGTACGCTTCAGGGTCTCTTCGTGACAGCTCACTGGACTTATGTATCTCCCCAGCCTATGAAATACGGCTGGGCACAATTGAACAATCCGAAGCTGAGCGAGAATGGGTGCTCTCACATTATACACGAACGGCTAGAAAGCGTAGCATACTGTCAGACCCTGGGGCTTCCCGCTCCGGAAATGACGAACAAGCCGATACTAGGCCTTCCAAGAAGCGGTCCCGCTGACAAGGGGTTGCGGACCACAAAAGTATGTTATTCGTCATGATCAGTTGACATGCTATATAGCCACGAAGTTAATCTACTGTAAGCTGTGCATCGAGCCCAGCAAATCCCTCAAAAAAGGAAGTGAAAAGGTCGATTGCACACTGTACGTCGTGTGACCCAGCGGTCTCTCGGATGGAGTGCATGGAGAGCATTCCGCAACCAACATCGACTGTGCGCAAGCCAAGCTTGGACAACATAGGTCCGACAGTCGAGCCACAAGATCTTCATATTTGAATGCTTCAGGTAAGGAATGAAGCGATAGAAGCAAAATGACGCACATGTCATTGCGAACTTCGAACTCCTGAACTTTCCCGCCTTTCCTCTCAAGCAACTTTTTCACTAAAAACGTTCCAATTGCATCTGTAGCGTATTTTTGCTTGGCATTGGTCTTGATCACGATGCCACCATTCATATATGGTCTGTGATTATCCTCGTGCTTGCTCGCGTAGTTGGGGTGCACAGCGTGGCCCATATCTGCTGAAATGAGGAGTGATTTGGCTATCGACTGGGCTAAAAGGGCGGGAGATGGATTGAGCCGCTGCAATAAGGAAGGGATGAGAGAAGACTCGGCGCCAGAAGTGGAGACTGAGCCGATCTCTTCGTGATTAAAAAGAGCAATGCAATTGACATTCCCTTCAAAAGGGAAGAGATCAGACGACGCAACGTCTGACAAAGCTTCGACTGCAGCAAATCTGACAGCGGTAACCGTCAGAGCCAGTGACCCGATCGAATAGTAATAGTTGTGCTCACGAAGACACAAGATTGTCCATTCGAGGGCTGAAAATGAATTCATTGTTCAATCCACCCAGTACAGATGCTTGTGTGTCGTAAAGATGCCTGTGTGAGGGCTATTCATCGTTTCCTGTCACCAGACATGGCCATAGTACCTACAGCTCAAAATCGTGAATTTCTTCAGGTTTGATGCTCAGTTCCTCTGCTAATATAGAAAGAAGTGCAGGGTGGTGGTTGTCCTGAATACTTGAAGCTGTCTGCTCATTCTTGCCGCTGCTTCGTGGCTTATCCGTGGGCGCATTCAAATTCGAAGCAAGCAGTCCAAGGATGGGAGTAAACTGCGTCTCCGTGTTAAACTTAAAGTCGTTAGCAGAGGATCGGTCGACTGGAATGGCTTGCTCAGTAAAATAGACAACAAACACAACTAGTGGCTTACGATGAATGGCTAGAGTGGGAATGCGAAGAAGAGGCCGGTCTATCTTGATTAGACTTGAGGTGTAGTTCGATCCTCGCTTGGCGATGACCACGCGTCCCGCGATTGAAAGATCACGGTCAAACCAGGAGTGCCATATGCCACCTCCGTAGGTCTCGACGCTGACTTGAATATAGCCAGAGGTGGAGCGTTTCGAAATCGGTCTGATCTATGCGCATAATTTGAGTGGTTATGAATTACAGCCAGACGAGAGGAGACGTACTCGGAGGTTAGGACTGTCAACGTGAGTGCCCACAATGGAGACGCCGGTCCCAGGTTGCCACTTTCGGGGAATGGTAAAGGCGAGTAAAGAGCTCTGGTTTCTAGAGCAGAGAT
This sequence comes from Lactifluus volemus, assembly GCA_022376515.1. Lineage (NCBI taxonomy): Eukaryota > Fungi > Basidiomycota > Agaricomycetes > Russulales > Russulaceae > Lactifluus > Lactifluus volemus. The sequence goes on along the minus strand of WTXI01000006.1, from coordinate 885,453 downwards.
GGGATCATCGTATCTAATCGGCGGTGAGCTGGGCTCACCTCGTGAAGTAGTATTTTCCCCCGGGTTGAAGAGTGGCCTCCCAGTCATCTTTCTCTCTGATCTATAGCAAGTGAGAAGATGTCGGAACAGTACAACATATGGTGACACACCTTTCTGAAACCAACTTGCTCTAAGCGCAGGGCAGCATTGTGAACCGCATGAAAGGGAGTTGGAGAAGCATTCACAAATTGCAAAAAACGAGCCGCGGCTTCGGGCGTTGGTGGAAAGCCAACAAAGTGCATCACTATAGTTAGCGAGAACAATAAAACAAGCTGAGAAGGGCCCGGTAACGCGGGCCGACACCGTCATCTTCTCTTCTTCAGTTTGTTCCATGGTACAGAGTTACTTGAGGCATGGGCCAACACAGGTCATTTCGTACCCACAATACACGTTACCCTTTAAATTAATCCATTCATAGGCCTTTGGCGTCGTCTGTAGCCCATCCTCCAACTCTGTGTATGATGGCAAATTTGCCTATGTCCCTGCACTTGAAGATGTACTAGTCTGGGACGTTAAAACGGGCCTAATGGTGTGTCATACCCAAAACAATTCATGGACACACGTACCTACTCCTGAAAGGTGGCTATGTGGCATGAAACCGGTCATCGTGCAGAGGTCACTTGCATTGAGCGATCACCCAAAGGAGGCACTTTTGCAGTTGGTTATGCAGACGGTTCTATCAGGCTCTGGGAGGCATCTTCCAAGTCTGTTGTTGCAACTTTCAATGGTCACAAGAGGGCTGTCACGGCACTCGCTTTCGACGATGCCGCGGCTCGACTAGCATCTGGCTCACAAGACACTGACCTTATTTTGTGGGATATAGTCGGCGAGGCAGGCCTTTTTCGGTGCGTGATCCCCATACAAAGCTGAGCGTAAGAGCTCAATACAGACATAGACTGAGAGGTCATCGAGACCAAATCACCAACATCCGCTTCCTTTCGAGATATCCCTCCTCGACGCCGTCCGCATCCACAGGCACCTCCCCTTGGCTTCTTATGACCTCTTCAAAAGACACGCTCGTAAAGCTTTGGGACTTGTCTACCCAGCACTGCGTACAAACCATCGTCGCTCACCGGGCCGAAGTGTGGTCACTTTGCCTGAATTCTGAACAGGATCTACTCCTCACGGGAAGCAACGAGGGCGAATTAAAGGCGTGGAAAATCGAACCTGACGCCCTATTGCAAGGTATCAAGGAGTCCGGGAATGGAGAAGTGCGCTACCATGTTTTAGAAAGCTTAATCTCGTCCTCACGCGTTCTCTCTTACAGCTGTCGAAAGTGATCCACCCTGTGTCGACACTTCCTCTCGCTTCGCCCCACCGTGTCTCGCAAATTGCATTTCACCCAACACTTCCATACCTTTTCATCCAATCTCATGATCGTTCTGTGGAAGTTTTCCGTGTTCGCGCTGATGATGAGATACGCAAGAAGCAAGCTCGAAGGAAAAAAAGGGCTGATGCCAAAGCAGCCATGGGTAAGGGCGAAAAAGTCAATGATGTCGTCGACAATGCGGATGTGGAGAAAGTCGAACTGGCTGACCTGTTTACTCCATACTTGGTTGTACGGGCTACCGGCAAAATCAAGTCCTTCGCACTCCCTGACGGGGCACGTCCGAAAGGTGCTACCCAGGTCCGCTGTCACGATCTGATACTTTGATTTCCATCTTATCCATTTTTTACAGCTTTTCTTCGCGCTGTCCAACAATGCGATAGAGGTGTATACCATCCCTCAGTACACCAAGTCAAAAGAGAATCCTCCCGAGGCTGCTCGTCTTTATTCCCTTGACCTTCCTGGTCATAGGACGGATGTCAGAACCCTCTCACTCAGTTCTGACGACAGTCTGCTGGCATCCGCTTCAAACGGTTAGTTTTTTCACCCAATTCTCAGAGTCGTAATAAAGACAATTTTAGGCTCTCTCAAAATATGGAATACACGCACAACATCTTGCATCCGTACATTACAATGCGGACACTCTGTGTGCAGTTCCTTTCTCCCTGGGGATCAATATGTGCGTCCCATGCAGTTCTTTGCCTCCTCGTACTGACAATCTCGCACAGGTAGTTATTGGGACCAAATCTGGAGAAATGCAGATTTTTGACCTCTCATCGTCAGCCCTGGTTGAAACCATTAGCGCACACACAGCCACGTTATGGTCCATACACATCAGGCCCGATCAGCAGGTCTTGGTCACTGGAAGTGCCGACAAGGACGTCAAATTCTGGAATATTGAATGGCGACAACTAGGCGATGATTCAGTGAGTATCATTTCTCACAAATAGTCTCCCCACTTGATAATGCATTGAGGCTGTATTAGAACAATAAAGTCATCTCTTTGGTCCACGCGCGCACCCTCAAGATGACGGATGACGCGTTATCTGTTCGCTATAGTCCCAACGGAAAGCTTCTCGCAGTTGCGCTTTTGGACTCCACTGTGAAAGTCTTTTATCAGGACACACTCAAGTTTTTCCTCTCTCTTTATGGACACAAGGTAAACCGTACTGATTATGAGTGATGATAAACCTCTAACGATTAGTAGCTACCAGTGCTGTCCATGGACATATCACACGACTCTAAACTTATTGTTACATCATCTGCCGACAAAAATGTCAAGATCTGGGGTCTTGATTTCGGTGACTGCCATAAGTCAATATTTGCGCATGATGAAAGCGTGATGCAAGTGGCGTTTGAAAAGAAGAGTCATTTTTTCTGGACAGTCGGAAAGGACAAGCTCTTGAAGTACTGGGATGGTGATAAGGTATGCGTAGTTCAAACGTAGTGGTGCCCCTATAAGGCTAATACCAAAGGACTTAGTTCGAGAACATTCAGAAACTCGAAGGACACCATGGCGAAATCTGGGCACTCGCTGTCAGCAATTTTGCAAATTTTGTGGTGACTGGGTCGCACGACAAGTCAATACGGATATGGGAGAAGCTTGACGAACCTGTAATAGTTCAACCTGGTTACAACCGCCGACTTGCCTAACATATCTTTCCTAGCTTTTCCTTGAGGAGGAGCGTGAGCACAACCTCGAACAACTCTACGAAAGTGGGCTCGCAGACGCTCTAAACCGAGAGGATTTTCCCATCGGTAGCGGCGATCCTACCTCTGAAGTTCTAGCGCAAGCAGAGACGACCAACGTCTCAAAGCAAACCACAGAGACTCTCATGGCTGGTGAACGTATTAGCGAAGCACTTGAGCTCGCAGATAGAGAGATTGAGGCTTACCAGACATACGAGAAAGTCAAGGAAGGCCTATCGGAGGAGCAAATGGCGGCAATTCAGCCACCTCCAAGGAATCCCATTCTAGTTGCGCATAACCTGGAACCAGAGGCGTGGGTGCTGAGGGTCGTAGAAGGTGTGCAAAGCACAGCGTTGCACGACGCTCTTTTGGTACTACCGTTCGGTAAAGTTATGTCGTTGATGGTCTGCCTGAACCTCTGGGCAAAACGGGTAAGTACTCCGACAGCCTCTGACAAAGCGGGAAGCTCATCACCGCTCAGGAATGGAATATGCCGCTGGTTTCCCGTATCTTGTTCTTCCTCCTCAAAACACATCACCATCAGATTGTGGCCAATCGCACGATGCGCACCACACTCATACCTCTGCGGGCCCACCTACGGGCAGCGCTGCTCCGTCAGAAGTCAACAATCAACTATAACCTCGCTGCTCTGCAGTTTATCCGTCGACAGAGTGACGCTCGACGGACGGCCCAATTCTACGATGAAGTGGGCCTTGACGAGGAGAAAGTCCTTGCAAAGATCTCCGAGGGTAAAAAGAGGAAACGAGTCAATATATAGGCCACGCGCTTCTTTCATACAAAATGTTCGTAGGTTATATTAATAATGGTGATGCGCCCTGCGACAGCGGGCTGGTGATAGAGCTGCGCTCACAGTATTCTTTACCAGACTTTGGGACCCCACAGATGTTCCAGCCTAATTTGCACGCTCAGAAGTGTCCTCTCTTTACGCTATAATTGACATACCATTCCTCCGGGTTCTTGGCCCGTCTCATTGCTACTGTCAAAACACCCTCGGAAAGGTCCGCAAGCTGAGTGAAGGCTCCTTTGGTGAGGTCAACGTGCTTTGATCCTCTAGGGCACCCGCCACATGAATCGACGACTCGAACAAAGACGCACTTCTTCTCATCGATGCGACACACTATGGTCACCAGGAATCAATATATGGCACGCCGATTAGCGGTGCTGCTCACGCTCAAGAAACTCAAAGCATTTGGGCTTCGACACCCATCCATCCAAGGTGACAGCGCATGCGAAAGAATCATCCTAACGTCACAACCACGCATTTAATCCAGTTCAATGTCGGCATGCATTTTTTGTCTCACCGTCGGAGTCCATACAGGGTTCTTCCAGCAGCTTGGGTTGAGGAGGTCATGCCCAGTGTACCTAGGAAGTGCGAATTAGTTGACGTTTCACGGCCACTCGGCGTGGCATGCCTACCAGGTTATCGACACTTCCTCCGCTTCCCCTGTGGCCTTGAGACCCTTAAAAATCCTATCTATTGCATTTTCTGCCGGAGACGTAACGACTTTAGGTAAGGTGTTCGGGGATGCCTTGTTAGCTTTGTGCGCTTTGGAAGAGCTAGTGGTGTACTTGTAAGAGCGGTGGGAAATGTTGACATTTTGCCAGCCATCTCTGGGGTCAAAAGTGTAATCTCTGCCAAGTGAGTGAGCTCTAGAGTACTTGAGTTCTGCAGTGGTTGGAGTTTGCGGTGCCTGGTCGTCGCTTGGCAAATACGAGGCAAATACGAGATAGAGTGAGGCGAAAAGAATGACGGTGACCAATGAGTAGCGGCTCATGGTGCCAATCTGGACTGGTGGAATCTGTAAAACCACGACTCTTAATTTCAAGAGATAACTTAAGCTGGGTGACAAGGCGGGACGGGTTAAACTTTGTTAGGGTTGAGTATTGCGCCCGCCAGGGACGCGCCGCACACCGACGCGTCGATCTTCCCATCACGTGATGAGAGAAACCATCTTCCAAGGTTGTGCGTCCGGATACAGTAACTTTGGAACATAGAGCGCGGCAGCATAAATTGATGTGAAAATAGATCGATTGCCAATCGATTAACTTTTTGGCATCTGGACTCCTTGATAGATGTCCCCTACTCCCAGGTCTTGTAGGATTGGAACTGACCTATTACATGCTGATGATGAATCTCACGGATCAGAAGTCTCGCCGTCGATCTCGGTTTCTACGAGTACACAATTTCGTGTTTCTTTCAGACAGATATTCACATCTGCTTGTTTGCCAGCTTTCAGGCAGATGGATCTTTCAGAGCACGTCTCCGAAGACCTCAGCAGGCATCCTGAATCTGCCAGAGATGCAAAGACATACATTTATTCCCGGCTTTCGCAAGGTGTTCGCTCTAGGGTTGAGCGAGTTCTCAGTGAGATCAATGTACGCACACTTATGGCCATCTTTTGGTGAGGTCTCATGCTTCGAAATGCAGGGTGGCTACGCTATCACCTATGGGTCAGGTTTGGCCGCTGCATACGCTGTAAGCCTGGCTACCGTGACCTATCATGTCTTATGACGGGAGTTGCTGTTTCCTCGCCACCAGGCTTTGACGCTGCTGCGACCTCGAGGAATTGCCATCACAAGAGGGTATCATGGTACCCATCAAGTTATCCAGACTTACGGACGCGACAGAGGCCTTAAGGTAGTCGACCTAGACGATGACTTTGAGGGGATTGATATATGCTGGGTCGAAACGCCGCTTAATCCCACGGGAGAGGCCAGGTTCGAGCTGATACATGGGGCAAGATCGTGGCACTTTCTGACCTGTACGCACCTCACAGGAATTTACAGCACTACGCAGACAAAGCAAGTCGGAACCAATGTCTGAAATTCATGCTAATTGTTTTGGCAATGGTACAGATCCATTCCCGGGGTGGACGCCTAATCGTCGACGCAACATTCGCACCTCCTCCTCTTCAATATCCATTCAAATGGGGAGCGGACATCATTATGCATAGCGGTATGCCAATATGCACCTCACGTCTCACGCTTTAACCTCCTCTAGCTTCCAAGTACTTTGGGGGACACACCGATCTTCTTGGAGGGGTGCTGGTTGTTAAGACGCTCGAAGAGTGGGGCAAGGTGTGGACTCTCCCCTATCCATAATCATTTATCCTTACGTATGTTCGTCTAGTTGTGGGTGGACCACAAAGTGCTTGGCAGTGTGATGGGTTCCTTGGAGTCATGGTTACTGTTGCGCTCGTTGCGCACTCTCCATCTTCGTATCCCACGACAGTCTTCCAATGCCACTGCGTTAGTTCAGTGGCTCGACCGCATCGCTTCCACTCCGAAAGGCCAGTCATTTGATGGTATTGCAGGTGGGATGATCAAGAAGGTCTGGCATTCGTCATTGCAAAGCAGAGATGCATCTGGATGGTCTCCGATCCAACAAATGGAAGGTGGACACAGTCCAACCTTCTCGTTTTTGGTTCGTGGGGGTTACAACCATCGCGGATGTAGCGAAGATGACCAAGTACCTAACTAGCTCGAAAATGCAGAACTCGCTCGCACCTTACCCTTCTCACTGAAGTATTTCACAGTAAGCCATACCGGGTCATTTTAAATCACCATGTGATGAATCTGTCCATAGCCCGCAACAAGCCTGGGGGGCGTCGAATCCTTAATCGAGCAACGCAAGCGATCTTCACCAGATGAAGACCCAAGGCTCGTTCGTATCAGCGCTGGAATAGAAAATGTATCAGTACGTCATGTTTCGTCGTCTTCGTCAAGCTCGTTCACGATTTATTGCAACAGGATCTGAAGCAAGATTTGCGAGATGCATTTCGAGTTCTGAGTAGAGTGATTATCGTCTCCTCGTGTGCTTTACTTGGCAAAACAGCTGACATTTCTACAGACAGGTGCCAAATTGTGAGATGTACTCGGGACCCAATGTATCACCGGATCGCGGATGCTGTATTGCGTCATAGTAGTGGATCGGTATCGAAGGCTGCCCAGACCGAATGTAACACGGATACTTTTGCATGTAGGGGCGAGCAGGTATCGGATTCCGTAGCCCCTATCTTTGAACTTCGTCGACAGTCTATTGCAATGATGATATACATTGATTGGAATTGTAACTCTGTAATTTTGCGTCCCACCAATGGTAGGAGCCACCAAAACAGGAAATCGAGCTCTGTAGAGGTGGGCTACAGACAACTATGGCAATGACTAGACCAGGAAGAAGGCTTGCGGCTAGGCCACGAAGCGAGTGCAGTTATCTAGGTATTCTTTGTCGAAGAGCGGGATGTTTGATAGCGGCAAGTTGTTACATAGCATCCACTGCGAAGATATCTGTATCACCTTATCTAATGATCATAAATCAACGGCCCAAAGGTAAGCCTTTCGCCCCTGCTTTTTCGCGAAACAGCTTCAGAAAGAAGACTTTGTCTTCCCATCTCAAGCTCATCTTCTTCAGCTTACCGAGCTGGGAGATCAAGTCTTCACAAGCGGTAGAAAGAATGTCAGCTCCTACGTCACCCAACACAACCTCGCTTGTCATAAATGACGGTGAACTAGGTGACTCGGTGGTAGGAAGAAGACGGATTGACATGGTCAGCGGGTTGGGACTTGTCGCCAAAGAAAATACGTGAAAGAGCGGATTCAGCGTGGACGGAATGGAATGTGATAGCGTTGGAGACATTGCTGCGGGTGGATCATACCTAAACCCGTTTTAGCCCTCGAGTACAGAAGTAATGACCGATACATACGCACCGAACACACATGACAAACACCTTGTATCCTTTTACAGGGATCGCGCAGTCCTTGAAGACATCTGCGAACTTGAGTAGACCGCGCCCATTGCTGGTCGTGCACTCCGGAAATACTACTACAGGGCCGTTCGCAGTGCGCCGTATCTCTTCGAGACTCGAATAGTTGTCATTAGATGGACTCAGAGGTGTATTTCCGGTAGATAGGACCATACGCAGAAGAGATGCCTTGCGGAAACCAATGATGCTCGCTCTCCGGGAAGTAGGTCTACCGGGAAGGGAGATCGCAGCAGAGCCTGTACCTGTCTTCCGTCCCGTTGTGCGTGTCTCGTGAAATGTATCATGTTGCTGATCTGGGCCGTTGCTGACCGGAAGCACAAATATCGGATCGAAGCTGCGATCAAAGCCCATTAATTCTAAGCCGTCAAACCTAGACAAAACGAACCGGAAGCCTAGCCACAGAATCTCTACCCACGAAGCCCAATTTGACACGATGATATCTCCAGCTCCAGGCGACCATGGTTCTGAAGACACAGTAGATCTCCTTAAATTCTGGGGTGAGCAGCCAGCTTCTACCAAGGGTTGAGTACATACCCTCGCTTCCGTGATATCTGCTCTATGCGAATCCACCACACCCCCAGAACAAATAACGACAATCTAGACAGGAGCGCTGTTAACACGTATGATATGGCCCTATATATTGGAGGGACAGGAGTCTGTGCGAGTGAGACTATGTCCACGGGGGTGGATGTTGCCTTACCAGAAGAGTACATGCACCGGAGACAAGCACGAGGTAGAGGGCAGCTAAAGCCGCTATAAGGACCGTTCGAACAACTGCAAGTGCATATAATAGTGGATAGGCTATCCTAGCGACCGCATTGGCTTCTAGGGGCGGCACGGGAGTAAGGAAAGGCTACTGTGAGTGAGTTGATGAACCCCAGATTGGGTCAAGATGATACTCACTTGGATTCCAGTTCCTGGGTCCTTAAGAACAGTTCTGAGGGTCCCAGATATGATTAAAAAATATATATAAAAACGTACCCGAAAAGCAGAATATTTTTCCATGATGACAGTTCACGAGGCGCCGCTTGGCAGAGAAAAACCGTTTACCGGGAAACGAACGGATGATACCACGTGGTTATCTTATCAGTCTTTGACGGTTGTGATGCAATTACTAACGAGTCCGCGTCACTCACTCACTCACTGACTCACTCGCTCATGATGACAGGAGAATCCGACTCAAAACATCTAAAGCATCACGTCATGTCCATCGTTGGTCACTTAAGGAAATTACCCACTCGTGGGAAGGTCAGCTTATGACTTATATGCTCCCCTCGAAATGAACACGAGTCCCGGTAGCTCGTTATCTTCACGTTCACCCTATTTTACTGCGCCCTAATTGCGGCTACCATCATCATCACACCCGCGCGTATAGCACAAGTCTTCTATGATTTGGGCCAGAAGATCAGTGAGCATCCCCTTGGTTGGTTGCTCCTTGCGACATTTATACGTTGGTCTTGTTGCACATATATTTCGGACACTTTCCTCACCCCAGTTTATAAGAAATCATTTCTTTCCCTCCCATGATAGGACACACAGCGATGCTCAACTTGTGCGGATTCACTTATGGCATAAAGGGTTTCCTGGTGGCTGCACCCGCGTCCCTGGTGGCCTCGGCAGTGGTCTTTATCATCTTGCGCTATCTTTTCGGCGACTGGCTACGGTCTTGGTCTAAGAAAAACGAGACATGGCAGGCCTTAGAAACGGTGATTGTGAGTATTTCTCATCCCTTTTCTTTAGCTGTCGCCCAATAGTTCTTCACACTCCCAGGCTGCCAAAGGTCTTCCCCTCATTATACTCGTCAGATTATCTCCTTTCCCGCCATGGGTGTATTCAAACTCTTTATTTGCTGTACGTCAGCTTAATCATTTCGCCCATGCACTTACGGAGCACTATGACGGCTCGCTAGTCCATACAGTCCGTGACGGTCTGGCAATTCATGGTAGCCACAATTTGCAACTTCCCGAAGTATCTTTTGCACGTTTTCATCGGTTCTCGCATGGCTTTGTTGTCCGACGGACAACAGAGGGAACACATGGACACTCGTAATCATCGTGTTATACTACCATCTTGTTGCACTGCCTGACTTTCCCACAGAGACCAAAGTGGTAAACACCATCATAATTGTCACAGGAATCCTCACCTCAGTTGGAAGTGGCTGGTTCGTGGGTTATCTCGAGTGCAGAATACACCTCTAATTATATCACAGGGTTCTCTATGCGCTTATGAAGCGTCAGCTCCGGGAGGCGTCTCCAAAGACTCCGGGGCAAGCTTCGCAACTTGCGGGAGAGGCCGACGAAGATACCTCCCTACTGGGACGCGGATCATCAGAATCGTTATCCGAGAGCGTTTGATTGCCCACGTTGAAATTAGGTGTACCAGACCAGGTTACTTGACGCCTTTCCATAATCTATTAATAGAGTTAGAGTACCGGAATTCTCGGTGGTGATCCAGCTAACCCAGCCTCAGCATTACATCAATTCACAGTACACGCCTACTAATCCCACGTCCTCACGGAGACTTATCTTTTATTGCGCCTTCGACCAGACGTTCGGATACTCGTCTGACCAGCTTGCACAGAGTCGATTTCCTTTTTGCTAAGCCTCAACGCCCCTCCCATGTATGAGCCAACACCCATGCGCAATCCTCTTTCGCGGTTGTGTTTGGCATTCTTTTCTAAAGGATCCTGAAACAACTTTGTGAATGCCGGGTGGTAATTACCCATATCCTTTGCCTGTGTATTTTGGTGAGAACACCCGCTGAACGTAAGTGGAAACTATTACCTCCTGTACCAGCTTCTCCCGCCTTTGCTTTTGTTTCTCGAGCATTCCCTCTCGGACACGCTTGGAGGCTTTATTGCGTTCCTTTGCGCGTACCGTCTTCTCGCCCTGGCCGAGCTTTGACGTTCCAGCCAGCTCCAAAATGCGTCCTTCCAGGGCCTTTTTCCGTTGAGCAGAGGTGAGATTGAGCTCTTGATTTAGTGATCCTGAAAGCAATTGCGTATGTACTAAGCGATGCAGCAGCGCGTCATTTTGCGTATTTGTCCTATCGATTGTCAGCCGTGTATGAAACAGAGTATAGTCAATGCTCACAGTTCGTCATCTTCATCATCGGAATGTTTTTTGTCCTTCCTTCTTTGTACCTCGTCTTTTAGTTTAGAGACTTTGGAAGACTTTTTTGGGGGGGATGGGGGTTAAGGTTGAGGTGACAACTAATGAAAAGCAAAAAGTGCGGACCATAAAGGATTTAGCCTGCGCTTTCGTAGATACCAACTCCGAAGACTTGGACACAGAGGCCGTAAACACGACTACGTCTGGTTTCGGGACGGACGTATTGGCTGTAAAAAGGTCACCCATCGAGCTTTCCTGTTTGCTGAGTCGAACAGGCATACCTTCGAGTGGTAGCATCTCCTCACTGGACGAGTGGGCTTCATATTCGTCGTCCATGTGTACATCACTCCCAAAGCCAGTCCATTCTTCCGCAGAATGTGAATCATAGACGGAGGAAGAATGATCACTTTCGATTCTTGCTAGCTTAGTGTTAATGGACCGGTGAGCTTCAGCAGGGTTGCGTTTTCCCTTTCCATTTTCCTCCGCATCATATGCCTCGAAAGAGTCCAGAAACCTTTGTCCATGCGCTTGTAAGATGTCAAGTAACTCCGTGTTAGTGCTCGTCATCTCAAGGAGTGCGGCTCCGGGCCGGAATCAAACCAACGAACGTGAACCACAACTGCGAACCTCGCTCTTGGACTCAAACTTGATTCGTTATGGCGAGGAAGCGTCAGGCGGCCGCAAATCCAGGACAGAGCGCTCCTTTCATTCAGATTCCCAGAGAAGAGCAACTGCGCCTGATCGAAAAGACTGGTATTCTGAACGCCGTCGCTGATCGCGAACCAAGGGCCAGCTCTGGGTCTACACCAACTCAGGAAAATGACGGCGATGAGGAATATCCATTAGCAGAAGAGATTTTCGCCGCGACAACACTGCTGATTCCCATGTCCTTCTTGCTTCTGTTGATGTACATGTGAGCATTCGACCCCACTTCGAATGATGTCGTACAGAACAATCTAAAAAGTATCTACCAGCCTAGTCCATTTTCAGTACGGCCAGGAGCCATCATGGAACGTCATAATTGAAAGAATGCTCAGCAGCATTCCGAGTGAGTTTCAACTGCATGGAAACGAAAAGCTTGCTAACCCCAGCTCGCACATAGTCCTTGCGATTTTTGTATTCTACAGTGAGCTTAGTTGATATTTCTCTCAATACGTACTCTGAACAGACTCTCAGCAAACCGGTACAAGCATACGAGGTGGCTCCAAGCGTCCTTTTTCGTCCTTTCTGTCGTGTCAGGGACGCGGATGATCTACTTAGTAAATTACGGCAACTGGCTCGTCAATATGCGGCAGGTTTGTTGTCCTCTCTCTACGCTCCGAATACCATTGTCGACGATTGGTTACAGTGCCCGCCATTAGGGACCATCTGGGTTTATACCATATTTCAACTGGATCTCGTCCCCGCTGTGCTAGCCTTGTCCGTTGTTGGCTTCTGGGTAAGGTGGACCGGAGCGAGACTTATTTTCGATTAACTGCCCAACCTCGGGTCGCACACCACTCTGAAAATGTCACCTCGGACATGTCGAATTAATAGCGACACCAGCCAGTCGACTGGGATCGTCCTCGCAGCTTCTTCGCTGTCGCACAGAATAGAATATTGGCATGCGATGCGCGTACCACCTACATTACAACTGCTTTGCCTAAACGATTGTATACGACTCCCTGTCTGCTGGTTGCTAGTTTAGCGATAGGAACAATCTCACACCAATCAGGTCACGGCTGACGCAGTGTTTTCGGTCGTTTCATGCCACCATGGCGCCACGAGGACTGTCACTCGAATGGTCCAAAGTAAAACCTAATAACGACTAATGCTGATGAAAGGTCAACCATACGTTTTTCCTAAGCAGTACATCCTACGTGCCGTTCTGAGGCTACCTCTGTATCGTTGTCAGGAGATTTGTTCAAGGTAAAGATCTACGTGCGTATGCACGCCGGAAATGAAAGAAACCAAAAGGTCTGTTTGATTCAACGTGACTACTAGCTATGCTCGAAGAGCATGACAGCTCACAGACCCGGGAACCTGTGGGGCCCATGGCGCCAAGAACATTCGGTCCTTTCGTAAGATGTATCCCCTTTGAGATCCATGGGACGATGCTCATGTGAACACCTCCACCCAAGCTAGAACTTCGATGCAGTGCGGAGATATGATCCAGGGAATATCACTACATTAATCTGTGCCCGATGATACGCCATATCGCGGGTTGGTAGCTCGGACCCGGATGGCACCTTTTACAGGCAAGGTAGAGAGGGTTATGCCGTGGGAAGCCCAACTGACTGCCGCCCGTGGGCTGGCCATTAAACGTGCATTATGCTGGTCATAAGCCATGCGCTGTCATATGAAGGAAGCGGGAAGGAAGTAGAACAAATATCATGAAGAGGGCCAGCTGTTAGGCGTTATCAAACTCTGTTTCCAAAAGCTCGACTTTTCCCTGAGTCAGGTGAGACAACTTCTCTATACAGAGATGGCGAAGAATGTACTAACATGCCACGACCTCGCACGGCCTTGAATAGTACTTCTGAGAGTTGCTAACTGTGCCCTCAGCAGTCTGCTAAGTCGGTGGTTGATATCATCTCGATGTCGATCGAGGCGCTCAGTGAAAACCCTATATACCCTATCATCTCGCGCGAAGTAGTAGGGCTAGAATAGCTACCGATGAGAGACGAATAAGGCACAAACGGTAAGCACTTACTGGGATGCGCTCCCCAGGGAACGACCCTAAGGCTAAATTCCAAGCTGCCATCATCAGCAAGTCAAGTGTGGCATTCGATATACTAAAGCGTAAGCATTGGATTGTAAGCCCGCACAATTCTCCACACAAGAGATGCTCACTCACTAATCTTCTAAGTCGGCAATCATGGGTGCCTTACCAAGAGCGCGCGTAGCAACACGTTTGATAGACGATCGTGCTACTTCAACAGGATGGGCCGAGGGGCCTTGTCGCAGAGCACTTTCAACAAGTTTAACTTGCTCCTGAATCCATATATCCCCTTCGCTCATCACAAGGGTCTGCAGAAACGACGCAAGAAGGTCACTCTGCGAACTTTGCAGACCAAAGTCGATGGCCACTTTGAGGCTGCCCCCTGGTGTAACTATGAATAAAGGAAGTAGTCGCCGTGGAACCGCACATCACTCACGAAGGGAGACTAGAAGTGACCTGGTTTCTTTTTTGGCAAAATCCTCCTCTTCAAGGCGATTGATGTATCGAGAGAATGCACCGACGAGGGTAATAGCCACGTCATGATGGGATTTTCCTATACGCATTGCATGAATAAGAGGCGTAACACCACCTGATGGACGAACAAGAGCCTAGAGTGTCCGTTCTATAAGATGCTAGAACTGATGCACATAACTGCGAGAAACGAACGTGGAAAGCACGGTCCCTAACCTCCATGAGATAAAGGACGTCCTTATCCTCGACAGCACGTAGTACTTCCCATGGCTGGGCAACTGTTCAGAACAGAGATTGCAGTCAATCTAATGCTGTCTTGCCCACCTCTGGATCTTTCCAAGGTCTGTTGGAATTTGTGGTCCTCGCTGACGATGGAACACGCCGAAGGAGACTGGTTGGTGAGGCGGGAATCTCATGAGGAGACAAGGGCGGTGAATCCGAGATCTTGGTCGACATGGCTTCTCTTAGGGCGTCTGTGGTGTGAGACGCATCTCGGACAACTTGTGAAAACAACGACTTTGGTGCTACGAGATCAGCCTCTCGACGGATGACGGCTGGTTGTTGATATTAATATAAGGCTCGCCAGTGATAGCGAAACAAGGTAACCCACCGGTGGAAGGAAGATTTGCAGGAAGACATGGGTCACGCGGTGAGCGGTATTTCCTACGCGGGGAAGGGGAAGTAAGATCTCTATCCAAGTACTCAAGGACTGCAGTGTGGTTGATCATGGACACGATTGCCAGTGGGCTAATGGGGTTGAATGTGGGGGCGAGGATCGACTTGCACAGTTTATAAGTCTGACAACGTGGCGGGGCTGTCAAGGCGTGCAGAGGTCATCCCAAAGACATGGGTTCGCCACGCTGTGGTGAAGGGGGAAAGCTAGCAAGGACCAGCTTTGGGTGCTTTGAGCCGCCGCCTTAGCGAACAGCCCAATCCAGCAGCGCCCAGCTCGGGCCGTTCAAGCGCCTTTGTGCTTTTGTTCATTTGTATAGCTTTTACCCATCCACACCCGTGTGGCTCCTATAATGCTCAAGATCTGGAAGCAGGCGTGGAGGAAAGGACATGACTCAGTTCCGCCGCCTCCCAGACAAGGCAGCGACCAAGAGGCGCAACTGGCGAGCGCTGACAGCGAAGGGACTAGTTCTCCCTCGATCGATGTCGCCTCGCCCCAAGTTGACAACGTCTCTGGTCCTGTACTGTCCGCCGCAGGGCGTAAACGTGCGCTTTCTTCTCAGTCTTCCACTTCTGAAGCCAGCTTCCCGTCCAAGCGGTCAAAGGCCATTCATGCCACAGCACCAGGACAGCCTCAGCTCTCGCCCGATGGGCCTCGCCATCCCTCTGAGGTTGTGGTCCTTTATGAGCCTCCGTCAAAGCTCACTTTCACAGCCCTGTACAAGCAACTGCGCGAAGTGGATCAAGAAGAAAAGTACTCCCATCGCCACTTCTCGGCTGCGCTTCATGTTCTTTTGGATATGGGCTCCTGTGCCTCAGATCTGGTTTGGCGTCGCGCTCTTTCCGACATCGATGCCAGCATATCCCTCGCATATAATGAAGACGAGGAGCATGCAAAGGAATACATAGCCTTGTTCGAAACCAGAGAAATCATCAAGAACTGGGTGTATACAATGCCCAATCTTGACTCTTCATCTCGTGGTCTCAACGTTACTCCCAAGTTCCTGAAGTTGGTGCAGATTCTACAGTCATGTCGTCCACATGAGGACTCATTCAAGGGTGTCGTCTTTGGTGGGCATCTTTATTTGTTGATACACGCAGAGCTATTGACTCTGCTTCCGATTTTTTCAATCGCCAAGTCCACAGGCGTGCAATCGCCTTGGTAATGGCGGAGCTTCTCAGACTGTTGGACATCACGGGGTTGCGTCCTCAAGTTCTGATAGGGAAGGATATACACAACGATTTCCTTTCCCAGGTGTGTAATTATCCTGTCGCTCATCCCACATGTTTATTTTCAAGGCTGAGCCAACATTTTAGAATGAAATCTTTCATAATTTTCAAATGGGTACTTATAACCTCATAATTGCCACTAAATGGGCCGAGGACCTAGAGATCCCTCTTGCGTCTGTGGTTATTCGGTAGATCAGATTAACAACCTTTGGGTATCTAAGCCTAACGATTTCCTGTCAGGTATGATCTTTTCGATAGTCAGCTCTCTTACGCCCTATGCCGTGCTAGAACATGCGGCCAAGGTTCTCACCTGGTCCACATGATGCAAAGAGGTTCCGATAGTCATCGTCGCAGGTTGCTTCAAGTCACTCAGCTCGATGAAGCCACGCAGACTTGGTCGGACAGCGTCGTGCAGAGCCCGGAGGGTCCCATTCCCCCAGTCACGATGCTAGATAGTCGTGATCCTTACCTGTCAGACAGCGAGGATGAAGGAGACCCCACATCCTATATCAAGGACCCGACTACAGGTGGGCGCATTCGTATTCAAGACGCGACCGGGATCATCAACCGCTTCGCTGCAAGCGTTTCTGCTGTCGGGAGAGACCCTTCTGGCCTCTTCCGGTTTGAAACTGCATCTGTTTCTCTGAAATCACCACCACAGTTTTTGTGCACGGTCACGCTCCCTCCTGGGCCTCCTGTACCACCGGTGTCTGGCTTACCTTCAACTTCCAGGGCTCACGCTCGGAGAACAGCCTGCTATCGGATGTGCAACGAGCTTTTCGAACGGGGGTTGTTGGGTCCTCAACTGTTCCCCCGTTCCTCCTTGAAAACCATCGGTCAAAAGCGCGTACTCGATGTTTCTCGTACAATGACTGTACTGAAGAGGATCTCGTCACTACCATTTCGTCCCAACTGACTGCGGAGAGCAAGCAGACTGGGGTCCACGGTTATCCGCGCAAGAAGCCTGGGTTCTGGGAAAACACAATTGGTCTGGAGCCCTGCACTCTCTACCCCACCGTCATATTTGTACGAAAACGAGAATCATATGGACCCCTCATCTTATTGACGCGGGCTCCACTCCCTCGCATGTCAAGTTTGAGGTTGTTTGATTCCGGTTTCCGGATTGCTGTCGATTTGAAGCCAGGGGCCAAATTTAGTGTCGATGCAGAACGCCTACATGACCTTCACCGCTACACAATCAGGGTATATCGATCTATCGTCAATAAACCACTTAATTGCCGGCTGGAGGAAGTACCTTACTTCCTTGCGCCCTTAAAGCCATCCTGGCCTGGGCTTAATCGCCCTCAAACTGACCGCTGGCACATGGACGAGATAGTGGATGACATACCCTGGGACCTAGTCAAACTTGCTGCCAGCAACTGGGTCACCGAGCTGCCGACGGAAAATCTCGAAGATTCACTTGAGGATGCAATTATACAAGATAGGTGGATAGAGTATACTCGGCGTTACTATGCCTTGAGGGTGCGACGAGACTTGACACCGTTAAGCAAGCCGATGGACAGCCCGGTATGCTTCAAATTTGACAATGTTGGAACGTCTTAACCCGGATGCGCAGCGAGAAGCCAAGTATGGAAGTTTCCTCGAGTACTGCAAGGATCGTCGGAAAGGCTTCGAGGGCCTTCGCGACTGCAATCAGCCCTTGATTGAAGTTGACCGTGTCCTTCCAGTACTGAACAGACTTAACCCTGCCTCCAAAAATCCCCCAAATCCGAACAAACATCCAGCTAAATGTATGTAGGAGTAAATACTTGACAAATCCTCGACTTACATTCGTAGATCTCATCCCTGAGCTATGCGCTCGGTTTACCATTTCAGCGAGGTACGTATCAGGGCCCCCCACTTATGATAGCACTAATTCGCGGACATTCATTTTAGCACGTTCCGAACTGCGTTGCTCCTGCCATCCATTATGCGCCGGATAGACGACATGCTCCTTGTGACAGAGCTCAACGGTGCTCTTTTCGACCACTCCATCCAAGAACATCAACTACACGCTGCCATCTCCACACCTTCCGCTTGCGCAGAGTTTGATTATGAACGGCTTGAACTACTCGGCGATGCGTATCTCAAATATCTCTCTTCAATCTATCTGTTCGTGACGAACCCCTCCCAACACGAAGGCGCATTGCATTCTGCGCGGCTGCGTATCATTAGCAACAAAGCGTTATTCCTTAATGCTGAAAGTATAGGCTTAGCGCCGTATATCCAGGCAAAGCCACTCGTTCCAAAACAATGGAGCCCACCGAATTTTACCGTGCTCCCGCCACTGCCTCCAAAAGTCCGTGAAACCGGGAACCCGCTCACGCTGAAGATGGCCTACGAAGAGAGGCTGGTCCCAGCACAGACACATGTGCCTCACTGGGCCCGTGCCACAGCGGTGACCCAGGTGTCTCGACCTTGACACTTCAGCCGATGGTGTCAAAGCGAAGGATCACGTCATGCATGAAGGTCCTGACGCAGAGAAAGATTCCCAAGAGGGGGAATCCGTGAAGTAACGGCACCAAAGGAGGCCGCGAAGCCTGCCACGGAAGAGCCAACCCCCCAAAAATCCAAGAAGGACGATCAGAATTTGCAATGGTGGGTGACAAGGTAAATGACCCCCCGATGGCAGGGACGATGCTGTGTTCACAGTCTACAGGCCATAGCAGATGTTGTGGAAGCGATCATCGGCGCTGCGTACATTACAGGAGGGAGCGAAACAGCTCTCAACGCTTCAAAGGCTTTACGCATCACCGTGCCAAGTGTTGACCAATGGTCTGATTTTGCACGAAAGGCTCTGGCTCCGCCTCCGGACGTCACTACTCGGCTGCGACCAGGGACTGTTGAAGGCATTGAAAATATCGTAGGGCACAAGCTCAACAGACCACATATACTGGCGCAAGCTTTGGTGCGAGGAATCATACCCTACTTACAGAACCAAGGCAGGCTAAATGCGTGCGGGTAGACACATGCCTCGATACAGGGCTATGAGATGACCTGTTATCAGCGTCTAGAGTTTCTAGGCGACGCTGTCTGGACTTCAGTAAGCCCGTTCTTTGATATCATGGATTCTCTATTCTGAACGAGGTCAGTGGTCATTCGTCACATCTACGAACGCGATGCGAGTTTGTCACCTGGTGCTTTGACATTACTAAAGGTATAACATTCTCCGTGTCTGATTTTATGGGAATCTTGACAGTCACGTCTAGAGCGCAATGGTATCCAACCAGGCTCTGGGAGCGATCTGTATTGAAGTCGGCTTGGACGAGTACCTTATGTTCGAGTCATTCGAACTCGCGAATAAGATACGCACATATTCCGAGAATTTGAAACGGAAACGAGATACAGAGTATGAATTGGCCAAGACTGAGAATCGTGCACCGGGTCAGTATTGGATTGATACTTCTCCTCCAAAGGCACGTTTCCATATGTTGGTCTAACCAGCGAACAAAGTAAGCTGATTTACACCCAGGCCCTCTCAGATGTCGTTGAATCCGTGATCGGCGCAATTTTTATTTCGGACAACTTCTCGCCTGAGGGCGCACAACGCTTCTTCGACAAGCTTCTCAAGCCATTCTATGACAAACACATCACTTTGCATACACTATCTCATCACCCAACCAAAACATTGTTCGAGGTACTGCAGGCCCATGGCTGCCAGCAATTTGAAGTCACGCGTGAGTATGAACCCACGGAGGAATTTCCGCATGGAATGCTATGTAACGGTAAGTCCCGTCCCACATATTCCTAGATTTTCACTGAGAACCCCATTCAGTGGTCATACACGATATCATCCTGGCGAGTGCGATGGGCACCACTGCTGCTTATGCATCCAAACAGGCGGCTATTTATGCCCTGGATGCCATTGAGGGCGATCCCGACTTCATGACACGAGCATGCGACTGCCGAGTGAGGACGCAAGCAAAGAAAACACACAAGAAGGCGCTCAAGCAGATGCTTGCGAGTCTACAGGAGCAAAGTGAAGACCAGCAGGCAGTGGAGGATGCAATAATAATTGTGGATGGTGATGACGACGGAATGATAGCGGAAGTGGGAGACAACATTCAGAATGACAATGTAGCCTTATCATCCATTGCACACATATACGCCACTTCTGGAAAATATCTTGCAACATTTCTAAAGCTGTGGTTGGCAACTGAACCAGTATGATTTCTCGTTATTGGAAGGTGCAATCGGTCCCCGTAGGTCTATGTGCCGCCAGACTTTTTGCTATGAGGTGGATGTAAGTCGGTGTGACACGGAGGGCCAAGTCCTTAAGCGTACATCTGATAGTAAGCGGCGACTCCTGGGATGCAGAACCCAACGGAAAGGAAGATGGCAACCTTGACACCAAAGACAGCTTTTGAGCCCTCGAAGTTGAATGGCATGTGCTACAGGGCAACGGCGGGAAGTGAGCAAGAAGCGTTGGTATGGCATCTAATGGTACGCATACTTTGTAGCCATGCACGCCACGGGATGGAATGATAGCACGAGAGTGAATAATTTGCGGCGTACGGAGGCGCAGAGCGGCGGGAGTGCGAGCCAAGAGAGACATTATATGACAAGACAAGTCGATGCTGTGAGAGAGAAGTAAGTGTGTGAAAAACACCGAACCACACCCGAACGGCAACACCGGCGGTAAAGTCGTGAGCTCGAGCGAAGGCGTCAGACCAACGAGAAAGCCATGGCATCCATGGCATCAGAGCTCCTGAAAAATTTAGCACAGGCTCTCACACCTCCACCCCCACCACCTCTCGATGACGAGTACGACGGCCTAGAATACAGCTGGAAATACTTTGTCTTTCGACCCGCCTGTGAGTCCATTCATTCTTTCAAGTCTACTGTACAACTAAATACGCAGCTCCAACCGCCGTTCCCTTCCTGTTTTCTTAACAAATGTGAAAAAATAAAAATACAAGACTTCAAAAATGAGGTGTTCTTTCTGGCGGCCGTGATATTCTATATCGCGTTCTTCTGGGTTGGGAGTAAAATTAATTTGTCCAAGGCCAAGACCTGGTTCGTCCCATTAGCAATACAATTTCTTCGCGTCCGATGGCGCTGGTCCCTTCGTGGGTCGGTCGGGTCGGCGCCTTCTTTTCCTCTTCTCGCGATTTATGACGTGTAATCCCCAACTCACTACCCCACAGGCTGAACGCGCACATGGACATCCTCGAGAAGCAGTTCTCGCGTCCCACCGCGGGCGACCTAACCGCCGATGGATACTCGGATTTCTTCAACTTTTCTACCGGCAGACGCAACGTCGCGTCCTTGCACACCGTCTTGACTCTCCGACCGCGTCACGACTGCTACAGCTCGCGTACCAGATCGTATATGGGCTCGTCGACTTGCTCTACTCTCCCAAAGACAACGTCACGCTCGACTTTAAGCTGCACCCGACCGTGGCAGTCCCAGATTTCGTGTGGGGTCTCGTCGTGAAGGACGAGGCCAAGTCTATCAAGAACGATCGGTGGGACCTTGTGAGCACGCCACCGGGGCATTTCCTCTCTTTCTCTCCCCCTTCCTCCCTCTTCACCGCCGATGGGCCGTTCTAAGCGCCGCCAATCAACAGACATTCACAAAGACTTCGGAGAGTGCGCAGCTACCTCCCAACATAGTTATCATGAGCGGTGAGTCGATCGATGGCACATTATCGTTAGCTCAACGGCGCCACGACAGAATACGCCGATGTCACAGAGAACGTGCTCAAGATCGCAGGGCCGGTCCTAGAAGCGCTCAAAAACCCCAAAATCCAGCCCTATTTCCGCTCCCTCTCGGTTCGTCCCGTACCTCGGAGTCTCGTTTTCTGAAATGCCACTGAATAGCTGACTCGCAGATCACCGACCAACCCCGTGTCCGTCCCAGCGTCACCCCTTCAAATAAAGAAAAGCATGTCACCCTTTCTCTGGTCGTCCCTCCGCCGTCACGCATCGCCGCTCCGCGCCGCTTGTCTCCGCTCTGTTCGGTCTTATTGATGCTCTCGAGAAGGTTAACCTTCGCCCGGAGACGAAAAGCAAGCTAAAGAAGACGCGTGAAGATTTTGCAAAGACGCTCAAAGATGAGGCCGAGCGGGACGCTCGTGAGGAGGCTGCGGAGGCCAAACTCGCTGCCAAACGCAGAGCTGAGGAGGAGCGCATTGCCAACTTGAGTGCCGCGGAACAGCAGAAGGTACACTCCCTACTACTCTTGGCTTGGTCCCTTTTTATTTTCTTTCTGTTCACACGTCATCCATCCACTAGCTCTTGGACCGCGATCGCAAGCGCAATCTGCGCAAGACACAGGGAAAGGTGGTCAGAAAATAAAACTCATGGGAGTCCATACCAGCTGTGCAATGTATACAGTACTACCTATCTTGGATGATCCATATGCTTTCCATCGGAAGAAGGAAATAAAGAGGAGCCATTATTGGTCGTGTGTGAGCCTATTCGATCCATTATTAGAGTCCAGGGTAGGGGAGGTTGGCACGAGCACGGGCGATGTCGCGCCGCCCTCCGATGAAGGTGAGAGCGTGCCCTTGTCCCCATCCACGATCGGAGGCATCTTAGTCCCCGCATCATCCGCCTTTTTCCATCCGGCTCCCCAGCGGTTGCCCCAGCTAGCGAGCATCTTGAGTAGCCATGATGGCGGGTGTTTAGGCATCATCTCGCGTTCGCGGTCTTCGCCCCCCTCATCCTCCTCCAGCAGGCGCATGTCGTACAGCCCGCGCTCCTCGTCTGCTTCCTCATCCGTGCGTCCTGCCCAGTCCACGAGCGTTTCCTGTCCGTCGAGGGTCCAAAGCACCCTATCGAACCTTCCGGAACGAGGGGCCCGTTGTCCAGTGTCAAAGACACGTGAGCGCATCTCAAATACCTTCTGTCGTTGCGGGGAGACGGCATGCCAGAGGTTCTGCACGTCGAATTGCGCCGCCTCGTAAGAGAGAGCCTGCGTTTCTTGCGTCATCGTGTATGATTTATCGCGCGCAGCCTCGATTTCTGCAATTATCTTGGTGCGCGCTTCTGCCTGGGCGAGCTCCGGTTGATGCGCTTCGTAGTCTTCGCGAAGGTAGGCGTTCATTTGAGAAAGCCGGGAAGTGAGGATGCGTAAACACGCGACGACGCCGTTGAGATGTTCTTCTCGACGCCGCATAACCAACAGCTGGCCACAGAGCTCGACGTCGATTTTCATGCGCTGAATGGGAAGCACTCGCGATCTCGTCAGCTTATTAGCATCGTTAAAACTTCTTCGCCTGGGGTGAAGATTCTACGTATAAGAGAGTCCATCCGAGGTCTCAAAAGCTCACCTTGTGATAGTATATGGCCCTTTCCTTCCTTTAGTTCCTTTGTCTGCGTACCGATATGATGAGTCTTTGGCTGTTTCGTCGTACTTGTTCCCCCCAATACGCTCATCCCTTACTTCAGGATATGCAAAGCCTCTTGCACTTTTAGAATCAGACCAACTAGTAACCCGGAAAGCTGCAGACGGCCTCCCAGGAAGAATCTTGTTGAACTCCGACAGACGTCGTTCGTAATCAGACAAATTTGAAGTTGATGTGTCTGCGACAGATGGAGAAAGCCCAAGGTAATGGCGCTGAGATTGCACTACAGATCATCATGAACAGGTGCTCTGCGAGGAAGGAAAGTGGGTTTACGGGTAGGTGACACTTGGCCGCTGCTGGGAATTTCCTCATCTTCGCCGTCTCTGAAAAGAAAAGTCCAAACGTAAACGACACAACTAGAAGTAGAAGTGGACGGTACCTAGACACGATAACTCGCGGAATCGGAGGACTATCCTGGTTCCAGGATAGCGAGTCACTGACGAGACCTGCGCGGTGGCTTCTCGTGCTAGTATCTACGTTCCGCCTCATTTGTCGACTCAGCCTGAGCAACATATTATACAACATGCTCTGTTTTGCGAAAAATAAAGGAGCACTCACCCAGCCCAGGATTCGATCTTCCGCTGCACCCGCTTTCCAGGCCAAGGTTTGGACGGATCATGTTCGTCACCCGCCGACAGTTCGTCCGTCTTTTCCCTGCCTTCTCGGCCACGCCCATTATCTTCTTCTCCGTCGCTCCATTGCCGGTCCTTCCTCTTCATTGCAAGGATGTCCGCTCGTCCGCTCCACAAGTACTTTAAACAGGGAACACCATCTTTGACGGCCTTGGTCTCCGCAAAGTGAATGAATTGATCTATATTCGTTGGGTTGATGTTTATCGGCCCAGAAGAGGTGCGAAGGTCAGTGGTCAAATCATCTAGCTTGTTCAGCAGTACACGGTGAACTTTGTATGGTTCAGTGGTACGAGATTTGGAATACGCTGTTTCAATGGCCCTGAGGACATCGTCGGTAAGAAAGGGCTGGACCATGAGGGAGGGAGAACTAGCGCGAGGACCCTGAAATGCAGAAACGGCCATGAGGAAGCGCTGGGGGTCGAGGAAAGGGTCCTCCGGAATAATCTGTGTTGTGAATGAGATATCGAAATGAGACGATGGGAAACGTCAATACGTGGCCAAACCCGAGGGCATACAACTTGACACGGACATGGGAGACTTGACTAAGAAGGGCGCATACCACCACGGGGTCTGCTACTCTCTCTGTCGGCTACATACATGAGAAGAAGAAAACAGATTAAAAATGCTGTGGGAAAGGCGACAATTACCTCGACGCCCAAGAGTGGTTCACCGATCTCAGTTACCCAGCGCTGAATGCCGTCAACGGTAAGATCGCATAAGAGCCCATTCCATTCGTCCCGGCATAGACTAAACATGCCAAAGAGGGAAAGAGCGGCTTGAATGAGCTTGACAAGCTCGAGTATGGTGGCGTTGAAGCGGTCGAAGGATCTGATCTTATCGTTCATGCGGTACATGGCGATGAATCGGTCTTTGGTAGTATCCCTGTACGAAAGGTGTTTAAGTGTCTGCAAGAGATCTGACTTGCAATCGTATCTACCTAGGTGCCTGAAGCGTCAGGGCCATTCTGCCACTGCAACCCATGCGAAGTAGGTTTATATTTGTGTATAGAAAATCGCGAGCCTCGAGGAAATAACCAGAAGGGATGGGAACGATGGTATAATCGGAGCGAAAGTTTGCGAGAGAAGTGACCATAAGAATACCATGCTCAGTCTTTGACAAATATGAGTTCCGAGTGTATGCGAGAAGGGTAAACTTACGTCTCGCGGTCGGGCACCACCTTGCCGCAAATCACGGATCACCCTATCCCACTCGGCTTTGGCATCGTCTGGTTTAAGCGCGCAGGAGGGAGTCAAAGCGGTGACGGTTATCTACACTAAAGTGAGTTGGACGATTCACAGTGGGACCGAAAGAAGTGAAGCGACCTTGTGAAGAGGATCACCGGTATAAACGGCCAAAGTGATGATAGGTCTTGTCCTCTCTGTAACCCTAGCTCGTATTGGGCTCCGACAGGGGAGGGATAGTAGATTGAGAACGTACCACTTTTCGACGGCGAATAGTTGAAAACCTTCGAGTTGTAGTTGCTCCTGGACGACTTGAAAGTTTGCATCCTTTCCAAGCCAGAATTGACCAACGGTCATGGTTGAATGCAGGTCTGGTGGAAATTGAGGGGATACGAGGCGAGTGCGACTGGATCTTGAAGCAGAGGGTTTGATCTTTGGAGATCTGTAGGGAGAGGATGGGGAAGAGAAAGAAGAGGGGACATTGTAATGGGGTGGACGAGGATTACGGACGGTGGGGAGAAGGAGACGGTGAGGATGAGATGATGGGGTTGGGGAGAATGACATGAGATTTGTGGGGTAAAAGCGATCTCTTGCAGAGATGACTTCCAGATCGAGTCTCCGAGTCGATCCTGATCCTAATTCCGTTTACCGCGACTCTTTCACTGAGCGCGACCCGCTACTAGCTTGCTTGGTTTTGACCCGAACCCAAACCCGACCCCCGACCCCATTTTTCGAAAGGAAAGGCACTCAAGATTAACAATAATGCCCCCATTCAACAACTCAATTCACATCCCTTGGCCACCACCAATAACAACATCCCAACACCTTCCCCTTCTTCCCATCTCATGCCCTCTCATCTCCTCTCTCTCTTATACTGTCCCCTCTGTCCCCCCCAATCTCTTCTAGTCGCTCCCATCACTCTCTTCTGTGGTCACTCCCTCTGTGCAAAACATCTCTCAATTCATTCCAATCCCAAGATCACTTGCCTACCCAGCGCCTTCGACTGACACCATGTCCTCTTCCAGGTTGCAATGCCTCTCCCATTGATCCTCTTTCTCCCCCTAATATTCCTTCTTCTTCACGTATCACTTTCTATCCCCCAGTCGGTCCTCACCTCGACCGTGCCTCTACTGCCATTGAGACTATCCCCGACTCTCGCACTGACGTTACCATTAACAAACTTTCTAGCATCATCCATCGATACGAACACACTGAACGTCCTTCAATTCTTTACTCTGGTTCTGATAGTGATTCGCAAACGGACGAGGAGATCTTGAACACCCACCCGTCTCCCGCCGGTCCTAGCACAGATGAACCCTCCTCCGAGTCCTCGATCCCTCCCCAAATAAGCTCCGATGCATCTCAGCAAGATTCGGTCCGACCTGGTGCCAGAAAGAGACGGCGGAAACAGTTTCCCCCACCGAGACGATTAGACGCCCCAGCTCAGTCCGCCGATCTCTTCAAAAAGGAGTTGTTCAATGAGCTGACTTGTGAGATCTGTCTCATGCTCCTCTACCAACCCATAACGTCTCCTTGCCAACATGTGACATCTCTTTTCTTTCTCATTCTCCTCCCCTATTAACTCTTCTCTCCATCTCGTGCTCAGACCTTCTGTACAAAGTGTCTTTACCGTTCCTTAGACCACGGCAACCAATGCCCGCTCTGTCGACACGACTTGCCTGGATTCTCCTACTTCCAGGATCACCCATTCAACAAAACGATCTTCTCTATCAGTGCGTCTCTTCTCTCTCTTTTTTCATAACACTCAACAGCACATTCGGTTTCCCTCAGTTCTCAAGGCCTTTCCAGAGGCCTACGCAGAACGCGGGCGCGTGATTGAACAAGAAGAGCGTCACGCACGTCTAGATACGCCAATCTTCGTCAGTCAACTGTCGTTTCCAGGCCTGCCAACCGACTTGCACTTCCATGAGCCTCGGCACGTCTCTTCCGATCTTAGTTCTTTACATAAATCCGGCTAAACCCTCATAGATACCGCCTCATGCTCCGGCGCTGTCTAGAGAAGAAATCTTTCCCGTGTTTTGGGATGATCATGCCACAGTCTACCGCTGGTGGTCGATCCCCCGGTAACGAGTTTGGCACCATGCTGGAGATCAGGAAAGTCAGGATGCAACCGGACGGTAGCAGCAGGGTCGAGACCTGGGGCATCTATCGTTTCCGAATCATGGAACGCGGTACAATGGATGGCTATATGGTCGCGAGAATAGAATGGTGCGTTCTGCACCCTTGGCCATTTCCGTTTACTTTCTTTGTTTACAACCCTTTTTTTGGATAGCATTTCTGACTACCCCTCACTCTATCCTGTCATCCCTGACAACTTGTCCTCGATTCTGCCCCCAGTTCCCCAAGTATCAAACTGCGAGGCTGACTTACAAACATTGCTAAACCCTGCGTCGATTGTTACCATTCCATCGACATCAAGCGATGCAGAACTAGTTAGTTCGTGTGCACAGGAAGTACAAGAGCTTGTAGACGTATGTCATGCCTTTTTGAACCAGATCCAACGCGGGGCGGCGCCGTGGGTCTTGCAAAGGTTGAACAGGTTCACTCAAATACATGGTCCTATGCCCGATGACCCCACCTCCGTCAGCTACTGGATGGCCATGGTCAGCATTCCCTCTTGTCGATTTCAATGCCATATCTATCTACGCACGATCGCTGATCAAGACGATCCACAGGTGCTGCCTATCGAAGACATGGAAAAGGCCAAACTTTTACCGGTCAAATCGCCCCTGCTCCGCCTGCGTCTGGTGGTTCACTGGATTGAGCAGTTGAACAGAAACTGGTTCGTGGAGCCAACGTACCCAATGGAGCGTGCTGTGCAATGTTTGGTCCTGACCTGACACCATTCCCTAGGTGGTTCACGAACGGTTGCATTATTACATGACTACTGTACCAGTCATGTTGGTTGCGACCCCTACGGTTTCAAGCCCCGTCTTGAGCATGCTTCGGACATTTTCACGACGCATTGCTTGCCTCACCCTCGCCTCCGTGCGGCCGACAAACGACTTTTTTTTTTCCCACTTACCATGTGTCGTGCATTTATCAATCTCTTGCACCCTATCCGCTCGTGTCTTCCCCTCTTAAGAAAGATCGTCTTATTACCCTGGTGCACCCATCTCTTTTTTTTACCCGCCAAATCCCCACTTGTTTTTACCCCAGGATATGTATGTTACAGCATAGAACTTTTAGTAAAAAGAAACTGAACTTCATAGTTCATTGCAAAGCGTCGAGTGCCAATCGCAGAGAATGACATGAGAAAATAATGCCTCGGACGTTAGACTATAGTAGTACATGAATCATTACAAACATGCTTGCGGATCTAGAACTTGCTCTCTTCTTCTTTTTCTTCTTTCCTTTCCGAGTCCATTCATTCAGATACACGTACACGCGGCATGGCCGTGCTTCGAAAAAAGACTTCTGTATGCTCATAGATGGATCATAGCCGATCCCTCCCACCTCGCCGTTACTCTCCCAACCTCTATAAACTCACAAATTTGTGACGGGCCACGTGCTGCACGCCAAAATGGTGTCAACAACACTTTGGGAGGGTGCCCCAAAAAAAAGTGTAAAAAAGAAGGGGAAAAAAAAGACGCACTATTCTTCCGGCAATCGTTCATAACCGCGCTTTCGAATATACTCGTCGATTTCCTTGGGTCCCCGTGAGCCATATGGATAGGGCAAGGGTTTAGGTCGCGGTCCGTCCTTTCCATCTATCCAGTGCAAGATGGGCGTGAAGATCTATATAATTGTGAACATCTTGTGGATGAAGATGGAAAAGTGGGAAGGGCCTTACCTTCCAAGCGTAGTCGAGCTCGTCATGACGGACAAAGTTGGAGTGATCGCCCTTGAGCGCGTCGAGGATGAGCGCCTCGTACGCTTCAGGGATCTTCTCGTCCGCAAACCGTCGTTTGTATGTCAGATCCATTTCGGTCGGCAGGGTGCGCATGTATAGACCGGGAGCTTTAGTGTTCAGCTTGAGGTAGACGGCCTCGGAGGGCTGGATGCGCAGCACGAGCTCGTTGCGCGAGATGTTCTGGAAGATACCCTGGGTGACATCCCTGAACTGGATCCGCACTTCCACCTTTGCTTCATTCAGCGCTGTGATAATAATGAAAAAAAAAGGGGGGGAGTCGTTAAATCGAAGCATCGTCCAAGGTTCGTATTTTAGATGAATATTCACCTTTTCCGGCCTTAAGGATAAAGGGGACACCTTCCCAACGCGGATTATTAATAAACAACGTCGTCGCGGCAAAGGTTGGACACGTGGAATTTGGTGGGACAGTAGAGTCATCAAGGTAGCCTGGTTTTCCGTTGGCAGCCACGTATTGGCCGAGGAGGACGTCTTCTTGCACGATCGGCTGAATTGCGCGGAGAACTTTGACCTAGCGTGGAGGTAAGGAGGTTCTGCATGATGACGACATCTTATTCAGGATGTACCTTTTCGTCACGGACGTCCTCGGCTGCAAAGGAAACTGGCCGCTCCATAGCCAAGACGCTGAGTACTTGTAGCAGATCTTGCATATGTTCACCAAGTCAGTGCCACATTACAAGGGGGAAAGAGGTCCACACACGGTTCTGTAGGATATCCCGAATGATGCCGAATTCATCAAAGTAACCACCGCGGCCCTCAGTTCCGAAAGGCTCCTTGAATGTGATTTGGACGTTGGAGATGGAATTCTTATCCCAAGCAGCGCTCAGTCCCACGTTGGCGAAACGAAGGACAAGAATGTTCTTGACCATCTCCTTGCCAAGGTAGTGATCGATCCGGAAGGTTTCATCCTCGGTCCAGTATTGCTTGAGTGAGCCAAGAAGCTCGCGAGATGACTCGAGATCCTTTCCAAAGGGCTTCTCAACGATGATGCGGTTGACACCGCCAACGGAATAGTTGTGTTTTTTGATGTGCTCGGCAACAGGAATGAAGACTGAAGGTGGCAACGCGAGGTAGAATACGCGATGACGTTCTCCTGCTTTGTAAGTAGCTTCGATCACCTTGAGGTGTTCCTCGAGGGCTTGGAACGAGGCGTCATCCTCATAACCACCGGACACATAAGTGCTGAGATTTTTGAACTCTTCAATCTTTTCGGCAATGGCTTGGCTATCACCAGGATTTTTAATGTATGAAGTAGCCCGTTTGTGATATTCTGCCTCGTCCATCTTTGTCCGTGCATAGCCGACGATCTTAGCGCCCTCGGGTAGGAAACCGTCGCGATATAACCCGAAGAGTGCCGGGAATGTCTGTGCCGGGGGAGGAAGGGCGATTGGCGACAAGAAGGGACGAAGAGACTGTACAGACAGACCTTCTTCTTTGCGAGATCACCAGAAGCACCGAAGACTGGGGGATGTGGTGTGGGGCGTGAGTAATGGGAAGTGAGTTACGAGAGTTGAACTACTGACCTATGATGATCGTGTTATCTCTGAGTTCATAGGGCTGTGTGGTCACTGGTACGACCACTACCGAGCCCCGATGGCGGTGTTGAGGCATGAGAAAGTATGAGTGAGTAGGTGGTGTGAGTGAGTGAGTGGTACGATGAGAGTTGAGCTGTGTGTGTGATGGATTGTTAAGCCGAGAAGAGAAACCGGGCCGGACCGGTTCTGACCTTTAATGCAATCACCTCCCGCCGACAGCGTCATCGACGGGCTTCGTCAGCTCGCAATTGACACTTTTCCAATCGATGATGATCCTGCAACTATCCATATTCGTGCAGGTGCCCTCTTCGCTCGCCTAAAAGCCCTCAATCGCGATGCCAACGCGGCTGCTCGCGCCCATAAACAAATCACCGCTGACGCTAGACACGATATGGACCAGACCCACCTCCGTCTCCAAAATCTCCTCTACGAGAAACGTCATCTAGAGCGTGAGATTGACAAGTGTCGACAGTTTGCGTACGTACTCTTCCGATCCCAATCGGCCCCCTGGCTCATCTACCCTCTAGCTCCGTGTACCAGGACATACAGATGTATTCGGTCGAACAATTCATAGAGCTCTCTCCCCCAGAAGCCCACACGGAAGATGTCTTATCAGACGAACATCAACTCATGCTTAATCGGCTCGGGTTCGAGCTTGTTGAACGTCAAAGGTCCCACCGTTTCTTATAGGCTGTGGTTGATCCCATACTCACCTTCCTGCCAGACTTGACCGAAAGGTCAAAGAGCTTGCGCAAGAGAAGGAGGAACTACTCAAAACTTCAAAAGTCCAGGCTGCTACTATGGAAAGCGTAAAAGTGCAGATCGAGGCCCTTCTCAAGGTAATATCTTCTCTCCCTTCGCTTCTGGAACCCCTTCTTATCCATGATTCACTTACCTAGACCGCATCTGAAATTGGCAAGAAGGTTGAGGAGCTCGTTCCGGCAGTTGCAAATTCGCCCCATATGACGCCCAATCCGAGCTAACGTACACGCGGAAAGGCTTTCCGTACCGTATCGCTCTTATCATACCGTCCATCGCACATTTCCTTAACCGGAATGCGCAAACAGTAATGAACTTGATGAATACTACTACATACAAACTAAGGCGAAACAAGGAACAGAAATTATATATACCCAGCCTGGGTAAGGACATCCGAAAAGCGCAACTATGAATCGGGCGGTAATTGTGAAAGTGAAAAAAATGGAGTGATGGGACGATCATGATGATACAATATTCCAAGGAGGCGTCTAACCTGAGTCGAGATGGTAGCGGTTCTACGGACTAAGACCGGGATTGAAAAGTGGTGGTGAGATGAAGGGGAACTTGCACGATGAGAGAGAGAGAGAAAAGTCAGTTGATCATTCACCAGGTTCACTGATGCTCCCCACTTCACTCATTTCTGCATCCTCGTCTTCCTCTTCCCCGGTATTCTTGTTAGCCGCTTCCTTGGTTGCGTACCGTTGCACATATTCTGCGAGTCATGTGAGTCACGGCCGGAACAGCCAAGTCTGCACGTACCCTTGACCCTTTGCTCGTACTCCTTTGGGTGGCGCATGAGTAACGCAGCAGCCTCACCGTTTAGTGGGTCGCTTGGATTAGGGTATCTCAATAGCTGGGGCAAAAACACTTCAAAAATATTGATCATGTCTATGACGT
Organism: Lactifluus volemus; assembly: GCA_022376515.1. Lineage (NCBI taxonomy): Eukaryota > Fungi > Basidiomycota > Agaricomycetes > Russulales > Russulaceae > Lactifluus > Lactifluus volemus. Next base: position 853,183 of record WTXI01000006.1, on the reverse strand, counting down.
AAACAGCTCAGTGGGGCGTTTCGTTGCCATGCTCTCTCAATGGAAGCTAGCTCACCGAACATGGGCGACCATGTCTGATTGATCACGTCCAAACAAACAGAGCCGCTTCTGAATGCATCAGTAGGGTCAGGGCCACTCTACAAGCTCGTGCAGAAAACTTCCGCACAGCTCATCAATGTTGGGGTGGAAGATCTTGTTCATAAAGCCAATACTGGGCGATTTGAACGGATACTGATCGGGCAGTTCTACGTGGATCTTCCAAATTCCGTCTGCGAATGGAGCTAAGTGCCGTACACGGTCATGGTGAGTGGGAATTCAGAGGAATGCAAAGAGAGGGAATGCACACTTTCGCTTGGGCCATAGAACCAGACGTAGAATCCTGCATGCTATCGTTCACCAATGTCACTTCATAATCTGACATTAGCCTGATAGCACAAGAAGTTATTAAGAGGAGAGAGAGAGACGTTTGTCATTCCTAAATGCACGCACATTTCATCACATCGGTCTCGATACGGCGTTTAGGAGTGCTGTAGAAATTGAGATACTGTCAAGACGACGAGTAGACTGGAGAGAACAGACGAAAGGACTCATCATGTTGAATTAGGTGGGCTAAAGTTCGTGATGCAAACGGTAGGCGATGGAAGGGATGATGAAAGAAAAAAAAAAGTCGAAATGGTTGCAGAAAGGTGTTGCTCACCACATCCCTGTTTAGGGAAATTGACTCCCAATAAAATATACTTCCGATTGATTACTTTGATCTCAAAGTGTCTGGGGGCCAGCTGTATGGCATAAGTTAAATATTCAACTCGGCATGTAAAAATATAAACCAATTATTCCTAGGTAGCCCGTTAACCACTTCTTTGTACATACGTAATTGATATCACGGTCGCCGAAAACTCCTCGACACAGCCGACTCATAGACCCATAGTTAGTGGTGACGTTACCCCTAGCATGCATTGGGCATCGCCCACATCAGCGCCAAGTCCGCGTATCCGTCAATAATAAGACCATTCTTCCACAACGCAATCGACGTCGTATGGCGAGCAAGGCCAAGCCCGTCTGGCACTTCTTGTGAATCCCGCTTCACGTCTTGGCGGACTTGGTGTCCCACCCATCCCGATCTCACCTTCAAAATTCCATCGTAGTCGCATCGCTCGCCAAGCGACAAGAAATGCTAAAACAAAATAAAATGGCCCAAATGGGTTGCATTAAATATGACCACAACAAACGTTAGCGTCTCTCGAATCTCTTCTTTGCTCCACGGTCCATCCGCGTCCCCGAGAAGGTGGCGCTAGCCACACAGCACCCCTAACTCCTCGGGGCGAGAGCAACGCGGAACAAAACAATGGGAGGGATGGGGAGACTTACCGAACCAAAAGAGACCAAAGGTAACTATCAAGATCAACTCTTCCTGATCCTGTGTGAAAACTGTGCCATTCCTACGATGGTGGGTGACGATGCTGGAGGGGGGGGGGGAGCAAGAGGGGGGTAAAGTAGGGGGAAAATGAAGGCAAATGAGTGCCCTTTTTTTTGTGAATGGCGCGTGTTAGGTTCCACTCACAATATCATGAGAAACCCGATTGCCAGAATCGCAACTGATGTCTGTGCGAGTGTGAACGCTCCTGTGGTCGTCGGTCATGTGTTGCAGTGGCACGAACAGCTGAGCAAGCTCACGTACGCAGGTTCGAGGGGAGCGTCCACATAAGGAGGGTCCCTGTGAGAACAGAGGCGAGCCCTGATAGGAAATGATCGTTTGCACCGTTCAGCTCGCGAACACGCGACTCACCAGCTCCAACAGATCGGCGGAGATTGCCTGTGAACAGCGACATAGCTGGGGTTTTCGTTCTCAACAATGGGGCGTGATGGGGCGTAAAAAAGTTGCTCTTAAGAGTCGTTCAGCACAGCGCAGAGCTTTATCCAATTCAGCTCCGGTTTGTTATGCATTACACACATGAGGTTTGCACGCGTCTGGCGCATGATCATCTCGATAGCATTCTAAACGTAAAAAGCATGTTCTACAGCAAGTGATATTGTACGTCGGATGTAGTTTGTTGGAACGCACGAGTCCGAAACGGGACAAAAATAAGATCATTCACAATGACAATGTGCTTTGGGTGACTATGCCAGGCCTCTGTTCGATTCGGGGACGGTTCCCGTTAACACCAGGCCAGATGATAATAGAATGACCGGGTTGGTGTTGAATAACACCTTCACTTTCTGTCGTCGGAAGAGGTCCAGCGACAGCTGTGGGTGCTGGATTGGGAACACCTTGATATGTCGGGTACATAGAGACCCCAGGATATCCCGGGTACTCTCCAAACCAAGGCAATTCATCAATGTCGTCGTACCAATCTCTGGCCATCCTAAAATTTGAGACCGGTTGGCCAAATGATCACAAACATCAAGAAAAATAGGACTGCATGTCTCATCAGCGGAAAACCGGTGGTGACGGAGGGATGAGACAGACGCAGGCCAAAAATAGACCATGAGAAGGCTTCTAGTATTTTGGACTCGTAACAAAACCCTTTTGAAGAAACTAAAGGGCCCTTTTGAGTACCCATTGAGTTGCAAGGGAGACATACTACGCACTCTTGCCATGCGACGTCGGCGTTTTGGACGATCCAAGCGCGTAGCAATCGGCTGGTCCGTTGATATCACTAAATGGTAAACCCTAAGCTTTTACCAAACACCGAAGCCTAGTCGGATGCTGACCTTGCCCAGGCGGCCAACGCTTTTTTTTTTTCAATTTCACGAGCATTAGCACTAGTTGGGTCGCAATCATAAAAGATTGACTTGCCAAGCCACGATATAGACATAATCAGAAGGAAAATCGCATCTATCCAGGGTCGTGATCCGAATAACCTGACGGATGCATTTAGAGGGGAACAAGCCAAAAGCGAATTCAGCGGGTGGAGACGCACAATATAGTGAGCACAATGACGGTAATTGATGGCGCCACGAGGGAATATGCCGTGAAGGCAGCTGAAGGGATGGTCAGTCCGCTCAACGAGCGCAGAAACGACGGACAGGTAACTGACGTCGTATGTGAGGGAGGAAATGACTGGCGAAATAACTGGCAATGCCTAGCACAGAACCGGCCAAGAGAAGTACAAAGCCTGAAAAAAAAGAGTACGAGGTCCTCTCGCGGGGCTCAGGTAAAACGATGAGGTTATGCTTACCATATGCGATAGTACGCAGATTTTTGAACAATACGGTCATTCCGGGAAGCCTGTCGACTAGGGATGATCACGAAGAAGTTGAAAAGAGACTGGAGTATAGCAGATGAAAGAGGTGTTGCCAGCACGCTACAAGGGGCATGGCCAACGGGGGTTGGACAGGAAGCAGCCAAACAACGTTTCTTTCGCCGCGGTGAATTGCCTCGCTCGTGCCGCCGCCGGTGACTCGACCCGAACTGAACGATCACGTGATATAGGTTCAATAGCCAACGGGAAAGAAAATGTACAAATCAATAGCTATTTATTTCTAAACTTGCAATACTACATACATCACATTGTCATTTAACGCGTAAATGTCCGTCGTGTAATCCGTAGAGAACGGACAATTTCGTTTTTCTCTCACCTCCTGGGTGAGACATCACGGCGGTAATAGTCGGGTTTATAGCGGTCAGTGGTGCGTGGACGTGTCGGTTTCCGTTGGGGAGCGTAGGTCATCTGAGGCTGCCGATTCTGTGGGGGACGAGGTGCATATGTACGCCTATCGCTGACTTGTCGTTTCGGAGGTGGCTCAGGAACAGTGGGCGATTTGTGTTGGGTACGACGACGATAAGCGGTGACGGGTGCAGGCAACTTGTTGGCCTTCTTAGAGCCGCTACCGAACCAGTCATAAGTCGTGACGGGATAAAGCCACACATCCTTGTGACCCTTCAGGTGATGCTTGAGGGCCAAACCAAACAGCAGTAGCAGGAATCCCAAGACTGTAGTTAACAAAGTTAACGAACACGGAACTCGGTGTGCATCGTGGGGAGCACGCACCGAGGATAGCATTGAATAGTGAAAATGCTTCTAGTACATGATACTGGGCTTGGTATGTTTCCGTCGAAACTTGCACCGGTTTAGTATGAAATTCTGAGTTCTGAGAAGCATGAAGCCGAGAACTCACAGCCACCATCGATAGGCGTCAGATCGGTTGAAGAAACAAAACACTCGACGCTTGCCGTTTCAGAAGCAGACGATGCCAGAAAGCCACCAAGTGCTAACTCGGCATCAGCCAGGCTAATACGGAAAAGGGAGAAAAGACGAACCGATCCAGAATGTGCCCATGAGACCCAAGCAACCGAGCTCGATTCTAGTCGACACTGGGTTCATGTTCCTTCTCACGCTAAATGCAGAACTGAAAGGTGTTCAATATTGGCCGAGGCACCGAGTGGCATGGCACACTTACAGCACGAGAATGATGACAAGGGTCGTCACGGACACAAATATTGCAAATGGTACAAAACGAGCTATGGATGGGTCAGTGATGTCCTACGAGCCAGAGACTGTCACCTAGAACTCACTGAGATCTGAGGCACTGAGTACGCTCTGGAAGTGAGCCGCGATGGCCAAGCAAATGATACTCCATAGGAATACAAGGGCTTATCATCGCGATAAGCTTTGCGCATTGAGCAGATGAGATGAACGTACAATAAATAGAGGCACGAATGATGTTGAAAGTTGAGAACATTGCACTAGGCGTCCTCAAGAACATAAAACGAGGTTTAGAATGAGAAGAAACAGGAAGATGGGCTTGAGAAGGGTGTCTGTAAGCGGGACCAGATGACGAGCGCATCTTGAAATAGGAAGAGGACAATGAGTTAAGATTTAAAAAAAAAATCGTTGTTGTCGTGAGGTAGATGTGTGGTCGTAATGGTAGAAAATGCGTGTGGTGTGTGAGTGGACACTGCTCCTGTGGACACACGAGGAATGTGGATGGCAGATAGACCGCACCGGCACACAATTTTAAGGGAGGCCCAACAACACGTGGGAGGCTTTAGGGTTTCTTTTTCTGGGGGGAGCACCGACAAACGGAAATCTCGAACCTTGCCTCGAGGCTGCGGCGGCCTTTGCTTTCAATTCCGGGCATCCGGGTCATGGCTCGCAGAAAGAGCCGTACCCTCGGGTTTTAATAAACGCTTATCTTATCTTAAAATCTTTGTCTCGGAATCTGTATCAATTTCCACCCGAAGTCCGCAGCAGTGTTGCGCGTCCAGCTATCCGATGCATCTGGAATAACATTACATACTTTTGCAACTACCTATCTACGGTAGGATATGAACTTAGGATACACTTGAAGGTGAAAACGTGGGGTGACTGAATACAGGTAGAAAAAATTATACACCATAATAACGTCGCCAATATTAAGGTGGAGAACCACAAGCTCGGAAAAAAGAAATAAATCATATTTTGATATGTCGAGGAGACGAACGGTCAGGAACACCATGGTCGCCACTGGTGGAGGTGTGCAGAGATAACAACACAGCAACGTTGTCATCCGAATCGAGGACGTTGTGCAGAGAGCTCTCTGCGATATGGCACACCTAATATACAGATTCAGAAGCTATTCAATGAATAGAGGAGCGGGGCACTTACTCGGCTATAGCCGCCAGGTGCCAGGGAATTCCGCGCCCTTGCGATGATGTTGTGGATGGCGTCGTAGGAATAACGACGTCTTGGGAAAGTATGGACAAATGATGCACATAGATTATATAGCTCCACTCACAATACGTTCTCAAGCTCTTTTCTTGTGCGAGGGGGGAATACCAGGTCGGCACCAGTGAGATAGCGGCTCAGAGCCTGGTAGGACGCGCAACCAGCTATGAGGGTCTCGTCGAGGGATGGGTGATCCATGTCCCATGATGGAAAGCTTTCTCTACAGGACCTGGTCAGTCAAGTGAGAGATAAGTTGAAAACCGATACAGACGTGACGAGGGAGTGGGCCTGGGCTTCGGGAGAGTGAGGGGCAAGGAAGCGGTCCATTGAGAGTGACTGGGACAATAACAAGGAGTGGGTTACAAAGGGTGGCAAGGACCCGAGTTGGATTTATATAGATGGCTGGGCGACAAGAAGCTTGTAATGATAAGGTGGGGGTCACGTAAAGGTTGAAAAGCAAATTTTACACGCGTCAATGACGGAGCGGGGCGCGAACAGGTGACGAACGTGAGCAGGATAGGATGGAAGTGAGTCAGTTTTATCTTGTCAAGGACCCCAGAATTTCGCACGTTCGAACATGTAGGGATTACCAAGCCACGGCCACATCTTATCCCGATTTCCGGTTTCATTAGCTAATATGTAATAATTATTAGGGTTATAAGTCACTTATATAGTTTACGCGGTATCAGGGGTCACATCTTAGGATAACCCTAAAACAACTAGGCGCTACATAATTGTCATCCTGAGCGCAATTGCTTGAAATGCTACATTCAGCATGTTCTCCTTGACTATCTTCATCCTTGGGACCTCTTGGCTGCTCCAGGCATTTCCTTGGCCCATACAAGAGCCTTTCTCTAGTATGTTCTTGCCTATTGCTGCACTCGGAGCTTGTCTTTAGACTTCGGATCAGTCCCACTTGCGCCGCCTAAGTTACATGGCCGCTTCCTCCACATAACCGACATCCACCCTGATCCGCACTATAAAGTCGATGCATCTGAGTCTTCCGCATGCCATAGGAAAAAGCCCCGGAAAGAGAAATCGCGCTCTGGGTACTATGGAACTCCGTTCAGGTGTGTCGTTTGGCCGACCGTTCGCCTCACACCAATCAAGCAGCTCTCAGTGAATGCGACTCACCTTTTCCATTGACAAATTTCACTCTCAAATTTCTGGACAAGAATTGGGCATCAGAGATTGATTTCGTTATCTGTATGTTCGAATGCCATGTTCGTATAGATTACCTCGAAACCATTTCTGTTTGCAGGGACGGGTGATAATGCTCGGTAAGGGCGCGGCTCTACAATTCAAACACTCGAGGCGTTGCTCTAATCAAAGATGTCCTTGCAAGCCACGATAATGACCGCAAAATTCCGCGGACATTGAATGAGATTTGTGATCTCAATAGCATGCTTGCGATGGCAATGGAAGATATCTTTCTCAACAAGGGTGTTCCTGTAGTACCCAGCCTAGGCGAGTTTGCAAACATTCATCTTCGGGGGTGTCTGACTCAAGTATGGATGCTTTAACTACAGGCAATAACGATGTATGGCGTGCGTGTTTTCACCCCATTTGGCTTGTGTCACCTCTTACGACCTCATAATACAGCACATGTAGCTAGTCTTTCCTTATCGCTATGATGATTTCCTGATGCAATAATTTGCAGAACATTCTTCCTGCAGGCTAGCTAGCTACTCGGATCCAATAGGTTTTGCGCTAATCTAGTACTTTCAGGTCCCAACAACATCATCGACCGCTTTTTGTCGTAAGGACATTCATTTCGGTCATTGCCCAAACTGCCACTCATGTCTTGGCAACCAAGTATATGGAACGCTTTCGTCCCCTTCTCATCCTATCAGGTGTTTCGACGGGGAGCATATTTTTCTGTCGAGGTTATCCCGGGAGAGATCGCAGTCATTAGTTTGAATACTATGTACTTCTATGACTCCAACAAAGGTGAGTACTGAGCGCCGACCCCTCCTGGTACGTCACTAAATTCTAGCGAAATAGTCGTTGGAGGATGTGAATTCCGTGAACCAGATGACCCTGGCAACCTCCAGTTCGATTGGCTCGAAGTGCAGTTAAAAATGTTCCGAAAGCGACAGATGCGGGTACTGTATGTGGTTATGTACGGTGTGCCTTTTTGATGGTCTCTCTAGGTTTGGCTCTCTGGACACGTACCACCGTCTCCAGGGAACTACTTTCCAGAATGTGTCAGTACCCTTGACAACATCGCGCACTGCCCGGTCTGATCTGCATTTTGTCTACAAGTATGTTCGTTATGTGGAATTATCCCTTCGGTTCCAAGACACAATTCTCGGGCACTTGTACGGAGTGAGTCAACGTGGCTACGTGGTGTGATCATTATTGAGTTCGCTCTCGCAGCACATGAATAATGATCATGTATATGTTATCGCCCCACACCGTACTGGCGTGGTCACTGATTTAAGTTCACAGTTCTTTTTATTGGAAGCGGGAGACCTAGAATTTCTATCGGAATCGGATTTGACGCCTGTGGACAATATCACGTTGAAGGGGCGTAAGAGGTTATATGACAGTCTCGTTGATGACTTCAGCAACCTGCCGAAGAAAGGGGAGACAGATCACGACAACTACGGGGTAGTCAACGTCTCCCCCTCTGTGGTTCCGAATCCGTACCTCCCATCCTTCCGCATCTACACCTACAATATCACACAAGCCCGCGACAGTGCATATGTAAAGAGTAAGAAGCCTAAACGGAAGCACGGAAAGCAACGGGGGGGCGGTGACAAACAGAAGCTGTGTAAGAAAAAGAAATACGAGGACTCGTGGCGGTGCAAATTTGATCAACCCTGGCATTCTGATCCCGACGCGCCTAGTCGGATCAATTCACTCTGGTCCCCGCTGGGATATGCCCAGGTGCGTTAGTTGCTACCATTAACGAGGGTTGGCGTAACAGGCAACGTTCAGTATTATATTCCGGAAAAACGTCTCGTGGACGAGACGAGGAAACCGAAATTCAAACTGGAGTATTTGACATACAGACTCGACGCGCTCCATCCCGGGGATGTGGAGGGAAGACCAGAGTTTCAATACCCGATACCACTCAAGCAACTTCCGAAATCCCTAAGGGAAGGGAATGTGACGTCGTCCAAGATGGCGCCATATGAGATGGATGACCTAACGATACCGTCGTGGGTAGAATTGGCACGACGACTAGGTGATCCGTCAAGGAAGAAGCTACGAAAACGGTTCAAGCAATATATGTTCATGGGGGAATAATCATGATGGGAACATTGGATAAGCCAATGATAGATCATCAAACGGAAGGGGGACACAGGGGGATAGCTTGTGAGAAAAGGATTGAATCCGGGATGCGGTACGGGACTGGATGATAAAGGGAGCCGGGTTGCCTTGACCACGAACAACAAGTGTCGACTCGACAAATTGCTTTTTCATCCCTTACCTACTGTACTGTCCTCTCTATCCCTTGTCTGGTCTTTCTTGTCCCTCCCCATTTAGCGGGGACCTATATTCCAATATATCCCTCTATACTAGGGGCTGTGCCGTGCCTTCTCTCTTGACGTGTGCACTTTTTTTTTTGTTTCTTACTCTTCTTCCCCTCCCGACCCTCTCTCCTTAACTCTTTTCTCTCTCTATCTTTCATCCCAACCATCTCCCTTTCACGTTAATTCGTATCCCCGTTCATCGTCTTCCGGCTGGTCCGCAGCTAGACCCCAAGAACGGCTTACACTGTCCTTTACTCGACTATCACCTACCACAGCCACTGACTGAACCTTTTTTTTTTTTTCCTCCCTTGCTTATCCCCCCTCCACTAATTTTGCATGGCCACCGCGGTCAATTATCATTCGATGGCTTCGAATCTACCTCTCGATTTTATGCCAATGCACCACAATCATTCGCGTTCAAACTCGGTCTCATCCTCACCTAATTCTAGGCCCCAGTCTTCCCAGGGTGGGGTTTTGCGTACCGCGTCGAATATGGGACCGCTTTCTGCCGAGGACCTCTTTCGCACTTCCTATCAACCTCGAGCGAACCCCGACTCGCATATACGCAACCTCACCCATCCCTCGTCCACCTTTCCCCTCTCTTCCTCCGATCTCATCTCTTCTGCCGACTCCCCTCCCAATCACAATCTTACTAATCCCGCCCTGAAGAACCATATTCGTGCCTCCCACATTCGGGCGAGGGCCGCTGCCTCTCCCTATCCTCGGGATGCAGACAGCGTCCATTCGTCCTCCAGCGAGACAGAAGATCCTTCCATGTTCCTTGCCGCCGGATCCCCTGCCGACTACCCATCCATGTTTCCCGGCGGCCATGTCGTTTCGAGCCAAGAAACCATTCACGCCACCGGCGCCTTTGGGCGCATGACGCTCAGCCCTGATCATACCCTCGAAAAACTCGCTGCTAACGTTCGTGCAGCCACAACGACCAGTGCATCAGATCGTGCGAAGCAGATTTTTGTTCAAGCCTGGTGAGTTGATGACCGTTGACCCCTTACTTGCCAGTAATCCTAAATTTGTTTCAGGTTGACGGCTAACTATGCTCCCTACCCCGATGGAAACGTCCCACGTCAAGGACTCTACTTCTCTTACCGGAGAGTGTGCGATCAGTATGGGATTCCTCACATCAACACAGCCACGCTAGGCAAGGCGATCAGGCTATGCTTTCCCACGATCAAGACGCGGCGCCTGGGTGTGAGGGGGAACAGCAAATACCATTGTAAGTTGCAACCAATTGTTGATTTTCTTGTCATAACGTCGGGTCTGCTATGCAGATTGTGGAATCCGCCCAGCAACGTCAGCAGAGGCTGAATGGCTGCAAGATTACATCAGGAAATCTAACAATACCGCTGCGCAGCAGTCTGTTAATGCTGCTCGCCTTGCGAGCGAACAGGCCGAGGCGTCGTTGCGAGGAGAGGACCGTTCTGATGAAGACGAAGAGGACGATTCAGAGGGGGCAAGCTCCGGTAATGCGTCAAAGCGGAATTCCCTCGCCCTGAATAATGGGTCAAAAGTCCGGTTCTTTACGCTGAAGACCTCATAGAGAAGACGCCCACAGCTGCTACCATCCTTGCGCAAGCACAAGCGGCCCCCCGAGCTGGTTCCTACCCCCCACAGGCCCCGATAAGGCGACTTACGGGCCAAGATGGATCGGTGTCGATGCAGTCTCAACCCCAGTCAACTGTCGCATCCGGCTCCTATCTGCCTCCTCAGCAATCGATGTCTGTCCGTCAGTTGCCCCACTTCCCGTCCATTGAGGAAGCCCTTGGCTCCAGTTCTTCTGTGTCGGCACACAGCGTAGTTGCACGTGAATTATGGGGTTGGTTTATGGACCACTTGGATGCTTTGCTGGACAGTGTCCGTTTCTTCCGCTTCGACCAGTTCGAGATGCACATACGTTCTTTCTGGACCAACTTGAGCGGCAATCATCGAGAAGTGGCTCATGCCCCGGCGATTGCTGGGCTTATGGCAAAGGGCGATGCAATCGTTTATGATGTGTGTCTTCATCAGGAACTTATAGCTGAGCTGTATACTAATACGGATGATCCAGGAAATTTTGGAACAATTACGTTCGCAACTACTCTCATCTATTCAGGCGGCATCCCTGGCGAGTCTGCGTCAGCTGGCGGACAAGATGGAGAAAATCCTGCTCGTGTCCCTTGAAGGATATGGAAATACCTTTGTAGAGCCCAAAGTCGAGCTAGGTGCACGTTTCGGCCATCTTGTCTGTAAGTTGTGTTTTTACTACAGCAATCACTCTCAGTCGTTGATTTGTACCAGTGCGATTCCTCGACATCTACCAAGTCACTCAAGCTTTGAATACTGTCCTCACCAATCAAAAGCAGCTTGCGGAGATGCGTCGATCTTGGGAAAAGATTGACTTCGAGTCCGTTAGAAATCAGTCGGCACTCGTCTGCAACTGCCGTCACGAAGACCTTATTCAATTATTGGAAGTTGAATTCCGAGGCCTAATGGACAACCTTGCCAAGAGCGCTGAGCCTGTACGAGACATAATGGCGTGGGCAGACAAGTGTTGTGAGCGACTCATGGGCGCTGGCTCCGGCGCAGAAGACAGAGGTACAATGAGCTCGCGAAGCGTCCTGATCCGATGGGGATATGTGACGAGCCAGGTCATGAGGGATCTTGTGCGTCGATCTCCTTCTCATTTTTTCTTTTCACTTACAGCCAATCCTCTAGACCATCCGCAGCGATCCGACGTTCGGCGCGTACCAAATCTTAAAGTTATTCTTGGAGTAAGTTTTTTGGCTAGTCACTTCACACACACTTGACGTTAAAGCGCATAACCAGCGACTGGATCGCGTTGAACGTTCTGCGAAACGTCGCACTCTCAACAACATCTGTTGCTGCATCTGTTGAACCTGTCATGCAGCAACACTTTATTACACTTTCTCCGATGATCGGACAGGACTCTTTCGGCAGCAATCAACCCGCTCATCTTCTCGGGAACACTCCCACAGCTTCGAGCATGCTCGCCGCTTTGCAGCAAGAATCATACCCCTCTGGTCCGCTCGATCCATCCTCGACAGGTTTCGCGCCTGACAATTATGGCTTGCCTCCCTTCATGGATGCTTCGGGAGCGCAAGACGACACTCTTGGAGGTGTTCACCCAGGAGGCCTATCCTTTCCCGATTACGTAACCAGCTCTGGGAGCACTTTTGATGTCACGTTTACGCCACAGGACCTTGGTATTGGTGCGAGCAGCACGAGCGGAGAGCAGGGATCAGAGGGGGAAGTTGTAAAAACGGAAGGCTGAGTTGCGTCTGCTCTTGCGCGTAAAGTGAAACAGGGCACTTTGCCATGGATTCTTGTCGGGATTTGCTTATATTACTGCTGTGCCCTCTGCGCCAGTATTCGTTGGATCCTAGTACTGCCGTTCGTATTTGCTGCTTTCATCTTTGTTAGTATTTATATCCCTCGTTACGTGCTCTGTACCCTCAAATTCATTTCTTTATCTTGTAATCTGGGTCTTGGCTGAGCACTCGTATTCACCTACAGGACCACAATACGTTGTGCCCAGGTACGTGACTATTTTTATCGCCGCCTCACTCAATTTGCAAACACTGACTCCGGTCTAGTAGAGAAAATCAAAATTTAATCGAGGTGTTATGGTTCACATTAAGCTACTTCTCTGTGACTACGACCAGGGGAGGGGATGGGAATTCGACGTGTCATTGCAGATGTACAAGTGTGTATAGTGATTTCTGACGTGCCGCACGGCACAATACAAGCACTAGTGTGTCTGTAGCCTATAACCTAAATTTCATGTGACAACACCATGTGAGATTCTGTAGTGCGCCAATGGCTCATGGGCAGTGAAACGTAACCAAACACTCTCAAGTTGGCCCGGTTTAACGCGACATCAGGGGCACAGCTGCCACACGTTAGGGCCAATTGATGGCCACCAACCTCCCCTTTATTTATTGTCTATTATTCATGCAGTGAACGTGTCCTCCGAGGCTACGAGCTCGGTAGGCACAGGTAGACGTGATGGATAGATATAGATGAGAAAAGCTCGATCACGCTTAATGGAGCCATGGGATAATGAATTACAGCGCACTAAACACGTCTTCGGCTACGCCTGCCAGCTTTGATTGACTGATCCGAGAGTGCTTTCATCTTTGATTGACGGGTGGATCAAATGTCACTTTACAATAATTCAATTAACGACAACAAGTCGGGTACTGTACTGTAAACCATTGGACAAACAAATTGTTAATAGAATGGGTTCGCACTATAGTTGGGTTGCCACGCGGTCAGATTTGTCCGTTCACCGCTTTCGCCACTGGCCGTAGAGGTGGGTGATTGACCTGATACTCGTGGGCATGCACCATCGGATTGCGTTTGATCCCAACATTTTTTACCCGACCTTAGCACAAGATTCAGACCCGCCACTCACGTCGATTGGGGCACGCATCATTCGAAAGTGCCGCTAGTGCCGCTAGTGCCACGGTGGTACCCCGCGGCTGGTTTCGCTTCTGTGCCCAGGCTTTTGATCCACATTTTGTCTCCGATGGACCGCACTCTCGAACGAACATGAAACGGTGAGACCGCCTATGTACCAGACAACCGCATGGTTGTCGAGGGCATTCGAAACAGGGCGTAGTGCCAGTAGTTTTTACTCTTTTTGCCGCAGATGTAATTCATGACTAAAAATTATTTATGATCACAGAGGGCACAGTCATCTGATGCCTTTACGGCCCTTTTGACTGAATTGTTGAGCGTCTCCCAAGGACCATGGTTTCGCATGTAATCTTGGTATATCCAGGGTTTTGAGCACTTTGAACTTGAAGCCCTCGATATCAATGGACAATAGTATTCATTCACTTGATTCTCGTTATCCATGCCCCAAACTTAGTATTAGTAGTGCAGCCGAGACAGCCTGAGAGCTTCATTCTCATCAAGACGGGTCGAATTGCAGATGACACTCAGATCATGACAAAAGCGATTATCAAGGGAGTGGCTGCCATGTTGATACATTCGATCCTCAGTTCAGTTTGGGAACAAGAACGACCGTCATCACCGGCGCACCCGCTATGACTGTGAGACCCATTTTTTTTGACGCCGCTGTCTGCCCGCTTCAACTCTAGACCCGTGGCCCACACGACGGTACCTGGTTGCGGTTGCCTCACTCTAGCTACTGTATGCAGAATGCCTTTATTTGTGCTCCTCGTGCCTGGACGTCTCGATGACCCACAAGCGTCGTTTGTGGAAGGTCACCTACAGTGACCCGCTCTTAATTGCTCGCTGGTACTTGCCAGAGAGACGTATCCAAATTAGGACAAGTCATGTTTCATTTTGCCTATTTGATGCATGGCAGAGCCAACTGAACGTAGTCAGATACTGGACGTGCCACTTAGTAACTTGCGTTCAACATTACGCGTTTTCAAGAACAATCCTCAATAAATTGCCTTTGGTAATGTATGTCCGTGGGTATGCTGCTGGGGTGTGCCAGTGACGACGAAGCTGACTTGAACCACTAGATGGGTGGGTCGACGTTGTATACTCCTTGAGTGTGGTGCGCGAATGCGGCACGAGTCCGCATCGTCTATTGGACGGCTGGACGTTATTATACGACTGTTGCTCGACCATGGCGCCAACGCGAACACACAGGACAGGTTTCTCTATGACCCCTTTTGCGAAGGGTGTCAATGTTACTCGTACTATATCCCAAAAAGGGACTCGGAACACCACCTCCGTCCTGTCAGCATTAAATGTCACAGTTGAACCAGGAAACGAAAACACAATGCCTTTTTCCAGACTCCCCACTCTTACTTCTACTCAATCTACTGGTCCTCCCCTACCACTGGAAGTGTTTCGTTTGATGACCTATCGTCCCGTGAGTATTTATATCGAGGTCCTTCTGGCTCTCAGACGGTGCTAAAGTGATGCAGTGGGCAAATGGCCTGCATCTCAGCTTATAGATCGCATCTCTAGCCTCGCCATTTTTGACGATGGAGCAAACATTATCGGGATTCGAGTCACATACCTGGTCAATGGTACGGCCATTGTCGAACTGCATGGCTCCAAAGATGGTAGAGTTAACAATGTGAACCTCGGAAGTATGTTCCGTTATCTACCTCAATCGCTTAGCATTAAATAAATGTGTGGATGATTTTTTTTTCCAGGCAATGATATCCTAGTCGGTGTTTATGGTGGAAAGGCAAGAGTGGGGCTATTGAGAACATGAGTTTCGTCATTTTTAATACCCAGGCGGGAAATGTAAATATTCAAGGTCTGTGCTCTTACATGTTCCAACGAGCTTTGTAATTGACTGAGGGATACAGGCCCGTTCGGAGGCAGCGAGATCCCTCATACGACATTCGGCACACTTGGCCCTATTATCGCCTTCCTTGGAACTGTCACTGCGGCTGGTGCGTGTATATGTGTGTCAGTATTTCATTCACACACAATCTTATCAGTTTCTGTATCTCAGGTGTGCTCGAGAGTATTGGCTTCTGGAGTGTAAAACTTCTGTCCACAAGTAAACTCTAGTGTAGAAAGTCTGTAGTAGATTAGATTGAAATGATAAGGACTTTAAAGCTTTCAAAAGTACCACACAACAAAACCAGCCAAATGTTACGGCTCTACTAGGGCCGGGTCCCAACTAGGGTTCAAGTAATCATGTGGACCTGCCAGTGCAATTTCAGCGGGACGGTCCAAGGTCGAATCCCATACACAGACCAGGACGTCTTTGGATGACTGAGGTCCACACGTGCCAGTGGCAAAGTTGCGCAGGAGATGATCAGATGCGGAAACAAGCTCATCGGCGTGTGCAGCGATTGCTGTTTTCTGAGTTCCTCCAGCTACTAAGCCTAGACATGTCTTCTTTTCCTGCACCGACTATCCCTCCTTCCTACGTCATAAAGAGTTCGCCTGGGCTATCGACTAGTGTGAGACATGCATTAAAACGGCCGCCTGCATGCCGTACATATGGGACGTAGGGCAATAGACCCCACGTGCCGGGGCAAAGTAATGATGCCGTAGTATGACGAATTCGGCGGTGTGTACTTCTCGAGGGCTCAGATCCTTTGTGTCATAGCAGAAGCTTCCAAGCTTCTAGCTTCAGAACGCGCCGACGGTGATTTGTACTCTCGCATGTGGTGGGTGGAGAGCTGGATATATGTCAAAGGAAAAACTAAGTGCGGAAGCACCGAATTAAGGACACGATCAAACCCCTCCGCCATTCAATAAGACCGTCATAGTCCGAGGTAAGTTACGATATGATGTGCATAATCCCGATATCCAATGTCCATGTCATGACACCTCCGTCTCCTGTAGGCTCTCCGGTTTTCCCGCGTCAACTTCGGCCTTGAGCGTGGAGGCGGGTTCCGGGGGTGCCTCCGAAGAACCGTCATTGGACCAGCCGTCAAGCGAGGCACTGGCAGCACTGTCCCCTTTGCCCAACGTCAGGCGTTGAATCTCAGCTTCAGCCTTTGCGATCGCCTCAGCTGTCACCCGGGCTTGGTTCGCCTCGAACCAAGCCTTCTTCGTCTTGAGATCCTCGACTACACGATGGACGTCAGTTTGGGAGGAAGGCGGCGGGATGGATAGTGCGAGAAGGGCTGAGAGCGTGCCAAAGGGAACATTGACGTGGGATGAACTCGGCGTCGACTCCAAGGCGGGTGCTCCGTTAGCTTTGTGACCTTTCTTGCCTTTGTTCTTGCCTTTGCTACCAGTGAAATAAGCTTCATCTTCCTCACCCTTCTTCTTGCGCGCTACCAAGTTGTCCGGAGCGGCTTCTACCTGGCGAATGTCCAACTTCGGTTCTGTGTAACCCGTCTTTTCGGATGATACGACGGCACTGGTCGATTTGCCGGAGAAATAGTCGATCAGAGTCTGACAGTCCTCGACCTGCACCCGGAACGCGGGCTGAGATGCCTCTTCCCGCAACTGCAGTGTGCGAGCTTTTCGCTTCTCCGCTTCCTCCGCTTCCTTCTGTGCACGCGAGCGCTCCGCACGCCGAGCCCGATCCTCATTGAGCTTTGTGTAGAACCTATCATTTGCTTCTCGGTAACGCGAAGTCGACTCACGCCGTTCGTTCCAAAGGGCATCTATTTGTTGCTGTAGCGCGCTTCGCTCGTCATACAGCTTCGAGCGGTCCGCGTGAAGTTCATCGTCCTCCTTCTTTATCTCGTCTAACTCGGCTTTAATGGCATCATAGCGCTCGGAAATAGCCTTCGCCTCGGGGTCATCAAGCTGCTTCTTGAGTTCTTCGACCGCCGCGCGATCTGCCTCAATGGCGTCAGAATCAGCCTTGAAGGTTTCAACCGTCCTGCGAAGACGCTTGGTCTGTTGGATCTCCTGAAGCGCACGCTTCTCATCTACAAGTTTCATCGTACCGGATTCCACCTGCCTCTCGAGATTCCTAAAAAAAAATTAGCTATTCAGAAGGTGCTACAGAAGATAATGGACAAGCGTGCCTAATATGTGCGTCCACGTCCTCGGCAGTTTTGAATGATATTTTACCTCGAGCCGCCTGAAGGTCCTTGACCTATAAGATATGTCGGCAAGGTAAGGGTGAGAAGAAGGGGGTTGGAACAGCAGTGCCTACCTTCTTTTGGATCCCATCCTGGAGGGACTTGATTTGGTCGAATATTTTACTGCGAGAAGTCTTATTACCGGACTGCCGGGAGCGCAATTCATCCAGCTCAGCCCGAAGAGTGGTTCTCCTCTCATTTCCTTGCCTCCTTTGGTGACGCGAGATATTTTATCCTTAACGGCGGTCTGTGCGTTGTTAAGGATGACGTGTAGTTAGAGTTCGTAGAAAGAGTGGTGACGTACCAGCTTCTCTTGCAACAAGTCAGTCTCGGCCTTTATTTTTTGTTGCTCAGCCTCATAGGCGGCCTTGTCAGGTTTGCTCGAGGTTGCACCGGAAGCCTTGGCGGGCACGCTGGCCACGGGAACAGAACCGTTCGAGGTGGCAGGTACCTTGGATTTTTTAGTACCATTCGCAGTGGATTTGCTTTTTGGTGCAGACATGAAGGCCAAGAAAGAAAGTTAAAGTGGGGGTAGAAGAAAGTTGAGCGGTGTCGAGTGAGAATGATGAGAGGGGTAAAAGTGGACCGCCAACTTTGGTCTGATAGCCGGTTAGGCCGACCCGAATTGCGAGCGAGAGACTCTAGAATACAATACGTTCGTCTAACCTAGTTACCTCTTTGTAACAATCATCATAAAGTTCCTTGTACTCCCCCTTCTCATCATCATCAACTTTACTTTTATTCCCCCGCCTTGAATTTGGGCATATCATAACACAACTTGTCGGTCGTTTCGTGAAGCTTGCAAGGCCCAATTCTTCTTTCGATGGGATGAAAATATACGGAATTTGTGCTTCCTCACTCAAAACAGGGAGGTGTGAGATGATATCAATCGGTGTGATGTCCGCAGCGAGAACCAATAGCCTGTCACAAGATGAGGTCGACCGGACGTTCCCTGGAAAACGAGAGCATTTGAACGTACCCTTTCTCTCCTTTGCGGATGGCCTTTGCCACTTCTTTCACTCCCCTCTTGACTTGACGAGCTTTTGAAGCTGTTGAAGGATATGAGATAGTCCGAACTGAGATCGTCATATTATGATAACTCACCCTTTTTGATTGTTTTGTGAAGCTTCTTCAAAAGCTTCTTTTGAGCGAGTGGATGCGCTATTGGTGAGAGATCCTCTACTGGAATGACAATCTCATCCTTTTCCTTCTTCGGTGATTTCGCTGGCTTGTTCTCGCGTTACTTACTCTGTCGAAGAAGCAGAGACGTTACTTACCTTCATCTCAACATCCTCGACTGCTTCAGGGTCAGCATCGGAAGCGTGTTGTTTCTTCTTTTTTTCAGATTTTTCCTTTGTCATGGTCGAAGTTACAGAAGCCTTGAGAGTTCGTCGCTGCAGATGCTCAACACGTGACCGTCTCCCACTTGAGTTCAGAGGCACCAGTCGGACCCATACCCGCGGAACTGTGTTCACCAAATCTTGCATGCTGCCACGAGCTTACTGGCCTGAGGTTCTAACATATTCTGCAGTGGCTACAATCCCCCCTCTGTCCCCCCCCTCGGGTAAGGGCTACGTCGATGGTCATGAACTCTCATCATCCGCGCCCATATCATCGGCATGTTGTCAATTTCTCTCTCAGAGCGCTCATCCTTACCGTTTCGTGTGAGAAACCGAGGTATCACCCTTGTCGTTGACTCATTTAAGCTGGATGATCTGCATGAATGCCATTCTAGCGTGGGGACTGGCCATGCTGCACGAGCTGCCGAACGTCA
Organism: Lactifluus volemus; assembly: GCA_022376515.1. NCBI lineage: Eukaryota > Fungi > Basidiomycota > Agaricomycetes > Russulales > Russulaceae > Lactifluus > Lactifluus volemus. Next base: position 833,766 of record WTXI01000006.1, on the reverse strand, counting down.
GTTCTGATTATGCGCACGTCTGCGGCTTGTGAGCGTGTAAAATGTGCACAACAGCGAGTTTTGATTTATCCCTTGGAGTGCAGACCTCTTCGAATGTTTCAGGCGAGCGGTATTGAACCCCGATGTTACAACATAGATGTCCTTGTCAAAGGGTATCACAGATTGCACCGTTCGGTGTGTTTATTGTAATAGGTGCATGAAGTGAGGAGGTTCAAGGGAGGAAAGGGTGTGCATCTTAGACGCCGCATGGCTCAGAGTCTCCGTTACAGCAGTGAGATAGCCTGTGTTCCTCGTCTAGGACGATCATGATTCTATGCAGAAGGCCTTGCTGCGAGAAATGCTGTTTCCACGCGGTTATAGGCTGCGTACACTCGAACGTGGACTAGTCACCACGCTGTGTGTTGCCTACTGTGACTGCTAGTATCTCTCGGAAGTGATATGATTGAAGGACGAGCTGTATTGGAAATTTATTTCACCGTCAAAGTAATTCACTACTGATCCCTTCCGGGTGCTTGGCGTAGTGAAAAGTGAGCTGTAGCTTCTGAGAATAACAGCATGTGTATCACCTTGGCATGCTTTCAACCCACGTCTGTTCTACTTCTCCGCCTCCTCTCTGCCGGCTGTTGCAACAGCCGCCCCTCGCACAAGTCTCAGCCACACCCAAGCTGATCCCTGAGGTTCAATATCATACCACCAGTTAAGCGCGATTGACAGGCCAGACTGTCGGACATGGTGCCACCAGCCAGCTGGAAGATAGAGAGTCTCTCCTGCCTTGACGTCAATGACTATAGGGTGCGCCGTTTCTGGCAGAGATCCAGGTAGTTCTGGGTGTAGGATTGATGACCAACGCACTGGGGATTTCGTAGAAAGCGAAGGATTCAGGAGAAGTGGGGAATCTTCGGACTCTCGTTGATAGCTTGCATGAGGATAAAGCTGCTCTAGATACAGTTTTGGGTGTTACAAACAAGTTGCAGTGGTTTTCTGAGTGTCAAACCTGTCAAGCACCAGCCTTCAGTAGGTGGGAGGAGTAAAAATGTCTTAGATCCTCTCGCGACGTGGTATATATTCTCGTATGGATCTGTTGTGTTGTCAGGATATCCAACAAGTAGCAGATGTAAAGACGAACGGACCACTGTGAATACTAGTGACACTCCTGCTGTCTCCGATCCAAAGGTTGACCGCGTCTGGGCATCTACCTAGCGCTTCGCTACACCACGGGATTTCGGCAGGAACGTCACCCTCAGATTGGCGAGTTCACATTCATCTTCTGTGTCGCCAGAGGTGAAGTAGCTGCTCGAGAATAAGTTGCCATTCTGCGACTGGAGATAATAGACGTCGTCCTCGGTGTTGCTACCTGAGGGTAGGTTATCGGTTTTCTTTCCTGGCTCTATCTAAGGCTCTCACTAGGTGATCCAAGTTTCGAGAGAAGAATTTCCATGGTCATCTTTTGAGAGTATGGCTCGGCGAAGTACCACTTCCCATCAGAGCTAAGGGTGACCGCATCAGCATATCTGGCAAGCATCGAATGATAAGAGTATTATTCTAGATCTTCTATGTGAATGTCAAAGTCTGACCCATTCGGTGTTACAGCGACCGAAAGTGGACGGTCTCCCATGGTTTCTATGAGATATTTGTCGGTCCAGCGCTGCACACCAGGAATGGTATATCCTGCAACCGATTCGTTTCACAGAAACTCCATAATGATGGCTAAATTCACCCTTTATCAAGACAGGTCGTGATATATGGCAAATTCGAGAGAATTCAACGGGAGATGGTGGAGACTCCAGGACGGTATAGTGGTCGCCGTTTAATCCTGGTAAACAAGCATTCATAGCCGCTTGACTGAGGTGGTTTCACCCACCATGGTACTCTGACGATATCCATCGCAAGATGTCGGGAGAGACACGTGGAATATCGTCCGGGTGACTTTCCATATCGTACCAGTGAGAGTACGAGTGTGAAGTAGGGATCGCGTGATTCGTGACTAACGTGACACGACGCGACTTTGAAACGCGGCCAATTCACAAACAGTTTCTCCCTCTCACACGAGCACCTCCCTTCGAGCCACCAGTGACTCAATGAACGAGCTGGGAAGACGGGGTTCTAAAAAGAGGAAAGGGGAACTGAGGTAAGTTTATGCTCCTGAGTTCCACTTCTCTACAGTTTGATGAGATTAAACATCCCGTGCTCGACTCGAAAACTTCAGAAGCACCTCAAACAAGGGACTCTATTTGACCACTTTGTGTGACAAGAAAGCCATCTCCCGCGCCATCTCTCGCTAGGCCGGACGATCCGAAGGACGATGGGCTAGATGCACAAATTGTTGTCGAGCGGACCGGCACCGATCATTGCTCGGGCTCTCCTCAACCAATGGAACCTTCCTCCACGAAAATCACGGCTGATAATAACGACATCTCGCTTTCTCCTTATGACCCAGTTCTAATACCAGAACAATGCAGACGTCAATATTGGTGCGCTGGCCATGTAGTAGTCCTTCTTCCGCTGATTTGGTGTACAGGACAAATCCAAGGGAGCTGCTCCCTAGACCAGGAGATATCACTCCCCCTAGTTCTTGTGGTGTGAGCTCAGCTATTGATTCCCCGGTTGATGTCGATCTCGTCACTGGTTCAAACTCCCCGGAATTTGGGCCGGGTTTCTCAGCATCTAACCCATATTCTCCTCGCAAGGACTCTTCTCACGTCATTGATCTCACGCTAGATGAAGGGATGGAAGATGCCCCTATTCTTATCAAGGGGTCACCCGTTCGTGCAATGCCGTACCCAACACTGGCACCCCCGTCACACGTTCCCGTCCCTGTCCCACCTCTGCTTCTCGGAAGGCGAAAGCAGCTGAAGAACAAGACATCCCCAGATGCCCCGTTCCCCGATGCTTCTATGCAGCACGTACGAGATTCTGAAATGAGTGTCCAGGCAACACCTATTGACCTGGCTCGACGACAACGGTGCACAAGTAAACGATCGCCAGCATTTATGTCATTGAAACAGATGCCAACTGCCGACGAAACAGCAAAGGAGCATGTCAGATACCATCGCCGTGTCCCCCATTCTGAACGCCATACAGATGCGAATACCGTCTTGAGCTGCCACGGGGATCTCCACCCCGCTATATCCTCGATATTTGGACTCGCTTCTGAGCTACAGGGTGTAAAGGAAACTTCTCAGCAACACTGGAATCATAAATGGCGCCCACGTCGAGCAGAGCACGTCCTCGGTAACGAACAGAATGCTTGTTATCTGCGCGAATGGATGCATGCTTTGCGACTGCATTTCGATGCTTCGTCTTCATCTCGTACCAAGATGACCAAATCTAAAAGAAATCATAAAAAACGGAAACGTGGAGAACAGCGCCCTACAGTTGTCCGCGAAGTAACGAGAAAACGGCAGAGGGCGGGGGTCTTGGATGGATGGATGGTTGACGATGACGATGACGACGACGACGACGATATCAACGAAGATCACGAAACCTCTGAGGGCATTAGTGGCTGCTCACTTAGTTCGCAGGATCTCCGGGAACCCCTCAACATCTCCTTTGGAAGGCAAATTCGGAATACCATTCTCTTGGTTGGCCCGCCTGGCTGCGGGAAGACCGCGGCTGTCTATGCTTGTGTTGAGGAGCTAGGCTGGAACGTTTTTGAAGTATACCCTGGGGTAGGGAAGCGCGGAGGCACGCATCTGGACGACTTGATCGGGGATGTGGGCAAAAACCATACGTTGCCTCAGCCTTTGCTGTTCCACCGCGGTCGTTCCGAGCCTCCCTCGCCAGTCAGAAAGAATCCAAAATGGTGTCGACACTTCCGACAAGCTTGCAGAGGCGGAAATCCACCCACAGTCTGTTGTTCTCATAGAGGAAGCCGATGTCGTGTTCACAGACGAGGCAGGCTTTTGGCCATCCGTGGTTGCGTTTATCAAGAACTGCAGGAGGCCGGTCATCATCACGTGCAATGGTGAGATAAATTGTCGCTTACAGGAGTGACGTGCGAGACATTGCTTGCAGATGCCTCCCTCATCCCTGTTGAAACGTTGCCACTACAAGCTACTTTGACCTTCGGCCCGCCGTCTACACCGTTGGCTCTGTCACTGTTAGGTGCAATCTGTCAGGTGGAGGGTCGACCAACCGCAAAGCCAGAAGAGATCCCAGACAATTGTCTGGAGGGACAAGCCTCTATGACTGACCTACGCCGATGCATAAGCCAACGCCAGCTGGGTATTGCCGACCCTGGTTGTCAATCTCCTGGGCAGCAAGCGGGCAGGGCAACGGATATGATTTTCGCACTTCGGGTCAAACACGAAACACGGACGAAAATGGAACCAGAGCTAGATGAGCGCAATAATCTACGCCTTTTGCTGCAATCGCTCAAGGGCACAGATTCGGCATCACAGCTTGATGCGTGGGCACTCCTCTCTCAACCGCACGACTTTGAAATGGCAGAAGACCACCCTGATGATCAAGTTGGGTACAGAGCGTTGAAAATTACACAGCGTCTTAGGATGCCAGTGCACCCGGAGAACTACTGCCGGGACATAGACATCGCTATCGAGGCGTTAAGGACATTCAATGGGGTACTATCACGGTGTTTTCCTCACATACCTGTGGTTGACACACGTGAAATCACGCCTTGGCCGAGTAGTGAGCAGTATCGCAACCGACTATGGGAGGGATTGAAGGGCGATGCAACCTTGGGAAGTATGGTGGATCTTCCTCGGCTATATCTGGATTATAGGCCTCTGATCGGGTGGATGGTGAGAGAGGAAGACAAGGAGATAGAAAGGGCAGCGGAGAGGGCGAAGATGAGGGGCGGGCGGCTAACGCAAAACAGCCAAAAGAGACAAGAAGAAGGAGTGAGGTGGCTTTGTGCTACGGAGGAGTTGAGAGGGGCAGTAAGGGCGGGAGGGCTATGCAGCATGTGGTGATCGTGATTGCACGTGGACGGTGTGTGTTTAAAGCACGTTGTTGTCCGTAGAGCGTTATACTATACAGAACTGGACCTATTACCGCGTCCGAGGGTCATCGTCTGTATACCTTTCACCCATTTGATTCATTACCCATACAATGGTCGAAAAAGAAGGCAAGACGACCCAGTCTCCCTTCCCCCAAAGCGACCGTCCGTCCTCAGAGGTCCATTTGAATCTCCGTCGAGCCTCTGGCGATTCATCTCCTCACAAGGTACTCTATTTCTTCATCTCTTTCGCATCATACCATTTCACCACATAATTCAGGGCCCAAGACGAGGTTCAACCACTGACTCATCTCTTCTCCCGAGCCCTAGTCTTACTCCCAAACCCCTACATTCATCTGCTCGTCCTCCCTTCACCTCTACCGAGCCAGACACCGCACGCGACGCTTCCCAGAGGCCTAACCAGTCTCACTCTCGTCCACCCTCCCCTTTCAAATCTTCCGACAGGAGCTCCAACTCTCCCGACCGTTCACATACTCGTGCGCGCGTCCCGTTTCCTCCCCCTTCCCTCCTGACTTTTCTAACTTTACTCAGTATCATCTTCACGAAGGGCATCAATTGACGTGTCTGAAGGTACAAATCCCAGTGAGTTATCAGTTTCCGTATTTGTTGATCCTGCTCCGAGCGCGAACTTGCTTCTCCTTACCGAACACCTTGACAGCCATGCATGCCGCCCGTGACCCAAAACATAAACCTACCCAGACTGGACAGTCCTCTCCCAGCCACACTCACACCGAAGGTGGGCCTCGTGTTATCGTTCGTACATCTTAACCAATTGACGCGTGAGGCAACATAAGTGACAATAACAAGTATAAACTCACAGACTCCGCAGCGTGGCTCCAGCTCGCCATCTTTGCCTCATGGCACAAAGCGCAAACTGTCTTCTGACAGAAACATGCCAACACCAGGTGGTGACGAGGTTAACTCGCAGCTCATTGGTCCGGGTGTTTCATCCTCGATTAACATTGGCCTGGAGGGTCCCGCGTTGAAACGGCGTGGCTCCATTGCCGACACAACACGGGTCGGCCAGACCACTATCTTTGACCGCCGACACTCCATGGAAGCCCGTCCAGCTTCCGGGGGCACACCATGGTGGAGTGGTGATCGGCGTGACTCAGCATCATCAATGTTCGCCAGTCCCCCCGTCAGTTATAGCTCCCCGGCGTATTCTCCAGACTCTTCGCACGGCCATCCACCTGGTACAGCCCCTTTCGCGTGGCATCCTACACAGTCTCCCGATCAACCCTCAACGGTTCAGAGTGAAGGTGATGGGCCTAGCACCAGCCGATCGTTCGATCCAAGCCCCGTCCCTCCCATCGCCATGGTCCCTTCTGGTCCCTTCAGTTCTGAGCGTCGCATGTCCGTTCCCACTAATCTCCCCTCTACTATGTCTACAAATTCTACAATATCCCGAGTACTGAGATCAAGGTCGCGGCCACCATCTAGCGGACGCTCTCGTCCTGTCGAAACTACTATTGAGTCATCAACATCGCAGGCTGCTGTTGAAACTGAGTCTGCTGGTCCTGCCTCCGCATCATCATCAGCTGCTCAACTATCATCGACCGCAAAGGACATGGGGATGACACCATATTCACGGTCCCCCGAGTTACGCGTTTCGCATAAGCTTGCGGAGCGGAAAAGAAGGAAAGAGATGAAGGATCTCTTTGACGAGCTACGAGATCAACTTCCAGCAGATCGTGGCATGAAAGCCAGCAAATGGGAGATATTGAGCAAAGGTGAGCTTAGTGTTCTCCCAGCGCCCGTTCTCACTAACGTGCATCCTGTCGTACAGCAATTGATTTTATTATGCAGCTCAAGCAGGGCCATCAAGACCTGAGTCGAGATATTGACATTTTACGCCATGAGCTCGAAAGTATACGCACGGGCGTCCCGCCATTCGCATCAGGTGGACCTCACCCTAGCTTGTACACGCCAGCGCCACCCGGTGTTGTACCTTATCCACCTCATGCACCTGCCGCCCATGGCTTGCCACCACATCAGCCCCCGAACCACCAACCGGCAGCTCCGCCACAATCAGATTCGCGTCCAGGTTCTTCTCAGAACGCCTTTAACGCTTCCCCCGCACCGCAAGCCGGAAGTAGCAGCGGAACGTCCGGCGCAAAGCCGGACGGTTCATCGACCTAGCTCATCTGATCATCTTCCCCTCTCTCGCGGCTCTATACGTGGTATTTCATTTATTCGGTCGTTCCCTACTTGGTAGACAGGCCATCGCATATTTACAAAAAGTCCGGCTCCCCTAGTTGCTGTCTCTCATACTCGGCTCCCGCGAGGGGATCACCACGTGTGTAGCACGCACCCATCATTTATCTGATGATCATGACATGTCCAGGTCCCGCCGAACTTCTGTATCCCCACTTGCACTTGCTGAATCTGTGTATTATTAAGCATTACGGGATAGATGATGCTTTATTTGGTTGTGGTCTCCCAGGGAGGAGAAATGAGGAGGGAAAAGCACATAAGCGGCCAAAGTTACAAGTTGATAAGATATGAAAAGACCGACAACAGACGCTCAATGAGCGACTTGTCCGTGAAAGGTGTAATGCACACGAGCGAACGTCATTTTGTGTCCATCGGACTCGGAGATGATGCTTTGCTCCCGACACCACTCCCGCCACGATATGCACTCCTCAACACTAGGATGCCATTCTTCAGTTGTGCGACCTCCTTTATGAGCGCAGTAAATTTGGCTTTCTGTTCGTCCGTGCGGAGGTACGGCGTAAAGTGGGAGATGCAGTCGCGCGTCTTTGCGTTCGGTGTGTTGCGCAACCATTCGACAACCATGTTATCCTCAAGCTCTATGGGTTGGCCGTCAGGCCCGAGCATCGCCGCAGTCGCCCTACGCTTCTTGGGTTTAGGCTGGCCGCCAGCGCTGGGTGCCGAGGGATTCGGAGAGGGTGCAGACGCAACGTCGTCTGGCTCGTCCGCCTTTCGTTTGTTGCTCGATTTTGCGGTGGCACCTGATGGTGCACGAGGAGTTTGGGAGTGCCCAGGACTTCCCCCAGGTCCCGGGAGCGTGTCCGTTGCATTCGGCGAGCTGGATGCGACTTGAGCTAGTGGGCTGCTAGCACGGACGCCGTTTGGCAATACCCGCGGCTTTGGAGCTTTGGGGCTGGTTGCGCGTTTCGCAACCACCAAGTGTCCTCCATGCCCTGGGTTGGGTGAAACAGCGCGGGAGTTTGGTGTGGATACCACCGCAGGACGGGATGACGACGCGGGTGTCGTCTGAGAAGACACCATGTCACTTGCAGGAGCACGCGACGGTGTAAATTGTTGTTGAACGGCAGGGCCATCAGCGATTATAGGTTCATCCTCCTCCTCTTCCTCCTGTGTAATCAGTTAGGAGATTACGCAAAACGAGCCGGCCGAAACATACTGCTGAGCTTGCGTATGGATTAGACTCTTCATCACTTTCATACGCCGCATTCTTCTCGTGTTTGTTCATGAGCTTCTTGATCGCCTTACCCGCTCCGGTCAACGTTGGATCTTGGTCTTCTTCATCAGACTCATCGATACCCACACCCCGTTGTTTGTTGGCGCTCATGTACTCTCGTTGCAGGCGTTCCTGACAGGAGTTAGCCCAGTTCACAAAATGGGGAGTCAAACCCGGTACGTACTTCCATCTCCTTCTCAAGTTCATCCTCCTGGTGGTCTTCTGGAACAATCTTCTCCTCGTCATCTGCAAAATCTTCATGGTAAGGAACCTCATCGTAATCAGCGTCTTGCCCGAGATCGCGTCTCCGCGATCGGCCATCCTCGTCATCATCTCCAAATAACCCAGAGGTGCCGCCGTTGACAACAGTGCGTAATCGTCTGCCTCCGGGACCTAAGCTCTGTTCTGAACCACTTCCGAAGAGATCATCCAATGGCTCTGTTTTCAATAAGGCGGAGGTGGCGGCTGAAGGACCTTGTCCACCACGCTTCTGCAGAAGCCATCGTTCTGGATCCTTGTTTCTCTGCCTCATAGCCATCTGGACAAAGATGAAGACGGGGGACACATAACTGAACTATACATTTACATACCAGAGACTCGGCCTCTTCGAGATTAGGAATATGATAGTTAGGCCTTTTCTGAAATTTGTACCACCGATGGGCAGGTACAAACTTGAATGTATTGTTCGAGGCGGGCATTAAGAACGCCTGGGTATCGGCTTTTGAGGCCTCCTCCATCTTTCCAATCCAGACTTCTGTACCCGTTGCATCCTCCATGATCCAGGGATAGCGCTCTTCTTTTCGCAGTTGTCGAGTGGCCTCGGGTACTTTGTAGACCTGCTTGGTCTTCTTCTGAAACTTTCGCTTCGGAGCAGATCCATTTTTGCTTTTACTACTCCCAGAAGCGCCATCTCCGTGTATCGGCTTGCCCTCCGCATCAACCATGACAATCCTACCGTCCATGCCTATCACTGGCTTTCCGTCTGGACCCAGCATAGGGCCAACGGCCTTTGGGGCTTCAGGGCCGTTGACGGTGGTATCAGGGCGGCGTGTGTCTTTGCGATTCAGTTTTACTGGTGTTACCCATTGGAGAATATCCACGGGCTTTCGAGAGTCAAACTTCATTACGTCGTACTTCCAACCATTGAGTGCCGACGAAACAAGGGTATAATCTGTGTATGATCCCTCTGGTAGTGAAGGAGACGCAGGAGCTTCTTGGTCGGGTTTCGGTGATGGTTTGGCTGGGGGGGTTGAAGGATTGGAAGGCGACTTGGCCTTCTGAGGGGAGGCGGAACGGCCAAGGTTCATGCCATAGATCCCGACTGGTCCTTTCTTCTTAGATTTGGGATGGAAAAGTTTGGCAGCTTCTGGAGGAGCGGGAGCCATGAGAGAGTGTTAAAGTATAGTTAGAGACCACTGGCAATAAGTAGTGGATTGAGCCAGTGGCTAAGAGAGAGTCAAAGGGATCAAGGCAAGCAGTCAGCAGTCCTGAGTCAAGACATGACATGACAATCGAATGCGCGCAACCGCTCATCACGTGAGTTATCCTTTCTTTCTTCTCATCTCCTATCATCTCCCATGGACGTCAAATCGACACATAGCACTTTCTTTTCTCGCGTATATGCAGCCCCACAGCCTTCTAATAACCCCCCTCATCTATCAGCGACCCGCCCTCAGGCTACTACCCCGTCCTTCTTCGGAAAGACTCATACATCGCATTTGGCTGGTAGAAGGTCTGAGTATCACACTGCACAAGATGGTGGTTCCGCTTCTGTACCGTCAGTAGATACAGAAGACAGTAGCATATATCCAGGCCTTACGACCCATCGGTACTTCTCGCGTAGTATTGAAGGTTTGAATTCCCGGCACTCTCGTGGCTACATGCCGGTGGATGAAGGTTCTTGTGTACCACACCCATTGAAATCAGAGCCCGTATGTTTTTCGGGTCGAGCAGGCACGCTGATAAACTTTCCGTTGGGTCGTGAATTCTGATTCTCTTTGGAAAGATTCAGGCAGGGGTAAGTTTCAGACGTCCTTGAAACCTCCAGGGAAGGTCTACGTGCCTAAATTCCTTTGCTACGGACCCGACGATTTCAGATCCTGTAGTAATGCCCTCGAAAAGCTCCTTGGAAGGACGCGGCACTTCCATCCCGAGAATGACCTCGAGTCTCACACCAATTGTTGAAGGTGGAGAAGATGAGATTCCTGTCTCTATCAGAAAGAGCTTCAAGGAACTGAGATCTGTCAAAGATGAGCTGGAGCGTCAGGTCCGAGCCCTTCTCCTTTTTCTTTGATACTCACCAGAGCCAAGCCGCCAGCGAGGCGAAAATGATCGCTTACGCACGGAATTGGCGATCAGCCAGAAAGAAGCGGCGGATACCCTGGCCCGATTTGAGAACATGAAACAACTGACGAAGAGATCGACTGAGTCGATCTCGAATAGGTATGTCAAGCCAAGTGCATGTCGAAGCACCAATACACCCAGAACAGACTCACGGAACTTCGCACGGAGTTCGCCTCACTCAAGACACAATCCAACGACTCTTTCGCTTTCGCTTCGCAGGCTCGGTCGGCCCTTCCAGATATTAGTGATTTGCGAATCACAGTCAAGGATAGTTTACAGAGTCAGGTCAATTCCTTCGCACTCTTAGATATACTTGATGCCGAGTAGATTGTCAACACCTCATGGAAGAACTTGCCAAGGCAGCGGAAATGAAAGAGGTCATCCGTGATCTCGAATCGGAATGCGCCAATGGTTAGTCACCACAAATGTTATTGTTGCCTGTTTGACGCTCGCCAGCAGCTCGAAAAGCGAATGACATTCTCCGTGACAAGCTGACGGACTTCACATCTCAATATGCTGAAGCAATGGAACGAATCCAGAGCGCGGAACGTACGCATTCAAGCCAGACAAATGCGCTGAGGGTCGCGTTGGATGACCTTCACGAAGCTAGTGAGGCTATTTTGGTTTTGTGCAAACCGAAATAATTAACTAGGCGCCTCTAGATTTATTAGTCGTTGCTCGCACCGCCAAACTAGACGCTACTCAGAAGGAACTTTCTGATTCTTTGTCAGTATGTGCACTTACGAAAGAAAATGCGGCTCAACTTCAGAAACGGTGAGCCTGTTATCTCCTTTACACTCTGCCATTAACGGTCGAGATGCAGCATGGAGAACCTGGCCCTGGACGTCGAAGAGAAAGTGAAAATTGCTGCCGCACTACAGAAGGAGTAAGCCCCAAGGCCAGCCCAAAAGGAATTTTTGGTTAGCTGAGCTGCGTGATTAGGAATGTAGAACTACAAGCTCTGCTGAAGGAGAGGGAAGCCACCGTTGCATCCTTGCTTTCCTTGAAGGAAGAGTCAGTCTCTACTTCTTCAGGTCAAATTGTCATCGGCTAACAAAGGCTTTAATGTGTGATAGGGTTCTTGCCGTGCTATCCTCGTCAAGTGACCAGCGCTCGGAGCTAGCGACTCTCCGGAAGACGTTGGCAGACCAATTGCAAACGATTGGTGAGTTAAATGGCAGGTGAGTGGACCCGAACGCGTCAACTCGACGTCCCTCACTGTTACCATAGATGTCATTGCCTAGAACGTGAGATCGAAGTTAGAAAACAGGAGCTGGCAAATTACATGAGCGAGAATGCCTCCCTTCGCACGGTCCGAGAAGCGTCAAATGAACGCGAACACTTGCTGAGCACGACAATCGAGCATTTGAACACCGAGAAGTCAGCGGCTGAGGCACAGATAAAGGCCCTTCGAGATGAAATACGCCAGATCTCCGATGAGCGCAGGCAAGAACATGACAGGTGAGCGTCTGCAGAAGGCAAATCTCCAGACCTGATCGTTCACCACCTCAGGGTGGTGCAACTTCAAATGAGATGTCACGCACTACAAGAGAGATTTGACGATCAATCGACATCTCTTAAGTTGGTCAGGGAGAGTCACGGAGATATACAGGTAACGCTTGATCTGTATTGGTCATCGCAGCGCAATCATTTCATGTTTTCAGGAACGCCTAATTATAGCTGAGGGAGCTTTTGCCGTGAGATGGTTTTTTTCGGACGTTTATTCTTCTGACTTGCTACTTCAGGTCAAGTTGGAGGCTGAAACAGGGAAGCTGCGCCAGGAAATGTGCGCTCTCCAAGAGCAGAATGGCTTCTTGCAAAGATCCGTTGAAGAGTATAGACGCCAGGTCGAAAACCAGCAAGAACTTGCCACGGTCTCGAAAAGCGAGTATGAAAAAAGGTTGAAAGATGAACGGGATGGTGAACATTCTCGCATGCAAACGCTCCAGGAACGGTTGTTACAACGGATCGAGAAAGGACACAAGCTACCAGAGAGGCAGATGACTTGCGCGACTTGCTAACTAGTGCACAGCGTGAACTCACGACACTAAAGGAGCAAAAACAAACCACCCAGACATCACTTTCCGAACTGAGCACCCGGGTCAAGGACCTCACCATGCAAAATGATACTCTGCAAGCGGAAAAATCCTTGCTTATTGAAAGACGTAGCACCATCAGTACACGTTACGAAACAAATGATTTAGTGAGTCTATGGCTGTCTTTGTCGAAACACTGATGGTTTCCTGGCTGCAGAGTGTCGAAGAAAAGACGTTCGTAAATAGACTATTAGAGGAATCGCGGTCTTTTCACGAGAAGCGAATTATGGACAAACAAAACGAGCTGCGGCGCGTAGGCAACTGATCTCCTCATTTCCGCCTTTAACAGGGTCAAACGTACATACAGCGAGACAATCACATTGCAGAACAAGAAGCTAGGGTAAAGAGTTTAGAGAAGGGGCTTGCACGCTATCTGAAATCCGAGGTGTGTCACCAAGACTTACGCGCTAAACCGTGTATCCTATTTTGTAGGATCCCAAGTTTGTGGCTCGAAATGACGCACAGTCAATCCTGAATCTTTCCCAATTTGCACCCTCCAGCAGTCCGTCAATACCAACAATCATTGAGGTAGACGCAGGGAAAGCGGTAGGTGGCTCTTCAATCCTTTGCGCCGTATTGATACACCGTTTCCCAGGGCATCATTAATAGCGCGTGCGATACACCGTATTTGTTGCAGACGTCGTCGGAGCTTCTTGGGGGTCCTACTGATATTGGAGTCCAGTCTTCACGTCCTGCTGCGCCAAGTGGATCATCAAATGATCGGGGTAAGACCCTGTTCTCTAATGTTGCCGAGGATTTATCAGAGCGCCGTAAAGATCCTGCAAGTGATGCAGTTAAGCTAGGTAAACACAGCCGCCCAGCGTCTCAGACTTCACACGGGGAGCCCGGAAATAACAGTGATACACCCGACCTCAGAGGCGTCCGGTTTGTTGCGCTCTATTCCTATGCATTGCAGTGATATTCAATGCATGATTAGAAACCCTCCCGAAAGTCAGGTCCTCAGACGTCTGAGTCCAAGGTAAGTCTGAATAATCTGGTTCTGGCACCACTATTTTCTTTTCCATCCAGGCCGAGCCCGAACAACCGAAACCTCGGCGCAAACGAAAGTAGTGAACGAGACACTACGAGACACCGCACTTCTGGGAAACATTGCCTACTTGCCCTGTGGCTGTGTCTAGCTCTGCTCTGTCTTCGGGTTTGGCTTCAGCTGGTCTCCTAACGGTTATGTCTGGTGAACAATTATTAACAACGATGTTCGTCGTAAAAACAGAAGAATCAAGTTTAGACGTGAACTGGAATTGATATAATGTGTACAAAAAAAATACAGTAGAATAACAACGTGTGTGAGTGTTTTCAAACGGTTCAAAGCACAACTCCCCCCTCGTCGTCGTCGTGGAATTCGTCCATAGTTGCCTCCGAAGGAAGCGCCGGTGGTTGTGGTTGCGGAGCAACAGAGGCGGAGTTCTGCGCTGGTCCATAATGGCTACTGGATGTGATCACGCCCTTCTCGACCAGCGCGAGGTTCAGCATATCGACCCGCTCCTCCTGAGACGCACTGCAATAGTGTGCATGCATGCGTGCAGAAAGGGTTGCGAGGAGGTAATAAATATAGATGAAAGACAAGAGATGATGCGATGGTGTTTTTTTTGGCAGGGAAAGGGGAAATAGTACTGACATGACTGCCTCGTTCTCCTTCAGAGCCAGTGTCAGCTCGGCATCATGATCATCGTCATGCTCGGAATGAGCGGAAAGTTCGTCTTGCGTACGTTTCAAATGTCGCAGGGAATTCTGTAGACGCGCAATTTCTATAGGAACATAGGAAGGGGGGGGGTGTGCACGCGCATCATTTTCGTTTCGTGTGAACGGGTAGTAAGTTTCAAATATGTGATAAATTGGGAAGCAGAACCTTCGGTAATCGTGGCAGGGTCAAACTTTAGAGCTTCAGAAAACGAAAATGGTTGTGGGTGCTTGGGGTGGTACTCCATGGGTGTACGTACTATATTCCTCGAGTTCGAGATTTCTCTACATCGACGCGAGGGTTTTGCGCGGACCGAGAAAAGGCTGATGTAATCCATAAATAATGTAAAACGAGAAAAAAAAAAACAGCAGTTGCATCTGCTTCTAACTAGTAATGGGTAAGCATGAATGAGTGTCTGTGCATTACTGTGATATGATGCGCAAATATCTGATGAGATGCAAGTATACATGTGATAAGATAATTTTTTTTGTCTATACACCCAACCTGAAGGATAAAGTTTCACAAACCGTTCTGTGAAAAAAAGAGAGAGCACTCACTTTCGTTTGCTTTGCTCGTACACCATGTAAGATATTGAAACGGAGGGAACGACCTGCATGACGGGATGGGGATGATGAACGGTAGATCCAAAATGTTAGGGAGAGCGCACCTTGGCTAGTGTTGGAACCAATCCTCGATAAAATCCACGCCACCCATCTCGTCTATACGTTTTTCTGACGACGTCTCCTATGCCAGAATACCGCTCCGGGTGTCCGGATGAGCCGGACGCTTGAAGCCGCGTCCGCACCAGGTTTAATGGGTAGACCATCGATGCGCCCACCTTCCAGATATGCTCCCGAATGCAAGCAAGGCGAGCATTCCCGGCTCGTCTTTGCCAGTGGAACGCAAATAGGCCAATTTGAGGGCCTCAAACGTGCTCATGTCGATGGCAGAGTATCTGAGAAGCTTATGAGCAATTGCGACATTCCCTGGAGAGCAACGACACGTGCGGGAATACGCCAACTAGGCCAACCTATTTTCGGGTGAGCAAATTGTACGGTGGTGAAGGTGAATGCGTCAGCTACGCACCCCTAGCCCACGGTAGTACGCCTTTAAGCCACCCAATGCCCAGACTCGCTTTGCAGCCGAAGCAAGCGACCGATTGGTCCCCCCGGTACTGCTCATCATCTGGGTTTTCAACGTTTCGACGGGGTATATGCCTATCTGCAAAAGTTAATGAAATGCCTCTCATCACTACCAAAGGGGGGCACTCGCTAAGTTGACTGGTGATGCCACCCATGCCTCCTGACAGGAAGCGACTCGTCCCACTAATCTCACGGACATCTTCTACATTGTCCACGTATTGAGCAAAGAAGCGTTTCTATAGACAACCCTCCTTCAGAGCGCGCCCTCTAGCCACCACGACGACGAGACGGGACATACGGAAGCTTCATACGTCAAGAACTTGATTGCAGACTCTGGAAAGATCTTTGCGACTGACAATCCATTGCCCACCCAAAACGCAGCGACGCCACCCTCCGCGAATATTCGCGCGATGGCAGATTTTATCGCCTTGACACCACGCACGCTCCCACTTGGGTGTAGTGAAGTGCCGCCGAGGTCAGGAGACCTAGTAATGAGGAAAACCTTCAAACGATCAAACGGTGCTGTAGCTGTCCGCGAAACTATTTTTGCGTGCGGGGAAATGCGGCGCTTAATTAGTTGAGAGAAGCTGATAGATACGTGCAATATCCCGACCTGTTCCCGCCACACCTCCGGCTACCAAATACTTGAGTGCAGTTGTGCCACCTAGCCAGCCGTGATGGTCATCCTCGATGTGGTGGTGCTCTTCGAGCAGAAGGTCTTCGTCTTCGTCGTCATCGAAATCCTCGGTCTTGCTCGGACGGATATCGTGAAGTATCGGAGGCACCCGTTCGATAGCAGGGGGACGATAAATAAGGTAATATGGGGGTCTGTCTTCGGCGCTGAGGCTGACATCACCTGCGGGGAAAGTGGGGAAACATACGTCCGTCAAAATCGGCCAATCACGTGTGGTGCGAACAAAAATAACCCACCTTCCATGGTGACACGCGCAGCACCACGACCATCGTCGCCGAGGAACTTGCGTACCTGGTAGAACTGATATATCTCTTTTGTGGACACCCTTCGAGGGAGTAATAAAAGAAAATCGCGGAATTCTTGAAAGCTTATCGGGTGAGAATGAGGAGAAGCCGTTAGGGAAATCATAAAGTCGGACACCATCGATGGGGACACTTGTACGCCTGCGGTCGGTACGGCGGCGGGCAGAGAGGGGAGATGGGGTGCAAATTGAGAAAAGATCCCCGACGGCCGAGTAGAGAATAAAAATGCAGCTCACCCGCTTTCTGCAGAGCGACGGTCAATTCCTCCGCATCTAGATGGCCATTGCTGTCCAAGTCTAATTCGTTATGGAAGATGTGCCACAACTCTTGATCACAATCCATTAAGCCACACGCGCCGAGCTTATATTATTTTTGGGTGCGAGAGACTGGACTGACCGGCTTCCTTGTCCTCGGCGTACTTTTTAAACTCTTTCCATCCAATGTGACCCGAGGACTTGCAGCTTCCCATGAGCTCCCTGTCGTATATCTTCCGCATCTGTCGTGCGCTCTCTGGAGTGAGAGCTGCGCCCCCTACGGGGAACGAGAGGGCGTCAGAGTCGTCCGTGTCCTCGGCGTCAAGCGCTGTGAATAACTGTTTCCATAGCGCGCGTAGGCGAGCTTTACGGTACTCGCGGCCTTCTTGTGCGCGAAAATCAACCAGCGACTGGGGCAACGGATGGTACGGGGATGAATCCGAGCGAAGGCGGGGTATGTACGGGCGGTCCTGAGCTCCAGAAATGGTGCCGTCATAGACAGCACGGTTAGAGCCTTGTTGAACGGACATGGTCTTCAAGTGTGTTGAAAAAGTCAAGGAGAGAGGGTATGACTAGCAGCTCATCAAGATGAGCTGTCGAATGGTTTTTTTCTGTTGACGGCGTTGAAGATGGCAAGGTGCCATAGATGTGCGGTACGGTCAAGTGCCTCTTACACCACAACAACATCACGTGAAGTTGGCTCAATAATTTACAAGGATACACCCAAAATAATTTAATTCCTGGCTTTCCCAGATTCTACACTGTTCGTTTGAAACAAAGAACTGATGGCCCGACCAACGCAAGCCATCGCGCCATATATCATGCCCGAGCATGTCCGCTCCTTCTGTGTCTTCCTGAGCCGCGATACAGGTATATAGTGCATCGGTAATTCGGGCTGTCCAGTCGCCCCTCGGTTCCCAGTGACCGTTCTTTTATCATTTCGTTGACCAAGCGTTAGTCCCAGATCCCATTCTGCCGGCAGATGGAGATTGTCGGGAAGATACCACGAGCCTAATTCCGCATGAGAGGAAACCGCGGTATGGTCGGAGGATGACGTCAACGATTGCACGCTAGGTTTGTGGGTGACAGATACTGGCAAGCGGATGCGTTCGGACATACAGAGGGTCTGGTGCGAGTCCTTCATGAGTACGGTTGGGGGGTCGGGGAAGATCTAGTGATACGACGATGCATTCAATTGGGACACAGCGACACAATCATCTGAGCGGAATTCTTACCACTCGGTAGGGACGGTGGTGCCCTATCGAAGTTTGTGATTCTAACATTCCCGGTACGGCCACTGACCTGGGTCTCCTCGAAGATGGGATAGGTGGCGTCGGGGGACGGTAATTCTGTGCAAGTGCTGAGCAATCGAATTATTGGCGGGAGAAAAGGTCCACATGCCTTTGGGAGGGTACCTCTACACATATAGTGGGACCGAGAAGACTGTGAGCGACGATCATCCGTCATCGAAGACGCAGTCCGAGCTAGCTCCTAGAAGAGAGACGTTTAACGACCAAGTCCACTCCTCTAAGCAGCGGTGACATACGGTATATACAGGCACCGGTTCGTGAAACGCAGGAGCGCTTGCCTCGTGCTGAGGGGGGTCGTTGTCATCCTTAACATCCTGAGTCGCTACTCCAATTTTATTACGCCAATTATCCGGCATCTTGAAAGAGGACGGTTTTACCCAGGGCTCGCGGGGAGAATTACATAAAGTCGACTCACTGGTGGTGGTGGACTGTCCAGCGGGGCTCCTGTTGTCGGACAGTTGTCCGGGTCTCCTCCTGAAAGCATAGAAGCTGGAATAAATGAGGTGCCCGAGGTCGGACGTGAGGCTGGAGGGGTGGGTATGAATACAGGGACGGGTTTTCGCCAGCTCATTCCACGAGAGATGGAGGGGGCAACTTGAATTGGAGCGGGCATCAGTAGTAGGTTATTGCTGTCTCAACTGAGGAATCGAGAAACCAGAACTAGGAAGATTAGGTGGAAGTATATAAAGGGAGGGCTCAGCCCAAAATGTGGACGTAAGAAGGCAGAACAAGTGGTCGAGTTTAGTAAATGTGGCCAAGTCTGAAAGGGCTACCACACACGAGGACGCAAGGAAAAGCGAGGCGAGGCCAGTCGATTGACATAAGGAGTTGTATGGTGTCGAGCATGATGGTTCAAGCATGTTTTCAATACACAGGGGCAACTTCCAAGTTATATCACTCCTCTCGCTCCGGTCGGTCCGAACCGTTAAAAATTACATGAAATTTGGTATTTTCGTCATTAAGTGCGTAAAGAAAACTAACTAAGTGTATGATGTGACGACGATGTAACCAGAGTTGTGCACTAGTAGGGAATCATTGGTCAAATAAGCAGTGTAAATATAACCAGTTTAACGTGGCCTTTCATCCAGGTAAGCGGCGTGAATGATGCAGAAATGTAGAGATTCGGCGCGGGTGAGTGTGGCATAAACCGTGAAAAGGGAACATATAAATAATCGAACAGAATATCGTGGAGCGATCATCATTTCTCCTGATACATCTGCATCTTCTCATCCACAGATGCTTGCAACTCGAGTTCTGGATCGCGGGGAGTTTGCGGTCGCGAAGGTAAGCAAACCTTTGCGCGCCACTCTGAGACCCACATCCAACGTGAAATGCGTTCCTCTGTCTTCACGTCCATAACAACAGGCGAGATAGCCGGTGACAACCAAGCCTTTAAATGGTCACGGCCAAGGATGGGGGCAAGGATAAAAATGACAGAGATACGAGCTTGAAGATGATGGACGGCGAGGTGAGAACGGACGAGATGGTTTGCGGATTCGGTGAAGGGGTGATGCGAAGGTCTGAAGTATATCTCCGATCTAGGAAACGACGAAGGAGGTCATTTATTCGGTTCTAATTATGGGTTGCCAAGCACTCACCTGACATGTTACCGCCGTCCACGGAACAGCACCGATGAATGTACCGAGAAAACAGTCCCATAGGCCGACGCCGAGAACGCCGCAGGCGACATTAATGCCCGACCAAGGTACGATCCCGATCAACCGCAAGACAGCTAGCCGAACCCAAGCGGCGATGTGGTTTGGTACTCAGACCAGAGTCAGCTTCAAAAGCGCTGCGTGCTAAAGCTAGTGGCGCGGGAAAAAGCGGGTGAGGAAAGGAGAAAGAGGAGCCGAGAGAAGGGTGGCGAGAATTGAGCCGACAGTTGTGAGCACGGCGAGAAGAAGGGTTGCCAAAAAAGGAGAAAAGAGAGCGCCGGCAAGAACATTCTTACGTCTTGTGAGCACAAATGAACGAAAAAAAAAAAAAAGGACTGACCCAAAGAACGCTCCCTGGAATAGACCACGCATGCATCCAAATAGTTGCAGCAGAGACAACACCGATAACATGAGCAAGCGCGCCAGGACCACTTTGGGATAACCGTGAAGATCACGTCCGAGCTGGGCAAGGTCCGCCAAATTTTGGGGCCATGAAAAGGTAAATGGGAGGGTGCAAAACGTGATGACCACGAGCGCAGTTGACAATGGGAACAGAGTGATCACAAATAAAATGGGCACATGAATCTTGTGATGACCCGGGATAAGCACTCGCGTGACTAGAACAAAAAGATATTACAAACTCACCGAGGGCGCACTCTCCACCCATAATGAGATGGTGTGAAATCATGGAGGACTGAGCGTTTTTCCTCAATGCTTTCTTCGAATGTGGTTGTACTGGACATTGGGAGAACAGAATCCTCACTGGGCGAACGGGGAGAAGTGGAAGTTGAATAAGGTGGAAGATAGGGATGAACGTGCAGCAGCTGCCAGCATCGGTTTAAGAGCGTGGGCAGCCTCGAGGAATATGCGAGGGGTTGAGACGCCTTACAAAAGTCGGTGGTCACGGGGGGGTAGGGGGTATAGCATCCAAAAGGGCACAGGATTTGGGGCGTGGTCCCAACGTGGATATTGTAAGCGCAGGACGTAGGTTTGTAGAGGAAGCACGATGGCGCATTGGAGGAGGGGAGAGGGCGGCCATAATAAGGAAGTGGGGAAAGAGGTTAATAATAAAAAAAGAGTCGGTGATGAGTTGGGCAGTTGTAAGGAACGAACGAGCACGGCTGTTATGTTATGTCGGGGACCGGGTTGCCCCTGGCTTTTGCGTTATAACGCATAAGATGTATTGGTCATCGCGTATTTGCCGTAAACTCAAAATTGTAAGCAAGGATGACATGAGAACGGCACGGCATATCACTTGATCAATTCCTCTCATCATGGCCGAATCTATTCAGCAACTCATCTTACACAGTCTTGATCTTCACGGCGAAATATCTGACACTCGAAACCTCACACTTCCTACCTCTACAGCCCCTGCTACAGATGCAGAGTCCCAGATCACCATCCTCGGCGCACTCAACTCCCTCCTCAGTAGAGAGGTATTTGATTTACTGATATCCCCCCGTAATCACCCGTTCCAGACCCTCCTAGATGATCCACTACGAATCCCGTGAGACTATCTCTCATGTCCTCACGCCCGAGGGTGCCCAGATCGCTCTGCACGGTTCTCACGAGGCACGCGTCTGGGCAGCTCTCCCCACTAGAGAGGCTGATACCCCACTACCGCCGGCGGACCTAAAAAAAATTATCGGCGACGAGTCCGCAAAGGTTGGACAAGGTCGCGCCTTTAAGAATGGTTGGATCGCAAAACATGGAAATGGACTTGTGAAAGCGGTCTGTCAGCAGCAATCCGCACCGCGCCATGCCGCACCTCTGATGTTTCGCTCTCCTCATTATCAAGGTCTCATCGATAGAAGATGCGACCCAGAAAGAACTCCGTGAGGTAGACACCACGGGCACACTTTCCTCGGGAGAGAAGAACCTTGCCGATCTCCGGAAGCGGAAGCTCATCGTCCAAAAGTCTGAACTTTTCGCTGTGTTCCCTTTGCTTTCTCGGCTAACAGCCGGACAGGAAAGGCCAATGGTTCTCCGTCCAAAAGGGTCCCAATTTTAGCACGTCGACTGCAAAGCCGGAGACTGATCTCACAGTGGATATGCTGACAACGTGCGCGTTACTTTCTCTTCTTGTCCGGAACCAACAGACAAGTTAATCATCTCAGTGGGGCGTGGAAAACTGCGCATTTCAAAAAATACAACTTTGAAGCAGAAGGCATATACCCCAACGGAGGCGCGCTCCACCCTCTGCTAAAAGTGCGGGAAGAGATGCGAAACATCTTCCTTGAGATGGGGTTGGTCAGCACAGACTCTTCAACCTATAATCTAGCTCATTGGTTCTTCTCGTACTCAGTTTTTCCGAGATGCCAACATCCTCCTTTGTCGAGTCTGGCTTTTGGTGTTTCGATGCACTCTTCGTTCCACAACAACATCCGGCCCGTGAACTACAAGACACTTTCTACTTGTCTGATCCAGCAAAGTCACTCTCGCCACCGCGTGATTACTATGAGCGAGTCTCCAGGGTCCATGTGGACGGAGGATATGGCTCAGTCGGGTATCGGGCACCATGGTCTCATGCAGAGTCGCACAAACTCCTTCTCCGCACACATACAACTGCATCTTCAACGAACATGCTTTACAGGCTCGCAGCACGGTGTCGTGGTGAGGCGCTGAAGGATGGAGAGGTGCATGACGTTGGTGGGACATCCGGACGCGTCGTGCGCAAAGACGGTCTCAAGGACGACGGTTTCCGTCCTGCGAAACTGTTCAGTATCGACCGGGTGTTCCGTAACGAGAGCATGGACGCGACGCATTTGGCGGAGTTTCACCAGGTTGAGGGGGTTGTTGCCGACCGGGGACTCACACTCGCAGATCTGATTGGTCAGTGCGCGCGTTGACGGGCCGTTGTGCGAGTGGTATGCCTTGTACTCACGAAGGCCGAATGCAGGCTTCATGCGTGTATTCTTCAAGAAAATGGGCATCGAGAACCTCCGCTTCAAACCTGCATACAACCCATACACGGAGGTGAGTTTCGATCTCGTTTCCCTCGGCTGTGCAACCCCATCAATGAACTTCTTTGTTTTGTTTGTAGCCGTCGCTTGAGATCTTTGCCTTCCATCCGATGCTAAACAAGTGGGTCGAGGTGGGCAACAGCGGCATGTTCCGCCCCGAGATGCTCGAGCCCATGGGTTTCCCGAAGGACGTGCATGTGCACGGATGGGGCATCGGCCTCGAACGCCCAACGATGATCAGGTGCGTGCGATCGACAAGTTTTCGGAAAAACTGACGCATTGAGCTGAGCTCGTTCAAAGATACGGGATCAATAACATCCGCGCACTCGTGGGCCATAAAGTGCCGATCGAGAGCGTGGAGAAGTCACCAGCCGTGCATTTTTAGGCCACACCTGGGGAAGGCCCGGTGTGAGAGGGGTGTGACGTGCAAAGAGAGGGGCCACACAAAATGAAAGCACAAAGACGTTATATATCCTTTGTATCAATTTCCATCCGGGCGGCAGATACTAAATATTCGAATATGAAGGAAATGCCGAGTTTTAATGGCAGTCATGCTTATTTCCTCCCCACTTGACCTGAACTGTTGACCGAGAAGTCTGTTCAGCTTTCTCAGTGAATATTGTAGATATAATGACTAGAAAAATAATCGTCGGGAGCCCCATGACACAAATAAACTGACAGCCGCTTGTCGGGCTCGGACTCGAGTACCGGATGATGGGTCAGATCGAGAATCTTGCGAATGACAGTAGCTTTAGCAAGAAACACCATTTTTGAAACGGAATGTACAGTACTTTACAGTCGGTAGTACACATTTGGAGTACTTGTTCCATCGTCGGTTAGTCCTCCTAATTCTAATTTTATCACAAGACCTTAAACTCCCGAGTTATCGTTCCGTCATGCCGTAAAATGTTTATCATCCACAGCGCCATGTGACACCGGGGGTTGGTCAGCAACGATTACACATGGGTCGGAAGGAGGCGGCGCGGCTGGGAAAAATAAAATAAATTGGGCGTATTGATGGGCACAGGCAACTGGCACATGGTACGAGGCGGCTTCTTTTCGGTGGCCGGTGAGAAACGCCACAACAATTATCACAATATGCTGGGCGCAGTCCCAAAGACGAAAGAAAAAAAGCCGAATGTGATCCGCGATGTGTGTGTGTGTGTGCGTGTGTATACTAGTACAAGTGGTGCCGATCTGCGGGGACAGTGCGGGGGTGTGGAGACTGATACGCATCGGAACAAGTAAAAAGAAAAGAGGGTAGTGCTGTACATTACAATTATGGATACAATAAGGGTATTTTTATATACCTCCTCTGTATAAGCTCCTTCTGTGGAAAAAGATGAGAGGGTCGAGTCAGAACGAGAACATGGCCGCATTCTTCCTCGTCCCGAACATGTACACGAGAGCCTGACTCATGAAAAGTCCAACCGTAATACCGATCGTGACGGCAATCATAGCACTTCCGATGTCAATACCATTTCCAGACGCAGTAATCGCCCCAGCCTGCGATAGGCCCGACTTTGAAGAGAAAAGGGTCAGTTTGGAGTGTCTCGGGACGTAATCGAGGGATCACGCGACCACGTACAGGGACCAAGAAGAGCACACCCGTGACCATCACGGTGAACGCAGTCCCTCCAAACATACGCGAGTAGATATTTCCCAACAGGCCGACGGCGAACGCGCCAATCGCAGACACGACATCTGACCTGTTGAAGATGAAGTGGTTCGCGGCCTTATTGGCGGCAAAGGAAATACAAGAGATGACGACCATCACAATGAGGTCGAACTCGCGCCAGGGCTGTAGGTTGCCCAATGAGCTCAGCGTCGAGAAGAGTGGTACAATGATGAACTGTGACCAGAACGGGAACGGCTGAAGGTACCATTGGAACTCTGGCGGGCGATAGCAACCGTCACGCATGTGCATAGGAGAGGGTACCGAGCCATCCGTAAACGTGAATGAACCATGAGAAGGCAAACCAGGCCGTGTGAGGGTGCCATCATCTATGGCAAAGTTTCCGGTATAGATGATAGTTCGACTAAGCGCCGCATTGATGCTGGCGAGGCGATGTCGAGTATCGGCATCAAAAAGCAGGAAGAAATCGGAGCCTATCTGGAGCCCAAAGCCCAGAAAAAGCGTGTAGATCAAGGCATAGACCATCTTGACCGAGCCGCAGAGTATGTTCTTAGAAGCCAGTTCCAAAGAGCTCGATACTGTAGTCCAACGACTGAGTGACAAGAAGAGCGGACCAGAAAGAACCTACAGATGAGATAGCCAGGAAGGATACCAACGATGCCAGCCGAGGAAATCGCAGAGTAGCAAAAAATCTGGCTGTGCAAACTACTGAGACCACGAGCGAGAAACGAGATGAAGATACCGATTGTGATTCTAAGCAGATGGTCTGAGAATCACCCACAAAGAAAAGAAAGGAACCCAAACTCACTCAAACACGTTCGCGTACAACGTGCTCTTGGTGACGACGGTAAGTTGCAAAGCGCTCAACACAAACGCTCCGAAACCGGCGACGAACATGTCCAAGAGCGAGCCGCCAAAAGCGAGTGGACAGATGAGCGCGGACAACCAAAAGGCGATGAAGCATCTCGTCCAGAGCCCGTAGATCGGCTTGCTTTCCAGTATCCCCACCAGCTCCTCCGTCGCCTCACGCGCGCTCATCTCGTCGTGGACCACGCGCCGGTAGATCTGGTGCACCTCGTGTAGGCTCCCCAGCGCGAGACGGCCGCTGCACCGCAAAAAGTGTGTCTCGGACGTCTTGGTCTCGGGATCGCCAAAGCAGACAATGATGAGATTCGGAAGATGGATGAATTCGGCATCGACTTCAAGTATGCGTGCTGCTGCCACGAGCTGTGACTCGATGCGATGTGAAGGTGCGCCAAACTCCATCAGACAGCGGGCTAGTTTCATTATGAATTTTTGGCGACTAAGAATAGCTAGCAAAAAAAAGGGGGATGGTGTTAGCGCCCAGGGTGACAAGCGAGGAATGAGTTGGACGAGAAGGAGAACAAACTAGATTTACATGTCACGTTAAACTGTATCTTGATCTTCTGAGCTTCCTTGCGGCGTTGGCGGTAAGACATGTACTGAAGATTCATCTCTTGTCTGCACTGGTTCTCGACGTCCCTAGGGTCATCCTGAGACAATTTTTTGGCCCCGGTGACTTTCGGATCGTCAGGGTCGTATCCGAAATTCGATTGCTCACGCTCTAGGCTAGGACGGTGACATCTGTCACCAAGTAGTAGCACGTCGCGGGGGATAACAAATTCAGACTGATCCGGTGCCTGTTGCCAGTACAGGCGCCACAGTTCGAGCATGTTGGCAAACCCACCTCGAAATCTCCGTGGCAGTAACGGATCTAGCGGGACGTCCAAGTCTTGCATGGAATAGCGCGGTGGCAACAGCCGAGTAGATCCCGAACCCTCACTGACATCGTCACGCTGGGACCTGACAGACTGCACGGTGAGGCGTCTAGGACCAAACGCGGCGGCGTTATTATTGTACGCGGTCGAGGGCGGTTCGAGATCGTAAGGGTGCTGATACGACGACCAAAGGTACCTATCACGTGCGGGTGGCCTCATCTCGGCCAGGGATGTTTGGGAATTGTCTGGACTGGGTTCGAGACTATCACGATGGGTATCGAGGGTGCTGCTGCTGTGAACAGGTAATCGGGTGTGATAGATTCTAACACCGTCGAGCGCGGGGTTGGATACGGGGTTGTCAAGTTCCCATTCGCTACTGCCAAAGGGATTAGTGAAACGCTGAGGGGATGGACGCTCATTAGAAGAGCGAGCCACGGGTTGGGGTTGGGTGACACTGGGAAGAGTGGCGTGGTCGTTTTGCGGTGTCGAAGGAACATGAGGCTGAATCTCAAGACGCGAACCATCCTGAAAGTGGACACGAGGCCCGCGGTGTTCGTGCTGCACGGCCTGCTCCTCGGATTGAGGGCGTGACAAAGTAAGGTTGTTAACGAAAGACATATCAGTGGACGGTATCCCGGACGGTGGATGTTGCTTGACTTGAATGTATGTGTGACGTATCACTATTCTTTTAGGTTCAAAACCACTTATCGGCCACAAATGCTCTGTATTCGATCATTTCCCGCCCCCAGCAAGTTGATGTGCATCTGAGCGGGACATGACCCGAATTCAATGTATTCTCGGTCTACCTTGATTCTCTCATCCCACCACCTCGGCTTTAGTTTCTGCTTCAATGGCGTGTCCGAGGTTCCGAGCGTTACCGTGTGTGTGTGCCCAGCATCGCCAGTGAGGAGGTAGATGCGAGGGTTGTCTACCGAGACAACATGGCGGGTTGCGAACAAGTGTTCCCAGTCAAGAATAGTCGCGATCGGACGCGTCGACAATACTGAGGCCTGGATGAC
Organism: Lactifluus volemus; assembly: GCA_022376515.1. Classification (NCBI taxonomy): domain Eukaryota; kingdom Fungi; phylum Basidiomycota; class Agaricomycetes; order Russulales; family Russulaceae; genus Lactifluus; species Lactifluus volemus. The sequence continues at coordinate 806,488 of WTXI01000006.1, read as the reverse complement.
ATCGCGTAAACCGAACAACCCGCGGTGTGGCTCTAGGCTTGGCCTAGGTACAGCAGGACGCGCGGAATTTCACCGGAGATGACGCGATTACGTTCCATGTGCGCGCGTGCCAAAGACACAATGTGACTAGGGTGACCACGTGGACAAATACGACTAGTAGAGTTACATCCAGTAGAGAGTACGAATATACGGGGAAATCAGGATGCTCGTGGAGCCTCTTCACCGCCAGGGGCAATGACTAACGTTGAGGTGTCAGAAATGATCGATGATCAAGAAGGGTCGAGAGGTGAAACTCACGGAGAGCTCCGAGGGCGAGCAAGATGTAAAGCCAATACTTTTGTAGGAAAGTCTTTTCCGGTTCGACTGGGACAGGATCACCGGTTGCGGTCACAGGCGGGGGAGCACGAAGGTCTGGTCTATAAGGGAAATTTGAGTGAAAGAGCTGATTCGGGATCAGAGCACGGTGACAAACAACGGTGGTTGACCCGGAGGTGAGAATGTGATCGTGGCGTTCCTGGTAAGGCAAGAACGGAGGTGAGGACCTGATTTGGGGGGCAGGTGCCGTCTAATGGTATAGGATCGATAAAATAATTGAAGGCGAATGGGGTGCCGCCGGGTGAAGGTAGATGGATGACGAGGTGTTCATTTGCGGTCTTGCCAAGGTGGCACTACGAAAAAGGGAAATAAGGGGTAAAGGATTGGGAGGATTATGAAATAAGGGGGAAATTTACTGCTTTGACGGAAGAAATGAGCCAAAGAGAGTCAGTTTTGCCGGGGTCGAGAGCCAATTGATAGAGGACGTCTGTGACGTGTTCAGAGGTCTCGGCCAATGGAAGCTGATGTTGTAGGGTGGAGGACAATGACTGGACACGGAATTTGCCGTCAACGTCCTCGATGATTGAGCCTCTTTTGACGAAGTTTTGTTCAGGTAAAGAAGGGTGAAAGAGACGATGGTAAAGACGGAATGATTGTGCCAATGAAGGGGAGAGGAAGATGAGGATGAGAGGGAAGAGGAACATGGTGGGTGGGAAGGGATAAGGCTGGGATTGGTCGGTTAAGAGGTCTAGGCCATGATTGGTTGTAAGATCTGATTGGTTCTGTGCTCTCATTGGTTGGTTGGTTTAATTCTCCCTTCTGTCGCGACCGACCGACGATGCGAAAAAGGCTGATTCTGATCTCTGGAACTAGATCCAACGGTCGAGACTCTAACTAGACTCTTATTATTTTTATTTTATAATCCCCCTCCCCATCCAATTTCCCCCACCCTTCCCATCACCATCCCCACCTCCATCATCCCACATATCGTCATGTCCCTCCTCTCCCTTGACGTCAAGCCTACTCTTACCCTCACAGACTCTCCCGTCCAAGAACACGCCACAGCCCTCCCCACTCCCCCATTCTCTCCACCTCAAACTCTCACTGATGCCCCCGTGGATACCTCGGTCGTCCTCCTTAACTCCCTCGTCTCCTTTTACCAACAAGAATCCCTCTGGGTACACCGTACCCGCGCAGCTCTCGAGCTCGCCCTCACCGCCAAGGGTCGCGATTCTATTACCGCAGCTGCCACCGCCAAGGCCTTTTCATCCTCTACCGATTCATCCGCGAGCCTCACAGAGGAATCCGAGATGCAGTCAATTAAAGCTGAACCCACCACACCTCCGCCATCCCTCGGGAAAGTGCACCCAAAATCTCGCTGGTTGCAGCGTAAACAAGGCTTTAAACTCAAACTAGAGGGGATTGGTCCGCACAGCCTCAATCGTAGCCACCGCCGCATGCGGCAAGATGCCACCGCCGAGGCAGGCACCCGCCTTCTTGAACTTTTCGGTCAGCTCATGGAAGCTCGTATGGAAAGTTGCCATCGTGTCAATCGTCTCGTCAGAGAGGCAAATCGTGCAGACTTGTATCGCACATGACCAGGTTAGTGTTGTGCCCAGACCTACCTGGTGTCGTCATTTTTCCGTGCTGACGTATTATTCCCAGACCGGTCTCTCTCTCTCTTCTGGGGTTTAGTCGGAGGAGAAATGAACTGGGTTCGATGACCGCCTAGCGCTGTGTGTCCTGGCCACGTTGGACATGGTCGGGTGCAAACGGAGCACCTGATTGGAAGGAGTTGCACAGCTCGTTATTGGGGCGGGGAAGACCTTAGTGGTAGTACTAGTTACTAGATGCAGTTGTATAAACCTTTTTTTTTTATTCCAATCTATTTTACATCCCTTGGTACGCTCGTGAGAAAAATAATCGGAAATACGCGCCTCCGCAGGCACAACGACCACCCTCGACCTTCACAGCTGTCACTCATTACCAATGTCCGCTCGATACGCTCCCATTCCGAATCCTCATACCGATACTCTCCTCAACGACGAGATGGAGGCTGCATTCGAAGCGGAAGACGAAGAAGAAGAGGAACAACATACAGAATCTCATCCACTTAACCCCACATCTACCTCTTCGACCCCAGTTCCCCATTCACCACCAACCCCAGGGATATACGACTTTGAAAACTTTGATTACGCAAGTTTACCTCCTCCAGGCTCTCCCCCACGTCCCTCATCATCATCTCTTCCGAATGACATTGGTAATTCCAATGGATTCATCCCTTCTCCATCAGACGTACGACCTGTGGATACTCCTCGCTCAAACTGGCTTCGCAAGAAGGCCAGATCCTCCTACCAAATTCGATCGTCCACCGTTTACACCTGGATTATGACTCAACAGCTTCTGGTGTCGTCGGGGAGGTACCAATAATGACGGTGTCTTTGCCAATGTAAGCGCAAAGCCCTCGCGACAGGTTCAACTTCGCAACGGTGCGTGCCTGATCCTGATCTCCCCCCCTCTCTCCCTTCACCATTTTGTGCTCATCCCCAGCCTTCTCACCAGGTGACGATGTTTACCTCGTTCCGGAAGAGTCACAGAAGGACGCACCACCCTCTTACGCTTCAGCCCAGGCCGACGCCGTCCCACAGTACTGGGAAACGACAGTCCACGCACCATCATCACCTGACGAGATGATCGTCGATCACCTTCCCACTGGTTCACTCTTTTCTTTTCTCTGGAACTTGTTGATCTCCATATCCTTCCAATTCGTCGGCTTCCTCCTCACCTATCTCCTCCATACTACGCACGCGGCGCGCTTCGGCTCCCGCGCGGGGCTCGGTGTCACCCTCATCCAATATGGCTTTGCTCTTCGGACGAGACCAGAGGAAGCTGCGAACGGAAATGCCTGGTGGGGTCCCGGTGGGAGTGGTAGTAATGAGGAACAAGGTGGTAAACCCACCAAGCCATTACTTAAGACAAAGCAGGAGGCCGAGGAATATTATCGCAAATTGAACATTACCATGGTCGATGGAATGCCGTCTGGAACTATCCCGGGGGCAACCATGGACGACGTCAACTTTACGAGTGAAGCAACGACAGATTGGCTCTCTTTCTTTCTCATGACCATCGGTGCGTTTTGCCCCCCCTCTACTTTTTTTCGCCATAAAATCTGAACATGGTTTTTGTCTTTTTTTTATTTATTTAGGTTGGTTCATTCTCCTCACGTCGCTGCTAGGCTATTGGCGCGTCAAACGCTTCGAGCGCAAGATCCTCGCCTCGCAACGTGAACCGACCGTAGCCGCGCGCGATGCCGCCGGCCATTCACATCCCTTTTCGACGGGCCTGCATCGTTTTGGCGGCGTGCCCATCTACGACGTCACCTCGCTGATCCGCGCGGGACTCGGACTCTCGCGGCGCTCCCGCAATGAGGTGGAAGGTAACGAACTCGACGTGGACACCGTCGAGGGCGGCGCCGGCGCCGGCGGCAGGGCGATACCTTTGATGCCGATTCCGATCGCCGAGGAGTCACGGCGCGAGTTGATCATTGACATGTATGCGGATGACCCAGAGCGGCAGCGGCAGATCATACAGGCATTCCGGGATGATGACCAGTTGATGGCGGACATGCGTGCTGCAGGGATGCTCTGAAGCAGCCCTCTAGAGACTCTTTTTTTTTTACAGAGTATTATTTATGTATTTGCGTATCAACTCCATAAACCTCCTCAGACGGTTTGCTCTCTCATGATTTTAAAGGCTCACCAACAACAAAGCGCGACATCAACAATTGAGTCTACCTTCCACCTTGTTATTCAATACAATCAAAAACGACCCTTTTGTTTTTTTTTACTTCTTTCCGTCCATTTTCCCCCACGTGCGACATCGTCATCATCATCATACGTAGGTGTCATCGTCGTTCGTCCACATGGCCGGCATCTTTGCCTTGAACGGCTCAAGCGAGAACTCGAGCGCCGAGCACGGGTACCCGATCTCGAACTTCTCCAACACGCTCGGGTGCAAGATGCCCAGCCTGCCGATCTCAACGTCCCTCTCTCCTCCTCGGCTCGTATCCGTTCCGACCACCGCTTTTTGTCGCGCGCTCGCTTCCTTGTCAGTCGTCGGCCGCGCACGATAGTAGATCGTCGCGGCGCGGCCGGGGAAGAACGTCACGTCTAGATGAGCGCAAATGCGCAAAAGCGTTTGTCGTGCTTTATTTATGTGTTGCAAAGGAGGGCGTACCGTTTCGCTCTTTGATGTAATAGCCCGTCTGAGCGGCAGGGTCACCACCGGGGATATGTGCACCTCGAGCATGGCCATCGCACGGTCGAGTAAGCCATGCACGTTTCGAATCCGGCCGTCTTGTTGCACCACACCGCGCCCGCGTGCCGCACGTTGCGCGCTTGGCGCTCGCGCGTCGTGTCTTTGAACACGACGTCCGACGTCTCAAAGATGCGCAGCGGAAGCGCGTGCGATCGGTTCTCCCGGATCGTCTTGAGCAGGCCCGGGAGGAGTGACGTGCGCACCACCTGGAACTCGAGCGTTTTAGGGTTCGCGATCTTGACCGCCGTTTGGTTGTCGTCGGTCGTGTTGAGCCAGGCAAAATTTTCCTCGTGGGAGCACTGGTCACAGAAAAATAAGAACTCAGGAGGTGATGATTGTAGCCGCTGCTGGCGTAGAGACGTACGAGGATGAGCGGCAGAACTTCGACCCAACCAGCGTACGCCCACTCGTGCCGGATGATGTTGCTCAGCTTGCTGACAGCCAGTGGCTGCGCAACTGTGCTCGTCGTCGGGAATGTATCTGGCAATTATTGAACCCGTATGCTATCGCTGCATCCTCCATGATGTCGCACTCGTGCAGAATGTCGGGCCGCGTTGGAGGGATGGCCACATCGAGTGTATCGGCGTCACCAGGCGAAAGCTCAGCCCGCAACGACATGCGCTCTAGAAGGACCTTCACCTGTGAGGCGGAGAGGTCTAGCCCCGCACACGAGTTGATGTACGAGGCATGCGCCTGAGTCTGTCGCGAGGAAAGATCCGGGGAGATTACGACTTTACCATCCGGGTAGATTATCTTGACGGGCTCGATGCTAGACGGTGCAATTCACTCGGACAAAATCAATAGATGAAAATCTTGGACGCACGTAAAAGGTTCTTCACAATACTCTGAAAACATGGTGACTACAATGTTCGTCACGATATTTAGTTTTGTCAGGTCCGTTGCTGTCATCTCAATGAAGACATTCCGAGTGTTTAATGTAATCTTGCTGTGCTCCGAGTTTATGATAGGTGGGAAGGAAAGCACACGATCTTCCTTATCATAGATAACAGGATAGACAGGGGAATCGCGGATGATAGGCAGGTATTTCACCAGATGTCGATCAGACTGTATCATCCGTCAATGAGTACGTTCTTCTTATTCTTAATTAGCTTACTTCATACATCGTCACAAGCTCTTCAGCAGTATATGCTTGGTTTTGTTCAGAGGGACGAATCTTATATCCTTTGGTGGCTTTGCCTGATAGCGGAACGGTGCCGTGATTGTATCCAAGTCGTGCGTGCCAATGGCGACGAAATGTCGCTTCCGGCAGATATTCTGGTGTAGCTTTTCCTGTAAATCTATAAACGACTCGTACGAGCGTTGCGTGAATTTGACATTGCGAAGGACAGCCGAGTTGATGTAAGGGCGAACTGGATCTGTCTGAGACGCCGTCAGTGCGACAAAAATACAGACGACTACTGAATTCGACTTGCCTCTGGAGCTACTGTGACTCTAAAGATATCCTTCTCTCCTCCAGGGGGGTATACCAGTCTATATTCCGGTGCTTTCCCTTTGCCCAGGAATATACGCAATGCGCGTGCAATGCCTTCTATACAAAGTAGGTCATATCTGGAGACACGTTCAACGTCTAGAGGCTTCAATATAACGCGGTGAATACCTATTTGCTGGTATTTCTATTTTCAATTGCTGAGAATCTAGGTGAGTACAGACAAAACTACGCGTAGACATACACACCGGGCGCTCCGCAGGTAGTCCTTGCTTGATCGCGGCCTCTACTTCTTCCGTAGTCTAAAGCCGTACTGAGGGGGGTAATGATCGATATATGCGGTACTCACGTCTTCATCGAGCTCTATGCCAAACTCGAAGCAGAGCTTGTCGAATTCTTCTGATGCTAATATAAGAAACGACTAAGTCGAGGTGATCGCGTAACATCCAACAGCAGTACAGACAATACTTGTGACCGAGTCGTTCCCAGAGATCCTCCTTGTCGATGGAGACTGTTGGCATTGTGTGTTGAGGATGAGAAGCGGTACACAAAGATTATCGCCGCCACGGTCCGGCTCACGGTCAGGCGCTTTTCGCTTTTCGATGATGAAATACATCGCTCTCCTCAGTGGTGGCAAGGACAGTTGCTACAATCTCCTATACTGCCACAAGAATGGTCACAAATTAGTTGCAGCTGCCTCTTTGCGACCAGACCCGGCAAAGGCGTGTAACTGTCCCGCTTCTGGCTTCGAAACTATGTTCATTTTCGGACGCCAGAGGAGCTAGATTCATACCTTACCAAACAGTGGGACAAGACGCCATTGAATTCGTTGCTCGTGCCTTGGATGTTCCTCTTTACCGTAGGGTCATCGGTGGTACGGCGCTTGCCCAAGATTCAGAGTATGGCAGCAGAAATGCAGAGGAACGTGGAGGGGTCAACGGAGACGAGACCGAAGATCTGTATGCTTTGCTCTCTGATGTCAAAGTAATGAAAACTCTGTCAACAAATCTGCTCGCTTTGTTGAGTATCTGGTATTCTCTAGTCTCAACATCCTGACGCAAAGGGTGTATCCGTCGGCGCATCCTTTCAAATTACCAGCGTATCCGTGTCGAGCACGTGTGAGTTTCCCCCTCGGACACCTGCTCGTCAATCTATGTATTCACGTATATGAGACTAGCTGTCAAAGGCTGTCCCTAACCCCTTTGAGCTACTTGTGGCAGAGAAATCAAGGGGAACTTCTCTCAGAAATGATCATGGCGGGAATGAAGCCATCCTCATCAAAGTTGCGGGGATCGGGCTCGATACCACGCATCTCGGCAAGACTCTGTCAGAAATGCGACCAAAATTGTGACGTTGGTACGTAGAGCTTCTTTCATTTCCATCATTTATGATGATGAGGTTCGTCTAGAATACGTTGTATGGCTCCCATATCTGTGGAGAGGGGGGTGAATACGAGACGTTACCCTCGATTGTCCACTCTTCAAGCAGCGCATAAAGCTGTGAGATCCCCTATACATAGTTTTTAACCATGCTCACCGCATTACAGACTCGAGACGGAAACCGTTGTCCATTCAGACAGTGATTTCGCACGGTTGCTTTCCTACGCATTCGACGTGCTTCCCTTGATACAAAACCAGAACAACAGCTCAGCATCTTGGTTCCCACCCTACTTGATCAACCTTACCATGATATTGCGGAAGATATTCAAACCCAAATGTCTAAGAACAGCCAAAGCCCACGACGAATCGAGCCGCAAGACTTTCAGGAGTCCAGCACAGGAACTCAAACAACGTCGACATCTATATGCTTTGGGAACTGGATTTCAATCGGCAATGTACACAGGGATACTCGTGACATGTCCGATATGCCCTTGGAGGACGAAGTTCGGGAATGCTTTCATATCCTACAAAGTAAAGTTTCAATAAGTGTTACTCTCTCGTTGGCTAACTTTAAATTTACAAGGGCACCTCTCAGAACACTCGCTATCTCTATCTCATATCGCCAACATGAACATCTTCATTTCATCCATGGAAGACTTCGCTTCCATTAATGTGGTCTACGCATCCTATTTTGGTGTCAGTCCGCCTGCGCGTGCCTGCGTATCCGTGGACCTTCCTTACCCCCTGCGGGTGATGCTCGACTGCGTCGCCTATTCAGAGCAGAAAGCATCGGATCGGCAGGCCCTACACGTGCAGGGTTTGAGCTACTGGGCCCCAGCAAATATTGGCCCGTACTCTCAGGCAATCATCGTGAGAACAAATTTAGCCCTTGTTTCCCCCGTTCCTTGTTGACAAATCCTCCACCCAAAACCTATACAGGTAGACGAACGCGTTTTCGTTTCGGGTCAGATTGGTCTTATACCATGTTCGTTGACCATGCCCTCGCCCCAATCTCTCTCAACCGAAATCCCTCTCGTTTCGCAACACGCCGATCGCATCGTAAAGGCGTTGTCTAATCATGCCGGCGGCGGCTGGGATGGCCACGCACAACTGATCCTCTATTGGCTCACTCAACAACACCACATCTCGTACGCTGTAGCGGCATCGCAAACCTTGGACGTGAGTGAGCCTTTCCACGCTTCGGTTTCCCCATACTTAAAACCAGACGAAATTTTTATATCGTCGTCGTTGTAGGGAGACGCCACTCCTACGCTCTTCCTGACTGTGAAGGGTCTCCCGAAAGACGCCCTGATCGAGAAGCAGGTTCTCCATCACACAGGCCGAGGTTGCACCGTCGACGAAGAGGGTGATATCGCGCCTGTATCCTGCCCTCCCATATATAGCTCAGGTATTTTTTTCTCCCCCATCCATTGTTCCATACAAGCTCTTATCGGATTATGTGTGTACGCCCAGAAACATTCGCAGAAGCAGAGGTTGAGGTTCGGTACGAAGTGACGTGTCTCAAGCATGCCGCCAGTGGTGCTTCCGCCGCGGTGATTTGTGGGAAAGGCTACTCAAACTCAAACTCGAACTGGGGAAACGTTTCTAGTCGCCTCAAGACTGCAACGCACCTCGAAGGCGTGCTCTTACGTGCACTGTCGGTGCGGATGTTTTATAAGCACGCGGCTACAGGTGACGAGCTTCTGTCTTTCGCCTTGGACGGGTCATCTCTGACTTGAAAAAAACAAACAAAAGGCCTCCCACCCGTTTATAGCCTTTTTAGTTCCCATCGTCCAGCAATCACGCATGTACCTTGCCACCTTATCCATACACGGGACGGAAATGATTGGGATTATGCACTATGTATATTGGCCACATAATGGCTTTCGAAGAGATATCAGAGTGGTGATTGGTTGCGAGACATGAAACGTGTGAAAGCTAAACGACATTCAAAGATATGCATGCAATGATAGAGGTTCGATGAGATTTAGTAGATGCGCAAATCAAGTTCAAATCGGAAAAGAATTGATCTAAGGAGTCTGTTCTTGCTTAAGTACCCTCATCTCTCCCAAACGACGTCTCATCTCTTTCTCCGTGCGGGTTGGAGGAACCATACGGCAGAGGACGGCTCCAAACTATCAAAGCACGTTGAAGTCTACGGACCGTGGAGAGACAACGGACACACATACCAAAGTGCAAAGTCCGCCAAAGCGAAGAACCCAAGCAACACCGTTCTTGCCATAGAACGTACCGGTGTTCATCGGGTCGTTGTGGGCTTTCGCATCTGCGAGCTTGAATATTGCACTTGACCAGATCGCGGTCTTCAAGAAAGCACACGGAATCCGTCAAATTCTCAACAAAAGGTGTGAAAAGTATAGACTCACGAGGAATTGCGGGAAGACAATGGCGAGATTATGGATTCCGAGGATGGTTCCCCCGGCAACGCGGGTATTTTTCTGGGCCCCATCGGTATCCGCTTGATCTTCGAATGAGCGACGGCGCGCGAGCAATGGTTGGCGTTCACTGAGAAGTGAGACCCTGAGTAGATTTGGTGTGGAAACGGTCCTAACGTGTGAAGTGCGGCGGTTTACGGGGCGTGCAGTTCTTTCGGGTGTAGGTTGGTCTAACTCTTTAAGGAACTGATGAAAGATCCCAATAAGCATATGCCCGATGTTATATGAGGCGACTGACCTCCATGATGATTGCGAAAGGTACCCAGCATGCGACTGCCCAGCATATACCGATCAAGCCGACAGCGGCAATCGCCTAGAGTAGGGTTAAGCAAGCGGGACCAAGCAAGCGAGTAGAGGATAACCTACCTGCCAAACTTTGGTGATGAAGAAGGTGGAAGCGGTGACGAGACTGAATAGCAACATGGCACCCATCCATATGTTGCGTAACAAGAAAGGCATTATTGGTAGGCGCAACGGCTTGCCTTTGTGCGCCGCCTCTACTTGCCATTGCCTAACGGTATCTCTGAGACGTGAAAGTTCAGCGTCCTCGTCTTCATCATCACTTTGGGCGAGTAAGCGAACGTCTCGTCGTGCAAGGTGAGGAAGGACTACGCCAGCGACAACGGCGACTATTAAGAAACTCAGGGATCAACTTGAACCACACTAGTTGAGTGCGCTGGTCGTACCAATACTATGAACGAGCATCGCTAGAGCACCAGTACGAGTAGCCATGTCCTTGTCTGGCTCCCTGTCGTATTGTTGCGCCATGATTTGGCCGATGTAAGTGGTGCTATATGGTACGTATTAGCAGAACCACAAAGAGTGGTGATATCCCTTATTTCTTACGAATAGAAGAGGAACGGGAACCTCAAAACAGTAATTTAGTAATGGGATACCGAAGGAAGCGACGAGCACTTACCAACCCATAAAGGCAAAGATCTGCACGTAGCAGACACGTCGTATTGGCCTAGGAAGCGCAACGACGGCAATGTAGATATTATTCCAGATCTCCCGGAATGTCCTGGGAGTCGTCAAAAAAGGTGGAGTTGATATCTAGAACCGATGACACATACCCCTCGGAAGGCCTTTGCAGAATGCGCTCCTCCTCGGATTGGGTGTAGCATGTGATCCAGACGGTTATGACGAGGGTAATCATGGCAATAACACAGAATTTTCTGAATTGATCACCACCGAGCAAGCGAATAATCGGAAGGCTCGCCAACGGAAGGAAGCCAAAGCCATAGCCGACGATGTTCCCGGCTTGGGTCATCCTGCTATGCCAGGCGTTTCCGGCGCTGAGCTGCTCCGGAGGAGTGATGTCGAGCAAGAGGTTGCGAAGAGAGGCCTGCAAGGCATTGAGGGCAAAATCGAGAACGTAGAAAGAGAAGACCGCGAGCCCGATGGCAAAGTTGGAAGCCTGTGTACGTTGTAATAAGTGATGTAAAGGAGGTTGTCGTTGGGTGAGGCATACCTGATGGCGTTGTTTCGGGTCCCAGTCACCCACGCCGAGTTGGAATAGATCTACGAAGAAAAAGGAGAGTTCCTGACAATAGGCTAAGGTCAGAGTCGACGCTACGAGGGCAACAGTTGACAGTGCTATCCAGTAACGCCGACGATACTTGGACGTGGATGAGTCGGAGATCGCACCTAAGTGAAGCGTCACTATTGTGAACGCTGTCAAGGCTCGACTGAACTCACCAATGACTGGTTGTGCAATTAAGCCAGAGATGGGACCCGCCAACCATACGAGACTGGTGAGCTGCTCTGAAATCCCCAGGGAAAGTAAGAAGGGTGTGCCGTATCTAATATGGTTCAAGTATCAGACCGCTCGGGATTGAGGGTACTTACCCGAGTTCAACTGTCCAGGCTATTTGGGCCCCTGCCATAGATATGCTGAGATTATAAAGGTCGAGTGTAGAAAGGCGTCGTTTTCCGTTCTGTTCAGGTCTAGAGACTACGGATGGACGTCGTGAATCGAACGTCGAGCTGGCATTTGAGGACGGGGTAGCCTCTGAGGGATCGACCTCACGATCTGACCTCTTACGCGCACCAGGCCAAGGTATTTGAGTGGTAGGATCAGGATCTACACCGGATATTGGTGGAAGAGACATTGAGGAGAGTGTCAGTCGAGGGTGTTTACAGCGTGTCGTGTGTACTATAAATGGTTATCACATCTCGGCTACAGTACAAAACAGCATAAATAAATAACGCGTAATACAACAGTAACATTTTTTTCTACACAACAAAGTTAACGCAAAGAATGAATTGATGCACCTCGTCGATGCCCATGTCCGTGATGAAGATCAAGGCTATGTAGAGGTCTCGATAGTATGTTGAACGGTAGTCGACGACTCGTCGGCACTGTTGGCGTCGCATTTGGACTCAGGTGTTCTCCGGGAGGATCCGGGAAGACCGCATAGTCGCTCGAAGGTCCGACCAACTTGTCCGGTTCCTTTTCGTCCATCATCATCGAAAGCGCGTTGAGGGAGCTATTGCGCGACGGGAAAGCCCGGGTGGTAGAAGGTATCGGTGAGAAACTGTCCGCAAGCGGCGATCTCGGAGAACCTGGTTTTGTCGGGCCCGAGTTGATGCCCGCTCGATTTCTGGGTGTCGGATCCTGTGAAGGGTAACCCCCGTCACGATACAAGATGGTTTTCCGTAGGCTCGAAGCTGCGCCGCAGACAACGAGGGTCGTAACCGACGTCGCGGGGCAACCGATTTGCTCATATCTGGCAACGAAGCGAGGTCATCCCCGTTCATCGATGGCCCGGAGGAGACCGGTGTAGACCCAAGTGGTGGAGCCGGTGAAGGGGCAGCCGATTCTCCTGTTTTGGCATCTGTGGACCCACTTCCACTGCGATTCCGACGAATGTAAGCCTCCATGGCGCTGGCGTCCTTCTCCAGCACACGCGATGCAATCGGTGATAGGGCTGATGCCGGGTTAGAGGCCGGGGATAGAAGCGAGGTGCTGGAATATGAAAAGACGGGAGTAGGTGAGGAGGCCGAGAATGCACCTGTACTGCCTGATGAAGATGCCCCCGAACGATATGTGTGTTGAGAGGTAGATGAGATGCCACTGTTGTATGAATGGCCCGATGGCAAGCTTTCGCCATCCCCACTATCTGATGTACCAGTCGTGTAACTGGCGGCGGACCCACTACGATTCCGAATCGAATTTCCCGCTTCCAAAGACGTGATCGGTGGTTCAAAGCCATCTAATTCCGCGGCTCGAGCAGCGGCCTGAGCAAACACGCGCCGAGCCCTCCTATTAAGCTCGACCTGTGTACGGGCAGTATTCTCCAGAGTATCACGCGTACTGTAGCTGATCACACAAGAACCGCATTTTCAGATGGACACATTGACATTCGGTGAGCACTTACGAGTAGGCATAGTCAGATGGTGAGTACCCATGATTATTTTTTGCCGTAAACTGGCAACCCCCTTCAATCAATAACTGCACAATCTGAGGCAACGATCAGTGTTCAAAAAACTCCACAAAGACGTAGGCCACGCACGGGAATATGTCCCCAGGCGCTTGCGCTGAAATCATATATCAATACACCGTGGCGTTGGAATGCCGTTGACTTACTAATGCAACGGTGTGTTTCCTTCACTGTCAGACAGATCAAAGTCGGCCCCAAACTCGCAAAGCATCTAGGGAGAGAATCTCGGGGATAAATTCAATAATCGCCGAGAAAGGACGCACTCTGACAAGCTTCTCGTTTCCTTTCAAAGCCGCGACGTGCAATGCAGTTTTCCCCGATGAATCCGGCCAATTCAGAATGAATGGATACTTGTCGTAATACATCCTGGCCATTCGGAGGGCAGCATCCATGAAGTCGGGGTCTGAGCATGCGTATGGGCTACTCAAGGGTGGTTTCATATCCGCAACGAGAATGAGAATTGTGCTATTCTCTGAATCCTGTTGAAATGATGAGAAGGATGTAGAGGGGGGATGTCAACGGGCCGTACCCTGCTCAGCTCCTCATCGTCGTGCCCAGCATTCAGGAGAAACTCAAACATATCCACATTTCCTTCAACCGCGGCCCACGCCAAAGACGTGTACCTCTTTGGGCCAGGATCGGGATTCCGCATATCTATGCGTTGGATGAGGCGCTTGACAAGAAAGAGATTGTTTTCTGGGTGTATAAATGAGTGGAGTAGAGAGAAAAGGAGCAATATGATACCTCTGACCGCCTTCCTTAGACGTGCGCTTGTGTCCTTCTCAGCCATGACACGATGGGGAGGTTGTGTTGGATCAGAAAAGCAACAACAGCGCCCGGACTGAGCTCGGCATCGCCTCTCACATTATCCTAATTACCATCACGTGACCCGTCTTTATGTCATTTTCGGAAATTGTTTCCGAACAAAGCCTTTTCCTTCTGCGAGAATGCCCAAGGTCGTCTCCAGGTCTGCTGTCTCAACTTCGGCCGACGGTGCGCGCCTTTACTGTCATTATATTCGTTCCTCTGACTTGTTCTAGCACGACCGACTGCCTCCTCTGTGGCAGCATTGAAAGTTTATTGTGAGTAGTGCCGTCCACTTTCCCTGACCATTACCCACACCACACTATAGATTGTATATGCGGTGAATTCATAGTGAGCCTATTCTTTCTTATGATCCAAATGGCTCTCATGCCAGGTCAGCTCGTAATTGACGCTAGTCTGTCTTCGCTACCCCGTCGGCGGACAGATGGCGCGATCGTAGTCCGCTCACAGGACAAGGAAGGTGCCAAGGCACGGGCCTTTAAATTGAATGCACTACCTTGTGAACCGATACTCATTGAGAGGTACATCCCTACACTTTGGTCCTTCTCTCATGATTGAATTTCTCAAGGACGCGAGGCGGTCACGAGCGTCAATATAGATTTCGATGCCCCAGATGCACACTTCCAGTGGCATACCAGTCCAATCCGCCTCCAGCGACAGCCGGACCGTTCTTGTACATCCTCAAAGGGGCATTAACCCAAATACAAGGGCAACTACCCTCAGATGCATTCGACGGTGAACAATCACTCAAGGAGACATGAGATGGATCTTGATATCAAACACAACTCGTGCATAGAAATAAATGTATCAACAAGCTAATAAACTCACTAGCATGTAATCAAGTGAGGGTAGCAAGCAAGCTTACTTTCAATGAGGCCAACAGCGGATTCACATCTAGAAAGGAGAAAAATCAGTAAGGAATCCGATGACAGAGGATGAGAAAGCGGGAGAACGAGTTGTACGCTACAAGAATCAGTTACCGTTGTAGAAAACAGTCACGACAGCAACACCGGAGTGGTAATTACTGCTCGTACAGTGTGAATATGATTGTCATCAGGGTGTGCGGTACAAATTGGGCGGTGTAATGTAAGGGGTCATCTTACCTCGGGAGCGTCGATGTGTGTACGAGGCTTGAAATGGCCTTTTCTGTGGGAAATGCGGGTTGTGAAGACTTTGAAAATATCGCCCAACAAGTTATATCTTGTTTGCCTTTGTTTATGTCCGTGCACGTGCCTCGAACCGACTCGCTCACTTCCTGGTTCTCTTTGCTGTACCGCTCTGATAATCGATATTGCCTTTTTCCTTAAAAGAATTCCGCAACTGAGTCGTCCACCCTGCTTCGTCTGTCCTTCTATGTCTTTGTTCTGCTGGCAAAGCCTTCTTTGATCTGGTCCATGCCTTGTTTAGCGAGTTGCGTCGCCACCTACAGTTCGAGGGCCATGTACGTACAACGTTGTCCCTCTGACAAGGCTAAAGCCAAAAAAGAGGGGAGCAAAACTTGAGTATCAATATCAATCAATAAATACACTATATTCGCTTCCTGTAAGTCGTAGCCACATCCTGATCGCATGTCTCGTCTGGTCAACGGTAAGTCAAAAATTTTGACATCAGTCACATAATAGTCACATCAGGGTTTAGTTTTGAATAACCGGCTGTCAAAAAAAAAGATTCATTACGTCGCATCAGGACGAATTCTTGCAGAGATGATGGATGTAATCGTGTAAATACTAGTTGATTATGTACGGGTACACGAACCAAGTGGCTATGAACAAGATATCGCTTACATAATCTAGCGCGAGTGGGTGAGACACCAGCTGCGAGAGCAGGACGCGCCTGTTGCGCCCTCTGTCACGGTCAGTCTATTGCTCTCATGGACCTCCCATCGTCCCGCGAGCTGGACCTGGAGGCACTTCTGCGAAAAAAAGACTCTCAGCTCGCGGAATTGACTGTATGTCCTCTTGTCCAACATTGTTTCTCGTGTTTGCTAAATAGCCCTCTCGGGCAATGCCAGGACGAGGTCAACACCCTTCGCCAATATCTCTCCACTCAACCCAATGCCTCACTCACAGAGCCGCTGTCTCTACCACCCGCCCTCATATCTCTACTTCTAACCCACATTGATGCCGCCTCGGCAGAATCCGGTATTAGATCGTCATCTAGTACTGTGAACACCGCCCTCGCGCAGCGCGCCAAGCTATTACAAGAGGAGAATGATGAGCTTTATGAGTTGCTAAAAAGTAGTGAGACAGGCAAACTTAAAGAGGAGGTGCGCGGTCTAAGGCGGGCGGTCAACAGGGTAGAGACTGCGCTTCGAGGTGAGTAAAGAGCACGACGATATGTACCACATTTGGGATTGACTTTATGCTCTCCCTGTCCGTAGAATCTCACCAAGTCATCCGGCTGCTCTCGTAAGTCTCATCCGATTCCATGGATTCGAAGCGCTCATACCTTATACCAGAGATGAACTCGAAAAATCCTGCGATATTGTGGTTCCCCCTACTCGTCCAGTTAACGCGTCGTCTCGTCATACACATGTGCAAGCACAAACCACCGGTAATCCTAATGGGAACGGCCATGGAAATGGGAGCGGAACTACAAGTGGAAGCGTCAATAAGCTTCCTCCTACCGCACCACGCGCACACAAAAGGCCGCGGCTCTCTGAAGTACGCGTGTCTCCTGCCACTTCCAGCAATGCACTTCCCCGCTTGCAAATACAGACCCGTGGTCGTTCCGCATCCCACCACATGGAGTCGCCTGACAATTCACCGCTTCAGTCACCGGACATTCGCAAGACGCCTAGCGGAAAAGTCGAATCGACCATGGACGACGAACAAGAGCGGGCACGTGACCGAGAGCGGGAGCGAGAACGCGGACGGAGCCGGGAAAGGGAAAGAGAAAGAGAACGCGAGACTGAACGGCGGTCTCGTCACCGGTCCCCGGTCGCTCCACGTGAGCCTCGCGGTCGCGAACGCGAGCGAAACAGGGAGCGTGATCGTGGCCGTGAACGGGACCGTCCTCGAGAACGAGAACGAGATAGGGATCGGACATCTCGACGTGGTGGTGGGCATGGTCGCAAGGGCCGTTCGGGCGGCGGAGGCGGTGGGTATGGTGGAAGCGACCGCGATCGGACATTGGCCGAAAGACTGGGACTTTGAGATTCTCTCGCATGGGACCCTCAATACGCTTGGACGAAACGTACACGAACTCACGGCCATTACCTGGACCAGCCAATATAGTGTATCCGGTACGAACCCTCCCCTATTCTCACGATGCACACCATTGTAGCCCTAGGCTGACGCATTTTCTCTTTGACTCGCTCTTCATGGCTATGTAGTCTGTATTAATTTTCTTGTTGTCGAGTTGTTTTCAAAAAAAGATGTGTATATTTCAACTCCAAATGCGCGTGCGTTCTCTATCTTTACCTTAACCGCAGCCTTATGTATGAACCAGTTTATTTGGGTGGTTCTGGGCGTGGCCCAACAAAATTTTACGATATATGATACGGAACCGGTTCCGATGCTGTGTCCGATTACTGTGTCCGATTGCTACCCAAGGCACTACCACTACCACTTTTAGATACAGTAAGGCCAGGAATGACCACCGAAAAAAATTTATGACGCAAAGCAAAAAGGAGAACGCCGCCCTTTTTTTTACGCGAAAGTTTGTGCGTAAACAGATTTTGGGACACGACGAATCGTTGGTCTACCCTATGATAGTACTTCCGGAAGTCAGAAGCCCGGGGGCCCTTTGTGGCCGTCCCCGAGAGCTTAGTAGGTAGTTGGATTTAATTTACCGGAAAAACTAATCTAAAAGGCTTGTCCCTTGGTTGGTGGTTGGGTGAATGATAAACGATTTTTTTGAACGAAAGGGAAAATCGGAGTTGTAGCGTCGAAACTGAAAATACTCCGCGTCGGCGCTGCTAGCAGCGCGCGCGCACAAAATTTAATTAGAAAAAAAAAGGCGCCCTAAAGCTGAAAAGGGAAAGTCTGCTTTTTTCGTTATAACACGATGATTGATGGTTTAGGTAGATTCGTCGGAGAGAAAACTCAACTCGACACGGTGACCATTCGCCGATACAGTATAGTATAGTATGTGTGATGAGCTCTTCTTCCTCTCCGCTGGCGATGCACCGCGGTGATCCGCGGCGATCGCGTTCGTTCGACAGAGAGAGATGACCCTTCTCGATGAGGGGATGTGTGGAGGCGGGTTGGGGGCCTTTGAAGTTTCATTTACGAATTCTTCCTCGTTTCAATAGCTTTGTCTAATTTTGGGTTCCCCGCGATTCGCACCATCGAAGCTTTCGACGAAAGGAAAGGAAAGTCAAAAGTGGCGCAAATATACCCACGAGTTTCTGTTCCAACCAACCAACAAGTTGTTCCCCTGGGGTTTGTGAGGACCACGTGGCCAAAAGTGATTGCCAAGTCTCTGGTAAAATTTTGAGTTTGGGCACTTTGCTCCGTGATTTTTCTGTTTTGTTCCTGCGCTGATCGGCCCACCCACCAACCCACCAACCTGTTCACCGCCTCAATTTTCAAATGTTTCTACTATTTTGATCCATATAGCCTCGGTTGCTAATGTACAGCCTTCCGCTCAGATAGATCCGTGTTGCCGTACATGGGCACGTTTTACACCAGCTGGTTGGGGGTGTTCGCGTAAATGAAATCTTGAACTTTCCGTGAGCACACGCATGTCCCACGTTGATTGGGTTCTACAGTAAACTTGGACTCGGCGAGTCATCCGTCTTCCCTCGGCAAAAGCTCCTCCGTCACTTTTTTAATTATTCACATGATTCACTCTCCGTGGAGGATCCCGAGGGTTTGTCAGGCCCTCTTCCTCTTCAGTGACTCGCAGAACTTATCAATTATCGCCGATTTGGACCTAGTAGTCTTTCAGATCCCCGACGGAGCCAGGAACAGAGTAAAGATTGCTAGTGGCACGCTCGTGACCTGTGCTCCATCGGCATGCGCGGTTCCTTGCTACCAGCCCTGGCGCTAGGTATTTTGTGGCTTGGCTGTTCCGGCCGGACCTTGCAAAGACACTCCAATGACGCATGTTATCCCGGTAAACCCGGCTTCAGTACCGTAGGTTTAACACATTTGGCGCCAGGGCGCGCCAAGATTTCATCATATCTATGACGGTTGCTAATTGATGACCGCCCGCAGGCGTTTGCATACACCGGTGGGTCAACTTTCAACATTAAGCGTTCAATTTCACGCGTCAGCTGACGGTCCAACTTTGATGCTAATATTATTCGTACTAAATCTACCCGAAGAGCTAGTAACATGGGGATGAAAAACAGTGCGAGGTAGGATGCAATAGGAGTGGGCTACGGCGAATGAGCAATTAATTGGATATACAGTGAGACGTTGGTGATTGCGTAGCAGAGGGATGGTTGTGAAAAAAAACAGGTGTACAAATGTTGAATGTATAATGTAAGATCGAAGGGCTACAACGTTCGGCCTGATGATAGGAATCAATAATGCATGTCAAAGGATCAACGATGCATGCGAGTCCCTCCCACTGATTCATCACGAAGAGTAAGGAAGCGAATACATGTCATGGCGTCGCTTGATTTTGATTTCCTTAACAGAGGGATATGGGACTGAGGAGGTGGTAGATCTGGGATGCGACTAACTGGAGCGAGGTGATTCGTAGACCGCGGCTGAAGGATGGGTTTTCCGGGGGTCGCACCTAAAAACTGAGTAGGAATGGGTGGAACTGGAGGCGGTGTGACAGGTCGGCCCGGGCTAGGAGGGGGAGACCGCGGGCGAGGTCGTGAGCGAGGATGTGGTATGGTAATGGGATTTGGCCGGCGTTTTCCATCAGTCTGAGTCGACCTTTCTGGAGTGGGGCACGGCGAGGGTGGCGATTGGCTTCTTGCCCGCCTTGCACCAAAATCATCCCAATCGAGCCATATGTTCAAATCGAGGGGAGGATGAGGCTGCGCACGGGGTGCGTGCAGTTTTCGTTGAGAGATGGTTGGTGAGTTGGAAGTGGTTGTGTTGATGAGGGGTGATGGTGGTTTAGATTGGGACGATGGTTGAAGCCGTGGACGCGATTGCTGGTGGTGAAGAGGAGGTGAGGGCAAGGGAGTGGGAAGAAGCTGAGGAGAAGGCATGCGAGGAGGAGGGGAGAGGCAACGAGGATGGCAGTCCATGTTGAAAAGGATGTTATGGGGCGAAGTTGACGAAATGGAAACATACTGGGAGGATGTTTTTATAATTTGACGAGACAATGGCGAGACAGCAGTTTGGTTGGGGGTACGCGACGCGGCGTAAGACGCATGTGTCCAAATTGGTAAGAATGAAAAATACGGTAGATGGGCGCCAATAAGCGGATCTCGATTTCCCGTAGATTTCGCGGTTTTTTCGATTTGTTTGAAATGGGAAATGAAATTTCAATGTCCACCCGTTCTCAGAAGGGAACAAACAAGACCCGTTTGATCCTCTTCGAAGATCCTCCTCTGCCCTTCTCTTGTTCTTCCCGGGTTGCAATCAGGCCACTTTTGAGTGCACTTGAGCTCACATGTTCTAGTCATCTAAACTAAAAGGCCCGGAGATCAACGAGTTTTGATTTCAACAAATGGAAACCCAGTCAACCACTGGGAAATTGAAGCGCCAGGGCGGTAAAAATGACCTGAAACGAGTCACGGCTCCCATCGGACACGGCTTTTGACGCTCACATGGCCTCACGCGAGTCAGCTTGTTGGGTTCTCTGCTTTCCTAATCGGGCTCTGTGACGTCCAGTTTTTGGTCCATGTCAACCCACCGTTCATCACCGTTGGGCGGTCCTAATTATGATACATACACGCATATCCCCCGTGTATGAATATCCGCGGTGACAATGGCAGTCCGGACATGAGCAACCGCCTTGAGGGAACGTCCGATCAATAGGGGTTCACTGGAATTAAGACTGTAAATGGAGGTGGCTGACCAATGACTGCTTTGTGTTGAGGCTTGCCGTCGCCAGATCGTGCTTCTTCTTCTTCTTCTCTTCGAGCTCCACAGGGCGAACTAGCTATGATCCCTCGTTTAAGCCCGAGGGATTCTCATGCCGAATTCTGCTTCCAGTCCTCCCTTCTCGTGACGTCCCAAGGCGATCCTCCTAGCCCCCATTGCAATGCGAGATACCTTTTTGCTCGTGGATGCACGAATGTCAATACATGAATGACGATTATCACAACTGTTTAGCCACACCTTCAACGCCGCACGTCCTTCTTACCGCCCACCTCCGGCTTTCAGGTCGTTTTGTAGCCGGTTTAAGCGGCTCACCAGACAAAGCTCATTCATGGAAGCAGGTCTCAGGCTCATTTTTCCGTATTTATACAAACAATGGTCGGCAATACTGTAATAGATCGGAATCGAACTCCCGACCTCACCTCCTTTCGAATATGCCTCCCAGCCTAAACCCAGATGTGCTTATTGCGGGTCTATCGGCTCTCTTTACCCTCTCTCTATCTTTGGCCCACCCCGGTGGTGTTTTTTCTTGTTGAGAATATGTCTTTCCCTCTTTTTTGCTTTATCTTTATCTTGCTCCTCCCATCCGTTTTCTTCCCGTCTTTGGCTCTACCCTTGGCGCTCGATGGTCCCCCTCAGGCATTTGTGGGCGGCAGTAACTTGAGCACGGGGACAAAGTATGGCAACATCTCGGCGCCAGCTGCTGCCATAGTAGCTGAGACAGATATTTGGCCCAACAGCGCTCCGACATCTCCGACATCTCTTGATAGCCCCGTGTCCTTCTTACCTCAGCGCCCTCCCGATGGCTTTCCGAAATCCCACGACCCGCCCAGTCACACAGGCTCCTCTGTTGAACCTCTGATAATGGCGTACTATCCTAGCTGGGTCTCGGCCGTCTTTCCACCTGAACGAATCGATTTCTCTCGCTTTGACTGGATAGACTTTGCATTCGCAATACCCAATAATAGCTCTGCACTCGATTGGGACGGCTCGGATGAGGCTCCTGCTCTCCTCTCCAACTTGGTAGATGTTGCACACCGCAAGGGTACGCGTGTCAAGCTGAGTATTGGAGGATGGGACGGTAGCAAGTATGTGGGTTGTTGCCCAAAGTTGTGATGCTTTGACCCTCTCATCTCAGGTGGTTCTCGGGAGACGTGAAAACCGACCTTAACCGCCAAAGTTTCGCCAAAAGCATCGCAGATCTCTATTCCCAGTATCACCTAGACGGCATTGATATCGACTGGGAATATCCGGTCAACATCCCCTAGATTATGTTGACCCGGGAGATACTGCTAATTTTCTCGAGTTTCTCAAACTACTGCGACATTCACTTCCTCCCACTGCCCGAATCAGCGCGGCGGTCCAGACCACCACATTTGTTGGCGCAGATGGGCAGCCCATGAATGATCTTCGCGCTTTTGCGGAAGTTCTCGATTGGGTTTTGCTCATGAATTACGACACGTGGGGAGGTGGGTTTTTCATGACACACTCCTTTCAGCTATCCTTCTCATCCGGCTCTCAGATTCACCCAACCCTGGACCAAATGCACCTCTCACCGACGGCTGCAAAAACTCTACGTTGCCGGAATCTAATGCCGATGCGGCGATAAAGGCGTGGATTAATGCAGGCTTCCGGTCGAGCCAGCTCGTTCTCGGTGTTCCGTCATACGGAGTCATATCACGCTCAGATGTGACACGCTTGCATCAGCGGGATCAACCTGCTCCGTCGCCCTACGTGCGTGCGGTCACTGATGAGGGCGCGGATAGTGGGCCGGTGAAATTCCGTGAACTTGTGAACCAACGCGTGCTCTGTAAGGATCCGACAGCCAGGCCCAGTGCCTACGTCGGTTGCAACGGATTCACACGCGAGTGGGATATGTGTTCGAGCACGCCGTTTCTACACTCCGAAGCTGAGGCCCAGGTTATCCCATACGACGATGAAGAAAGCCTGTACCTCAAGGCGACATATGTGAGGGAGCGTGGGCTCCTAGGGGTCGATATATTTGATGTTCAAGGGGATACCGATCAATGGGACTTGGTTGATGCCCTCCGGCGGGGCCTTCTAGTATAATCCGAGTCAAACCTTAGTGTTCATTAGTGTTGTATTTCCTGTCATTCGCACAGCGTTGTCCCTGTACCTTTATATTTTTCACAAGCAGGTTCCTTGTAGCCCCAAGTCAGGACCCCGGATTTGCACGGTGCTTTGTTCCGGGCATCCGGTATAAGGCCCAGCCTTCGTAGAATCACACACACCGAGAACTCCGAATAAATGGTAATACAGACTTGCAATTTGAGAGGCTTTGCTCTACGTTATATCAATACAGACACTGAATTAACCTTAAACTAGGTATATGAGCAGACAGAATTATTTGGTCCGTGGTGAGAAGATAAGCAACATGAAGGAAAGGGAGGGGACATGGTGCCTATTTGTCAATAAAGGAAAGGCGGTCAAGAAATATACAAGTCCTGCATAATGATATTGGATTTTGTTTAAGAGAGTCCTCTGGACTGGCATGATACCACGCAGGCCGCTCGACAGGCGGTTTGGTCTCGATTGTCTATGACGGGTGGATTTCTATAGCGTGGACACGACGGGCGCGATATTGAGTTGGATAGTACGATCGATGCACGTTCAACGAGATAATGGCGGCCACGGAGCAATGACAGAAACGGGGGTTGCTGATGTGTGTTACGTTATGATAGCGGTGATGGTGAGGTGATGATGGGTGTTGTTAAGCGGCAACACTTTAAGGGCATCTAAAAAATCTTCTCAAGCCCTGGAAGAACGAGTTGTTGCCACTACTGTGACTGACACCCGTCTTGGTAGTCGTCGTCGTCGCCATCCGCTCAGGATATGACGTCCATGCGATGATGGACGGATGATGATAGCAGCCGCCAAATCTTCGTACTTCGCGTGATTGTCACGTGGTCTTGGCCGAAGAGACCAAAGGCACACGGTGCGGTGGTAGAAGTCGGGAAAAATGAGAAGGAGGAGGACATCGTTGTAAAAAAAAAAAAAAGAGGGCTGGAATTTGTGTGGGTGACTTCCTTAGTGGGGTGAAGAGGTGGGTGCCGTGCGACTAGGCTCCCGAGTCCTTGAAGCTTATATCTCCGCTCAGTTGCAGGACCATGCTCGAGTGAGAGAGACCGATTAGGAAACCTGTTTGTTCTATATCAGGCATGGTTCAACTTTTGAGGGACGCTTCTCACGTGTATTACGTCAGTTCTTTTGATACCCGTTCCCTTTTTCGAAATGCCGCATTGCCTTCATGATGGATCGGATTTACTCTTGCTTGAAACAACCCGCAAGAAATGCATAGCACAAGAAGGGATAGTACAAGTAGGAATCAAGGTAGAAGAAAACTGTTGTAGCTGCTACTCATGTTACAAGACTTTATGTACTCTCGTCGCCATGAAACCCCAGAACGGTTGTACAAGGCGCCAATGGAAACTTTGTTCCCTTTTTACTTTCTCAAATTTTAGCTGACTCGAATAAACTCCATGTTGTGTAATTTAGTAGTTCTACGGAGCACACGGCATGTCTTGGTTTGTCTTGCAACCGACACTCGCTGTGGTAGTTCTGCAATCCCAACTTCCCGTGTCTCGTTGTCATCTTCCGCTTATTCTGTGCTTGTCTTCCTACTGTTTTTAGCACATGACCCGTGTTCCGGCGGGATCGACAAGCAAGCGAACTCATGAGGACCCCATGAGTTGTGACAGTACCATCCAAGATCTAGAGCGGGAGGTGGGCTTGCCAGTGGCGCAATGTGCCTGCCAGAACCACGTTTAGGCCCGGAAGCAAAGAACACCGGCAACGTACCTGAACATTGTTACATTTACAGCATTTACCCTGAGGCTACATCGGTAGTCATCCGAGTAGAAAATATATAGCCAGAAGGGGGTGGCGCAAAGGCCCATGCGTGTGTACATCATCGTTGTCTGTATAGTTACACATCGGATGGCACGACCGAACCAAATGCTCAGGATACCATCACTTCAACCCTGGATTCTTGTAACGTCTCAGCGCCCTAACCCGTGCCTCCTTATGGTCAACCAGCGGTCTTGGATAACCCAATTTTTCTGCTAGTTTGGCAGGAGGGTTATGAATGTCGGGTCCAAAAACCTTGCTAAGTTCGGGAACAAATGTGCGGATATAATCACCGCTTGGGTCAACTTTCTCACTCTGGGAGTAAGGGTTGAAAACGCGAAAATAGGGTTGTGGATCTGTGCCGGTACTCGCACTCCACTGCCAACCGCCGTTGTTCGAGGCGAGGTCACCATCTATAAACTGCTGCATGAAGTGCTGCAAGGACAGATTTTAGTTGGGGGACGTTTGGGACAGAGGAAGCGAGGTAGCACACTTTCTCGCCTAAACGCCAATCGATCATAAGATCTTTAGTGAGGTACATTGCAGCGATCATGCGCGCGCGATTGTGCATCCACCCTATAGTCGCGGTACTTAACCTTTACTCATACACAGAGATAGGTTAACGCACCCATGGAGTTGGCCTGTCGCATCGCGGCGTCTACGATCGGCACTCCTGTGCGACCCGCCCTCCAAGCCTCGAGATGTTCGTGATTTGTTTCCCACTGGACACCTGCATACTTCTCCCGAAACGGGCGTCCCATTGAAACACGTGGGAAGGCGGCAAGGACATGACCGTAAAAGTCACGCCACGCTATTTGAAAGTGAACTCCAGAATAAAGCGAAAGGAATGAAGCAAATAGCTACCAATTTCCTGAACCCACATCCCGACCCCAGAATCCCGATTGGTTTGCAACTTCTTAGTGCTGAGGAGCCAAGGCGGCACGTATGCATTCTCTCGCAGAAATGACTCCCGCAGCAAGGTAGGGGCTAAAAAATGGTCACTAAATATGATCGTTGTTTCTACTGTCATTTACCTCAGGCGGCTGGTGTATTCTGGTCGGCACGGTCTCTGTTCTCTTTGTAGACCATAACTCTGCTGTGTGTTTTGGAAATATCTTCGCCTTCCTCGAGGGGGTCGGCAGGACCTAAATGAGTTTTGCGAGACTTTGTGCGAAGGAAGCGGCGTAACATCTTAAGGTTCCCTGCAATCAAATGGCTTGTAGTCGACAATATCGAACAAGCGTACCTCGCGCGCCGCATCTATGCCCGCGGGCCAAACAACAGCCATCTTGTCCTTATCGGAACATGTATATCCGTCGACTTGACAGGGGATCTCGCTTCCAAACAACTTTCCGAAGACTGGGTGAAGTCTCACATGCGGAGAGTTAGCGACCGGGGCGGTGCCTCTGCCAAGTACTTGCTTATGTCGTTATTTATAGTAGATAGCCACTGGCGTTGAAATGGAGAATAAACCTGATGCCGTTGATCTTTATGTAGGCTTCTCTGGGAGGGCAGGGACGTACTGAATATGGTTTACCCTGCTTTGTCGAGAGCAGCCCTGGCTCAACGACCAGTTTATCGTGCAAAAAAGTGGGGAGAATCCCATTTTCATGAGCGAGTTTGGAAACGGTTAGGTCACGCTGGAGTTCATCGACTTCATACTCGATATTTGCAAACACCTGAGTGGCGTTCACTGATTGCAGAAGCGAGATGACATAAGCGGGTAGCGTTCGGCGGGAAGTTTGGGTGGATACATGAAGCGGTATGTTTAGCTTGGAAAGAGAATCCTAAAATATGAACGTTCTAGGTCACAGAATGTTCTAAACCCGGAGGAATAATAGTAGAATTAAAACCTTGAGAATGAAGAGATTGCGGAGAGCAAAATCAATCCGGCGGGAGCTCGTATCGTGGAGGGAATAATCCTGTGGGCTCAAGATAAAAAAGACAAGAAGTGGAATGCAACTTTCGACTGCCATTGCAGAAGCCTGTGCGAGCGCACGGTTATCACAGACTGACGGAAATCAGAAGACAGGAGGTGAAGAAAACAGGTGTGCTTACCCCTCATGTCGTCCATTCTCATCCAATACACTACGGAGTCTCCTGCCTTTGTAGACGTTGTCTTGACATGTTCTAAAGTTCTGAGGAGTCTTCTCAGGGGAGGGTCGGCATCCGCTGCGGCAGCTGCCTCAGGAGAAGCAACTCTATGGAGAGTGAAAGGGTGGTCAAGGCGCAACCTCTTTGACGGTGAGTCTACAGTATGAGAAGCACGTTTGGGCATATTGTGATCAAAGGTGTAGAAGAAATAATAAAGAGTGAACCCCTCACGATCTCCATCGTCATCGACATTGACGACGTCACTCTTGGAGTGTCGAAGATTGAATAACTTACTCACGTGATCGTGTCGTATCCCACCACGCATACACTTTGATCCCGCCGATGTTGTCAATTCTTGAACTTGTTGTCATCATCTTCATAGCTTTGGTTGTATCTCTTCATGGTCGCTCTCCGAAAGTACAGCTCAGAGGCACGACTATCATCGGAAAGCGTCTCCGATCTTCTAACTTGGACTTCTTCGGGGGTCATTCTCGTATCAGTATCCTCCCATTAGATACCCACCTGACTGCTCACATCCAGGTATCCCTTTTTCCGAGCCTCCAGTTGCCAGCCTTCGTTTTTCCTCTCCTCGGCCAAAGTTCTCTCTTGCACCCCTGCAATCATTCACGGCCCACAATTACGGCCTCCAATGTCTGCAGCCTGCAAGTCCCTCTTGTCTCTCCTCACTTTTCGAGGAGAATAATTTTTTACAGTATTCGAATGCTGACATGTCAGAAAACTGTCTTACTCTCAATGTGTTCCGACCTTCTGGTGTTAACATCAACTCCCGTTTGCCCGTCATGGTTTGGATTTACGGGGGTGGTTTCTATAGTAAGTGGTGGATGCCCCATCGCAGAGTCCTGTAGCTCACATATGACAAATCAGGCGGTGGTTCTTCGTTGTATGATGGAGCTCCTTTCGTCAAACAATCAGTTATCCGTGTATGCACTTCATCGGAGTAGGAACGATCCTTCCCACTGAGGATCTCATTAACAGGGAACGCCAATCATTTTTGTTTCTATGAACTACCGCCTCGGGCCTCTTGGCTTCCCTCAGGGGCCTGAGGCTATGACGCGAGGTTCCCTCAACCTTGGCTTGCAGGACCAATGGGTAGCTCTTGAATGGGTGCAAAATAACATCGCATTCTTTGGTGGAGACCCAAGCAAGGTCTGTTAGCTTGCCCTCGCTTCCCCACAATCGGTAACATGCAGAACAAAGGTCACCGTTTTTGGGCAGAGCGCAGGGGCAGTATCCACTACGTATCACTACGTAAACGAGAATTTTACCAATGTGGCCAGAGCTGCTGTACGTACTTGTCTCTCTGTCAGAAATCCAATTCGTCAATTACTCAATGACCGTGATGTAGATCCTTCAATCGGGAACGGCATCTACCTTTCCTGTCTTCGATCCCTACCGTGCAACTCCTTCCTGGATGCTCTTCGCGAAGAACACACCGTCCTGCGCGACGGTCCCGCTAACTCCAAACAACACATTCTCTTGCCTGATGTCTGCCAGTTCATCTGATCTCCTCGCCGGAATGAATGCTGCAATGGCCATCGAATTATTCCCCTTTCGTCCTGTCTTCGACGGGCCCCAAGGGATTCTTCGCGAATCACCCGCGAAGCGACTGTCGGGTGGCGCGGGTAGACAAGTACCGTTTATGGCTGGCACGGTTCTCGACGAAGGTCTCTTCCTTTCATCTTGACTATCGCATGCTCACAACAGTATAGCAACGGTGTTCACTCCACAGGCGTTTCAAGACATGGATATCGCAACCTGGCTGAATGCCAACTATACGCCATCTCCGTCTGGACCTGATTCCCTCAGAGCTAGTTTGGACAATTTGATATCGCTCTATCCCAATGATCCCAGTGCTGGCTCGCCTTTTGGTACAGGAAACGAGACTTTTGGCACTGGCCCTGGATACAAGCGAGGAGCCGCGATTCGTACGGGATTTAACTCGCGCGTTACGACCCAGATTTGACCTTCCTATCGATTAGTTGGAGACATATTCTTTCAAGCCCCACGCCGCTTTTGGAGCCAAACAACTTCTGCACCGTCGTACTCTTACATCTTCACGGAACCCCAGCCTGGTGGCAACCCAGCTGCTGGAGTATACCATGGGAGCGAACTACCTTATCTCTTTGGTGACTTGGCTAAGAATGGGCCACCAAAGGCTGCCCAGCTGAGCCGTGTTATGCTGGATTATTGGATCTCATTCGCAGTCTCCCTTACTCCGAATGACGGGAGGGGAGCGACCCGTGTGTTCGGTATCGCTTCATGACTGACACTGTCCCTGATTCTGGCTTCCAGGACCTCTTTGGGGGACGTACGAAGAAACCAAGGTAAGATGCAGTGTATCTGTGATCATGGAAGTAATCCAAGCTTGTATAGGGAGTACTAGAGCTGAACGGTGATACCATTGGCCTCATTCCTGACGAAGGCCGGGCCATTTCTATAGACCTTATCATCAGAATGAGCGACATGTTGTCCTGGTGACCAGAGCCAGCTTATTGATTTTTCTGCAATCTCGGAACTTGTTTCCTAGCGGCGACTCGAGGCAGATATTATAATGCAGTACTCAAAGGTCAAAGTCGTCATCGTTGTCATCATGGCGATCCTGGCGTAGGCGAGTTCCGCGGGATACAACAGCTCGTGCATGGTTAACAACAGGCACGAAATGAGGATCTTTTTGGATAACACCTGGAACCTCAGGATTAAATCATGAACTCGGGAATTAGGAACACCCGAACCTGTGTGTTGCAGTCGGAGCTCCAGGGTGGCGGTGCTAAAACTATCTACGTTCCCAAGTTCTTCGAAGCCAATAATTCTGCTTGTGATGTTAAGATAAGAAGGGAAGTTGCTAGGCGCTGCACATGCCTGTCTTTTGAGATGCCTTTGATAAAGCATATAACGCAGGGTAAAACTTTGATTTCCAATTTTTCTACAAGGAAAGGCACGTTTTCTACAAAAACACGCAAGAACCTCGTATTAAAATACTTCGGGGCAAGTGCCTCGATTGGATGAATTAGATCCAGAGCTCTAGTGGTTACAGAGGGCCGACGTACTGCTAGGTGCTTGTCCATGATTTCACAGCGGTGAAAGTTGCTGTGGTAGAAATGAATGACGCATTGTGGCTCAGATCTGTCAATAGCCAACGTTAGGCTGGGAACAGGCTACATGTCGCGTGAGAGAACTTACGCACTCGTGCGGATAATTTCCTTCTCGTCGGTTAGCTCGGTGTATTTTCCGTGCATCTCTTCCCGCATCTGCTTCATACGTTCCATCCTATGCACCAAAGCAATTCAGAGTCAGTCAGTCAGAGATTCATGAAAATTATTTGGCAAAGCGCCAGAAAGTTTGGCGGTGACTTACTCGCGGCGCAGTTCTTTCAGGCCTTGTTCCCGCAGCGGCCCGTCATCGTTCTCTATTTCCGCCTCTAGTTCTGCAAACAACTCTTCCTCGTCAAGGGCGTCTGAGTCCAGGTCGGAGCGGGACACAGGAGCAGTGGAGGAAGACGCGACAAGCTGAGAAGTAAGATGGGCAACCTTCGCGTTCTGAGAGCGTAGACTACGTTCATGAAAACAAAACACTGAGATCTAAAAACGTCTCATGGAGAATATTATGTGAAGGCTTACTGTGTGGTGTCGTCGTCGCCCAACGTCGACATGATTTGGTGCAATGCAAGACGTCGATGAGCGAGCCCAGAGCTCGAAGCGTCTCGCGCAACAGCCGGGCCGAAATGTCGTTAGATGAACATCAACAGCGTCTGGGACACATCAAAGTACGTCCGGAAGAAGATGAGGACATGTGGCATTTATACAACCTCATTCAAGAGGTAAATCTTCTTCGTACCGCTCCTTCGCACGAAGATTCAGAAGTCAGAAATAGGGTGACAACGTGCGCGTGCCCGGCAATACGGTATGGATAGCAAATTCCCTTGCTATCGGCGTCCTGACTCTGTCTTATAGCCGTGTACAAAACGCTTCTGCATGGGCCCGTCGGATCCGCACCATGCTGACCCTCCAAGTGACTTGAATTGCTTTCACACCCCCGGTCACCGCAACCACCGCAGCTGGCGACTCACCCACTTCTGCGCTGTAGAACCACAGCGCCCTGCCGATCACGGGACGTGTTGTGGAGGAGAACGATCACGTCAAGATGGGCGCGTTCCACACCCTGGACATAGAGGCTAATCACTACTTCCGGATAGAGAAGCAGAGTGGGACAGCATATCGCTCGATCTGTCGAGGAGGTGTCGCAGCCTGGACACGGGGTGAAGGTTGGCACCATCGTCTGTGGCGAAGGTCAGGTCGAGCAGACTTCCTACCTCATCTTTCCTCATGTGGTTTGCGTGGATACTAATATCGAACTCCATTAAACAGGAATGGCGGCGTTTGTCTATTTTCACAGCACATATGCAACGGCGCAAGCGTGCCAGCTCTGCAACCGCTCGCGAATGGCTCGCACACTTCTGTGTTACGCTCTACTAGTCCTTCCTTCGGCACATCCCACTACTAATCCCACCCTTACCATTGCGAGCCCGGTGGGTACGCGGTGCCGTGTTCGATTATATTATGTCTGTGTCGCAAGGCATATCGCCGACATCGACGTCACTCGAGGTCTGGTCTGAATCGAGATGTGATATTTTGACCTTTTTTTATTCCTTGCATGATCTCCGAATCTTCTCCTTTAAATTTCAGGTCATTTTCGTTTCTATTTTTTCATTACTTCACTTTCATGTTCTCATCCTCCTTGGATTCGGTTCCCTCTTCTGCGCAGTTGTTGCTCGCTCTCCAAATGTACAATCGGAGGCACAACTATCATCGGAAAGCGTCTCCAGCGATCTTCTGTCCTGGACTTCTTCGGGGGTCATTCTCGTATTATCCTCCCATAAAATCTCTACCTCACAAGTCATCCAGGTATCCCTTTTGCTGAGCCTCCGATTGGCCCTCTTCGGTTTTCCTCTCCTCGGCCAAAGTTCTCTCTTGCACCCTTGCAATCATTCACGGCCATCGATTACGGTCTACAATGTCTACAGCCTGCAAGTCCCTCTCGTCTCTCCTCCACTTTTATAGCCCCAATAATTCTTCACAGTATTCGAGTGCTGACATGTCAGAAGATTGTCTTACACTCAACGTGTTCCGACCGTCCGATGTTAAGTTCAACTCCATTTTCCCGTGGTGGTCTGGATTTACGGGGGTGGTTTCACTTGTAAGTTAAGCGGTAGATGTCCCATGGTAGAATCCGTAGTTGAAGCCCACAAATCAGCCGGTAGCTCTTCGATGTATGATGGAGCTCCTTTCGTCGAACGATCAGTTACCGTGTATGCACGTCATCTGAGTAGGAGCGATCCTTCCCACTAAGGATCTCATTCACAGGAAACGCCAATCATTTTTGTTTCTATGAACTACCGCCTCGGGCCTCTTGGCTTCCCTCAGGGGCCTGAGGCTATGACGCGAGCTTCCCTCAACCTTGGCTTGCAGGACCAATGGGTAGCTCTTGAATGGGTGCGGAATAACATCGCGTCCTTTGGTGGCGACCCCAGCAAGGTCTGTTAGCTTGCCCTCGCTTCCCCACAATCGGTAACATGCAGAACAAAGGTCACCGTTTTGGGGAGAGCGCAGGGGCATTGTCCGCTTCTTTTCACCACCTAAACGAGAATTTTACCAATGTGGCCAGAGCTGCTGTACGTACTTGTCTCTGCTAGAAATCCATTTCGTCAATTACTCAATGACCGTGATGTAGATCCTTCAATCGGGAACGGCATCTACCCTTCCTGTCTTCGATCCTTACCGTGCAACTCCTTCCTGGATGCTCTTCGCGAAGAACACACCGTCCTGCGCGACGGTCCCGCTAACTCCAAACAACACATTCTCTGCCTGATGTCTGCCAGTTCATCTGATCTCCTCGCCGGAATGAATGCTGCAATGGCCATCGAATTATTCCCCTTTCGTCCTGTCCTCGACGGGCCCCATGGACTTATTCGCGAATCACCCGCGAAGCGACTGTCTGGTGGCGCGGGTAGACAAGTACCGTTTATGCTGGCACGGTTCTTGACGAAGGTCTCCTTTTTTCATTTTGATGACCGCATGCTCACAACAGTACAGGAACGGATTTCACTCCGCCGTCCCTTAAGACAATAAGATCGCAGCCTGGCTGAGCCCCTTCTATACGCCATCTCCGTCTGGACCTGATTCCCTCAGAGCTAGTTTGGACAATTTGATATCGCTCTATCCAATGATCCCACTGCTGGCTCGCCTTTTGGTACAGGAAACGAGACTTTTGGCACTGGCCTTGGATACAAGCGAGGAGCCGCGATTTGTACGGCATCTAACTGGCAATAGCGGCGCAGCATTGACTTTTTTATCGATTAGTTGGTGACATGTGCTTTCAAGCCCCACGCCGCTATTGGAGCCGAACAGCTCAAGCACTGTCGTACGCTTACATCTTCACGGAACCCAGTCGGGCGGCAATCCCGCTGCTGGAGTTTACCACGGGAGCGAACTACCTTATCTCTTTGGTGACGTAGCCGAGAATGGGCCACCAAAGACTACCCAGTTGAGCCGTTTATGTTGATTATTGGATCTCGTTCGCAGTCTCCCTTACTCCGAACGACGGGAAGGGAAGACCCGTATGTCTGATATCGCTTCATCACCGACACGGTCGCTGATTCTGGCTTCCAGGACCTCTTTGGGGGACGTACGAAGAATCCAAGGTGAGACGCAGTGTATCCATGATTGTGAAATGAAATAACCCAGGCTTGTATAGCAAATACTAGAGCTGAACAGTGACGGTATTGACCTCATTCCCGATAACTACCGGGCAAATCTATAGAGTTTATCACCAAAATGAGAACCACGTTGTCCTGGTGACTGGAGCCGGGTAGGTTAATATATCCGTAGCCTCGGAACATGCTTCCTAGCGGCGACCCGAGAAATATATGTTGTAGTACAGTACTCAATCGTCGAACTAGTCAAAGTCGTCATTATGACAATCCTGGCGTAGAAGAGTTCCGCGGGATTAAATCATGAACTTGGAATTTTAAGAAAAACCCGAACCTGAATGTAGTAGTCGAGGCTCCAAGGTGCTGCACATGCCTGTCTTTTGAGACGCCCTTGATAAAGCATATGACGCAGGGCAAAGCTTTGATATATTCCCAGTTTTTTCTACAAAGAAAGGCATAGTTTCAGTTAGACCCAGAGTTCAGTAATATATTGAATCAGGTCAATGCTGAATCCATTCAATTATCACATGAAAGTGGGCTGATTGAATGGAGGTGTACTACTCGGACTCCGAGTCAGGGATCAAGAACGCGGCACGCGATAAGAGAGACGCCTCATACGAGAACGTATTGGAAATCTTAAGTAGTCCGTTCGTAGCTGGTCAAAGTCAGTGGCTGGGAGATCGTACACGAGTCACGGTGATGTAAAGAATATCGCGTTGAGGACAGTGGCAGAGTCCTCGACTAAGTTATCTGTTTTGTCCGCTAAAATTCACAGCGGCGGAAGTTGCTGTGGTAGAAATGGATAATGCATAGTGGCTCAAATCTGTCGTTCCCGAGCACATGTCGCACGAAGAACTCACGACCCGTGCGGATGATTTCCTTCTCGTCGGTCAGTTCGGTGTATTTTCCGTGCATGTCCTCCCACATCTGCTTCACGCGTTCCCTTAGAGTCAGCCGTTAGCAAGCATTTGACACAGCACCAAAGAGTTCGCCGGTGACTTTCTCGCGCTGATGCCTTGTCCTCGCAGAGTGGGACGCGGAAACGGTGGAGGAGGACGCGACAAGCTGAGAAAATGAGCAACCCTCGTGTTCGGAGTACATAGACTATGTATAAAAAAACAGCTGAGCTATGTAAAGGCTTACTGTGTGGTGTGGTCGTCGCCGAATGTCAACATGGTTTGGTGCAGGACGTCGAGGAGGGGCGCCAGGCAGGCTCTCCAAACATCTCAGCAATAGCCGGGCCGGAATGGTTGAATGGTCACTTGAGGTCATTCAGCTACCAGTGGATCGTCATGAAGATTGTCAGTAAGCAGATTATCAAAGGCTCAGTGCGTATTCACATCGCGATGTAGCGCTAGGGTTGTCTTTGAACGGCGTCTAGGGACACATCAAACTACGTCCAGAAGAAGATGAGGACATGTGGCATTTATACAACCTCATTCAAGAGGTAAATCTTCTTCGTACCGCTCCTTCGCACGAAGATTCAGGGTCAGAAATAGGGTGACAACGTGCGCGCCCCGGCAATACGGTATGCGTTGCAAGTTCCCTTGCTCTGCGCGTCCTGACCCTATCTTATAGCCGTGTACAAAACGTTTCGGCGACTGGCTCGTCCGATTCGCACCGCGTCCGCACGACGCTGACCCTCCAAGTGACTCGTATAGCTTTCACACCCCCGGTCACCGCAACCACCGCAGCTGGCGATTCTTCCACTTCTGCGCCTGTAGAACCTACAGCGTCCCTGCAGATCATGGGACGTGTTGTGGAGGAGAACGATCACGTCAAGATGGGCGCGTTCCACACCCTGGACATAGAGGCCAATCGCGACGTTCGGATAGAGAAAGCAGAGTGGGACAGCATATCGCTTGAACGGGTCGAGGAGGCCTCGCAGCCTGGACGTGGGGCGGAGGTTGGTGCCGTCGTCTGTGGCGAAGGTCAGGTCCATCCCATTTTGCTTGTCCTTATACGGTTTGCGTGAGCACTAACACTGAACCCCTTTGAACAGGCACGGCAGCGTTTTGTCTGCTCTCACAACACATGACTGTCGTGTTGCAACGTATCGACGTGCCGGTCCCACGCAAGCGTGCCGGCTCTGCAACCGCTCACGAGAAGGGACTCGCACGATTCTATGATACGCTGTACCAGTCCTTCCTTCGGCATATCCCATATGCTAATCCCACGCTCCGCGCGATCATCATTGCGAGCCCTGGGTGGGTTCGCGATGCCGTGTTCGATTATATTATGGCACAAGCGACGCAGACGGGAAATAAGGTGTTGTTGGGCACGCGACAGAAATTCATGCGCGTACACGTGAACAGTCCACACGTGCATAGCTTGGTCGAGGTCCTGAAGAGCCCCGAAGTTCGTGTTTCTCGTCGGTTTACCTGGAAATGTCCCTCACCTTCTTCGCCCTTCGCCTTGTTCGTAGATAGTCTCCCAGCTAAAGGAGACCAAGTTTGCCAGGGAAGGCATCATGCTCGATAGGTACAACTAGTTACGCATGATCGGTGTCAGGCCGTCTTTTGATTTCCCCCTAGTTTCTTCAAGATGCTTGCCTCGGATGAGCAGCGAGCGTGGTATGGTCCAGATCATGTCGCTCTTGCAGTGGATCGGGGCGCTGTTGGCACTCTTCTTATCTCTGATGAGCTCTTTCGAGCTCACGACCCGGAAGTCAGGAAGAGATATGTTACAATCGTGGAGGACGTACGAGAGAAACGAGGAGAGGTCCTCATATTCTCTAGCATGCACGAGAGTGGACAGCGTGCGTATTCATACTCTCGATGACCTACTTCAGTTGATGGTTGTACTTGCAGAGCTCAATCAAATCACTGGTATCGCTGCCATCTTGACGTTCCCATTAGACATCGAAGTCGTTGAAGCAGAAGAGAGGGAAGCCAAGGAGGAAGAGGAAAGGCGAAAGAAAGAAGCAAATGAAGAAGTTTAACCTCACTGTTGCTTTGCATCAGTTGTATCTCTTGCATTCGCGCACTTACAGAATTAAGTTGTATTCCTCGCATCTCTTCTTCCATGACAATGGGTACAGACATACAGGATTTATTCACGCTCATGGTTTAAAAGTTTAAGCGCTGAAGGTAAGCATTCCATCCGGCTTCCTTGTATCTTTCCGCCTGCCTCTGGACCTCCCCAACAACCAAATTTCCAGGCTTACCGTAAATACCTCTTCCGACGATGATGATGTCACAACCACTTTCGGTGACGACCTGTTCCGGCGTACGATACTGTTGGCCCAGTCCATCTCCGGTAGTGTCCAATCCCACGCCGGGCGTCAAGATCAAAAAGTCTTCAGTTTCGTCCCGTTGTGTCCCTTCACGAATGCCAACACCTTCCATGCGACCCTGGGCGACGAACCCGATAACAAAGTCGCGCACGCCGCGCGCCATTCGGACCGCATCCTCGGTATACGCGTCGCGTGCCAGAGTACCTGCTGTCGACATCTCAGCGAGAAGGAGAAGGCCGCGACCCAGCGGTAGGCCGACTGTCGCCAACCCTTTGATTATGGATGGGCCAGGCACTGGATGTGCGTTGGTGATGTGTGCCCACGTCGCGATTTTGTGCACTCCAGACGAGTACTGCAGAGCGACGGTATTGCCTTGTGAACGTAGCAACTTTCAGCTCTCAGTCGTAGGGTGATAAAGTTTATGATTTACCAATGTCCGCGAACTTGCGATCCTCGAATAGTAGAAAGTCGTGCTTGGTGCTGAGCTCCTGTAAACGAGGGATGAGAGAAGGCTCAAAGTCCTCAATGATATCGATGTGTGTCTGGCTTCAAGATTGTCAGAATGTTTCTTTTTTTGGTTCCGAGACTCAGGCTTGCCTTGATGAGACAGACATATGGGCCGACAGTATCGACGATGGACAGAAAGTCTTTAGAAGATGTTACATCGACGCTGACACATAAGTTCGACTGCTTTCTCTCTACGGTTTCGAGGAGTGCCTTCGCAGCGGGATTTATGTGATGTTTTGCGCGGTCGGCATAAGTATTGAGATGGGCGGGCATCTTATCGCTAATCGCGGACTCGCTCAGTCGGCGCAATGTAACTGGGGAAAGGGCGGCCCGGCTTGTGTGCTCTCGTCTTCCTCAGGCTCTGATAACAAATGGCCCGGTTTTGCTCCGCGAGCGAGATCATGACCCTGGATGGCACCGCGGAGGCACCTCTGTCTAAAAGGCTCAAAGTTGGTGATACCACGGAGGAGCTGAACATTCAAGGTTCCACCTCTGACTCGCCGCAACCTCACTAGTGCGCCCGCGGCGACCAGCGTTGCGGTGGTTGAAAAGGAAACTATCCTGCCCCCAAGTCATTCTCTGCTCGGATCGGCCCCTCCTCTTCAGGATGAAAATGGTGCAATCATTCGTCTCATGGAATCCGACGTTGGTATCTCCGAGTACATCGCGAAGGACGTCCAAAAAATAGGTGGCATAATCAAACAGAGGTGCGCCATCGATTCTGCACGCCTTGAACGTTCATTGATTCTCTGAAGGTTCACTGACTTCCTAGTCAATGAAGTTGATCAGGATTATAATGTTGTTCACATCAAATCCCTGGGAATGCCTGAGCCTCCTGCCAAAAAGGCAAAGGACATTGAGAAAACAGAGGCTAACATGGACGCTCCTCCAGGCGAAATTCCTGAGATTTCAGAAAAAGTAGAGGCAGATCTTTGTTCCGAGGCGTCTTCCAGGACTCTTGATACAAGTGAGACACACCGAGCAAGCTTCTTCTGGTGTCCCCAAAGTGCCATGGCCGGAATCGTTTACGGCTCGTCTCGCTCCGTTCTTGTCCGCAGAGAAAATAGAAGAGCTCAAGAAGATGTTTCTTGAGGGACCCAACCCTCCGTTCGTAAGTGATGCAGGTTGGGCCGGCCGTCTGGTTACCAAGGCCGATGAGAGCGGGGCTTCCGATTCTGCCACTGTCAAGGAAGGTATGGAACCAAAGGCAAATGACGAGGAAGAAAGCAAGTAGCAAAAGGGGAAGAGATCGCGGCGGCAGGGGAGGCCGAGGAGGGCGCGGGGGGAAGCCCGTGCGCGAAGATCATCGCAAAATATTATCAGAGGTGCGTACTCTCCCAACTTTCTGAACTTATGTACCTTACAAACCCCTGTTCTACAGCCTATCGCTTCAAAACAAACACGCACCAACTTCCACCAAACTATACGCGAACTCTTTGGCGGGAAGTTGGACAGCGAGACTGACATGAACGAACTCGCAACCAGCAGTGATGGTTCGCGAATTGTTGTCCGTTGGGCGAGAAGAGGAAACGGAGGTGGGGGTGGAAGAGGAGGTAATCCAACCTTTTCGTGGGTCGAATGCCGCTAACGCAAGCACGCATAATAGGATCCCGTGGCGAGCGCGCTCCACGGGGCACCTACCCTCCATACATACATTTCACGCTTCAAAAAACAAACCGAGACACGCACGATGCCTTACAAAATCTATCCCGCACCTTACATGTCTCGGTCAAAGATCTTTCCACAGCTGGCACCAAAGATAAACGTGGGGTGACAGTGCAGCGTGTAGCACTACGACGCAGGGAGAAGACAGTGGAGGATGCCTGGAAACTCGCTAATGGTGTACCTACGAAGCGTAGTGCCGATGACGCAATCCGCGAAAGAGGAGAGCGCGGGGTAAGGATAGCGGATCTTACGTATCGAAAGGCGGCGCTCGAGCTTGGGATGCTGAAGGGTAATGCCTTTGTGATCACTTTAAGGTGAACATGCCGCTAGCTGCTGTGGCGTGCTTATCTCAATTACCAAAAGAAACGTACAAGTCGATTCCATTGAAACAATCGACCAGGCTATGAACTCCATCAAGGAGCGTGGCTTTATCAATTATTACGGTAAGACTTCATTGGCAGTTGTGCATAAACCTGGCCTTTTAATATCCCGAACTCAGGTATGCAGCGCTTTGGCACGGCTGCAATCCCTACGCACTCCATCGGTCTCGCTTTACTCAAATCCGATTGGCACCTCGCCGTTTCTTTGATACTTCGACCTCGCCCCGGCGAGCATCCGGATGTGCTCGCGGCTCGACGTGCGTGGCTCGATGATGGCGATCTTGACAAAGCTCTCGAGCTCCTTCCACGAAGAGTAGTGGCAGAACGATGCATTCTGGAGAGCTACAAGAAACAGCGGGGGGATACGCGCAATGCTCTTGGTACTTTGTCTACGGCACGTGTTCTGGTTATTGTGACTGCTCGGCGAGAACTCATCTAAAGTATCGCGGCCGACAGATCCCAAGGAACCTAAGGTTGATGTACGTTCATGCATACCAATCGTATGTATGGAATGCGATCGTTTCCGAGCGCATCAAGACATGGGGCGCAGACAAACCGGTTCCTGGAGACCTTGTTCTCGAATCCGGGACAGTAGAGCAGGCTGAGGTTGCGGACGGCATGGATGTCGACGATGGCGATGCTAACATACAACCTGGTGCGGATGTAGGTCCGTGGTCACCTCCGACTGTTTCTTGGTCTTATTATATCCCCCACTCTAGAGGAATCCTCTTCGGGGCACAAAAACAATAAGAAACCCTGGCAAGCGCCACGCGTGAAAACACTTACTGAAGAAGACGTTGACAAGTACTCAATATTTGATGTTGTCATGCCACTACCAGGCAACGATGTTGCTTTCCCTGGGGGCGACTTGGGCGAGAAGTACAGAGAGTACCTCATCAGGGATGGGCTGGATCCAGACAACTTCCAACGGCCTCAAAAGTGAGATTGGTATTTTGTTGGAGATGCACCGTTCTTCATGGTCATATTATTGCAGGGACTACACGCTCGGTGGTTCCTATCGCAACATTTACATCTGCCAAAGGAACTGTCATGGTCTGTGCTACGATATACAGATCCAGACGTTCCGCTGGCGCAGTCGGATGAGGATCGTTTGCTAGGCTATGATTCCCCTGCACCTGCCCTTGACGGTCGATTTCTCGCCCTTCAGATTCGGCTCATCTTGGGAACTGCTGCTTATGCAACCATGGCACTACGGGAGGTAACCAAGACCGACACCAGCTCACAGTTTCAAAGCAACCTTACTCAGGTGTCGGAGGACCAACACTTCAAAGGCATGGATCGCGGCGATCACCAATGCGCTGATTGAGGCACAGAGGGGATAAAATACACGTAGTAGATTAGGCAAGTGACAAAAGAACCCGTCCTGGCTGAATTCATGGAATTAGACGCGAGGCACTCATAAGCTGGTATGGGTGGAAGTTTTTCCGTCAAACGTCGGAAGAACCGGCAATCGAATGAGCCGAGAATGCTGATAGACGTTCTCCCAAGTCCGTTCTAGTCCCAGAGGGTTGACCAGAGGTGCCGGTTTATCATGCACCATGCTGCAACGCCGAGCCCCCCGAGTTCCGTTCATCTCCTACCGATTCGGGTGATGTTACTAGTATGGTCGTGGGATTCCCAATCTTTTCAATGCGCCATGTTCTCAAAGCTGCCAGAATTCCGCCGTTCGGCGCTTAGAAGGCTTCGAATGTGCCTACGTGAACACAGGGAGCTGCTCCCGGATGAGGCGATCGATCCTCAATCTGGGAAAGGTATAGATCCCTACTGATAAATTCTCAGGCAGGGTGAACTTTCGAAAATCTCCGCTCAGCGGCGTCAATGTCAAAATGGACGCGTCCGTGCGATTGGCGTGCGCGTGAAATTTCTGATCAAGTTGTCACTGCCTAAGCAAGCTCCTTGACAAGACGATGTGCTGTCCAAGATCCTCTCAGCCTCCATTCTCCGTATGCTCCTTCGCTCTTCCTTCGCGACGCGACGACCTCTGTTTCTGCCTTCCCGCTTCAAACATATTGCCTTGCCTCCTCGTTCTGAAACTACAGTTCTATTTCGCGACAAGCCTCTTTTCGACTTGACTCTGGCGTTCCCATATATTTTTTTGGGTTGCATGCTTTCTATCGTAGAACACGCGGTGATCGGATTGATTTAATTGTGTGCCAGTATAACAGATGCGCTGGGCCTGGAAAGTCAAATAGGGGATGTGACAGTGTCAGAAAAATTTACAGTGTGTTTTGAGATGAGAACCCATCACATGTGAACGGTTTTTTTCACCATTTCGTCACCGTGTTGTTGAAACCTTGTCAAATCTAGTTAGAGCTACGTTTCTTCCGTACGCCTTCTAAGACGCTGTGCCATTTCCCACAATTATAAACCATTCATTGATCGACAATCAACGGCAATATAGGCCAATTTGATCGAGACATTCACAGAGAATGGGAAGGCTTTCCGACATGCGACATCAGACGAAGCACCGCCTCTTAATATTCATCTCCGCGCCGGGGCCAATTAGCAAAATGACAAGCTGGAGACTTCCGTTGTCCAACGACTCCCTCCCGAATCATATAACTTCACAAATGAACAGCTCCGCTCCCCTCCATTGGGTAATGCAGACTACCTGGCACCCGTGCCAGACGGTGTTTATTTTTTCATGGTCACGGCGTTCACCACCCATGTGTCCCTATTCCCAGTCCTTAACGCCCTCGTTCCCACGAGGCATTCAACGTTCTTACACTGTCATTTAACAGCACCTCTTGGTGGTATCTTCTGGCACCATAGATTAGGTATAAGAGAAAGCGAAATGGCTGGCATAATGAACCATCGTCCCGCACATTTTTTTGCGTTTTACTCGGCCTTACCTTGCAAGAAGCTATGCAGTTTAATGAGGAAGCTTCTTCCACCTCTGAGGCTTCGTTTATCCACAGCTCCCATCAGGTTCAGGTAAGCACAAGTCTCCGTGACACTGTTGTTTGTATTCTTACGTCCTACACACGTCCTTCCACACGCTTCTCCCCGGGCGACCTGCATCCCCCAGCTAGCACCATTCGTCTGTCCGGTATGCCAGAGACGGTGTGGGCGCCGACAGGAACTGAAACGTCACCTATTCTCGTTTCATCTTCCTTTCTGGATCTTCTGCCCTTATTTCGTTGCCCGTGGAGGGGTCACCGCGTAGAGGATCTAAGAACACACTTGGATCATCAGCAATGCGGTCCTGAACCCAATCGGAGGCAGTACGAGATCTATGACAGCGATCTCGTTGCAGGCTGGATCCTCGACGGTGACGCATCTGTTGAGATAGCGGCGGATTATGCACTTGATTTTGTCCGACAAAGAGCCTGGGAACTACAGATGACTGAAGAGTGGGAAAATCTCTGGGGCCATTAGAGGGGTAAGTTCGTCACGTCAAAGCAACGAATAAGGCTAATTTTATTGTCAGTTCAATGAGACCTCATGGAATGCGCACTTAGTCCTGGCCCTCTACTACATCATCCCCGTTTCCCCACCTCGTCTTATGTCCTTCACTCTGAGCCCTCCCCTTTAGTTGATGTTCCATGTTTCTATCCCTGATTCATTTCTTACTGATTTACCCGATTTACCTGTTATATATACCAGTTTCCGGTTACTCGACAATTGAACCTCGTAACCGATGTTATTGTGGGGATGGATCTCCATGTTGTGAATATGGGCCTGTGCGGCCGCTGTACACGCGGAAATCGAGTGCGCGCGTCATAAAGCGTCTCAGGTCTCTTCGAAGTCACCTGCGATCTTCGCCATCTATCTCCAAATGGGTTTATGGCGTTGACATATCATGATGGTATGTTACTTGCATGTCGCAATCTCACCAGGCGCTTCCAGCTGAAACCGTGAACGCGGGGGGACCCGCTTCTGCCCTGTTGGTGAAACCAACTATGCTATGCCCATTGCTTTCTCAGTGGCCCAAAAGTTATCAACATCCTACAGGTCGTGCACGTGTTTCAGTTCGTATTTGGCATGTCAAGCGGTTCAGAGCGCGGGAGTCACATGTTCATAACGCTTGTGTTCCATATCACATTGCTGACGAACGGCGCATCCCCTCTGTCGGAATCCAGTTGCCGTTCAACCCGTCTTTGTTCAGTCCCACGGGCCCATCGTAGATCTATGGCAGCTTAAACACCTCCGTTAGCCGCTCAACTTTCCGATC
The DNA here is from genome assembly GCA_022376515.1 of Lactifluus volemus. Lineage (NCBI taxonomy): Eukaryota > Fungi > Basidiomycota > Agaricomycetes > Russulales > Russulaceae > Lactifluus > Lactifluus volemus. Next base: position 762,683 of record WTXI01000006.1, on the reverse strand, counting down.
ATTCGAACCCACCGGCCCTATGTCTTTTCCAGCCCCATTCCGAGAAAAATCCCAGTCCTGGACAGGGACCGGTACACAGGTTGTTTTCTATTGCAAGCACGGACAATTTGACGAGTTTGGCTGCGAAAAGTCAACACGTTTCATCGGTCCATTACTTCCGCCGACAATACCTCATACCCCAATTATCCTATTCCATTCAGGATGACCGGAAGACCGTCAGCTGATCTTAATGACTATTATTTTGCAGTCGCTGACGAACTTACTGATGCTACCCATGTTGCATATCCAGCTAGAGAGAGTACCCTGTTTATAGGCCTTTTCCCCAGCTCCGCGGTAAATGAACGGATACCAACATGCGGAGTAGCATACTGTACGTTATGCCATGGCGCGCTTCCTACACTGCACACAGCAGCTTGAGGCTGCGCTTCCATTGCTTGTCTGGCCCTTCGCTCCGTTCCTATGTACTCTCCGGTCATGTGCACGGACAAAGACACTGCGGCGATGTACTGTCCTATGTGCGCTGCTATGAGAAGGTTATTGCTCGTGGCACAAGGCACATGGGCTCTAGGTACGTGGACCATTTCTGGTGATGCATGTCAACCCCTTCACTCTCCTAATACACTTTAGACCAGACTGATATGGTCACCACCCCTCTTGTCACTGTGATGTGATGTGAGTCGATAAACCCATATACTGCCATGCCATCTCACCGGTCCCCTCATTTCCGTCTGTCTCCCCCGTGCGCTCCATCAGACACACCCTCTCCTACTTCCTGTGGGCTTCTCAACCGTCTCATTGGCCTAGTCTCGCTTTTCCGCTCTGCACGTACTTCTGTCTGTGCTTCTGCTGCACGTGCGCTTAACTTCTGAGGCTTCGGTACTTCCCTCAGGCTCCCCCATCTCACACCTCTCTGTATACATACATCTATCAGAAGCAAAATAGTAAGAATAGGAGAAAAAAGGGCCGTCAATATGCCATGGGCAGCCCTAAGGGGGATCAATATTCTAACGAACAGCCAGGGGCCGCAGAATCAGAGGAGAGGAACGGGGAGTGGTCATCAGGGCCCATCTTGGACGTTAAATTTTTGAATACGCTACAGACACCGATTGGGGTATTTGCCTACCTCGCTCCCAGCCTCCCACCCACAGTTGTCACCTCCATTCACTCGCTAGCCAACCCCCGACCACTCTTCACGTGCCTGGATTTCTCTTCCGAACTACCACCTACACGATGTGATGCACACAAAACCCAGGAACCCCTATCTTCGACTACGACACTGCCATTGAACAATACAATACAACACTTGGCGACGGGGTCTCCATCGGCGTCATGTCGGCGTTATGTTCAATCCCCGGAAACCCGTTGGTTCTGATTATTTGGACATTGCCCCAGCAGGATTGACGCTTTTTAACGGAGTGGGCGCTGAGAAACTCAGCCTGAAACCGGGTTTAGAGTCCTCACCTTGTCCAACTCTCCTCAAACGGGCGCATGATTTCCGCAGGGTCCTGGTATCTTTGTTGCAGTGGCAATGGGCTAAGACGCTCGAAACTTCAATGATTATTGAAGGTCAGGCTGGTCAGTGCTAGTCCGTGATCGTGTCACGAAACGTCCTGCTGCCGCAACTCGGAGCCTGTCTCTCTTCTTTTAATCCAGCCAACGCAAATTTCCCCCCATGCTTCAATTTCTCCCCCACATCCAGTTACGCGTCTTGTAAGTCTAGGTTGTTTGGATTGGCGATGGGTTTAAACTGCTTATGTGTGACACAGCACAGCGTGATTGATGGACGGAGATAATCTACTTTTAGCCTGCAAGTTCTTCACATGCGCTGTGGCAACATCTATGTTGGTGTGAGAAGGGCGCATGGTGTATATTACGCTGAAACACGACTCGTTGGTGAGGTGTAAGCATATATTCTCGGATGAAGTTGTTGTGTGGGGCTTCTCCCAGTCAGCAATGGCATTCTCCGATGATATTTTTTCAGAAAGAGGACTCGAGTCGGAGTCCTCTTCTGAACAAATATCATTACGTCGTGTCTATGGAGCTCAGGGGAGTGCCAGCGGTCGTTTACTGTTCGATATGGTATCACTGTAGTGCCGTACTGTATCAGACTGTCACTGCATAGGTTCCATCTGTTGCAAGGGCGTCAGCCTGAGTGAAGGTCACCACGGAGATGGATACGGGTCAGATCGGTCGATTAATGCTGGCGTGGACGCATGCATGCCCCAGATTACCAGGGGAGGAAAATTCTGTCAGAAGACATTTCGTGAGAGAAATCAGGGGTAATCAGAAAACTAATGTTCCGTTCGCCTCATTTTTTTTTTTTTGAGTCAGCATTTTTATTCCACAAAAATTTACGACGAAGACACAGTCTCTATATCTACAGGAGCGAAGGAGGCGTGGTGGGCTGTGCAGTGGCATGAATCAGGTATACTAGACGGGGTGGAGCGGAGCGCCATAAGAGGCGAGGCATATGCCTACTAGAGGGGTGTTGTACTAGGTGGGGGAATAGGCTGTCCTGGATCCCATACTTGTCTCGGGCGCATGCACACGTTAAGGAAGCGGACCCTCCTTGGGAAGTGCCTAGGTCGGCGGGAGTGTTGTTCGCCTTTGTTAGACGCCTATGCACGTCCCGGAGACGTGTCTCCGGCCCGGGGTCTCCCAAAGTCCTCATGCACCTTTTTTTTTTTGCTTTCGTTCCCTGTATATTTTTCAGTCCGTATGTGACAAAATAACAAACCACATATCGGGGATAACGGGTTAGTATGTAAACCGAAGTTTCTCTCCTGTGTCATCGTGATCATGATTGAGACGAGGATTGTCACTTTCGACGTTGCATGAAAGTTACATCACTTCAAGTGCTGTATTGAGCAACCCAGATTAATTAACGACATCTGTATGCAGAGCTGTTTCAAGTTCAAAGTTCATGTGCCTGTTGACGATCATGTGTGAAAAAGTAACACGTATGTCTCACCCTGTTCAATTGAATTGACTGAAATTTCTTCACTGATGGGAGTAAATTGGATCTTCAGTAGCAATCTAGATCCCCCTTTCAGCTACTAGTATATCCGATATCAGTCTTCTGTCCGAACAAGTCTAATGCCGAAATTTTCGATTCCTTTCCTCTAGAAAATCTTCTACTAGGCAGGTTCTAGTAACTATTTGTGGATGGACTGAAAGGTAAACCACGATGTCGGTATACTACGTCCAAGTCAACCTCAATCCAAACCTGGCTAGCCATGTCCGAATCGGTCCCTTGTGGATTCCGGGGAAAGAGTTCTGATCATTCGGAATAAAAAAGCCCGAGGGTCTTGTCATGCACTCAGATTTCCACGTGAACCCTTGATTCATATTCAAATTGGCACGCCGCTCCAAGAGCCGCCTTCTCGGTTATCCAAGGCTTACATGGTCATCACAGGGTCAATGCCCTCAGTCACAGACTTGTCGAATCACCTCAAGATAAGATCTGAACAAGAGTACGCAAGACACCGCATCAATTATTCTGGAACTCCGAGTCTTCGACCCAAACTCGGATCGGTACCGCACATCATGCATCATTCGTTGTACAGTCGCGCCGTCACAATTCTCATTGGGTTGTTCTCCCAACTTGAATTTTGACCGTACAATTCCGTCTGACGTTATCTGTTAGTGCATGGAAAGGTGGTGAGCGGCCAACAGAAGGATACAACACACGAAAACGTTATTTAAGTTGATATGGCACCACTCGGCCAGAGGGGCTGACTCCACGCAACTCAACTGCATGGTATGTCATTTCCGCATTGAAGAGAAGACGCAGTTCTTCGTGTCTGCCATCGACGTACACCACATCGACGACTTGAACTGGGAATCTTCAAGTCGTCCATGAACGGGACTCTCCCCTGACGTTTTCCAAAACTCTTGGCTGTCAATTTACGCACCCAACTGGCTCCCCGCTCTATCCGATAGCCTTAAGAAAAAATTATTCCCTTCGCTGACTGCATGTCCTGCCAAGCTCCCGGTCTCTGTCCTCACACTGGACTCCTCGCCATAGCACCGCCTATCCTAAGCTTGTACGTATACGTAAATCATGATCTATTCCGCATTTTCGCGCGACAACGCAAATCTCGATGAGACCATTCCCCTCTCGGTACTATTATCCGTCTTGACCCAGCAACAATCTAATAGAGGACTAACGGGCGCGGGTCTTGTCTGCACCTATCTTTCAGCCTGCCTCATCTGTTCTTCTTTGACATCAGAGAAAAGCGGGTGCAACCTTAGTTGCCCATACGTAGCCCAGTTTCCCTATATGAACAACTACGAGCTACCTATAGCTATGGCCTTCTGTAACCTTTATGGCATGAATAAGCGCACTGTCCGGTCTGTGGGAACGGTTAGTCGGTCTGTCTCGCGATGCCATAACAGGTGATTCACTTTAGATCGGGTCGCAATATAAAACAACTGAAAAGGCTGGTATATGAATTCTCGTCCTGCACCATTCTCTCTATTACGGTCCTCAGTCATCCTCACAAGAAGACATGCCATTTATCTGGGACATTCAGACCAGCGCTGAGGCTTCCTCTAGCCACAACTCGCATCAGATGCAGGTAGGGCAGTTCTCATTTATGAATGCATTTCTTACAATCGTTCCACAGGCTTTCTGCATCTCTAACTCACAGCAACCACTTCTCTGTCCGGAATGCCAGAGGCCGTGTGGACGCCGACAGGAGCTCAAACGCCACCTGCTCTCGTTTCATCTCCCTTTCTGGATCTTCTGCCCCTATTCACGTTGCCCGTGGAGGGGTCACCGTGTAGAAGGCCTCAAGACACACCTATGTCATCAGAAATGCGGTCCTGAACCCAACCGGAAGCAGTACGAGATCTATGACAGTGATCTCGTTGTAGGCTGGATTCTCGACAATGGCACATCTGTTAAGGTAGCAGCGGACTGTGCGCTCGCGTTCGTCCAAGGAAAGGCCTGGGAACTACAGATGATGGAAGAGTGGGTGAACCTGTGGGGAAATTAGAAGGGGGACCTCATCGTATCGAAACAACGAACGACGACGCTAATTCTTTCAGCCTCCTCAGGATGAAGGAATCGAACCTCATGACATGCAGGGTATATAGTCCTCTAGCACTACCACTCCCATCACCCCAGGCTCACCACTTGCTCTAATTCCCCTCGCACTGTATACTTCCCCCCTCTGTAAATGTTCCATTCTTCGGCATGCCCTTACTAACCATATATATATATTGCATGTTCAAGTTGCTGTTCGCTGTAGTTGAATCTCTTAGCTACATAAAGTTTCTTCTACACTAAATCGCCTTCAAGTTTCGACCATCGTCATCTATCTTCGACTCGGAAGGGGTCTATGGTGATGAGATGTTGTATGTTTTTTAAATCTGCATTTATATCCCGCAACACGTAGCTAAGACAAAGACGTGGTCCCGGGTGAGTGGGATTGGAACAGGCGGCTGAGGGAAGACGAGGGAGTAACGTTACACTGGACGATTTCGTGGCTGGGGGATATATATATCTGATGTGTACTACAGTCGGTGGAGGGTACACTAATCTACGGGTGGTTCAAGTTATTCTGCCTCCTCCTGCGAGTTGGGTTGACCTGGGTCCCATACTTGTCTTGGGAGCATGCAGGCACGGATAGACTTGATGAAGTGGGTATCATGACTTCGCCTCCCTGGGCTGTGCTAAGGGTGGTCGACCGGTTGGAGGTTGTCGCGCCGAGCTTTGGCGTAAAGCGGGCAGTTGGCGATGATGTCCGACGGTTGGGGCGAGGGCTCCGCATGGGCAGTTGATGTGCAGCAGGAAATCGGGTCGGAACCTTGGTGTAGGAACCGATACATGAGAGACAAGTTGTATCAGCGAGAAGCGCATAGCGGTGTCACGGTAGAGAGGCTACCGCCGGATCGTAGTACCACCTGGCTGCAAAGTACAAGTCTATTTCCTCCTGAGACCTAATGTCCCTTGCCCTACGAAATCTTTTCGGGTGCCGCAAATGCGGTTCCGTGATGGGGATAGGCAGGAACGGGGCATCGCCATATGTTGGGTGTGGGTCACATGTTGTATGTTTTCACCAGGCACTTGCGGTCCGAAAACCTTAACGTACGTCTTGCCGTGACAGTCTCTGTCTGATTTGTGCTCAGGCTGATGATGTATGGTACGCTCAATTCACCCATAACGGCTTCCTCATGGAGATGATAATATGAAAACAAAAATTTCATCCTGAAGGTAAGGCCAATTGGCTGTATCACGGTGAGGGCCATTCCCCCACAAGTTTCGTCCTATTCTCGACATCCCGATGTGTCCACCAAACACCAAAGAGCCGTGTCCAAGTCGCACTGCTAATTAGAATACTAGTAATTATGTCAAATTATGTCAAATTAGCAGGTGAGATTGTTTTCTTGATGACGGTTGACCTGCCATTGGACGCACACTATATCATTCCGGTCACTGTTCTCGTGTGCTTGCATCCGTAACGGTGACACTCTGTTGACACGATCTGTCCACGTTGTCAACTTGAAGCGCACCTCATTACTCCCGCTTGGCGACTCTTCTGGCACCTCTCATCCTCACTTTCCCCACTTATCGAGCAAATTATCTTTCTGTGATGATTATAGCCCAAATTTCCACCTCCGCCGACAGCTCCCACCATGCGCTCATATAACTGTACGTTATGACACGCCTCCCACAGTGCTCGCTACCGCTTGTTGTGCCGTCATCGGCAATCTAGCTTGTTCCGCCCATCTGCTCCCCGGTGTACTGTACCACCATCACCGCCTCTCTTGTCACCGTGTGCTAGGCTCCATGCCTCCCCCCCCTATCTCCGCCTTCTCCGTGCACCCTTTCAGGCTTGTCCTCTCCTGATTTGTGCAGCTTTCACGACGTTATCTTTTAAGCGATATTATAAGAACAGGGCAGCAAAAAGGGTTGTCCTTATGTGAAAATCGCCGCAACGGGAATGTGTGCCTTAGCCGAGGCAGGCCGGAACCACCGCCGGGTCAATGGGTCATAGGAGAAGACGGATCAGGGATTCCTACGAAAGGGCCCCCAGCCCAACACAAGACGTTGGGCGTAAAGTGTGGTACAGACACCAATGGGGTTATTATCTATCATAGTATATTATCCCAACTAGTTCTAGTTTCCCCTTGCGTGCAACCCTACTAGGCTACCCCCCTTCTCGTCTCCCATCTCTTTGTGTGCCTGGATTTCTCTTTCGAACTACCACCTAGATGTGATGCACACGAAACCCGAGGACCCTTGCCTTACGGCTCAGCCGCCTCCCTCGCCGCCGCGTCGGTTTTAGCTCGAAGTGGCACGCACGCACCCCGTATGTGGACGTACTCGTTCCGTAATGGGAGGCCCCGGCAACCCGCTGGTTTACGGTTATTTTCTCTTGGAAAATTTGTCTTACTGTACTGTAATGATTGCCCTATTTGTGTTTCTCCGCGGGCCCGGTTGTACTAGTAACTTATTTGTTGCAGTGGCTGTAAGACCCTCAAAACCTCACTTGCCTGGTCGGTGCTAGCGCGTGTTCGTGTAATGAAACATGCTGCTGTGGTTTTTTTTTTTCTTTTCTTCCCAACACGTTTCTTCGCCCCTGCTTCTGTCACCCATCCGTTTACGCTTCAGCCCTGATTTACGCGCGCAAGCATATCATGATACTGACCGCCGCGTTCATCGGATACCACGCAAAGAGAATACTAGGAGTAGCTCAGGTGCGACGCAACTCAGACTCAGTACTAGTGCCCTCAATACTGAATACTGTGTACTGTACGAAAGCATTACTATAACCATACCATCTGCCCCATCCGGGCTATGGTTCATTAACGTTCATTTCCCGCGTGCATATTGCCCATGGGTTACTCATGAACGTAAGTCCACGTCGCTTGGATCGGCTTCAATGGCCATAGGCATCAAACGACAAGCCATGAAAACTTGTTCAGCCACAGCAACCCGAAACTCATCTAATAAAATTACACGTGTGCTATACGTCTTGCTTACAGTCCAAACACCGACAGACCTTCCGAACTTTTGATGAAACTACGTAACCTGTGGTAACGTCTAGGTTGGCGACGGAGGGCCGCGTCATGATGGCTTAAGTTTAGGCAGGAACACGACTCGTTGCTGAGACGTAGGCATATCTCCTACTGTAATCATAGCCCTGTCGCAATCGCGAGTCGTGGTGTGACCTGTCGATGGCCTCAGGCGCAGTCGCTGCGGAACATCCAAGTAGTAGCACCGCACGCCAAGCCTGTATATGGACACTGGTATGTGCCTATCAGACTCAAGAGAAACCACCACTGCGGCGCAGTGGCGTTCACTGTTCGATTTAGCATGGCTGTGCTGAAACCTACGTGGGGACGTAGATGATTCGATCAGGACATCCGTGAGAAAACCGTTGTTGTGGCTCGGAAAAGACCGTAGGTTAGCCAGACCCAGACAACGACAAGCAGTTCAAGTTCAGGACAGGACAGTACGACATAGAACACAGCTGAAAATATAGCTTAATTTTCCGGAATCACATCGGCCTCAACTGAACACATGGGCAAGGTCGAAACCGTCGTTTTTGTCTCTTTGATCCTGGACCTTTTCGGTAAGTTATTTTAGTGGTCCCGTTTTTCTAGTTTCCGACGGGAAGGGAATATGTAGCGTTCACTATTCCGCTCCCGCTTTTCCCCCGCCTCATTGAATGGTACACTCAGGTATGTACTCAGAAAATCCAGTCTCTATGATCTCACACTCACACAAATCAACTCAGAGGGAGGCATCGGTTCCTCACGGCTTTTTGTCAAGGACGTTATGGGCAGTGTCTACAATTCGCGGGCAGTTCTATAACCCATCTCACAACTCAAAGAGATGGGATATCGTCCTTCTTGGTAGGCTTATCTATAGCTCGTTCGTTTAATGCAAGCTTACACAAAACGTACAAAGGCGGGCTCATGGGCTCTGTATTCTCGTGAGCAGAACGGCCTCCATCGGTGTTCGACACATCTATCTCAGCTGCGCCATCAGAACACTTCAGTTCCTGGTTTCTCCCTACATTGGGTCTCTCTCCGACAAGTATGGCCGCAAAAAGATTCTCTTAATCTCCATGGTTGGCAATATCCTCTCTGCCCTGGTGTACGTGTGAAAATACATTTCCAGGGGGCGTTGATACTGATCTGCTTGTTCCTATAGATGGATATGGAGTACAACTTTCGCATCGTACATGCTGTCGCGTGTGATAGGAGGGCTGAGTGAAGGCAATGTCCAACTGGCGATGTACGTCATCTTAAAAATTTGAACGATGTTAGTAGGCCCATCTCGGTTCTATCCAGTGCGATTCTCTCCGATATCACAACACCTGCCAACCGCGCAAAGGCCCTTGCCCATGTAGGCATCGCTTTCGCCATATGCTTCTGCATCGGACCGCCCATTGGCGCTTACTTTGCCTCCGGACCCGTGGCACTCGGGCAGGTCCTGGGCATGGAGCTGAATATCTATGCCGTTCCAGCAATTCTCACGCTAGTCTTGCTCGTGGCGGAGACTCTTTTCCTCGGGGTCGCGTTGCCAGAGACGCTAGGGAAGAAGCTCGGTCGACATGGCTCGGAAAAGGCCGGAGAACACTCAACAACCGACCATCGGGCGAGTGATGGCGGTGATGGCGTCCCGGTCCGTCCAGCTGAACAGCGGATCAAGATGCTCAAGACTCTCCGCATGCTCCATTTTCTCTTCCTTATAATCTTCTCTGGCATCGAGTTCACGCTCACGTTTCTTACCTTTGACCGTACGTGAAATACAACCCTCATCAGATACGCGTTCATCCCCTCCTCCCACAGTATTTGACTGGGGCAACACTCAGAACGGCAAGTTGATCGGCGGCATAGGAATCGTGTCCGCAGTCCTACAAGGTGGCTACGTCCGACGTTCTCTCACGCGAGTCGGAGAGCTCAAGATGGCCCGTCGAGGCGCGTCCAGCTGCGCCATCGGTCTCGTCGCCCTCGCCCTCCTTCCTCATTTTACTCTCACTCGTCCCGGCCTCGCGGTCCGACTCCTGCAAGCCGCCGCGATCTGCATGGGATTTACTTCCGCGACGGTCGTCAATGCCCTGACGGCACATGCGTCATTGCAGTGTGATGAGGCGCCGGAGGAAGCCGCAGCCGCGGAGAGCACTGTCGACCTCGACCGCCCGGAACTTGCAAAGGGCCGGGCTCTAGGGCGTTTCCGCTCATCCGGTCAACTCGGACGGGCTCTAGGGCCGTTGTTGGGTAACGAAAAAAATGTTCAATTGTCGGGTTGCTGCCATACTGACCTTTTGAGTTTGTAGCTTGCGCAGCTTATTGGACGTTTGGCCCCTCTATCACTTACGCAGCCGCTGCTGTCGCCATGGGTAGCCTCTCGTTTCATATGCGAAGAGTTCTGCGTAAATCGGCTTTCAAAACAGCTTGATCAATCATCGTATCACGCACACTCACATGCCGACTCTTCAAGATGAAAACTTTAGAATTCTTCTATTTACCCTAAAAATAATACCGTCATGGCCTTCACCGTCAGGTTGTATTCCAGAACTTGGCCTAGTCAGACTACAAGATGTAAAATAGAAAGCAAAAGACCGTATGCGTCGTTGCGGGACACGAAACGGCTTTAATGGCGTATAGCAAGATAAACAAAAGTGGTATGATGTTCGCGCCGTTGAGGCATGAGCGAGTGGATAAATTACCGCGAGGTCATGACGCTGGGATCTCGAAGGTATATGTGGATAGATGGAGAATGATAAAGCATGCACAACAGCAAACTATGACACAATGGCTTGGCTTATGATAGCCTAGGGTGTGGTCGTCGTGTACCGCTGGAATCAGCATTTCCTGCGGTCGTGCGTGAAGGTGTTGCGACGACCACGTCGTCATATGACGGAGGGGTCGAGCCCGCGGATCTTGCTCCATCCCTGGAGTGGCTGAAGCCCGCTTCATGGTCAGCGAGTGATGGATGCTTATCAGGCCGATATATTGAACGCTGAGACAGCGACAGTGATCGCGGTGTGAATGGCGGATGCGAACTTGTATCGTCGTTAGGAAGCGCAACGCCCCCGGAAGATGAACTGAACGCAGGGAGGAAAAACATTACCCCCCGACGCCGGCGGGTTGGATGTGATGATTGTGAAGAGCCAAGGAGCGATGCGACGCGGTGACGTATGCGTCGTACGACACCATTCGCAGGATGGGCCACATCCCCGTCATCCGTTGAGACGTCCGACACAGATGACGAGGGTGGAACGTTGATGGAAAGTGGAAGAAGTTGTACGTCGTCTCCGTCCTCAAGGCTAGACGTGTCATCTGCCACTAAGTCCGGATGGCGACTCGAAAATGCTGAAGGTGATGGAAGGGATATCCGCCCGGGGAGCGACAGCCAGCCCAGGTCCAGGTGCCATCGACCATTGCGCTCGACCCAGCGAGGAAGGAGGACATCGTATCCACCGATGCTCCCATAACCATGATGCCGTTGCTTGGAGTTGCCATACCCAAGCTTAACCAAGCTTCCTATCAAAACGACTAATCCAACCCAAAGTAAAACTTTACCCCAGTTTCCCAGGAATCCTATGAATGCAGCGTCATCCGAGTGCCAACTGCTGCCGTAGAAGTGGGTGAAGAAGGAATTCGGCGCGTCGTCTGAGTCGGCATTCTTTCCATAAAGCGACTTGGGGAGAATGCGGACCTCACCGCCAGGCATCTCGGGGGTGAGAGGCTGGGAAGAGCTGTAGAGGCCGTATTGTGCAGAGAGGAACATAGGGCCAGTAGAGAACATGACTGTAGGATAGTTGAGAATCCAATTATGATCGAAGGTAACCAAATTGTGGATAGTCTGAGCCATGAAAGGATGTTCTTTTTCAGCAAACATGAGGTCATTGGAGACACCAACGGGAACGGTGCGAGGAAGGACGACAGGAAAGACGAGGAGAGGGTCCATACGACGAACACAACCGATGTCGAGGTCCATGTAGACACCGCCATAATGATGAAGGACAAAGTAGCGGATAGCGTCCGCCCGTTGGATGGCATAGGGGTAAGAATCAAACGTGTCGAGGAACCAATGATACTTTTGCGCAATGAACTCGCGGGACGTGGCATCTGTCCATAGCATATATTCACTGGAATGATAAAATGAACACGAGGAACTAGCGAAACCAAGTTGGAACATACTAGTCTGGCATCATAGCTTGACATCCCTCAGAAACATTTCTCCATTTTTGTGGAAGAGTTTCCGACTTCCAAGTCTGGTGAATAATCCTAGGGATGCGTTCGGGTCTGTGACGGTGAGAGGAATTTTGATTGGGGAAATCGAGAGATGGATTAAGCTCTTCCTCTCTGATATAGGCTTCCTCTGGGATGGAGAGATAGTAGGAAACAGAAGAGAGGACGAGGACGGTACCCAGCAAGAATAAGCCGAGGATGAAAAGGAGGACATGAACTGTCCGTCTCCGCATGGCCATTTGGGGGTGAGGAAAGGGCAAAAAAAAAGGTGAGGAAATAAAGCCTTTTTGTTTTCATTATAAATCAACTTCCTTATGCAAACACCGACTCGTCATCACGTCCCGGTTGGCTTCATCCGCAGCTGGAATGTTCCCCGTGCGAACCGCTTGAGCACCGATGCTGACTCGACAATTTCGTCATCTCCCCAACATTTCCCGATAATTTCCAACGTAACCACGCAGCTATCCCAATCACTCCGAGTCCAATCCTGTCCCTTGCGTCCTCCACGCTTGTCAGGGTACATCAAAAAGTTCTCCAACTTATCCAGTGCCGCCCCTGAGCCCCGCAGCCCTTCATTTCTTCCCAGGTACTGCACGCATTCTCGTGGCGTCCAGTCGGCTAATCCTATCCGAGCCCAGCATGGTGCATGTTGAGACACCTGACCGTTCGGCGGCCCATGCCGTCCCACTTCCGGTCCTCCGACCCGATCCACGGCCCCTAACAGTAGGCGCGAGAAGTGGTCCACGACATCCAGATGAAGCACGTCTAATGGGTGGCTGGGCCTAACCGGCTCCTCCTCATCCACTTCCATTGCATCCGAAGGCCTCCTGGCGCGGCTAATATTCGTTCGAAGCGTTCTTCGTTGGGCTTTGACGTTTGCCCGTCAAAGTCACTCAAATGCACCATCGGCACACCGGAAAATAATGCTGTGGCGATTGCCTGGCTCGTCCAGTCGTTCTTGGGACTGAGCGTCCTTATACCTATCGCTCCCCACACAGGTATAAATGTGTCATCTTCGTGGACTAAAATCATGGATCCCCACCTACGCTTTCAACTTTTACACACAGGTTTTTGTCTCCACTGATCAGCGCCACGTGCGCAACCACGCCTCCATGCTGTGGACGCCTTGCGAAGTACTGGCAGCAGTCTAAAATCAGGTCGTCGTTCGATTCAGACCATCCCTGCCAGTATGTCCAATCAGTTGATCTGGCTTATGCCATGTGGGAAATGATTGGTGCTTGCCTCGGGCTCTCTCACATCTCTCACGTTCCACCTCCCCGATGCCTTGCATGTTTCCTCGTGAGTTTGTCCCTTCACCAAGCGTCGCTCTTTCACTTTCTCGAGCAACCACGTCGAGGCCAGGCGCGCCGCCCACGCTACTTGATCGTCCCGTGTCTTCTGTCTGTGTCCGAGATCAGTATTAGAGGTTCAGTACATTGATGTAGTAAAAGTTGAATATATGCACCTATCGAGCTCGCTGATGACGATTCCGGGTATAATGATTTGTAAGTAAATGGCAGGTGGTGTTCGATGTCAATGACAAATTGCTGCAACGCGTCGAGCTGATGAAGAAGTACGTTCGTGTCCACAACCAGATGGAGAATCAAATCCACTGCCAGAGGCTGTGATTTCAAAATTCAGGCGTCAGTCTCGCTACTTTTGGTGAAACCGACTTGCTTGCATCTCGACATCCTGATTGATAACTTCGTCGATGCGACGGAGAGTGGCATCCTGTAGGGTATCGATATCTGAGCAATATTATTGTCGTTAGTCAGCATCGTGGGCCTCGGGGATATCTCGCTACCCTCAATAATGTACTGTCGTGAAACGTTCATCACGGCCAGTTCGGAGACTCGGAAGCGCGTGAGTACAACGATCTCCGTGTTGTGTTTTGAACCTTTTAATCGGCTTTAGACGTTGGTGTATGCGGACCGGCGGAGACTGGGGACTGCAAGTTTGATAGAGTGGAGAGTGAGAAGCGGCGAAAAGAGGTAACGGGGAACAACCGAGCGATGCTGGTGAGAAGTGAAGTAAAGGCTGACACGAGACCACGCAGACACGATAACGAGACTTTGTGACTTAAGAGATGGACATCGATGGACGAAAGCTTAGAATGAGTAATGGGAGATCGTGACCACAGCGATGCCTGCTCTCCACGTACAACGTGAATCCACAAGTCCTTAAATACAAATTTCACCGTAGCTACACGTGTCTAAAGTAAACACTAACGCGTCAAAACGCGACGGTAAGGCTACGAACCTAACAAACACACATGGTTATTACGGGTCGAGAGGTAAAAAGTGCAGAACAACTTGAAGCCGTAGGCGTACAAGCGACTCGGAGATCAGAACGCAAAACCCGTAAAGTACTGTACGGAATAAAACAATAAATATTAGAGAACGCGTGCACCCTCAGATACTTCACGGGATGCTCGCACTCTGCGAAAAATGTGGCTACCTTGGCGATTGTAGCGACGAAGCTGACTTTATTTTTATTTTTTTACAATGGCACGCGACAGAACACTTGCAAGTCATTCACGAGTGAATATATGGTATTGTGTGCAGTATACATATGCCAGATAATGCTGATGAATAAGAATGAATGCGCAAATCAAAACAATGCAAGGGAATCACGCGGACGCCAATATCACTTTCTTCAGCGGCGGGGAGCCATCTGGTCGTCCGCCAGCACTCCCACTAGTACTGTCAGCTTCAACCTTACGCTTGATACCAAACTTCGGAGTTGGGGACTCAGCCTTGCTCAACCCTGGTGGAGTAGCACGTAATGATGACACATCAGGCGTCCCAGAGCGGCTGCCCGTGAAACCCTGACGCAGACGAGCTGTGAGCGAACCGCTAATAGCCATAGCTTCTGCATGACATGTTGCGTGATATATCATCTGTCAGACCACGGTCAATAACTGCAGACCAATCGCATTTACGATGGACGTACCTTATCAATCTTGCGGGCGTTCTTCCATATCCATTCTTCGTCATCCTCGTTGAATTCAGACTTAAAGACCTCTTTACAAATCGGACACGTAACGTGCTTCGCCTCATCGCCAGGCGGAACAACAACAAACAGTGCGCAAAGTTCAGCATCACGCTTGGCACTCTCTGCAGTCGCAACCGCCTTGGCACTGGATAGACGGGATGAGAGACTTGTGATTTTTTCACCGCTACTGTAAGGCAAATCACGGGTCCAGTCCTGTACAAGCCAGTCAACTTTGATGTGTGCAATATCATATTCCGTCACTCACCTCAACACCAAGGAACCAACTCCGGCAATGGCCACGTCCGACACTCTGCGATGCCTTACGATTCTGCCGAAATGCATGTCAAGGTGTTCTTGCATAGTCTTCTTGCCTTCTACCGTGTCGGAAAATCGGAGACCACACTGCTTACACTGCACTGGCACGCGTTCGTAGAGAAAGTGTACTATATTGGGACGGTGTCTAAAGAGGGTGTGAGCCAAACTGGTTGGCTAACGAGTTGAATACTGTACCTGCTGATCTCGGTGCTTGAAAATCTCACGTCCACGGCCAAGATTGCTTTCCGATAAGCACGCGCATCTTCCAAATGAGATTCACTGGGCGACTGAACATCACGAGACTGAGAATCATCTGGAGCTTGCACAGTAGCACCAGCTCCCGTAGGCGTAGAGGTAGCGGATACTACCCCTGCCTTTACAAGAGCTTCAAACAGACCAGTGATATTGGGAATAGGTGGAGGAACTGTGCTCGCAACAGGATTTAATTTAGCAGTGTCTGAAATCTGGAATTGGGCTGAATTCGGATGGGTCGGAGCGTTGGGCTGTGAATACTGGGGATGAACTAGTGAAGTACCAGCTGGTACAACAGTCTGATTGTACATAAGCGGCGGATAGGGCGCAACGGAAGTGTACTTGGACGACGTAGGAAGGGTTGGCGGGGCAGCGGGATTCACAGAAGTTGGTCGAACAAGCGCGCGTAATTGGGCGAGGATCTGCGCAAGCTCATCCTGAGACACGCCAGCCTCCACGAGTTTGCGTAACTATTCTATTATGAGAAAAGACAAACGAAAGGCAAGTGGTCAGGCGTACCTGTGACAAAACGCTAATGTGGTTCTGCGCGACAGTGTCGTACGGGTTGCTTTGGAGAGCCCGCTCTTTCTGACGAAGAGCAAACTCTAACTCACTTAGCACTTGTGATTTTGAGACAAAAGCGTTGGCAGAATGAGATGATGACTATGCTTCATAAGTTTATAACATCAGCAAAGGGGGAGGGGAATACATACACTGTGCCCTGGGTTTGACGGCCAAATCCCTCGCTCTATGGCAACTTGAGGTCCCACCCCAAAAAGCTCCCGACCATTGGGAGCGCCCGTTCTCCACGTCAGGAGCATTTCTTCCATCTTGCCACGGGTTTGCTGGTCAACCTGCAGATAAGTCTCCAGGAATAGCGGCGCCACGATAGACGCAAAATGACCGGCATAAGGATCAAAGACGTTTTTTGATAATGCGTCAACAAGGTAAAATGCCGGAAGCTTCATCTCCGGAGGAACCTAAAAAAGGAAATACGGGTATGAGTCAGCCACCGGTGAAAACAGCTGTCAAGGCGACTGGCCGCCACTTCGTCGCACGAGCGGCGAACAGTGATGGGCGACTACAGTGACTAATGCATTTTTTCTGCACTCTTATCGTTTGTGATGTAGCACGACTAGTACTACAGATACAGATACAAGAGCACAAGTGACAAAACAACTCTAGACGAGATGGCCACTCCATCTTCTAACCCGTCACTCGAGCAGACGTGCTCCAGAAGGAGCGACCAATCGATGATAGTAGATCACTCACCCTGCGTATGTGAGCCTCAATGCACTGAGTAACGACATCTCCCCATCTAGAGAAGTCATGGGCATACATCGATAGCCCTTGGATTATCAGTCGCGAGTTGTCTGTCAGGCCTGCTAGCCTGGCAGTATAATCGCAACGAAACGTTGCTGGATCAACAGGGTATACTGAAGACGGTAACGAATATGAAGGTGGTTGGGGAGGGTAAGCATGAGGAAACGGCGGCTGACTATAAGCCTGTTGCTGAGGATACATTGACATCTTGCAGAAACAACTCAAACGCTCGAGCGAACGCCTGGGCAGATGACCTTACACGTGGAGTGTGCTAAATATGAGAAACCCCGTAGAAGTTTTACGACAACGCCGTGTAAAATCGAGCTGTTCTATCCGGCAATAACGGACAGCTCACGACAAGTCCTGCGATGCGATGATGGTGGTTGGAAAGAAACAAGTAAGAGAATTGTTGAGCTCCGAACTGCGGAATGAGACCCGTTGAAACTCCGACAGACAAACTCTATTCCCGCCACAGAGCGTTCACACATCAAGAAAGTGTCATTGCCGTCGCAGACAACCTCAAGACCAGTTATTCCAAGGTGAGTATTACTTTCTATTGTCCAATCACCCATTTCAACATCTGTTTGTGAAACTTCTCGACATCACGGAGGTACAATGATTACTATCCGATGGATGCATCGACCGTAACTGGATGCCGTGAGGGTACAATCACTGACACCTGTCTGTCTCCTTGTAGATGCGCGATATCCTCCAAACTGAAGAACTGGAGGTTCCAGATGGGGTGACAGTCTCCGTGAAGTCGCGAGTTATTGTGGTCACTGGGCCCCGAGGAACTCTTACGAAGAACGTTCGGCATGTGAACATGGACATCCGTCTGATTAAAGGCAAAGGCAACATGGTCACTCTTGCAGTCTGGCAGGGAAATCGGAAACATGTCGCTTGCCTTCGGACAATAAAGTCACTCATATCTAACATGGCAACAGGTGTGACAAAGGTCTGGCCGTCGTTATGTGTCCTTCTCTTGTGGCTCATCAGCGGGAGTAGGGCTTCCTATACAAAATGCGTGCGGTATACGCCCACTTCCCCATCAACTGTATCATCCAGGAAGATGGGCGTAGGGTCGAAATAAGGAATTTCTTGGGTGAGAAGGTAGGGTGGGCTCCGTCTCAATTCGCTATTTCACTCATACACTGCATGACCCAGACTGTGCGACACGTAGACATGTTGGATGGTGTAACAATATCCGAAAGTAAGGCGCAGAAGGATGAGTTGATCCTTGAAGGCGCAGATATTGAGAATGTATCACAGTCAGGTAAGTTCACAAATTGTTGGCAAGCGGTGTTTGATCCTTAGGTATTGCTAGCGGCATCCATCCAGGGGATTTGCAAAGTACGAAACAAAGATATTCGCAAGTTCTTGGATGGAATCTATGTTTCTGAAAAAACTACGATCATTCAGGATTGATGCACCTAATAGTAACTTAGATGTTGCCTCATCCACATCAGACCTTGCACACCGAGTTGTGTATTTTTTTTCTCTTATGACAGCATGTTCATGCTCATACAAATTTTGGATTGAACACTATGAGATGAGAATATCTATGGTATGAAAGGTATCTTGGTTCCGACGCGCGTTCGATACGATGCATAATCATGGCCAAAGAAGCTGGCTAAGGCGCGCTCTTCCGCTGCGATGATCCTCAGCGAATATACCACACTCAAAACAAGGATGACTCACCTCGGATTCGTGAAGAAAAGAATCGCATCAATAGCACATAGTAGACCAAAAAAGAGAAGGGATTTTGCAGCACGAGCTGTGTTCCTAAGGCCCAATAAAAGAAACCGGCGTAGGAAGGGTGTCGGAACCATCTGTTATGCCCCGTTAGAGATGGGTGAAGGTGGGTACAAAGGTTACCAACGCGTAAACACCGTCTGTCACCAACTGGTGGCCTGGATGCTTTCGGAAAGCTACTGCATGCGAAAAGTTGGAGGCGGCCTTGATCATGGCCGCTGATCGCAGGAATTGTCCGACAAGTACCATAATGACACCTGCGAGAAGTCAGAATCCGTAAAAGCGAACAACCCAAAGCAAACTCATATGACTTACCGAATGAGGATACGTACGGAAACGACTTGAGCGAAGGTCGGAAGTACGAAACCAGGAGATACTCTGTAAACGCGAGGCTGTTGGCTATGTGATACATCCGACCATTGTTGAGAAGAAACGCTAAAGAGACTTGGTCAAAGGGTATAGATGCTAGAAGTAAGAGTGCGTACAATCAACGCTGACTTTTTCTCGATTCCAGCCCGCTGTGACGGCGAATTCTCCCCAGTGAAACACTGACCATGAGGCGACGAAGAAGCCGAGTTGATATGTGGTAAACCAAAAACTGCGGAAACCACCACTCAAGAAAGTTAAAAACCCGAGCGCAAAAGTGGATCCCAAGAGAAATGATATGATCGAGACCGCTAACGGTGTGTTTGGAATGCCGTCATTAAATGTTGCAGACTTGGAGTCAGGTATCGTCTCGAGTGGACCACTCCGCAAAAGCTCCCTTTCGCGAATGCGTTGCTCAAAGCCATCCAAGTTGGCTGACGCAAGTGCGGGGACTGTAGCCATGAGGGATGGAAGACGGGGGAATGTTGAAGAATAGATGAGAAGTGGAACCCCATAACTTTATGAGCGGCTGCACAGCCTAGGCGCAGGCACCTATGACAAAAGCGTGCCCGCGGGCCGCTCTCTGACTTTATTGTTGTGTAAAACGTATATTTTTGTTATTCAACGAGTCTACAAGTCATCTGAAAGGGAGGCGAGCGTCACGTGCGGTACTTGTATGTATTCGCTCAAGTGGTCAACACCAGTGGTGGCTCGTTCCGTGGCCTTCTGTACAGCGAGAAATGTTCCATCGGTCTCTTCTAGGTTCATCTCGCACAGTTATACCCACCCATCGAGATTGCGTAACCTAGCAATCTGTGCACATATCGGTGCGTTACTTTGTGTTCTCCTGCTTGATATAGCTCATTATGGTCTTCAGACTCCGGAAAAACAACCCTGACAGAGTCCATCCTTCTCAAGTCATCCTTCATATCCACGCCTGGGTCCGTCGACACTGGAAGTACCACTACAGATTTTCTGCCCGCAGAACGCGAGCGAGGAATAACAATCCAGTCTGCAAGCATTCCAGTCAAATGGAAGGATTGGTCATTTAATCTCATAGACACTCCCGGGCATGCCGACTTTGGCATGGAGGTTGAAAGCGCGAGCCGAGTCGTCGACGGTGCATTGGTGATGATAGACTCTGTGGAAGGAGTGGAGGCACAGACAAAAGGTGTTTGGCAACAGTTGGACAGGTGAGCAGGTAAGCTACCTTTCCGCGTTCTCTGCACATTCTGAACTCTCGCGGCTTTAAGATATGGTGTCCCCAGCCGAATTCTCGTCATGAATAAGCTCGACCGACCGGGTGCCTCCTTCCATTCCTCAATGCTCTCCACGCTTGCGCATCGTATCCATTCAATGCCGGTGGCCGTTACTCTTCCCATAGCTTCGTTTTATCCGCAAGATTATTCCAAGGGCGAACCTGGGATTCAAGGTATCGCCGATTTAGTCAAGTGGGAGCTTTGGAAATGGTCATCGGACGGTTCTTCGTCGAGGCACCCGCTACCTACGAGCGTGGAAGACATCGGAAAATCTGGACTTTTACCTCCCACTCATCCCCTCATCCCCCATTTAATTCCGCCCGGACGATGCTCCTGGAGAGCTTGGCCATGTTTTCAAACGATTTCATGGAACATCTGCTTGAATTACCGGCCCACCCTTCGGCATATCTGAGTGTCACTTCGTCTTCCATTTTACCTGTTCTCCGGTCCGCGACCCTCAAGTCAGATATTCTTCCCGTGCTTTGTGGCTCAGCAATCAAGCATATTGGAACCGAGATTATTCTGGATTATGCCGGTGAATTGCTCGCGTCTCCACTGGACGTGTCGCAGGGGACAGGCTCGTCTCAAGGCCCGGTCCAAGCTCTAGCTTGGAAAGTCTCTTGGGATAAAAAACGCGGCTGGATGACCTTTGTACGGGTGTACTCAGGTTTGTTTCATTAGGCACAACCTTGACTTCGAGATTAACCTATTTTGACTAGGTACATTGTCTCGTCAGAGTGTACTGTTCAACAGCTCTCGAGGGGTCAAGGAAAGGGTGTCTAAATTACTGCTATTGTATGCCTCCGAGGCCGTAGAAGTGGAAGAATTGCCGTTTGGTTCGGTGGGAGTAATCTTGGGCCTCAAGAATACTCGCACAGGCGATACCTTGTTCTCAACCCATGGCCGAGCTAAGGACTCATCTCCGTTCACTGGCATTTCCTCTCCCCCAACCACGATGTCTGCATCGGTCATTCCACACTCTCACGCGGACGTCGAACCCGTTGAAAACGCATTGAATGCCTTGATACGTACTGATCCCTCTGTACGCATGGAGACTCATGAGGGGCAGTTGCTGGTGCACGGTCTCGGTGCACTCCATCTCGAAATTGTTGAAGGACGTCTCAGGGATGAATGGGGGGCAAAATGCGAATTTGGGCCGAGGCGCGTCGCCTATCGAGAGAGCATCGGACCTGACGAATCTCAACCGTCTATAGTCGATTGGACTACGAACGTAGGAGGGAAGAACGTGACGGCTACTGTCTCCTTTTCTCTGCAGCCGTTGCTGGATAGCGAAATTGGTGACGCTGCCTGGGACGACAACGTCGTATTGCGAGACGATGGGCAACCGCTACGTCATCCTGATGTGTTTAACGACGAACAGGATCCTTGGACCCATATTTCTCGCGGTATCTCCAGCACACTGTCCAGCTCACCCCACACGTCCTTTCCATTGTCACGAAGTTCTATTCAAGTGACGTCCTTCGGTTATCCGCCAGATGCACCTCCTTCTATCTTGGGGGGTGCCAGCGCTGTCATCCTCCGAGACCATCTCAAAAAGCGAGGCAGAGGTCCAATGATGGAGCCCTTCATCCAGGTCCGGATATCTGTAGGTTCTGACATACTCGGGAAAGTCATGAAAGACCTCGTTGAACATGGTGGAGAAATCACCAACCTCGCCGAATCAAACCTACCGCTGGACGAGGAATCCTCCGCCCCATATAGCCAAGAAGGCGTCTATATCCCACCGAAATGGCTCTCTCCATCCACCACGAATTCTGCAGACGAAGGAGGACATTCAATACGACTCAAACGCCCGCTTTATGCTATCGCCCCGTTGAGCCAGATGCTGGACTATTCCACACGTCTGCGTGCGCTTTCCGGGGGTCACGGCCAGTTCGAAATGGCCGCCGCAGGGTTTCGGACAGTGAGTCAGGTGCGGGAATTAGAGATTCTAAGGGAGATCGGACGCGCTTAGGACCACATTAATTACTATCTCACCAAAACTTGTACAAGCATAAATAATTAGCACCTCTTCACACTCCTTAGCCTCATCCGCATCCGCAAAAAGTACTGTCCCATCGAACTCGTCTTCATCTTCTACATCCCCCCCACTTACTCTCCCTGTAGCATTTAGCATCTGACTGAATTGCATCAAGGCGGTGCTATCACCCCATTCTTCCACATCGTCTGCGTCGCCACCAGTTGGACGGTCATTAAACAACGGAACCGGCGGCAGAGTGCGGAAATGAGAAGGGTTGAGAGTTGTGGGTTCATCGTCGAGGTCCGGAAGAAATAAAGGCGTTTTGGCCCGTTGAGCATAGTTGGCGCTGGATTCGGAGGCATCGAGCGCGACGCTCGATGCCCTAGTCGTGGTAGAGGGCGCAAGCGATGGAGCGCGGGTGTCGGATCGCTGGGGGGCCACGGCTCTACAACTACGCAGAGACAACGGTTGAAATTTGAGAATGCTCGATACTTCAACTCCAGGGTAAGCTTCGGTTTGGGTTCGTCGTCATCTCCAGTGTCCAGGAGGTCCCTGTGTCTTCAACACGCGACGCCTTTCCCGCTTCATGGTACCGTGATGGCCTCGAATGAAGACCCTGTTCGTCCTCTTCCATCTTCACATCGACACTGGCGCTCTTTTCCGTGCAACTTGTGAATCTTCTCCCGGTTCGAAATCACCGTCTTCAACCGCTTCTAGGTTATAGTCGTCGAAAAGTTCTGGATCGCTAGGGTGGTGGTCCTCATCATCATCGGCTTCTCGAGTTTTGCGTCTTTCCATCCGCGAATGAGATGGCCTGCGTTTGTCCTTTCTGGAAGAATCCCCTTTTTGCCTGCTCTTTTGTTGCTTGGTAGTACTACTTGATGCTGGTGGTGGAGGCTCTGTATCAAGCACGAAGTTTCTCGTCTGAGAATATATGATGAGATAATTGAGATTGCTTGGAATGCATACGGAAAACACACCTTTATCAAAACGGAATGGGATTCGATTTCCCGTAAAAAATACGCGAATTGATACGTGTCTTGATAGATTTGTGAATAAATGGAACGCCTTTTGAACAAGTACATAAGTACATGCCTCCTCGATGCACATCCACAGTGCCTTTCTTCGCATTTGGTGGAGCAGGTCCCGGTCCCATGTGTGCATCAGATTCTGCTCTTAATTTTGGGATGATCCTGATGAGATGTCAACTGAGGTCGTGGTATGGCCATGGCAAACCTAGATGTCCTCACTTTGGCCTGAGATCGGCCACAACTTGATGAAGTACCCGGTCGGACATCCAGCCAACATGCTGGCTATCCAGATAGACCTACGAGGTTGTTGTTGCTCAGATAATGTCAGACCACACGACATAATACCGAGCCCACGTATAACGGTAAGATAGACGATGTGGATATGCGGAGGTAATAGCAGTTTCGCGGGAGGAAAGGCATCACGCTGCAGAGCCCGTGGACCTTATTGCTCGTTAAAATGTTCTCGCTTGCGGAGTATAATCAAGACAGAAGCTTTGCGCCCAAAAGAAACAATGAAAGGGTAGTAATTTAGTAGAACATCTGTTAACTACAGTATTGCTCAATACTCCGAATTCGTGCCGCCGGCCCGCCGGCCGATTTGAATGGCTGTAATGTGCACACGCTCACTCCGAGTTCTGCACGCAAAATATGTATCTGATGTCCGTGACAAGACGCTCGAAAGCACAAACTGTCACTACAAGATAAAAAAATCCGTTGTAGTACTATGTCCAAAATTGATATTGATCATCCAAACACCTAAATCGTATGCTTCATCTTGGTATTCAAACATCATCGATTGAAACATCCGGGCCAGAAATGATAGCCTTGATGAGATTTCTGCCATCCTTTGACTTGCCTTCCCTAGTTGCGTTGAAGGCGGTGACAGCGTCCTCGAATTTGAAGCTAAATTTAAAGTTACTAGTAAACATGGGAGACTGGAGCTCGAGCATTGGAGAATACCGGTGAGTAACAAGAGGCGCAAATCCACCTTCTTTTGCGCAGCCAGAGCAATCGCAAAGCGATAATCTCCAGGCTTTGCTGTATGTTAGCTACCCTACGAAACTTAGGTGGACAATGCATACGCCATAACGGAAGGAGCCCTTGAAGACCAGTTCCTTTGCGAGTAAAGTGGTGACGGGCACGATAACTTCCGGCCGTCCCATGCCAACCTGTGACTGAGTAGGGAACTCATCCACAACACAACGTAGCACGTCGAGGCTTACCTGTACAAATGTCCCGCCAACCTTGGCGATGAGGATGCCTGTTTGTATAGAAACTTCGGCACCACTAGCATCCAGTATGACGTCGATGGCCTTGCTACCTCTATCTTCCACGCCCAGCATAGCGCTCAAGAGACCTGCAGATCTTTGAGAATACACCATACTGGATTCCCCGTCTTGAGGGGGCGGAGGCTTGAAAACATCTGTAGCTGCATACGATTCAGCAAAGTCTAGCCGACTCTGTACTATATCAACGGCGATAATCCTTGATGCGCCAATGGCCTTCGCCACAGCCATACAGAGAAGCCCAACGGGTCCACAGCCAAAGACCGCAATGGACTGGGTCGGCTGTAATTTTGCTTGTGTAAAGACAGAGTGGACGCCAACTGAAAGGGGTTCTATCTGACAAAATCAGCTTCAACGGAGAAGATTAGTGGGACTCATTGTACCATAGCGCCATCCTCCAGGAGAGATGCTCAGGAAGACGGTACACAAGGTCTTCAGGCAGGCAGTAAAACCTGGTCAAGGTGCCATCGTGAGGAGGAGTCGCTGCGAACTCCATGTCTGGACAGAGCTTTTTGAATATTATGAATATGTAGAAATCAAAGATATGTTGACACCACACATACTTGGTATCGGCCTGATCTGCAAGCTTCGCATCTGCGGCAAGAAACACCAGGCTCCATAGCCACGCGGTCACCAGGTTTGACATGGCGCACACCATTGCCAACTGTGGGCCACCAGCGACTCCTCAATACCCTCGGGTGAAAGTAGACAAGTCAATTCACCTTTGAAAATTACGCCAGATGATTCATGACCAAGGACCTTAATTATGGGATCAGATGAAGAACTAGTCTGAAAACGCCAAATGCACCATCGGAGAATTGACTATAAAATCGCCAATTCGACCCTGTTCGAATAATGCACCTATATGCAAGTGCCGTGAACCAGATGGCGGATGCTTATCCTGAATTTACCGTACATCGGAACCACAAATACCTGGCGCAGGAGAGATATTGATACATGAGCAGCAAAAAACGGGACAAGGGGCCCACCCGTTTTTTTCACTTTGACAAGGACTTCATCATCGCGAACTGTGTTTGCACGCGTCTGAGAGACGTAGTAGTAAGATAGTGAATGGAAAGATCACACTTTCTGGAATCGGACGCTGATCGTAGGAAACGGAGCGGACAGATTGGAGAATGAAGGATATGTTATCCGACATGATACTCTCCGTTTCACAGTTTCAGGGTGGACACGATGGACCCCTCTGTTTTGTACGTCATTAGATGAGATCGATTGTCTGATAGTTTACTACTAGGTTACGGCAACTCCCGCGAGGTTCAACATTCGATTTTCCCCTCCCTTTTTTTTTTTTTTTTCCCTCACCCTGCCATCTTCATTCTTCTCCATTATGGTTGCATCCGCTGTTTTGGGTTTCCCCCGTATCGGTGCGCATATTCTTCCAATTCGATGTCAAGACCTTGTCTAAACTTGGTTTTTCGTCAGGTGCTAATCGCGAAGTAAAAAAGGCTGTCGAGTCTTACTGGGCGGGTAAAATCACCGCCGACCAGCTCACCCAGGTTGCAGCCGATGTTAAAAAGAGCAACTGGACATCTCTGAAGACCAGCGGTGTCACTTACGTCCCTAGGTTGGTTCATTCATTTTTTCCCATACCTCGTGTCTAACCATCGATCTCAGTGGCGAGTTTTCTCTCTACGACCATGTTCTTGATCACTCGGCTGCTTTTAACGTCATCCCCAAGCGATATGTTGGTCAGGGTCTGACTCCTCTTGATGTGTATTTTGCCATGGGTCGTGGGCGTCAGGCCGATGGCGTCGATGTTCCTGCTTCGGAGATGAAGAAATGGTAGGTTCATGGGTTTTTGCGGAGGTAATCTAATTCTGACGTTCATCGTTTTTGAGGTTTGATTCAAACTACCACTTCGTCGTCCCTGAATTTTCCGAGGAAACCGATTTCAAGCTCAATTCAACAAGGCTATCGAGGAATACAAGGAAGCGCAAGCCCTCGGGGTTGAGACTCGCCCTGTAGTTCTTGGTCCCGTTTCCTTCCTTGCTCTTGGTAAGGCCTCTAAGGATGCCCCGTCCGGTTTCCAGCCCATTTCTCTCCTCCCAAAACTTCTTCCTGTTTACAAACAATTACTCGCCGACCTGAAGTCCGCTGGTGCCGCGTGGGTCCAGCTTGATGAGCCCATTTTGGTGCTCGATAAGGCCGCCAGCTACGAGAAGGAGTATACTAGCGCCTACACCGAGATTTCCCCAGTCGCCCCCAAAATCCTTCTTACCACTTACTTCGGACGCCTTGACTCCAACGTGCAATATGTTGCCAAGCTGCCGATCGCTGGTTTGCATATTGATCTCGACCGTGCGCCTGGTCAACTTGATGAGGTCATCTCTGCCGTAAAACATACCAACATCCTCCTGTCCCTGGGTCTCGTGTCTGGCCGCAATATTTGGAAGACTGATTTCCGAGCTGCCATCAGGCTTGGCCAGAAGGCCATTGATGCGCTAGGTCAGGACCGCGTTATCGTAGCAACCTCGTCCTCACTTCTCCACACTCCCGTCTCCCTCAAGTCGGAGAAAAAACTCACCGCAGAGCAGAAGGATTGGTTCTCTTTTGCTACCGAAAAGGCCGATGAGGTAGCAATTTTGGCGAAGATTCTTTCCGGCTCTCAGGATGCGAACGTTTCTTCCGCAGTCAAAGTCAATGAAGAGTCCATTGCAAAACGCCGTCAGTACGAGCAGACATCTGATGATGCTGTCCGCAAGCGGGTTGCCGCAGTCACCCCCGACATGCTCGATCGCAAAAGCCCCTTTGCCGTTCGTAACGAGGTCCAGAAGAAGCACATCGAGCTTCCAAAGTTCCCTACTACTACCATCGGCTCCTTCCCCCAGACCAAGGAAATCCGCAATGCCCGTGCCAAGTTCACAAAGGGAGAAATTTCTGAGGCACAATACGAGGAATTCCTCAAAAAGGAAATTGAAAGTGTCGTCCGCTTCCAAGAGACGGTTGGCCTTGACCTTCTCGTCCACGGCGAGCCGGAGCGCAATGACATGGTTCAATACTTTGGAGAGCAGCTCAACGGTTTCGTCTTCACGCAGAATGGTTGGGTGCAAAGTTACGGATCTCGTTATGTTCGCCCGCCCATCATCGTATCGGATGTCTCGCGCCCTGGCCCGATTACCGTCAAGTGGAGTAGCTATGCCCAGAGCGTGACCAAATATCCCATGAAGGGTATGCTCACTGGCCCCGTCACAATTCTCAACTGGTCTTTCCCTCGCGCGGACGTGTCTCGCGAGCTCCAGTCGAAGCAGCTCGCGCTGGCTCTCCGTGACGAGGTCATTGACCTCGAAAAGGCAGGAATTCACGCTGTCCAGGTGGATGAACCCGCAATCCGCGAGGGTTTGCCGCTTCGCCGTGCAGACTGGGATGACTACCTCAAGTGGGCAGTTGATTCGTTCAAACTGGCGACTGCAGGTGTGAGCGACGCTTTGCAGACTCACTCGCACTTCTGCTATTCGGACTTCGACGACATCTTCCCATCAATCCAGCGCTTGGATGCAGATGTCATCTCTATCGAAGCTTCCAAGAGTGACATGAAGCTCCTCAATACATTCAAACATTATGGGTATTCGAATAACATTGGGCCTGGTGTATACGATATCCATTCTCCGCGTGTTCCGGGTGATCAGGAAATCCGTGATCGTATCAAGGCGATGCTCGAAATTCTCCCAGATTCGCTCCTTTTCGTCAACCCTGTACGTTATCGCTTCCGTGGTGGGCATGCGAGTTATTGATTTCCTTTCTTTTAGGATTGTGGGCTCAAGACCCGTGGCTGGAAGGAAACTGAGGCGTCGCTCAAGAACGTCGTCTCGGCTGCGCGTTGGGCACGTCAACAATACTCGTGAACGATAGTCTCCCCACGCTTCAACAGCGTCCATTTGATGGTTACGCGTACCACCAATGACAGCGTCAGCGTATTTTGATATTGTTTGACATAGGTGGGGTTGTGGCGAGATCTTTCTCTGGCTCATGTCAGAAACGGGCACGGTTAGCGAAGCGGTGTAGTCATTCAGGCAATAGGAATCATGTATCTCCACGGATTTCAACAATCCATACAAGTCAAGCTACTCATTCAAACTATCCATCAATAAACTTGTGTATCATGACATACGTGCAATGAGGAAGAGGAACGAGGCATCATCAACGTTTGTGCGTATAACACGAAAAGGCAACAGGATCATCGATCTAAGAATAAAGTAGGCGTGTCAAATAAAGCGTGTCAGAGTTTATATATCGTAAGATCAGCCTGAGGTAGGGGGGACAACCATCTCTTCCTCAATCTTGATGCCAGGCAAAGGAGGGTCATGAGAGGGTTCCACATGTTTTCCGTCTGACGAGCTTTCCTTCTCGCTGGACGCGTGTTCTTTGCTCCCCATGCCATAGCGGCTGATGACGTCTTGTATCCTCGCCATCACGCCGTCGGGTGGTACGGAATGTTGTGACTCCTCCATCTCGAGCACACGGCGCAAGCGTTCTTCAACGCGTTCGGTGCGCTTCGTCTTTTTGCCACCTCGCCAGATGAGGACGCCAGAGGCGATACCGCAGCCAAAGGCCAGTGGTATAAGGAGTGCAACCGTCCAAGCGGGACGTTCGAAGCGATTCATGGACCACATACAACCAGCAAGCATACACTACATGTCAGGTTAGGATCAATACAACTTACATACTTGTTGAATCAGTGTCACCTGGAAAACCGTGTTCCCGACATTCAACAGGCAAATCCATAGGGCAAGACTACAATGATGCGAGTCAATACTGACACCCAGGTACCAGTGAATGTAACAAACGCGATGGGGAATGCCTACAAATCAGTGTCAGACGGGCACACACATATATACGACTAGATTGCTCACCCTGTGCGTTTCAGTTCCGTGAGGGCGATACCACGTTTGAGACTTCATAAACTTCTTTTGTTCTGGGAATTGACGAAAGGTAAGGAAATAACACCGCACAAGAGTAAAGGGACCTACGGTGATGCAACTCATACTGTTCCTTGTCAGTCAGTACGTGCACGTAGTTCGGGTCGAATATCGGATCTGGAAGGTCGTCGCTGTCATATAACTCAGGAAGCCCTGCTCTTTTGCGAAGCTTGCGAGTCCGACGTTTGTAATACCAGATCAGGTAGATCCCTACAATCCAACATAGTGAATCAACGAGGGGAGGTAGCTTGACAATGACGTACGATAAGTATCAACACTACGCCAGGGGATGAGACCAATTCCAGTGAGGCAAAACAAACCTGCCGATGTGAGGTCAGTGTTGCTATCAAATCACAACGGCGACAGACCCACCATTCAAAATCTGCGCGCAAATTTCAACCCAAAAGTTCTGAGTCTCGTGGTTATGCAGATTGATCCACTTGGCGAGGAAGAGCACAATTGCGGACCCCCAAAAAACTGCGCACGCCATCTAAGCAAGTCAACAGTAATGCCATCTGAGGTCACTTACCGACGAAAAACCCATAAACACCGAAAACGAACTATGTGACAAACACGAAAGATCAGTCCGAACCGTACGACATAACCACACAAAGGAAAACTAACACCCAAGGCTAGAGGAGAAGGATCGGATCAGATGAATCCACTGAACAGGGATAGACGAGGCACCCACGAGTCTTCAGGAATGCCCACACGCCCTTCAGGACGCGCCTATATTTTTGCTTGCGCTTGAGCACGTCATGGACGTGCCGATCGAGTTCATCCGTGCTGGTAGTGCGGGTCGAGACTTCTTCTATGTCTGCGTCTCGCCCGGTACGTGGAAGGATGACGACGGGTCTACGAGAGTAGAAAGCCAGCGGTGGGCTAAGTCGGAGAGCATATCAATGGAGGAAGTGAGTTGGTACGAAAGGGAATACGAACAGGAGAATCGAGTTGGCCGTATTGGTGAGTGTGGCAAAGGTGGCAACTTGCGGATCTGTAGAGGTAGGGCCTGAGTTGAAGTTAGACAAAAGCAGGATATGAAACCACGGACCAATGACATCAAGGTGATCGACAACTTGGTCGTCGTGGTGGTGCTCGTCATCCTCCATAATACGATGCTCATCTTCAGAGTCATAATCCGAGTCCGAGTCCGATTCTTGGCCACGACGGCTAGGAGAAGATGAAAGAGCGCTTTGAACTACGCTCCTATGAGCGTGCCCATGTTGTGGGCCAGGAACGACCACCTCCGCTGAGGTACCCTCATATATTGTTCCACCAAGGGTAGGGATGTTACTCAATCGAGCGACGGTGGATGGGGGAGAATTGGTCATATTTGAGTCCTCGTCAGCGGTAAACGATCTGTAGGTGAATGAACTGGCGCGAGCAAGACGGTTGACCCTACTCAT
Organism: Lactifluus volemus; assembly: GCA_022376515.1. NCBI lineage: Eukaryota > Fungi > Basidiomycota > Agaricomycetes > Russulales > Russulaceae > Lactifluus > Lactifluus volemus. The sequence continues at coordinate 731,562 of WTXI01000006.1, read as the reverse complement.
CTCCCCTCGGAGAGGAGGACGATTGGTTGATAAATGGCTGGTTTCATGAGGAAGAACAGGAGAGGGTCCTGCGTCGCTGGCCGGTGGAGAGGGAGCATTGCGGGGAGGGGCAGCATCGGTATCGGAGAGGGCCCTCCGGCGACCTCTGTCACCCTGATCCTGTGCTTGTTCATGTTCACCGTTGTCTCTGTCGTCGTCTCGGATGGAGGCGTAGGCATGACGCCTCCTGACTCTGACTGGGGCCATGAGGGGAGAAAAGAAAAGGTGGATTGCCAATGAAAAGGTGCTGACAAGGCCTTTTTCCAAACCTTCCCGAGGTTGCCCGAGGCGTGCGCTTCTCCCCAAAAAAGCGTTTCCGTGTGGCGTGACAGATTTATTCGTAATCTCGATTATATCATCATGCTCTTCTCTGCTCTCGACGTCGATATTCGCCCTGGTCATGGCCTCGGTATCTTCAAACTAGGTCAGAATACTTCTTTTACCTCTCTTTATTTATTAAACTCGTTTTATAGGCACTTCTCTATGGACAATTCTCGATCTCTTACGAACGCATAAACATACCTTTCCTCAGGTCGACGTTCAATATGATCCCGATTCGTCTACCACGCCCGTAATCCTTCACATAAGACCACATTTTGATTTACTTTTTTCCGGAACACATCAACGCCTTCATACTATCGCCGTTAGACGTCTTCGCGACCCTAACCCCCCACTTACCCTCCGATACAAGGGTAATGTCCTTTCCTCTCCCGACAAAGATCTCCGTCGTGTCAACGTAAATTTGGCTTTTGGACCAACCTATCCTGGCGAGGACTTGCGGTACCCTGGCGTACGCTTTTGTTTCGACGACGAAAGTCTCCGAGACAAAGCCAAGGATCACGAAGACCGCTCGCAGGAAGTCGTCCGTCTCCTAATCACTCAGATAGAACCTTCTGGTGGTGAAATAGATGCCCTCAGCGAAGTCACAGCGTCGCCCGTCATGTATGGTGAGCTTGCAGAGGCCATCGCAAAAGTCAGCGGACTGTACACTCTCCTTCAGCGGGCCCTGACGACTGATAATCGAATATACGTAGGTGCATGACGGTGTTGTCCTTCGCTTCTACCCGACATCATCTCCACCTGTACATGTCCGTTTGGGCGTGACCACTGCACAGGATTTGTTGTCAGATTTAGGCCCTCCGCTGCGCACTTTCTATAAGGAAGATGATCGTATGGCTATCCACTCGCGCAGTCATAACGATGATGAAAGTCCGGAATTGTCCTGTACTTCACGTGCCAAATTTTCGCTGTCTTAGAAACTCATTATACTCGCCAGATTTTTACAACTATTTTCAACATGGCATAGACTTCCTTATTTCTGACCACACACATGTAGTTAAAAAGATCATTCTTCACTCCAACGTCGTGAGCGCCTTCCCTTTTCATCCTTTTCATTGCTCCATCTCCAATACAGCCCGGAACACCCCTCTTCCAACGGTACAAGCGATGTCCTTGGCAGATCGAGGGACGACCTGAGGACGATGAAGATGGTATGTCTCGGTTTTACGTTGCTGACAGCCGATCTTCCAAGTCAAAATACTTTGACAGACACGCCACCGAGGGTCAAATTTGATGAGCGGGTATGTACCCGATCTCAATTCCGGTCGATCCAAGACCAAGTTGTGTTTTTAGGTCGACCGTATCAGCCACTTCCTCAATCCAGGTGAAACACCTCCATCCATGCTTTACGACCGCACAGATGATGAGGAAATGTTGACTTTACCGAACTCGACAACAAGTGAGTACGCTTTCGTTGTGATCACTGGAATAATTATAATTCAACGTCGTACAGGGTTGTTGGGTTTTGACGGCGTAATTCTCGAAGCCACTCAGTCAGCACAAGTCGTTTCTGTTACCCTGTTCTAGCTGTTCCATGTTTTTACACGTTCTAAATGTACTGGTATAATACATCTGTAATTGTACATGTCTTGAATATATCACGTCAATGTCTAGCACACTCGTTCGGCAAAGCCTCGTCCGCAGCCTGGACAAAGATGTCAGGCCACACCTCTCTTAACTGTTGCAAGTCATTGATTACGGGTATCTCGTCCTCGTCGGGAGGCTCCTGTTTTCCAACCATGTGATCTGCAGTGAATGCCTCATCCGTGCCATGTCCATCCTCTCGGAAATGCACAGAACGGGTCCACCCAAAACGTTTCGCACCTACAACATTGCCATGACTGTCATCGACGAAGAGACATTTCCTGAAATCATTTACTCCTGCTTGCTGCATAGCCTGACTCGTAAGGTTCGTCAGACTGATGAAAGACATACTGAGAACGAAGGAACAGACCCGACTATAGAATGCAGGCTCGGGCTTACACAAAAAGTCTTCCTCCTGGTAATCACAGAATACGACGCCCTCAATTTGGTCGCGCAGATTCAGAATTTCCAGGACGCGCTGTGCGTGCTGTGCGGAGTATTTTCTATTGGATCTACTGCATCCACCATGCGTTATGAGGAGGGACGCACCGTCCGATATGCGTTCGTCAAAGCCCACACACGGCATCTAGAACGGTCGATATCCTCCAACAGCTGCCGTCTGTGGTCAGGCTCAAGCATTTCCTCGAGTGGGAGCGAGCCATCGCACTTTTCATCAAAATCTATGGGATCTATAAACTCACGGTCAAAAAAGTCTTCGAGAGAAATGAGGAAATGACATTACCTACACCATAGTCGCGTCGCAAGCCACGTAAAGCGAGGCCGTATTGGGTATAATAATCCGTGCGTATTCGCGAAGCCTCCTCGTCGGAGTGGCCGAGTGATACAATGTAGGCTTAGGCATGTTCATCTTTAATTTACTGCCATCCTGGTGCCAGCTTACCGTGAATTCGAATAGCCATCGCCTGTGCGATCTGGAAGCTTGCAGAATATAGGGTATTGTCTATATCAAAGAATGCGACGAGCCTATCGTCTAAAGTCGACAGTTAAAAGTGTAAATAATAATCACGGGCTTACTCGCCTTGGATATGTTGTACACTCATTTCATTTGAGGAACGATACAAGGCACTGCCATGCTGGAACGAAATGACATCACGTGCGTTTATCCTAATTAGTAACTTTATCCGGCAACCTCCGATGAGAGTGTCGGCAACCTTGTAAGCAGACCAGGTAACGAAACCATCCCCGACAGCGACCTCAAGACATCGATATTGTGAGCAAATCTCCTTGTGTTTGTGTGCTATAGCTTTACATGGAACGGAGTACTATCTGTGCTGTTCGACTTTGATATGGTGGTCGTTCTAATGGTGGATGGTTGGACGACACCTGCGATACACCCTTATATACATATCCATCCGTTCTCGCACATTCACTGACAAGCTTGCTACGGACACACAGATGGCTCGCAAAGAACTCGTCCCGGAATCGGTCGCCTCTCGCGCTCGCAGGTGTATGCACGGCGCCAGCTCTACAAGGGCAGGAAAACTGGTACTGCACCGGCCAAACCGGAGACGGCACCGACCAAGGAGGTACAGGTGGGCGGCAAGAAAAATGGCGGAGCACGCCTTGTCCCTACATCGAAAGCACCGCGCTTCTATCCCGCAGAGGACGTTCGCAAGCCCAAGCAATCTCGCAAGACTGTAAAGCCCACAAAACTCCGTGATTCTATCACACCTGGCACCGTGTTGATTCTTCTCGCGGGACGTTTCCGCGGAAAGCGGGTTGTGTTTTTGAAGCAGCTGGAGAGCGGGTTGTTGCTTGTCACTGGTCCTTTCAAAATTAATGGCGTACCGCTTCGTCGAGTTAACCAAGCGTATGTTATCGCGACCTCGACTAGGATCGAACTTGGTAATTTCAAGGTGTGTACTTGGCCTCCCTCCTATCGCCGGTCGGCGTACTCACGATGGCTACTGCAGGTTGATTCGAAGGTCGATGACTCCTACTTTTCCAAGTCAGGAAAGAAACGCACACGATCAGCAGAGGAGGAATTTTTCGCAGATGGAAAGCCAAAGGAGAAGGAATCATTCCCTGAGTCCAAAGCAGCGGATCAGCGGGAGGTTGATAGGGTGGTGCTTGCTGCGGTGAAGAAGACAGAGTACCTTGGGAAGTACCTCAAGGCGAGCTGGGGCCTTTCCAAGGGTGAATATCCCCACCAACTCGTCTTCTAATCGAGATGAAGTAGACTTTACTCGCTATCACTATTACGCGGAGATGTGATTACTGCCGTACACCATGACTTTTTATCCCTTTTCGCAACCATGTATCCGTGTCTCCGACTTGCAGTGTGACATGCCATTGAGACCAAAGTTACGAACTTTGTCAAGGCACTGAGGTGGCGCAGTGGCGGCGTTCAACTTGTGTCCATGTTGGCGAGAAGACATGCTGCGCGACTCACAACACTTCGACCCTTCTCACCGCACAGGATCATGTTAACAGACTGGGACGGCGCCGATTCACCTCTGCCATCCAGGACGGATTTCTGGACTTTGCACTAGCCCTTCCGTGGCCTCCATCGTTCCCTCCGTACTCGTCAACCATCATTTTACTTGCCGTCGTATCTCGTCTCGCATTCACTATCCCGTTCTCTGTTTGGGTGAGTGCCCTTTATTGCCACATCAGATTATCTTGCCAACTGACAAACCGGAAGGCTAAAAAAGACAATGGCGAGCGGAGGACCTTGTCGTGCCCGCCCTGAAAGAGGAAAGACCTCTAGTACAACAACAGATCTTACACGAAATGCGCGTCGAGCAACCTCGAGGGACCAAGGAAGAGCTCCGCCAAATGTACAGCAAACGTGTTCAAAAAGCAGTGCGTTCCACCAATCTACTCCCCAAATCCCAACGACCCAACCCCCTACCTTTATTTTTTTTTCAAGATGATCGCACGACGCAACGCGCTCTTTGTTGAGCACCGATGCGGGCCCTGGCTAACGATGCTCATACCGCCACTCACGCAGCTCCCGCTCTTCGTTGGCTCTTCCATGTTTCTCTCGCGCCTCTCCCAGCCACCGACCGTATTCGACTCCGAGTCGTTCCTCACCCTCACCTCTCTCGCGCATACGACCCGACCCTCACGCTCCCGATCGCCCTGGGCCTGATCACCCTCGCGAACGTCGAGTCCTCTACCTCGTTGCGCTGGTTCATCAGTGATGCGGCGAAAGAGCGCGACGAGCTCGAGCGGAAACGGATCGCGGAGAAACGCGCGCAAGGCCTTATCGTTTTGCAGCCGCGGAACATCTTGCAATCTGCTCTCAGGCTGTTGTCGGTCGGAAGGATATTGATCGCCGCTGTTGTACCAGGGGTGCGCACATGTTTTTCATGCTTTTTCTGAGCGCGCCAAGATGGAAATTTTTTTGGGTTCCGTTTCGTCCCTCTCCCGTTCTTGATATGCTGATTTTTCGTCGGGCGTGCGTGATGCTGCCTTTTCTTTCTAGAGCGTTGTGCTATATTGGCTCTCGTCTGCTACTTTCGGTCTCTTACAGTCTTGGGTGTTTGACTACTGGGAGAGGCGAAGGTCCAATCTGCAGAGACTCACTACAGCATCACAACAATCTGTTGGATCATCTAGCTCCGCAGCAACTAGTAGAGGCAAACCTGTTCTAGCCCCCGCATCACTGTTAAAGTGGAAGCGAAAATGAGCTCCGCAGCTGCGTTGGTGAGTGATCTCATCCCCTTGCCAGTGGTTTCCAGTGATTATAAAAGTGGTTGGAGGGAACCCCGTTGTGTCTCTTATGGAGGCTGTGGATTCCAATGAAGTTGTCTTGATCTAATATGAAACGGATCTTTCAGTGGCTGATGTTGTCATGACGCACTGACTTTCGTTCTCTTCGTAGTTGATTGGGGCGACAAGGCTATAATCGCATAACAGTACGCGCGTTTACAACTGAGACACAAGAATAAAATGACGACCCTACCATCAGTGAAAAGTTAGATATATGTTCTTCCATCAGCCTTAATAAAGCCGCACGAGTTGAACGATGTCATGTCCAGTGTATTCAAATAAATTATTCCTCCCTAGATGGGTGACCCAAAATGTAGTAATACGTACAGGTCCGGTATTTTTGCACAAATTCATTCCGAGGCGCGAATCAAGTGCGTCCACCAGACAGGGTAACGTTTGCACCGAGCCCTTTCCGATTCCCCTTCCCATCCCTCGCTTCCGTATATCTTCCTATTCCCAGGTGCCAAGCAACACGCGGTATCAATAAAGACACACCGGAAAGAATCGTCAGCCAAAGCATCCCGCTCCATTCTGAGAACTGCCAACGCATGTCCCCGAGGGCCCATAACGTGACGACGAGATGGAGGACGTCGCCGACGAGGAGTGGCGTGAGTAGGGCACCGACGATTTTCTCCTGTAGCGTAGGCTGATGGAGAGATACCTGCGTGCGGCGCCGAGGAGGAAGACGTTGATGAAGCCGAGAAGGCCACAGACATGAGCGAGTTGGAGGACCGTGACTGTCGTCGCGAGAGGGAGATGTTCTGGTGGTGGACTGTGAGAAGGCCACGGAGCCTGCATATTGTGTGTCTGAAAAAGGAATTCCCGCCAAAAAAAAAAAGGTGTAAGAGGTAGATGAGGGTGTCTAGGGATGTGTGGGTACCTTTGTGGGATCTAGCATCGTCCCGATGAAGCCCATGGTGGTCAACATGGGCTCATATATGCAAAATATAGCATAGTAGATTGGAGTTAAGGCAGAACGGGGAATTGACATGGCGCGTGTGTTGGTTCGGGGTTGGAAGGACCCATTTGTTGTTGCTGCTGTTGCTGAAATAGCGAGCAACCGTAAAATGAAAACCCGCTCTTGCCGAGATGTCCGATTAGTACATGATTCAGCCTGCCCTAAATTTCGTTTCCATTGCCCTAGTGACAGCGTCAGCGACCCTCTTGATTTCCTTCAATCACGGTCTATCTTTTAACCAAGGCAGCCGCTCACGCTCTCGACGTCGTGTTACCTAATGGCGAAGACCAAGATTGATTTTTCAGAGGGATATAATGCTTGGTTTCAGCCATGTCACTGATCTCAGAGCTTCGCTTCCTTCTAACAACTTTGCCACTCTCTCATCACCTCACCCAAGTTGGCGGTATATACGTCCTATAGCTAAATTATAACATCTCTCCCTAATGTTATTTTTACTCATGTTAGGATACCGTGACAAGGGAAAAAAACAGTCATTCCGTCGCTAATATGTTTTTCGACGCTAGATATTCCGAATGTGCCCCTCTGTGACGTATCACTTGCTTGTCCACATCTCTCCTCCACGATGTGAGGCCAATCTACTCGGTTCATGTCATTCAAGGCCGCGGCGAACCATGTGACTGTACTATACATACCGTACCGATGAGACCAAAAATGAGGTCCTTGAGAACATTCGAACCAAATGGGGATGCTCCGCGTGTGCTCGTTCGAAATAGATTTGCGATGAACGTATCCGTAATGTGGAATTCGGACTTCTGAACACCTATATACACGACTTTTAGTCACACCATTGAAATGAGACTATGGACGAGTACTGCACCTTCGTATAGCCCCGCAGCGGCTTTTTCAGGAGTGAGGCCCGGGTCGGACTCCTCTATTTTGAGGACCAACTCGGGTTTTGTTTTGTTCTCGTCCTCATATCCAGGGGTATACATCGTTACGGGCATATAAATCTGAACGTCGATTGAATAGAGTAAGAGCTCTTGACGTAGCGTCTCGGCGAGACCTACACTCAGAAGTTGAGTGAAATGAGGTGCGTAACACGTAAAGAGCCTCACCGCGGATGGCATGCTTGCCAGGGGAGTATGTAGAATAACCTATCATGCCAAAGTATCCCAGGACGGAAGAGACAAAGACGATTTTTCCCTTGGTATGCGTGCGTATCATCCGCCTAGAGGCGGCCTAGTGACCAAGCAATCAGGCCGGATAAACACGGGTTCGACTGGATTACAAACCATAGCAGACCAAGCGGCAACCCAGTAGGTATCATCCATGCCAGACCGCATGGACTCCTCTGTCTGCTCGATGAAGAATCCAGGCGTCGCCTTGCCTGCACACAAGAAGACCGCGTCAGGAGTTTGACCTCCGTGCGGCTCACAGGCAGCTTCCAGCGCTTCAGCTGCGGCTTCCTTCGTGCCCAGAGAAAATGAATACGATTTCAAGATTTGGTTGGGATTGACACGTGCGGTCTATGGGAGTATGTGGGTTTTTTGAGCCAAGCATATTGCCAAAGAAGTCAAGTAGTACCTCGAGCTGCGTTAGGGCCTTCTCAAGTTTTCCTTGTTCCGTGCGACGATTGACACGTCTGCACCTTTCTTCGTAAGGAGGATAGCCAGTGAAAGGCCAAGACCGCTTGAGCCCCCAGTGATGTAGCAGTGCTAAACCTACCATTGTCAGTGGCGCTTGATTTAGTACGTAGGGAGCAAAAGACACGCACACGGCCACTGGGATTCCAACGGGAACGAGAGAAGAATATTGGCCAAACCATGATCACGACAAAGGTAGATGTGAGTAAAATGATACTAGTGAGCTCAAAATCAAAATCCAACATGTCGCTTAAACTCGTTGACTAGGATGTTCGGCGCAGCGCGTGTGACGGCACTGACGCAGTTGTACCTGGCATCGCGCCGTGCCGTAACTATAAAAAAAAAACCAAATTCTTGGAATGACACGACAGCTGCCAATATCACCAGAAAACAGTTCCTTCTACGAAAAGGGTGTATCAGGGCTCCCCTCTACGCGTGAGGCGAATAATACACCCAGTCACCATGAAACCCCCGTTCCGGAGTCTGGTACAGTCTTGGATTCAGTTCTCGCACGGCAGCAGAGCACGGCAGATGAAAGATCGCTGGCAAGCATTGACCGACCACCACTACCAACTGAATTGGTGACATCTGTGGGCCTTTCAATAACAACGTATTCGCCATTTTCGCCGGCGGTGATTGCCCTGCTCATGCCAGCATCCATCTTTGGCACACTCGCAAGATTGGGTTTACAGGCACTCGCTACCTACGATGGGGGAGCATCTTTCCTTTAGCGTACCCGCAAGCTTTGGGGTGCTTCATTATGGGAGTAGCACTTCCACTGAAGGACACCATCAGTGGCTAGTAAGCCACCTTTTTGCTATGTCCGAGGGGCTTCTCTGCTTATCTCCCTCCCGAAGTTACGGCCCTCTCTACACTGGGATTACAACGGGTACGTTCTCTTCGGATCCTCGCGATTTTTCCCCCCGCGTTTGAGGCTAAAAAAATGTAGGTTTCTGCGGCTCTCTCACGACTTTCTCCGGATGGCAGCTAGATGTTTTTAAATCTTGGATCAATGAAGGACAGTTTGATCGGAATGGGCTACGAGATGTCTGTCGCCGTATATCTCTCTCATCAGTTCATAGAGTCTCATCGTTTTCGAACCAGGTAGTTGACGCATGCACAAAAATCGTCTTTACATTGTTAATATCCATGGCCTCTCTAACCTTCGGGATTCACATTGGCACGGCGCTCGTGCCAGTCATCCCGAAGATACGCCCGCCATCTATTGCATTGCGGCGTACGATCCCCGTCGTCTCCATTTTGGTGTACTTTGCAGCCTTCCCGACCTACATTCGTCTTTCTGCCTCCTTCCGTCACCAAGCAACTGCTGCGCTCCTCTTCAGCTTTCCAGGAACTTTCACACGTTATGTGTTGTCCATCTTACTGAACCCGCGTTTGCAGCTACTTCCGCTCGGCACGCTCATGGCTAACGGGCTTGGCACGTCGTTATTCGCCATGATTCACGTCCTTCAAGGGTTACCACACCCTGTATCTCCTAGTGTGTGTTCGATATTACAGGGGTTGGCAGATGGTTACTGCGGATGCCTCACAACGGTGAGCACGTTTGCGGCTGAAGTGAATGCTTTGGTAGTTTGGAAGCGGTGGTTATATGGGACGGTCTCGATCGTGATGGGTCAAGTTCTTATGGTTGTAATACTGGGATCAACGATCTGGACAGGCAACGCGAGTGCGAGGGCTAGTTGTAAATTTACTAGCGCTTAAACAATGGTTTAAATAGACACGGAGTACTTGAATTTGTGTGTTCAGAATCTTCAGATATCACTGATCTGTCGGAGTGCAAATTAGGCCCTGTTGGGCGCAGCCCCATCAAGGCCTCTTCACTAACAGGCACGACAACTCACCACTTGTCGTGTTCACCCTCCCCCCCTCCTCTCTCTCCATCATGTCTCGCCGACCTCAACAACAAGCACCCGTAGACACAAACCATCCTGAAGTTCCCGAAGACGAGTTGCTGAGCGCCACTGGCGAAGGCGATGAAGTGATGGAAGAGGCCGAAGAACAGGAGGGCTACAGTGCGTGTGTAACCCTTTCCAACTAGCGTGGTGTATTCATGTCGACTTCTTCCTTCCTAACCATATTTTACACGACTCAACTTGTCCCATTTCTGTCGCGTCTCACCAGCGTCGTCAACCCCCACATCGTCCCTGACATGGATCAGCTGGTTTTGTTCTTTACCTGGCCACGATTACTTTTGCGAGGTCGCCGAGGATTTTATCGAGGATGACTTTAATCTTACTGGGCTCAATGCGATGGTTCCGTTTTGGAAAGAGGCGATGGAAATGGTTTTGGATGTCGAACCTGGTGCGTGTTTCCTCGGGTGTCTGGATAAGCATAGTCTCTTGAAAGTGCGTCATAGACGAAGACTCGGCCAAGATCCCTGATGTTTCGATTGTCGAGGCATCAGCAGAATTGTTGTATGGGCTTGTACACCAACGCTACGTGCTCACGAGAGCAGGACTCCACGCGATGGTCAGTGAACCTTTAAAATCGCTATCATGATCGCCATGTGAACGCTACGCTTTTTCCAGGCGGAAAAGTACGAAGCGGGTGTTTTCGGCTCGTGTCCGCGTGTGTTTTGTATGGGCTGCAATGTCGTCCCATGTGGGCGTTCAGATCTTCCAGGGCTGGATACCGTGAAATTATTTTGTCCCAACTGTAATGACATCTATGTACCCGCCAGTAGTCGTTTCCAAGGTGTCGACGGTGTGTCACGTTCCGCAACCATCATATGCCTTTTTTTCTGATAAGTTCGCTCTCGACCAGGTGCTTTCTTTGGCACTACATTCGCCCACCTTTTTTTCAGACCTATCGAGAACTTATGCCTGCTCCCTTCTGGAAGCAACCATCCTCATCTGGTTCTCTGTCGCCCTCTCGATCACCCCGCAGCGTGACGGGGAGTAACTCTTCTCAACAAGCACCATTCGTCAACCCCAACCCACACGGCGGGCAAAAACGTGCAGCGGGGAAAGTATATGTCCCACGGATTTACGGTTTCAAAGTCAGTGAGAGGGCGAAGTCTGGTCCCAGAATGCAATGGATGCGATTACGACCAGAGTCTCCTGAAGAGTTAGACGAAGTTGACTGGAGAGGTCGGTGGATAGACGACGAAGAGGATCAGTACGATGATGGCATAGATGGGGAAGCTGAGGAGGACCGACGCATGGAGGATTTCGATCCTGTACGTCATGTGTTTTCTTCGATGCCTCCATGAAACAACTCACACCCCCGCGCAGGATCATGCAGAGGACGACGATGACGACGACGATGAAGAGGAAGAAGAAGAAGAAGAATCAAAGGCAGCGGCCGCCCGGGGAAGTCGACGTCATGCTATGGGTAGCCAAAATGAACCGACCGATCAACCATTGGTGCGATCAATGGCAACAGGCTCAACTTTCTCTGCTCTCCAGGATGACTCGCGGGGGCCAGTAGTAGGTCAATTAATAGTAGTTTAACGAGGGGGTGTCAAGTACCATACAATGAGCTACTTTTCATCTGATACCATCATTATTCCATGGAACTTGTGACTTATGTTGAAATCGTGAGAAAGTCAGGTGACTCAACTGTACAGTTCAAAGCCACACACATACACATTCCGCGTGACCCCTTCAAATCAATCGTTAAGCCAAGTCCTACAAGATCGAAAAAACATGACAAGGAACGGTGAGTAAGCTTTACTTGACGGATATTCTGGTTGAGAGACGTATTATAACGTAGACACCCGCCGCGGCCTCAGACACGGGCATTCTACGACCCTAATTCCACAGGCTGCAAAACCAAGTCAGCGTAAGGGTATCCTGTCAGCAAAGACAAAGCTTGTCCGGTCAATCGTTCGCGAGGTTGCTGGTTTCTCAGCGTATGAACGCCGGGTTATGGAGTTGTTGAGGAATTCAAAGGTGTGGACCCACGCTGGTGAGGAAAGTCGTGTTTCTGCTGACCCACTTTACCTTGCCTGTAGGACAAAAAAGCCCGTAAACTCACAAAAAAGCGGGTATGTTCCCCTCTTGGCACGTGGTTGTCGCGACCAGTCATGTTGATGAGGCCATCGTTGATTTGTGTAGCTCGGAACCTTACTTCGCTCGAAACGCAAGTTGGAGGAGCTTAGCACCATCATTCAGGAGAGCAGGAGGGCACACTAAGTTGGGGCAGTGCGCAGCTTGTGATATGCTCTCTCGTCGGTGTCCCGAATGGGATGTCACCATTGATGACTATGTACCGCTAAGCTTCCGACATGCAATTGTATGCATTTCCCCTCGAGTTTGCCACCACAATGAGATCGTCAAAGCAATATGATCGTTCTTATTACGGCGTCTCAGCGTCTCAGGAAGATGTGAAAATGGCGGAACTATGGTGTACGAGATGATGTGAAGTGCGAGTGCGTGTGTAGCTTCGGGGTGGTGGCATCCCTTGTCCATCACTCTGCTTTTTCAAATTCAGTAAGCTCTGCATCTTGTCAAGAAAGGGGATAGTGTTGCAGCCTGGAGGTAGGACTCTCTCGTAGCTTAGCGGCCGGGTTTGCTAATTCTAGTGTGAAGGGGGATGAGATCCAGGCTATCGCCGCCGGTCACCTCGCGCCCCGTTACGGACTCGGATACAGAGAATCCCTGCTCCGATAAACCCCATAGATCAATTAGGGTGGTTGATACCCCTCCAGTTGCTGTAATCGTTTTTCGGTCAAATTCCCTTTTCATCAGGCAGATGTCATCTTGCTTATTGGCATGAACCCGCAGCACGAAGTGGCCGTGCTTAACTCGTGCACCCCATACACACGGGACTCAATTGAAGAGCACATCAACACAACATATGGATATATGATTATCTGGAGACTGGGACCAGATGCTGAGGCCCTAAATGGACTTTATTGCAAGTAATACTGGGCTTGCAAAGAAGTTCACCAATACCAAATGCCTGCTAATTTTGTTGGCAATACAGCCCCTTTTGACTTGTTAGTCTGGCAACTTGAAGATGAATTGGGAAGTGAGCACTTACAGGGAAGAAAAAAGTGGATGACCAGAAAATCTGCCAACTTGAGCAGATCCCACTTGATCTTTGGATCATCAAAGTTGATGTCATTATTGTCTTTGTCTAATGACATCAACTTTGATGATCCAAAGATCAAGTGGGATCTGCTCAAGTTGGCAGATTTTCTGGTCATCCACTTTTTTCTTCTGTAAGTGCTCACTTCCTGATTTGTCTTCAAGTAATACCTCTCCAGTGAAGGGCAAGCACAACCACCATTGGTCCATTGCTGCATGATATTGCAGGTGTTGTAGTTGTGTGAAGTGGAGGAGCAGACACCAAGCAGTGATGGTGGTGTCTTTGGACTAGAAGTAGCCCACTGCCCACATCCTTCCACATGTGCTGATGCAAGTTGGAAGAGGTGCTTTGCAATTGGTGGGTTGACCAATTTTTGGTTGGCTAACTTGTTCACAGAGTTGTTTGAAACAGACTGTCCTGGAAATTCTCATATGTTTGACCATGTCAGCTGCATAATTGAAGCTGCTGGGATTGACAAGCCATGGATGCCATATAACCCATTCCCCCAGTTTTCCATGACCACTTTGGTTCTTTCAATATTTTCTTTACAGAACTGCTTGACCAACCTCCACACACATACCATATTAACTCATTCCATCACCACACCTGCCCATAACTTGCACTCTTGAATTCTCTGAGGATGTGAGCATCGATCCTCCATCATCTTGGCTCCTTGTGTGCATCAGGCACATTCTCCACTTGTCAGCCACTGGAGAGTATATTGACAAATTGCTTGACGATTGGGATGCAATGGCCATATTAGCTGAGGACCCTGGCCAAATTGCAATGCCAGTGCAAGTGTTGTGAGTTGGCCAGGGTCCTCAGCTAATATGACCATTGCATCCCAATTGTCAAGCCAGTTATCAATATACTCTCCAGCAGCTGACAAGTGAAGAATGTGCCTGATGGTGCTGTGGAATGCAAGGAGCCAAGATGATGATCAATGCTCACATCCTCAGAGAATTCAAAAGTGCAAGTTATGGGCAGGTGTAACTTGTCATGGTAGTTGTGACTGTGATATGTGTGTTAAGGTTGGGGTCAGTTTTGGGTGAAGATTTGACTGCATGATACTATCCACACACTCCTTTCAGTACATTACTAGCCATATAGCAGTCATAAAGCCAAGCCTGAGTGTGTGTGTTGGCTTGTGTCAACTGGTGACAAATTCTGAAAATATTCTCACTAACTTAGTAGTAACACTGGCACATGGCAGCAGATTCCCTATGTTCATCTGAGTCATATCCTACTGGCTCTTTCTCGAAGCTAGCCTTCCGTGCGGTTCTGATCGCAACTGGGCCTTTGCCGCAGTCGCCTACGTTGCATGCTGGACGGGGGATATTTGGCATCGTTTTTGGCCACGAACTCATCTACTGATGCTTCCGTGAGTCCTCCTTTCATCATTTGCTGTGGCAGTGCTTATACACTTTTTCCCTAGAGGTAGGTCCGCCTCTTATCCTGTCCATCTCTTCCTCGGCTTTCAATTTAGCCGCCATGACGTCCTATACCCACTTTTGCTACATCCACGACTCGGCCTTTCCCGTCCTCCCATCTGCCGAAGGCTTGTTGCACGACACACTCTCAGAGACATGCTATTTGAAAGCCTAGAACCTTCTGACAAACCTGACTCTCCTCCCACGCCCAGGCTTCTCCTCTCATTCTTCAGCCCTGAGCGCTTGCCTGATGGGTTGTCACTCCCCGACGTCGATCCAAGCATTGTTTGATATGACAGAACGTTCTTCAATACAGGCATGGGCTCACTTTTTGGTTATGCCAATGGTGTATTGATTGCCAATGGGCGGCCTCGAGGACCTTCATCCCCCTGCTTGACTGGTACGCTTCTCAACACGGCACCTTGTGATATTGAAAGACGATGGATGGTTCGTGTAGGGTGGTCCTCCGCGGTGTTTCTGGCGGAAGGTGTCAGCGTCTGTCCTCCCCGAAATCGTGGAAGTGATTGCGTTCTTGTGTAGGAATGTAATTGCCCTCCTGTAAGTCAGATACCAGCTCACTAAGGACAGGATCCGCGTTAGGTGCCGAAAGAGGAAACTTGTGAATGCGTGGAGAAACGAAGGGCGTTTCGGGTCCAGGATTTCGTTTGGCCCACAGCCTTATGCTCTTCAAGTTTACCTTCAGTTCAAGTATCAGCTGTCACAGCCGTATGCACCCATCCATCCAGGACGTTACGAAAGGTCGCAACAAATACATCAAGGAGTTCGCCTCGCAATTGTGGTCAGCAATGTCGAGAAGTTCCCAGAGCTTACTAACATGTGAAACACGTTCACCGGTCCAAAAGTAACTATTTCGAGCGATACAGGCTCCAGGGAGTCGTAAAATGTATAGCACATATCAGTTATACTACTCCATCCAGCTTTCCAGGGCTCCGGTGCATTCATTAAGGTCAGGGCTGATGCGACGATTGGTCATGGGTCGAATGTTGATTTCCTTCTTCGGATACGCCAAAAAGGGTGCATTTCATTATTTTCAGGAAACTGCTGTAAAGTGAGAACGGGGGTTGTCTTTCCGCCTATCTTGGTCATTTCAATGGAACAATATTTAGGGCCAGTGGTGAGAAGCGAAGAAGCGGGAAGTTAACAGCGGTGATTGGTTGGGAGAAAATCAGAGAGTGCTTGCAGTGGCATACTAGAGTGGCAACTTGAACGAAGCAAGTTAAGTTATACTGTAAGTATATGCGAGATGCATCCCACCTTGCGTTCTTGACACGACCACATCCGGCAGTCTAGCTCGTCATACTAAGGCAAGCTATGAAGTACTAGTAAACCCGGTCGTCTCGCGCTCGGTCGCCCTGGACGTTCAGAGGACTCGCGCCGCCGCACCGTTGATATTCACGCGTCCCATACCCACTCGAACTGCCGGTGACCTCCAATACGCAGGTCGAACAGACGGAACTTGCGATCTCGCAGTCTGTGAGCAAGGCTCTGCCAGTGTACTGTATCCTCCCTGTGAGTACAGTACATTGAGATTCAGGCGCGCCGAGGTCCTATAGTCTGACCATGCGGTCGCCGACAGCGATGGCGATTCAGAAGGTGTACTGTGCTGCGAAGTTCCAGAGCACTTAGCCGAGTCCGAGTCGCGTCGATGCGGAACACGGGGCCAAAATCACACGGCACTAACCATTCATGCTCCAGTCCTCGAATACGGCGGATTCCACGTGCTAGATGATCACGTTAGCCTCTTCATCGCCTGACCCAACAATCAGGTCCGAGTGGAGGGACTAACCCGTGTCGAGCACTGGCGCCGTGTTGCACCGGAAGATCGAAGATTCGGGAGCTTGTAGGGTTTCCGCTGATGTCTTTCTGAAATACATTGAGTACAGACATGGTTGTAAACATAGCGACACGCCATACAGAAACTACACTAGTATCCCGGGTTGAAGTTATCGATTTTGGTACAGAAGAGGATAACCAATATGATCATGTACGGACATGAGGGCTTTATCGAAGCGCAGGACATGGCCGGTGAGCGGGTGAGAAGAGCAGCATGGGATGCGTGACATACATTTCGAATAGTGGTACTCTTTAAAGTTGAAAGTGTCTGTCTGTTGCATAGCAGGGATGGCCTAGAGTAGGCGTCCTCGCTGGCAGGGAGTGCCGTAGTCAGAGGTGGAGGCGGCAGAGTACAAAGTTGAGTCACAAAGCTTACGGTGGAAGAGAGACATAAGCGGCACTACCCTCTTGAGCATGCTGGATCCGGGGATGTAGAACTCACTGCAAGATGTGCCTCAAGAATGAACTTGCATGGACCATCACGCTTGAGGGTGTCGTATGGCTCAACTGCCACAACGAACCATGTTGCAGAGGAGTGCTCACAGCATAAAAGTCTCATGCAAAAACAGACAACGAGAGAGGGTACACGAGGGTGGAGGCTGGCAAGGCGGTCGCTGAGGTGAAGTTGGCGAACTTGAAGGTTGACATTCGAGTCCTGACATCGGGGGTCAGACAATAGGCTGGGGTACGTGGATCTGGGGAGCAAAGCGCGTGAAATAGTGGGGCACAGATGCGAGTAAGCCTGAGGTGAGTCAATGGGAAACAGGGCAGGGTAGGGAAAGTGTGGGGGATCTATGACGTCACCCGGGCCGTGACTGAGCGGGGGTAAATAGTGCCGTTGGATCTTTACCCAACATGGACCGCTTTGAACCAAGTAAACGTGCCCAGGCGAAGCGCAGATTTGATCACATCGTCAACCATTTTGAACCAGGATCCGACAGGGACAACAAAGGACGCATCCCATACAACCTTCCTCGTCTTGTTCGTCTCACATATGAATACGCCCGTTCGGAAGAATCCAAGGATGTCTTCTTGCAATTTTTCTTTGACCACATGGAACTTTCGCCGGACAGGGAAGACAATGACGACATCAACCTTGGTGATCCGAAGATTGAAGAGGATCTCCGCACGGCCTTGCTTGGGTTCGCGAATTTTCTGATCGACAACTTATTTCTGCCTCGTAAGGGCATCCTTTTACCCCTTTCTTGATTTCTCTTGCAAATAATATTCTGTCTTTCCAGTGAAAGTTTCCGGTGGAAGGACGCCCAATCCGACCCCCGACTCGGGATCTTATTCCGCCGCAGAGAGAATGCGAGCAGGAGAAGAGTTTGGTGGGACCCCAAATCGATTCACAGGTCTACGGCGCCTTTGCCTCATCCGCGACCACTATCGCTGTGCGATCTCGCGTGAATACGAGACAGACGAAGCAGAAAAGCGGACGACCAGTTATGGTGACGATGCTGAAGATGACGATGGGCACCGGATTCTACACGGATCAAATTTATTCAACATACTCAAAGTGGCCCACATTATTCCACATTCCCTGACACGGATCGAAAGTGGCTCCTCGCAATTGGTAGATATTCTCCTTCACTTTGAAGAGTCTTGTCGGTTACTTGAACTTGTTCACAGGGTCAGAAACAGACTGTCTTAGACCTTCTTGATTTGCTCGACCGGGGAATCGGCTACATAGTCAAAGGTGGTGGGATTGATCGACCCGAGAATGCCATAACTCTCAACCCTACTTCCCATCGCTACTTTTCTGCCTTCAGGATTTTCTTTACCGAAGTTCCAGACCAGCCGTCGCATACCTATTGCATCAACTCGTTCTCCCTCGCTCGTCTTTTAGGCCTCCCCGTCACTCGCACACTCTTTGAGGATTTGACCATCGACCCACCCTCGCGTCGGCTCCTCGCCCTCCACAGCGCCATCGCCCACATCCTTCACCTATCGGGCGTGGGACGATACATTGACAAATTAATCATAGACATGGATGAAATGGGCATCCTTGATGATGACGGGTCGACCGATTTTGGCCGGCTTGTGACGCTTGCACTGTATGGATGGCACCGTGGCACGAGTCGAGGCAATGTTTGTGCGTGAAGTTTGGATTGGGTGGGAAGGTGATCAACTTGAAGCCCACTTGGGAAAGATTTGGAGCGCAGCTTTTGATCTGGCTGGGGCTCACGTGTCATAACATAGTATTGTAAGCTGTAAGACCTGAGCCTTTTCAGAATTTCCATCAGCAAGATATCAAATTTCTTGCCGACTTTTCAGTTGGTAATTTTTATGATAGTCTGTATTTGCATGTGCAACATGTACTACAGCAATATTACTAGTCATCACTGCGCCTTCTTTACTACTACACTACCTTTAGGGTCAAATGAGCCGGGAAACAGCTCTTCTGCAGTAATAATTTGTGAGCAAAGGGTCAGATCGGTCAGATCTCGAGGACGTCGTCATTCCTGGAGCCACCTGCACCCCCCCCCCCCCCCCCCAGACACTGGCCGGGTGAAAGTTCCGCAAGGCTACGTCCAGCGCTTGTTCAGAACCGCCTGGACAGTAGTCATCACGGTGGAAGTACACATAGAAGGCGACTTACAGTGGTGTTGTCATCGAGGTCCACGAGGCCGCTTTGCGTACAACATTGTGCCACTACTCGAGGCGGAAGCAGAAGAGGACATCAAAGATAGGGCGGAGAGGCACCCTGCCCCTGCATGATCCGGTTCATGAGAATTTCTCGCGCGTGATGAACGGGTTATGGTCCTCAACGCTTCGTTCAAGCGGCTCGCCGCGATTTTTGATGGTCCGGAAGTGACCTTCCCATCAGGCATGCTATGTGCCAAAAAAAAGCCTTTCATGCTCACGGGCTTACTTGCGTCTGCACACTGCCATTTACACCCCAAATAATACCGAAAAGCAAGCATAGATTGATTACCTCGTGTGAGCCACCCAGTGGCCTCCGGGCTCTTGTGTTATTGACGACGCGCACAATCACCATCGTCTTCTGTGAATCAACACTCAGTCGTGAGGAGTTCTCAGCAGGACAAGAAAGGCCGGAGGGATTGATCTTGCAGAAGAAATGTCTCGAATAGTGTAAGGGTCGCGCCATCGCGAGCCCATCAAGTTTATTGGCCCAAGTCCCATGCTGTTTCTGTTGAGGGCTCTGTGTATTTCCGGACATCAGCTCAGCTCAAGGGGGAGAAATCATACATGCGGTCTACCTCCGAGCACACTGCCAGCAAGCATTCTGACACCCCCATTGCCAGCTGGCAGTCTTAACTGTCCTCGGCACCACCTACCTCTGCAACTCAATTCACCATGCGCTGATGTGCCAGTCAACGCGCCACCGGATGAACCAGTTGAGGTGCTGGATGTGCCATCTGAGTCACTGGAGAGTCAACAGACAGGGGGAGAGTGAGGAGAGGAGCCACTCACCTGAGCCACCCATATACCCACCTATGCTTGATAACCAACAAGCAACAGTTATCTGGCTTCTAGTGAGGTGGTGGGTGAGGTGGTGAGAGCATCGGTAGGTGAAGTTCTGGCAACCATCGGAAGTGCTGTGAAGCAACACGATCAGCAAAAAAGGGAAGGGGAGGGGTAGGAGAAGGTGGGCATTGAAGTTTTTGCTGGCTGGGCCACCGGTTTTGTTAGTGTGGTGGACAATGAGAGTGTGGGGCGGAGGGGCAGTCACCCAAGTTGAGCTTGACCTGCCCTAATCTAGCACGTGATCAAAGCTCTACGGACAGTTGCGGGAAAAACCCCCGGGCCGGTAACTTACTGGTAACTTTGATCACGTGACCATTCTGCGCGACTGTGAAGCTCCCCCGCTTTTTTTTTTTTTTGGCTTGTGCCCAAGCTGATCCCTGCAAGACACATCAATCTAACAAATGCATGTATTTTCCAAATATACGATAATATGAAGCTCCACAATCCACAAGAACTACAGTCCGAATAAGTTGTCCATGTGAAATCATCATTGTCACTGGGAATGTCCATGGACCTTAAGGTTACATGACAGTGAGTGGTCACAGAGCGAAGGGTGACACAGGGGTGGGGAATCTATGACGTCACCGGGCCGTGACTGCGTTTGAGTCCAGTTTTACCACCCAAACCTTGAACATGGTCCGCTTTGAACCAAGTAAACGTGCCCAGGCGAAGCGCAGATTTGATCACATTGTCAACCATTTTGAACCAGGGTCCGATAGGGACAACAAAGGATGCATCCCATACAACCTTCCTCGTCTTGTTCGTCTCACGTATGAATATGCCCGTTCGGAAGAATCCAAGGATGTCTTCTTGCAATTTTTCTTTGACCACATGGAACTTTCGCCGGACAGGGAGGACAATGACGACATCAACCTTGGTGATCCGAAGATTGAAGAGGATCTCCGCACGGCCTTGCTTGGGCTCGCGAATTTTCTGATTGACAACTTATTTCTGCCTCGTAAGGGCATCCTTCCACCCCTTTCTTGATTTCTCTTGCAAGTAACTTCTGTCTTTCCAGTGAGAGTTTCCGGTGGAAGGACGCCCAATCCGACCCCCAACTCGGGATCTTATTCCGCCGCAGAGAGAATGCGAGCAGGAGAAGAGTTTGGTGGGACCCCAAATCGATTCACAGGTCTACGGCGCCTTTGCCTCATCCGCGACCACCATCGCTGCGTGATCTCGCGTGAATACGAGATGGCCGAAGCAATAAGGCGGACGACCAGCTATGGTGATGATGCTGAAGACGATGATGGTCACCCGATTTCAGATAAAGCAAATTCATTCAATGTACTAAAACTGGCCACATTATTCCACATTCCCTGACACGGATCGAAAGTGGCTCCTCGCAATTGGTAGATATCATCCCTCACTTCGAAGATCTTGCCGGTTACTTGAACTTGTTCACAGGGTCAGGAACAGACTGTCTTAGACCTTCTTGATTTGCTTGACTGGGGAGTCAGCTACATACTAGTCAAAGGTGCTGGGATCGACCGACCCGAGAATGCCATAACTCTCAACCCTACTCTCCGTTACTGCTTTGTTACCTTCATGGTTTTTTTTACCGAAGTTTCAGACCAGCCGCCCAATACCTATTGCGTCGACTCGTTCCGCCTCGGTCGTTTTTTACATCTCCCTGTCAATCGCACACTCTTCGAGGATTTGACCATCGACCCACCCTCGCGTCGGCTCCTCGCGCTGCACAGCGCCATCGCCCACATCCTTCACCTGTCGGGCGTGGGACAATACATTGACAAATTAATCAAAGACACGGGTGAAATGGACATACTTGATGACGACGGGTCGACTGACATTGGCCGGCTTCTGACGCTTGCACTGGATGGATGGCACCGTGGCGCAAGTCGAGACAGTGTTTGTGCGTGAAGTTTGGATTGGGTGGGAAGGTGATCAACTTGAAGCCCACTTGGGAAAGATTTGGAGTGACGGCTTTCGATCTGGTTCGGGCTCATGTGTCATATTGTAAGCTGTAAGACCCTGTATTGTGAGACCTGAGCGTTTTCAGCATCTCCATCAGCAAGATATCAAATTTCTTGCCGACTCTTCAGTTGATTATTTTTATAATAGTCTGTATGTGCAACATGTATTAATACTGTATACGACAAACCATCTGCGATAGATTCATATGTCGTGGTTGCATGCGTTAGTAAGCTCTTGGCGACAATACACACCCTTCGCGTAGGACAGACTGCAGTACAAATGTGCGATCCGAGTCGCCAGCAGCGGCCACTGCACGCGTGCCAGATCTGCATGGGACACCGCTGACGCAATAGAGGGGGGGTGCTCCGCATACTATAACTGTACAAGGTGATCGCATGGCGCGGGTTCATATATGTTCATATCGGATGGATGTCTGGACAAGGAGGGATATGGATATGTTCATTAATCAGAATCGTTACACGCTATTATGTTCAAAACTCAAAGGTTTCCCGGCCGAGTCGTTATGCCTAATAACAGGGACGCCGCTGGTATTCGTGGCGTCTTCTTTAATACTACAGTACCTTTATCGTGACGGTCAAATGAGAACGCTCTAAATCGATCAGATCACGTGAGTGCATATTATTCTCCTCAACGGCACTCCATGAGCCAACCCACTTCGTGGCAGCAGTTGTGGGACCAAGCTCAGCCAGCCCTCAGCCATGCCGAGCAATCTTTGGAAAGGACACGCTCGCCCGCATCTCGCATACTCCGTGTCGGGCAGCTCGACGCGGAATTGCTCGATGTCGAGCTTGTCAATCTCCTCCGCGACCCTCTCAGCAAGGCCCTCGGCCTCGTCAACGTGCGCAATTTTTATTTTTAATTTGCTTTCCGCTACCCTTTTTTTCTGATCATCCGCATCTACCTGCCCTTTCCCACAAACCCCGCGACCCCACCGCGCGTTGCGTAATGCGTATGCCAGTCTACTCTCAAGTCCCGTTTCGAGCCCGAGTTGTCATTATTTATGCAGCTGACGTTGTACAGACTCTCGGTTTGGGCGACCGGCGCGTCCTACGGTTCTAAACTGCAGGACCTCAAGTATGCCATGCCAGCTATAGATGATGGCCGTGCTGCTCGTGCGTTGACCCCTCGGGTGGCCTGCATTTATCATTATTATGAAATCTCACGAGCGCCTCCTTGGCCGGCCCAAAGTATCTAGACTTCCCCGGAAGGTTCTTCTCGCTCATGGGGCTTTGACGATCGTCTTGCCCTACGTTCACACCCGTTTACGTGGGCACGCCCTGTCCAAGGCCTGGCCCGACGCCCCGAGCTCGGATCGCCGTAGGAAGGCTTGGGAGCTGATGACGACATTGGAGACTACGCACGCCGCGATTGCCCTGGTGAGCTTCGTTGCGTTCCTCTGGGACGGGCAGTAAGCACCAAACTCGGGCCACCATGTTTACGTCTTTCCAGCGTGAGCTGACTGAAATTCTTTCTTTTGTCCATTTTCATTGTAGATACCGCACCACGGTGGATAGGTTGTTGGGTATGCGACTCGTTCCGTCGCGAAGGCTCGTGCGGCGCAACGTCAGTTATGAGTTTATGAACCGCCAGATGGTGTGGCACGCATTCACGGTATTTACACACATACATATTTCTCCTCAGACGTGTCCTGCTGATCGTTGTCATTTGTGACCCAGGAGTTCCTCATCTTCCTCCTTCCACTCCTTCCCACCGCAAGCTCCGACGTGTCGCCGGGACGCAGCGGGTGCCATAATGCATCCACTAAGTACACTGTCCGTTCTGGTTCCCGTCCCTGCACGCAATGTGTTTGGGCTCGAGCCACATACGTGGGAGAGGATGACCAACTCCAAAGCATGGACAATTTGCGCATCTCCCCAGGATGAATGTGCGATATGTCATGAAAGCGCCACAACCACGCTCAACATCGCAGATCCAACGCAGGTCTTTGCGCTTGCTAGCACTATTCAACCTCAGTCATCTTCCGATTCCCAACCCGAAGAGAGGAGGCACGAGCCACCGAAGCATCCGCTCACGACGCCTTATCAGACTTCTTGCGGGCACGTCTATTGCTATACGTGTATCGCGGAGAAGATGCTGCGTGCAGCAGATGAGGGGGGAGGGCCGTGGGTATGCCTACGTTGTACGGCACCCGTGTTGAGTGCCAAGCGTTTTCACGTTGGAAACATTTACCTCCCGAGTGAAGGTGACGAAGGGAGCGCCGAAGAGTGGGGGAGCGACTATTTTGACGAAATGGGCTCCAGTAGCTTGAGTGGGGTCAGTGGTATGAGTGCGGGAAGCCGAAGCTGGGTCAGTGGTAGCGACGAGGAACAGTCAGAGTAAACATTGGCACTAATTATTGTAAGACATCTCTTGTCGTAAAGTATAAAGTGATATGCTGTTTGTTATCAGTAGAAAGTGGCGGGTGTCTTCATAGTCCGAGCGTATAGTACTATGGGCTACGACCCAAAAATCTCTCGCATGAGGTGCTGGAGGACTGGAGGATCCGCCTTCGATAGGTATTGGGTCTGCATAACCTGTGCTCCTCCGCATACAACCTCTGCTTCCCGCAGGCGCTCTGCGATGAATGACGAGAGTAGGATAGTGCGTACAGGATCCGTATCGTAAGCCTATCGGAAAAACCAACGGTAAATGGCTTTCACCACATCATATAACAAGGGTTACCTTTTTCCGGCGGTCGTATTCGGGCGTGTCCTCAGAGCCGTTGAAAAAGGATGGTGCCGGTTGGTCCCAATACGCTGTCAGGATAGTGCTGCATGACAAGACGTCAGTTAAGGAGTTTCTGCAAGCATGAAAATTTCACGTTTCTTCTCCAAGTTCATCCTCTTGCTGTTGCTGCACTTCTTTCAGCTCCGCAAAGACGTCGGTCCAGAGGTCGAAGACTTCGCTAGAGAGTCGTCCTAGGACCTCAGGTCTGCCGGTAGAGACCAGAGCCGCAAGCCCCATGGCAAACAGTTTGCGATGCCGGGGTTCGGAAACATTGTCAAACTATGAAGAAACGATGGAAAGTACGTGTTTTCCTTAGATCTAATGTCAAGTTACTCACCCGCTGCCGCCATTGATCCAGTAAACCTTCCCACAACGTAGTCTCTGGTTTCCCTAGCATACTGGCCGAAGCATTCATGTATTGAAGGAAGACCCGTGAATCTAGAATAGCGAGCCGAGCCATGACTTCGACATCACGGGTAAGAATGAAAACGTCGGCCTTATTTGCTGATTCAGCTGGTTATTGACTAGCTGAGGGATAGTACTAAGAACCTTATCTTCTACGACCGTTGCTATCAAAGAAGAGAACAGGCCACTCGAGTGAACGATTTCTGAGTAAGTTGAGGGGTGAGCTAACTGAAGCGTCAATGCCAAGGCATCGAGCAACCCTCTCGCATGATTTGAACTTGCGTCAGTCAGAGGTTGCTTGAGCGCGATAAACAGCTGGGATGCGTGTCTCTATATTTGCAGTGTGAAGGTAGAATAGTCACGTCCACGACTGGGTGACGAACCTGCAGGACAGCGTTGGCGTCAAGCAGAATATAACCTTCCAAGATATCGGTCGTGCTGCCCAATACACCCCAGTTGTCGACGAGCAGGCTTAGCACTTTCGGGAACAGATCCAACAAGCTTGGTTCGTTGTTCGCGGTGCCCAACATGGCGGCATTCCGTAGGGTAGTAATCCATAGCTGCAGCGCATCCGTTTCCAGCTCCGTGACGAACTAGCGACGGGGGTCAGTCGAATGTAAGACACACAACTCCAATTCTCACTGCAGGAGACAAACATTCTTGCAAGAGGGGTACCACGATGGCGGCCAGGGGAGTTGACCGCTCTCCGGTAGCCTGAAAATCTACCGTGAGATTCGATTCATTTATGAATAGCTGAACTCACGGTGATAAGGACGGTCATCATCCGCATAAGTGTCATCTTGAAGTGTGATTCTCCCCCAGCAGAAAGCCCTGGGGTGAATTTTGTATATATCAAGAGTGTATTTTCAGGTGATTGGACTCACATAATTGTGGGAATGCTGAGGTTATCAAAGAAACCGAAGGGCCAATCTGGACGAAGATTAACTAGAAGACTTGTGATTCTAGAACGATGACAATACCTCGGTGCTAGCCCTGTCGATAATCGTATTCAGGCATGCTGCCAGTTTGTTCTTCGTCTCAACTGTATCGACTTCATCGATCAGCTGAAGAAGCGCTGCCACAGCAGGAGCCAGGAAGGGGGTGAAAACGTTCAGATCGAACAGGTTTGCCTGTCACAAAATATATAACCGTGGAAGTTTGAAAAGGTACCATCGATTCCGAGACTCACATCAACGCATTGCTGTAGCGCTGTTGCAGCGGTTAGTCTAACCACTTCTGTCCCTGTGCCTTTGACTGTAAGCAGATGAAGGAGAATCTGCCATATTCGAGGGTCTGTTGGTGGATAGCAGTCCTCAGATACCCATCGCCCTATGAGCCAGACAATTCGTCTCTGAACAATGAGGTAGCTATGCAGATGATGACCTTTGTCATTTCCGTGGAACGCAGCCTGGCCAACTTACTCTTCGCTAGTTTGCTTTGCTTCGTTTCCTGCAATCTCTATCCACGAGGATAGATCTATGTCATCCTTCAAACGGTGAGCGCACCGCCCTACTGCACAATACACTGCTTCTTTCTGTACGATGTCTTGCAAATTTGCCGGTGGTCGGACTTTCAAAACCTATTAGCAAACACCTAGATGTGCCTCGCGCAAAAAAGCTTCCTACCATTGACGTTGGCGAATGCTTTCACGAGCAGTGGTATAACAAATTCGCGATATTGGCTCGCAAGAGTCATGAGAACTCGCTCTGCACATGGCTGCCCAGTCTCTGAGAAATGTACGCATGGATAGCAACTTCGGGCTCACCCGTATTTCAAACTGCCATTGTTCGTCGTCCTTATCCTCTGTGTTGACCCACTCCTCCGGGTTAGCCATCCAGCCTTCAAGATCGTTCGGATTAAGTGGCATGAAGCGAGTAACTAGAAATGTGACAGCGGTTTCAACGAAGTCCTGAGGAAGGGCTGCGTCGATGAGAAGCGATGCCCCAAAAATGTAGATGAGTTGAGGATTCACTCAATGTGTGCTCAGCTTTCCCCCTTGCTTTCCGCGCTGGGGACCATTGGGCAAGACTCTCCTTGAACAGAACCATCCCGGGCACAAGAATGCGTACGGGGAACACGGCAGTTGCGGAGTCTAAGGAATGATGAGTGACCCCAACTTATGCATGCTCAAACAGCATACCCTCAATGAGCTCCGCCGAGGAATTAGCCTGCACGACCTTTTCCCAGTAGTAGAGTATCAAGTCATCACATAGTGGCAAGCCCACGAAACGAGCAACGTCGAGCTGCTGCACTCGCCGAAAAAATTTGCCGAATGCTCGCACGTACTTGAATACAAGTTCAGAGAATGCAGCGTAATAGGGTCAGGTCGCGTCGCAGCTGAACGCAAGTTCATGAGAAGGCCGATGCGAGTCTCGTAGAGCCCACGAAGCTGCACAGCCGAGTATTGAAAGACTTCGTTGAACTACGAATGTTAATGGATACAGCACAGAACGATGGGGAATACAGTGTACCTACCCATGACTGCATCGGAGAAATAGTTGGATCACGAAGCTTCGGCCAGATCCAAAGAGCCATTTTCATGATAATTTTATATAGAAGCTGTGCGAACAGAAGGTCCTGAGCAATCCTGCGAGAGCCGAGGTTTGATATGGTAATGGATGACTCCAGCCCTTGAATTAATCGAACATAGATTTCAGAAAGTGGGGCGTGAATGCGAGCGATAAGCTAAAATCAGGGTGAGTTGATCAAAGCGAGGAAAGCATTGGGGAAACTAAACCTGTCCCATCGTTTTGACACTCGTCATCATCTTTATGTGAGACAGTTCTTTCAAGACAGCATTCAAGGCTCGAAGGGACTTGTGAAGAACACGACATGTACTAGGTTCTGTGACCGGCGACATGAACCTTTGGTTAAAATGAAGCGTGATCGGTGTCATAAGGTCTGATTCCAAGGACGCCCTGAAAGGAATTAGCGACGATCGTTCGTGAACACGAAAAAGACAGCCACCATTTATGGGGAAAGTCAGAGCGCGCAAGTTTTGCAATTATTACTTCATTGCTTTTGCCGATCTTCACTTTTCATTATCAATCAACCAATGGGGGAGAGGGGAAACCCTTACGACGTCATCTTCCTCGTCTAGAAGTGCCAGACAACGATCTCTGATTGCGGGCCTCTGTTCGTCTAAAACGAGCCTGACACGCGGTGATTAACGTGTCGTGTATGAGCATCGGAAAAGACATGACGCGTGGTCTACTGACCTTCGTGATCGCCATGGGTGGACACGACATTTTTTAGTTGGATGATGCTCAGCTGTCTGATGTACAGAGGAGCGGTTTTCTGAGCAGCAATCTGCTGAAGCAAATCCAATGTCCCTGGCTGGTCGATTAATTCCTTCAGGCGCGCAGCTGACACGCTCAATTCCTTCGGACTCTGAGACGCCGCGCCAGTAACAACCGCATATACCTCCTGTATGGATGTTTGGTGAGTCGTTTGTGTTGAATCATTACTCATGACTATCCAACGGCAGAGATGAGTGAAAGATGCTTCTAACCAGGGCACTGGGCAAGCCACCAGATCGCGACCGGCGACATCAACAACTGTAAATAACGCGTTCCAAGGTCGCACATACTAACTTCATTATTGATTGCACTTCCGTATGACTTTACAGGATGCTTCGCCTTTGCTTGACTATGTCGATGATTCGGAACCAGAAAGGAAGCGGGTTAGGCTTGAAACCTGAGAACAAAAAACGACGAACGCGTCGCAGACAAGATCAAGATACGATTCATTCCCTTCGTTCTCGGCCATTCAACGACTCTTCTAAGCCTCAGTGTTCGACTCGTGGTGACATGGATACAGGAGGTGAGATCTTGCGTTTAGTTTAAATTTTCAACACCTAACGTATCCTATTTAGATAAGCGAGAAGGTGAAACTACTGAGGCTACCGCAGCCTCCATGGCGAGCGCCGCCAATGACATTGGTCCGTTTGCGTGGTTATGGTCCTTCTAAGTTTTATTGAAGAGTCTTTCAGGAGATGCAACGCGAAAAGACCCCAGGCTATCTTCAGCGTCATCACAAGGCCATACTCAAAGTAATCTCCTAGAGGCTACACACGCTATTACACCACACCGTGTCTCGAGTTGCAGTGGTATTGTCAATCAAGAGGCATCCTCAGAGTCAGATCTTGTGACTTGCCTGGGCCACTTTGCATACCGCAATGTTCGCACATCTAACGGTGTGTCCGGTTCATCTAGGCCACCAAGTAACTCGGGGACATCTGCCCACCATATTCACAACGGCAAAGCCGAGACGTGCAGCCAAGAGCCTCTCCCGGATTCTGATATGACCAAACTCAACGTTAGCCGTCTCCTCAGATGTGTATCCTGTGATGCTCCCTGGACCGTCCAGAAGGGCACCTCTCATAAGTTATCCCACATAACAACTTGTGCACGCAAGAATGGCATCAACTCGGATACACTCAGGCGTCTCATCGAAGGAGAACTTCTCAAGATACGGGGTGCGACAAATGACAAAGTAACAGCCCCTTCTGGTCCTGCAGAAGCCGCTTCCCAGACATACGTAGAGGGTCTCGTTGCAGAAGCCCAACCGAGAAGAAAACAAAGACGAACGGATACGGCCAGCACCCTCCAGCCTATCGGCCAGACGAGAACAGCCATATTGGATAGAGCTAAGGCTCTGCTTCGAACTGGAGAAGACGTACCCCGTGACGCTTCTGAACCAGAACCGACCCAAGCTTTTGGCCGGAGCAAGTTAGCAAGTAAACACATGCAGGTGGAGAAGACCGACCCAATCGTGACACACTCCTCTGAAGAATGTGCCCTAACTTCGAGACTTGCCCTTCTCAGGTCGATGACGGACCTCCCCTATGACATCATATTATATACCCTGACGCCTGTATCTACGTCGGGTATGAGAATTTGAGCGTATTTTCTAAAATTGTTGCCAATCGTGGGCCATTTTTGGAGAATTCAGGAACATCCTAGAGACGAAGTCTACCGTATGAGACAACGATTCAATTATGTTCTCTGGCGAGTCCTGTAGCCGTAGCACGCCGGTTGCACTGGGCTAAGACTGGCCGTGGTAAAAGTAGTCGCTGGGGCAAGCTCAAGGTGAGCAAATTCACGCGTTCATTCCTCTACTCCTGTGTAGGGCAATCCAAAGCAGCTTCCGATGAATTGACATGGTTGAAAGCTCTAGTATAAAGAGGTGAGGTGCCACAGTGAGTCGGAAGCTACTAGTGTAGTATGATTACCAGAAATAGTACCTGTTGAAGGTAGTTGCGAGCGAACGAAATCTAGTGGGACGGGAAAAATGTACCAAAAATCACAAAGCGACATCCGAAAGCCCAGCAACCTCAATCAAACCGCCAACCAAATGTAACTGCCCGTGACGAGAACGTCGACAGACTTGCCACTGTCAGCTTCTGCTCGGACGACACGAACGGCGTGCTCGATGGAGGCAGAACATGGACGTTCTCCTCCGGAAAAGTACGAACCAACGATCTCCATGCCGCAGCTAGTTCGTGTTGTGTTTTCAACTGTGTCAAGTCATCTTCAAGGATCGAGACGGCAGTCAGGTCTAGGAGAGAGAATGTCAGTCATGCTCGAGTAGAATCATCACGCACATCTCATCTTACCCCCTTTGAAGTGACCGTCTGCGTAAGTAACGTTGGCGCAGAAAACAACCTTGTCAAAGAAAGTGTGTGAAGTCTCTCCAGAACCATGTAGCCGAATTTGTGCTTCAATCTTCGTCAATACGGTTTCTAGGAAGGACGTCCCAGATCGCCCATTGGTGCAGTTAAATATTAGGATACGTGATGTATTTTCCCTGTTGAAAATGAACATGCTTTCTGGGACGTTGACCTGAAGAGATGTTCTTACCCGCTGGTTTTGTTTTCAACGCGGCCGATGGACTCGCAAACCACTCTATGCAGCAATCAAGACTCTCCACGGTATGTGCACCATCAAGGAACCAGACTGTCTGCGGATGCTTCGGATCACTAACGGTCTGACATCTTCCCGGCCACTTCGCGGCCTTAAGACCTTGTAAGAATGTGTCTGAGATGTTCTTTTCAGGGGAAGCCGATTCCTTCAACTCAAGGAATTTCTGGGAGAGCAGAACAGCGAGTCCTGCATTCGAGATTTGGTGTTGCCCTGCAAGACCTGCATTATATAGTCAGTCCAAAAAAGCAAAGATGAATACAACGTGACTTCTTAAAGACCTAGTTGAGCCTCAGATATCTCGGGCACAGGAGGTACGATGATGAACTCTGATGCCTGATCTACGTGTAAGAGGTTGCCTGAGTAGAGAGGGCCACACGCTAACCTTAAGGTCTACGCTCCGCTGCTTCAAGACTTCCATTCCTTCTCGTGGCTGATTCACAGTAATTGCTGGGACGCCTTCCTGGATATACTTCTGTATACAACCGGCGAAACTGCCTTACCGTACTGACCTTGAATATACCACCTTTCTGCCACGCAATCTCACCAACGGTCTTGCCCAAAACTCCGACATGGTCTATGCCAAGGGAAGATATTCCTGTGACGATGGGCCGAGGAACGATGTTTGTGCTGTCATAGGCACCACCTACACCGACTTCTAATATAGTCGCATCGACCTAGATCGGTGGTCATTATCAAATAGCAATATGGTGGCAATAGCACTAACCTTCAGGGTCAAAAATGCGTGGAATGCCATGAGTGTGGTGTATCGAAAGTAAGCTGGCTTTGATTTTCCAGTCAAGGGTGTCTCCTGCCACCAGGTATAAACAACATCGGATGTCCCTGCTAGAGGGAATACAGACATGACTATTTTCTTCTAGGCGATCCCAGACATCGAAAAAAAATTTGCGAACAACTCCTCAGATATTGGGACTCCGTTGACACGTATTCGCTCCCGCACTGCAACGAGGTGTGGGGAAGTATACAAGCCTGTATCGAATGTTAAGCTTCGGGAACCGTGAACACACTCTAATAAGGTGCAACGGACCAATATTCCAGCCTGGTTTGGCGTGACGAATAATAGAGTCTATAAAGGCACAGGTAGAACCTTTGCCCTTCGTGCCGGTTACATGGAGTACGTTGAGAGTGTTGAGGTCTTCTTGCTGACACACATGTAGTCTCGAGATTTGTGTATGGGCTGGCACCTCACCTTGTAACCTATTCTCTCCAAATATTCAACCATCTGTGAGATGCCCAATGCATTTGACCGTTTCGCAGCCTCGAGAGCTGCAGCATTGGACTGCAGGGTATTGAGGAGATTGATAGCATCTTTGTAAGACCTACCAGACATTTTACGACGCTGGGCAGTGGGGAAAAGCTTGTGGTCAAAGATCCAATGCGCAATGTGTATCGGAAGTCTCAGAGACAATCGCACTCGATGCATAAAAATGTGACCAGTTGTGAATTTCCTAATCGAAAAATTGAACATGACATTTAGGCACGTTTGTCAGTTCATCTTATCTTATCTTTCTTCTCCTCGTTCAACACAACAAGTTCGACCAACACTTTCTATTACATATGGACAAGTTTGTGACCTCAGGGCAACCAACGCATAACAGGAATTATGGCAAGGAGGGTGTACATCATAGGTATAGCCCCTATACTGGAAAAGACGCAAACGACACAGGAGGGTCGAACAACAACGGCAGGTCCAAGACGTGTGCGAAAACTCTCACAAGGCACCTGCTCACCACATTGAAGGATGAATCAAATCCAATTACACACTCAGATATCGGACTACGCTCTGGCTAGTTTTCATAAAGCGTGCCAAGAGGGGAAATGCCTGACATTCAGTGAATGGTAGATCGTGTTGTTTCGCTCACAACCGGCCACCAGAGACCAGACGGCCGGGCCAACAGACAACCATATATGAAAATACGCAGCCAGAAGCTCAAGGACCAAAGAGAAGAAATGGTGTTGGGAATCCTGAAAAACACACGAATCTACATCAATGGTTACCTGCGAGATACAACCGATATTGAAATGAAGAGGATTGTCACAGAAGCAGGTGGCCATGTCATGTTCGTGCGAGATACATCCAACAATACTCTGATGAAAATTGAAAAAAAAAACAGACAATCGGTATCCGGTGCTACCCATATCGTTACATCCCAGCCCTTGAGTGGAAACAAGACGCAAGAATTGCTCACTTGGAAGAGTAAAAGGAAGGTATATGTGGTCAAGCCTGAATGGGTGAGGGATTGCATCGCAGCAGGGAAGCGGATAGGAGAAGGAAACTATGTGGTGGAACGACACGGCACGGCACCGGCCGGCAAGAAGTAGTCGTGTCATTCGTGACGCACACACACACAAGGCGGGATTGCACGCGCATATACTCACCCCGTATAACTTACTTGCCACTCTAGTATTAGAACTCTCCTTTTTACTCTCTCCAAATGCATCTCTTTTTTTCTCCCAATCATGTCCAATTAATCACCGCTTGTTATCCTCCCTCTGCTTCGCTTCTCACCTCTGGTCCTGAATATCGTCCAAATGCCCAAGAGCTTTCTCGCCTGACGTATTATGCCTCCAACAAGCCCGGAAAAATTAACAAATTAAGTTATGAACTCGAGAAAAGGATCAAGTTGGAGTGCAGGAAAGCACAGTCGAATAACCCCCGTTCTCGCGCGTACGTTACAAGTCTTTGATCTTGCATACATTTTAGTCAAATCAGTATTTCAGCTATCTCCTCATCTCATTGTCCATCTTCAAGGCTCTCACTACTGAATGTCGACGTGATATTTCGCTCCTCACCCGTTCGCTCCTCGCTTCGGTTAATGCAGTCCTGTCTACTTTTCCTTCCGACATTGAGGTTTCCGCCAAGGCAGCAAATTTAGCAAGTCATTCTACCTGTGGTTATAGAGCAAGAAACTAATACTCCGTAGTTCAAGGCTTGGACGACCTTCACCGATGGCCGCCTGGTTAGCGTGGACCAGGCTGTTACCCACGACTACCTTTCTGTGCTCGGGCATGTATCAAGGATGAGTAGAGCGACCTCTTCCTCTGGTGATTTGGAGTTTACGAATAGGTAAGCCACAACATTTTGAGTATCGCCATCAATTCTCAACGTTGCTTACAGGACGAGATTGGTTGGTCTCGCAGCTATTAATGGCGTGGTGACGTCAGAGGCACTCTACAGCTCGTCAACTTTCAAAGATCAAGTGGCCACTCTAGTCCCAGCAATTTTGAGTAATCTGCAAGAAATCGAATTGTTCGCGTTAGAGACCGAGTTGGTATAATTCGAGTTTTCTTTGGTGCCCACGTCTCATTACGTATTGCTAGGTCTACGAACCTCAGACAAAAGCCTTTGTCTCCGTATTTAGACGAATTTCGGACGCGCCCTGTCGTTGAGAGGCATGCGCCATCGATTCACCTGCACATCGATGGGGAACGGGGACCAACCAAGGCTGATGTCTGCAACGCATGTCTTTGTGCTTTGTCGCATTTATTCGATCACTCCGATGGCGGGCAGATTGCCTCCGTCATGCAAGCTGCCATGGCCAGTTTGGACCAAATTAAAGGATGGGAGAAAATAGGCCATTGTTGCTGGTTTGCAGGAAAGGCGACCGAGTGGACACAATATCAATTTCGTGACGCTGTTCCTAACCGATTGATTGAACGTCTGCAGCGGGAGCAAGACGTGCCAACGACGACAGACCTTCACATCGCCCTCACCTCAATGATTACTACTGTGTTCATTTCTCCTATTCCCCTGGTCATGTCTACGTCCGACGTAATATCAAATCTCATAACCCTAGTGCTCCGTAGAGCTGCCATCGACCCAGCCGACTCTTTGCTCCTGGCCTTGACCGAGTGCATTGGCGCGTTGGGCACCCACGTGTATTACGCAGACCAGATTCATGACCTTGCTAGCGAACTTATTGGCCGACTTGTCACCACCGAGGTGACCGGTTTACCTGGACGTGAACGAGACTCAAGTGACAAAAGTCGAGCTCAAGCGCTCCGCGCTCTCATTGCGGGACTAGTCGGACTCATGTCCACTCCTACGCGAAGGGCCGAGCATTTTTCCGGCGGAGAAACATCGAGATCGCATGAACTCGTCACCGGCAGTCAAAAAAGACCTACAGATTCCACGCATTCCTCAAATGGAGATAAAACAGCGCGCACTTCTACTGAACGCACTGACGACGACGCTCGTTTGACCAAAAGGACGAAGATATCGCCCGAAACATGGCAAGACACCCTAAACCTCGTTTGTGACGTGGACTTCTCCGTACGCGCTGACTATGCTAGTGCGTTACTTGTCTATCTGGAATCAGAGATCTCGACACGTGGGGAATATACGGACGGAGACGGAGTCTGGCGCAATCGACCGTTAGTCGTGGACCAACTTCAGCAGGTAGGCATGATGGCTGCACTCCACGGAGACGAATCGACGCGATTCCTCCATGCCATTCATGTCTACTTGTATATCTTAGCTACCTCGCCTACATTCCACAGCTCGGCACACTCTCCATCACCTCCACGTTCTGCGATATACAGAGACTCAGCGGACATCACTGTGATTCCAGCCACTCCTGATACCTCCCGTGAAGCTATTGGCAGCGCTGAGGACCGCAGCTCGCCAGCACGATCTCAGCAAGGCAGACCATCACTTTCGCTTCCCACGAGCACGCGAAAGTTATCACTCGTGCGGCGTATGATCTCGCGGCTTCCTACTAGTATTTCGCCATCCTCTCCGCCTTCGGCGACAGCATCCGACTATTGCAACATTGCTTCCATCTTGATAAGGATTCACGAATACCTTCCTGTTCGTGGATTACTCACTGGCGTACCGTTCCTCCTTGCTTTGACCTCGGTCGCGCATGCGGACGAATACACTGATCGCAGTTTACTGGGAAGGATATTGGCAATTAGGGAGGTGATTTCAAGGGTATGGTTGGTCCTAGGGAGGACATGGGATTGCAGAGAACTTGTGGAAATGCCGAGAAGGTAGGAGACGTCCTCCGATTACAATTTTGTTAAATCTCATTCTATTCAAGGCGTTGTCATCTATGCCAGAATCTTCATGCCTTCCTCGAGAGGAGGAAACACGAGGTTTAGGTCGACTCGCTGACTCAGATCTTCCAGTCCAGATATCACCTGTCAACAACATAGATGGTGTCTGGTCTGGGGTGGACCCGAAGGCGGCTCTCAGTGCGCTTGTATCGAGTAAGAACGCGCTTGAAGCTACGGGAATGGACAGCGAAGCGCTCCAAACCCATTTGTCAGCCCAATGGACCGCAGAGTCGGCCTTCAGAGACTGTGCGTCTACTGGAGTGTTTCCAAGCGCGGTTGCTCACTGTTTTGTTCACAGCTATGGAGCCGCAGTCAAGCTACGACCCTTTGCGACGCGATGGCATATCGGCACACTTGCGACTTGCACCTGCTTTGATGCATATCGAAAATTTGTCGCTGCAGAGTTTGGCTCGCTCCACAAGAGGAGTCGGAGTCACCGATTTGCGAGACGCACTCGATGGCCGGAGCAGCATGTCAAACCCAGCTCTAGTGAACAAAGCCCCATCGTTGTCGACACTAGATCACACGTCTACCCACGTCGATAATCCCTTCAACAAATTAAGAACAGTACGAGCCAAGCCAGAAAAACAAAAAGTCGCCGGGGGTCCTAATGAGGTCCGCGATATGCTCAGCAAACTCCATAAAAAATCCAATAATGGCAGCAATTTGTTAAGAGCGTCATTCCCCGGATTGCAACGGCAGGAGACACGGTCAGTCTGATTATCCGACGTTGCTGGCGACCTCAAAGATGCTGACATGTCCCGTCACCTTCAGCAAATCCGCATCCAATGTACCCCCATACAAGTCATAACGAGTGATACATCTCGTGGAGGTTAGGCATAAAATCGTTATTTATGTAGCTTCACTTTAGCAGAGGACACTCTCATTTGCATGGTAGCCGTCACGATTAATATAGTCCGTAGCGTGTGAATATGTTAAAACTGGTAAGGCGCTGTTGAACCTGTCATGGAGTTAGACGAATTCTTTGACCCATTTACAGACCAGCAGTAGCATGTACGCGAAAGCTCCTTCATGCTCGAGTGGTTCAGACGTGTTCCTGTGCTGACCTTGAGTCACGGCTCGTGTCATCGTAAAACCGGAGGGAGGCGGCGGCGACATGGAAAACGGCCACAGCGTCTAAAGGCACCATATGACACACAAGCGCAGATGGGACAAATTGACTAAGCTCGCACGTGTACACCGCATCAGAATGTGAGAGTAGTCGAGGGGAAAGAGGATCACGGCCCACAGCACGATCACGGCAGCTACATGAAACAGAACACGGACGCTGCGTCAAATGTCCAACTGAATGATTGCGCAGACGCCTCCTTGAGGACGAATAAAAATGCTCTGAGACATCGGTGAGGTACTCTGTTGGGGCGTATCTCATAACGAGGCTGTTCTCGCCGCGAGCGAATACAGCGTCCGTATGAGATAGAGGCGTCTTCTGCCTAATGTCGCAAACAGGATTGTTGACTCACGCCTGTTCGGAAACGCTGTGAAAGAGCGTGCCTTTGTAGAAGAGTGACAAAAGAATGTCCATGAACCAGAGCTCACCATAGGACAATAGTCAACGGGCAAGAAATAACAAGATGTGCAGTAAATAGATGTGACGGAAATAGATCATGGCACCCTTAAGCCACCTCTCCGGGCCTTCCTAAAACAAAACCACTTAAATGGTGCTCTAGCTTGCGCTGAAGCTCAAGAAGGTGTGGGGTTGGTACTCAAGTGCTAGGCGCTATGACAAGACACTATATACCTGAACTGGGCCAGCATGCCAGGGATGGGCCAATGCTTGCTACTAGTGGGCATAAAATCGTTCAAGTTATTGTTATTCATGTGCCTTCACTTCACTTGTTTGCCATAATAAACTTTATTATCGCTGAAACTTGCCACCATTGACTATCGAGGCTGATTTCGTGCACCCTCTTCCTTCTCTCGCCAATAGACGAGTTCACTTTGCGCCTTCAAATGATTTGGGGCGGCGCGGAAAGCGCGCTATCAGGATCAAAAAGGTTGGAAAAGTAGTCATGCCGTCATGCGATGGAGAGACGTACCGTTAAGCCTTGAAGGAGTTCCTCATACACCGCCGATCGGGCCTTTGCTCTAGTAGAGCCTTCGGAAAGCCTGCCCGTATGCGTTTCGATCAATTTGGTGAGCTCTTGCCGGAGACGAAGTAAACTGTGTGAGGAGCACATTAGCGCTGGCGCCAGTCGGGTCGACGCTGACGGCGCACTTTGAGAAAATCATAGTTTCCTCGTTCCTCTCGGTCAGCATGACGAGGCAAAGAAATAGAATGATATAACGCTTGCAGATCTACACGCTTAGCTTCAACGATCCTTGCACGATCGATCACACGGAAAAAGCGATTTCAAACTCACGGTCACGACGGCGGCGTCGCTTGTCGCAGTGGAACGGCGGAAATATCCTCCTCCTGCGCCTTCCGCACCTTTTTAAGGCCCTCTATTTGGTCCGTCATGGATTTCTGGAAGACCGGCCACATCTGCAATCGGAGGCCAAAAACGAACGTCTCCAGTGGTTGGCAGCCGCGTTTCTGTACTTCGCTCATGACCTCCTCGGTGAGCCGGATCATCGTAAGGAGAGGTATAACAGCTAGCGGAGGTTCCAATGTAGCTTGCACAAATGTCTATGTTCGTTGGCCATTAGACAATAATACACGCGGTAAGGGAGCGGGCCCACCTTTGTGTATTCCAAGGCGGGGTCCATGATTTGCTTCCAGATGGCATGCAGGGAGGCCTGGTCCTCTTTCGAGAGTCGAGGCGCTGGGAGTTGACTTTCGTTGCTGAATATGCTATCCGTACGATCTCGAGGTCGCGCGGTCGCTGGGACCGAGTCCGTGGCGGGGCTTGAAAGAGGGCCATCCGCTGGCGACATCGGTGAAAAAGGTGGCTGCTGACAACTTGCACCGTGTCAATAGGCGGCAGAACTGGCGCGGGCGCGAAGAAGGTAGTGACAAATGCATATTCCGAGGTTCCATTGTCCATCAAAACCAACATTGCTGACCGGAGAAGCGCTTCCACATCTTCTTTCTGTTGTATGTGATGGGGAAGCCGTTAGAACGTCAGACGGTTTACGATTAGCCATCGGGATAATTACATGTGTTTTGTCATCAGCCATATAGGCCAATGTGACACCAGGACCCTCAATGCGGGCATAATTTAATCGCTCAAGATAGGTCTCTGTCTGCCTCTCTGGACCATCCAACCCCGACACTAATCCGAGGTCTTTTTCAACAGTCCGTGCCTACGTGATGCCTCTCAGCACACATGGAGCCCAACACTAGCATACATGCTCACTGACCTTGATCCAACCAAGACTTCTCATGTACCGGCGAAATCCAGTTTCGTAATATACGCGTGCGGTAGCGATGTAAGCCTTTCGTACTTCCGTGGCCACATTGGTGGCGTGTCGAAGCAAAAACGCGTACAGAGAATGGTACTTGAGAAAACCTGTTGTTTGCACGATGTGCATGTTTGTGGTCATGCTGGCGCGGATGGGGTGTAGCAGAGCGAGGAAAAAAGCGCGCAGTTTCGTGGCCGCCTGAAAAATTGGCCATCTTGATTGAATTATCAGTGAATTTGCATCGTTGAGGAAGGGCCGTACACAATCCTTAAGCCCTCCGCGACTTCACTCAAGTCCCTGGCAGCACGCACGCGCCCGCGCACCTTGAGTCCCTCAAGCCGCCGCTCAAAATCTGTGATTACGTGGATCCATGGCTCTCCGACGTCGGTATCCAATATTGTAGTGGCGAGATTCGGTGGAAGCGTAAGTTCGGAGATGAGGCTCTCCAACGGCTTTTCATTTTCTACAATAGACACCATATGGTGCCTCTGAGTCTGGATAACGAAATGCGGAAGGAGAGGGTGAAACGCACCCTGCGGCTCTTCAGTCTTCCCTCGATGTCGAGGCTACGTGACTGTAGGTCAGATATCTGGCCTGAGACGACAGAGAGGTCACTCTGGAATGTAGCTAGGAACGACTCGAGTGAGTCCAGCAATGTTGCGCTCGTCTGTAACTTGTGAGCATGTTGAAAATGGCAAGGAAGAGCATGCGTACTTGAACCTGGTCATGGAGTTCGACGAACTCTTTGACCCGGCTGCTAACTGACATAAACGGTTGAACGCTGAGCTCACACGTAGCGGCACGGCACACGAGCACGCTTACACGACACAGTCCCACTGGCAGATGAGTTTACAGGACCAGCAGCATCATCTACGCGAGAGATCTTTCATGCTCAAGCGATTCAGAGGTGTTCTTGTGCTGACCTTGGTGTGTTGTCGAGGACTCGGACATGTCAATCACTAAGTTCCGCTCTATTCCACTTCCTTCGTGCCTTTTTTAACGATGCTTTTGGAATTGCCTATGAGAGGGAGAGGGGGCAGGGAGTTGAGCTGACCCACAGCATACAAGTTACAGGAGGGGGTAGGTTGGAAGTAGAGTATCGTTATTTGTCACCCCTTTGTCGCAGCGATTCCTGACTGCACTGGCGACCTGCGTGCTGTCCTTTTTACTATATCCACCATTTTTTCTGTTGCATGTATTTATATTTAACTTTTACTTGTGCTCTGATTACCCATCTTTCTAGCAACAATGTAAAGACAACCAATCGATGACTTACGACTAGATAGATGCATAGCGTCGTCTTGTGCCCATGAGTAAGCTACCTGGTACGATGCAAAGGAGCCCCATATCAGATGCCAAAAGCTTGCCCAGACCCTCTTTATGACACCGGTCTTAGATTCGCGCGTCACCTGGATGAAGGCGCACCACCGCTGTAACGATCGAACCACGCACGAATAGCCTCATCACGAGTAGTGCCATGGTGCCACCCACCCAATGAATGCGTCATGAAGCGGCCAAGGTCTGTCGACCCGCCATCGGCAAGTACACCCGATTTCATTCATGTCCTCGAATATTTTGTCAATGTACTTTCCCGCGTCGACAGGTGAAAGGTGTGGGTGATGGCGCTATGGAGGAGCCGATGCGAGGAGAGGTTGAGTGTTTGAGTGACGCCGTTTAGGTAGTCATATCAAGGGGAGTGTAGTTGTGGCAAGGAACTTTTGTCACCCAATAAAAACCCATTTAAGGGCTGGTTTAAGAATGTATAAGATCCTTATATTGCTGTCAATGGAGGCCATGCCTTCGGTTCGACGTCTATGACAGTTATCATGTCGGAGCCAACGCATCTACAAGAGCATAGCTAGTAGTACAACTCGGAAATGCAGGCGAATGCGACGCAAATTGCGTATCGTGTCGTACAGTAGCAACGCGTTCTTCATTACTTTCATAACCCAGGGCATCAAATTTCGTCCAGTCGAAGTCTGGAGGATCATATACGAGCTCCTGCACCGCTTGGAGCACTTCTGGATGCATATCGCGCAGCCAATGCCGGCTGATCATCCAACTAGCGATCCCTTTCGGTGGGATTGTTAAGCAATCCTTGGGAGGGCCGTCATTTCGGTCACGCCGTCCAAGGCCACGCTTTGGTTTCATGCTTTTGTCCAAACGATCATCCTCATCGAGAATGGAGTAAAACTTGAGCAACCTGTTGCTCCGCCAGGGTATCCCTCGTACGACGAGTGCCTTTTCCTTCGTATTGCCTTGCTTCGTATCATCGTCTGACTCCTCAGACGACATGCAATCAAGTTCCATGGCGCCATTGAATGTTGCGTGAGCAAAGGCTGGCGTCTTATCCCGTATGCTTATCCGTTGCTCTCGCTTCTGGAGGCCACCACAGATGTCAATTGGCTGTTATGACAGAAAAAAGTGACACCCACGAGTTTCTTACGGTGCAAGCGGCGTGATTTCATTGCCTTCTGCTCTTCCCTTGTCTTCACCGTCAGTAAGACAACTGGGTCAGTTTGAGCCTTGTACTTCTGGCGAAATGTCGAGAAGGCTTGGTCGAAAGCGGAGGAGACGGCCTTGAGTGTGAAGTCCGCATCTGGGACATGCTCGTAAATTCTACGACTGGCCGTTAGATCAGCTAGGACGCGATCTTTCATCATAGCGTTGTGCTTCGACTGTTTAATGGTCTTCTCCCAGACGAAGCGGACAGGCTCGCTGTCACTCAACGGCAACCCTTCGCGGTGACTTGGGGGTAGCTCATCTTCGGTGCCAACCCCCAAGGTACGATGAATATGTCTCCGCATTGCAGTCTGCGGGGTGTCTCAGGAACCATAGCTAGTTGTGTGAAAGAAAATACCTGGATGGTGTAACATGTTTTGTCATGATTGTTGATCCGCTTCTGTGGCCTCTTTCCGGAAGATAATTGGGATGCTTCACTCCCGGAGTCGCCTGAATCGCTCTCTCTGTGGAGGAGGGGAGAAGTGGGCCTCTTCCTGTTCGATGGGCCAGAAGATGCAGATAGAGATGGGGAATCGAGCAACATGCTGTGCTTTTGCAATTTCCCAGATACCTCCTTTCCATGTGGGACAGGAGGTAGTTTCTCCGTGCTAGATCCGGCGGGGGTCATGGCCAGAGAAGGTGAGCCAGGTCCGTCAGGCAAGCAACCAGAGCCACTAGCTTGTACCATACCCTCAGGATGTTGGCAAGTAAACGAGGCGACGGACGCCTTGAGATAGGCTATTTCGCGCTTCATCTCAGCCAATTGGGTCTCCATCTCCGCTTGTCGTTGTAGATACTTAGCCTCGAGTTCTCGCTCCCATGCTGCTCTTCGCTTGTTCTCGTTCTCCTGCGCCTCGCGCGTAACATTTAGTGCACGGATCAATTCATGTACCGTATGAGCTGGTTCAGCCCTAGGTCTACG
The DNA here is from genome assembly GCA_022376515.1 of Lactifluus volemus. Classification (NCBI taxonomy): domain Eukaryota; kingdom Fungi; phylum Basidiomycota; class Agaricomycetes; order Russulales; family Russulaceae; genus Lactifluus; species Lactifluus volemus. Next base: position 688,594 of record WTXI01000006.1, on the reverse strand, counting down.
TTGCTACAGTGAGGTCTGATCATATGAACAAGATAAGAAGAATGATACCTAGGAGGTTGAGATGGTTCTGAGATCGCATACTCCAACTCACTGCGATGAGGAGTAAAGGAAGATTGTGGTGGAGGGGTGTGAAAGGGTTGGTTGCTGGTATAAGGATGTTGGCCTGGTGAATAATGGGACAGTCTTTGCTGTCCAATAAATGGGTTCAGCGCATTCGTGAGTTCGCTTGTGGACATGGTGCACCGGCAATTACGGCCCGGCTACCTAGCAGATTATTAACAAAGCCAAATAAATGCGTCTCGGACACGGACAGGACGCGTCACCTTCAGACACCATCATTGATCATGGACGCGAGTTTCGAGCGTATGCTAGCACAAGCTGTTCGGGGAAATCAGGGTGCAGGTCCCCCTCAAGAGCCTACTGTGCCAGACAAGTGTGTGCTTCCCCACAACCTCATCCTCTTGCCAACGCGCTCTCCGTAGTGGCGAAGTTATACATATATCTTCGCTTGCTCTTTTGAAGGTTAGTCTCCACATGTACACGTTTTTCCAGGACTGATCGTGCTCCCAGATGTTGAAGCACGGTCGAGCAGGTGTTCCAATGGAGGTTATGGGTCTAATGCTCGGAGAATTTGTTGACGAGTATACTGTTCAAGTAATTGATGTGTTTGCAATGCCTCAATCAGGCACAACTGTCTCTGTGGAATCTGTTGATCACGTCTTTCAAACAAAGATGGTTGATATGCTCAAACAGACTGGCAGGTTAGTTTTCTTATTCCACCTCTGGTTTGCGGCGCTTCTGATCTTCGCACTAGACCAGAAATGGTCGTTGGCTGGTATCATTCACATCCAGGTTTTGGGTGCTGGCTTTCGAGTGTTGATGTGCAGACGCAACAGGTGTGCGTTTTCCTTTCTTACCAGTTTGGAGTCTGATCGTCGTACAGTCGTTCGAATCGCTCGATTCCCGATCCGTCGCTGTTGTCGTTGACCCTATTCAATCAGTCAAGGGAAAGGTCGTGATCGATGCTTTCCGAACTATTACACCACAGTCAGTCTTGTCCGGCCAGGAACCTCGTCAGACGACATCAAACATCGGGCATATTAATAAGCCTTCAATTCAAGCGTTAATCCACGGCTTGAATCGACACTATTACTCAATAGCTGTCAATTATCGCAAGACAGAGCTTGAGCAAGCCATGCTTATGAATCTGCACAAAAGGAACTGGACGGAAGGATTAAAACTGCGTGACTTCAAGGTGCACAGAGAGAATAATGAGAAGGCAATCAAGGTGCGTGCCTTAGTCTAGATCCATTTTGGACGCGCCTCGTGACCACCGCCCGCGGATGCTAGTCAATGCTCGCTCTCTCGGGAGCGTATAACAAGTCTTTACAAGAAGAAGCGACACTGACGGCAGAACAACTCAAGACAAGGCACGTCGGAAAGCAGGATCCAAAACGGCACTTAGAAGAAGCGGTGGAGCAAGCCATGGGAGATCAGGTGGTCCAAAATTTGGGGACCATGCTCCTCGCGGAGTTGTGAGCTTGGATTGATCTGGCCATCACTGTCTTTCCGTAACCTCTTGAGTAACATCTCTTCTAAATTTCCGGATATGTCCTCAGACGCCTCACCTGATGCGTGCCTCCACTCTTATCGGCCGTTAAAGTTCTCAGGATTGGACAGCCTGTCGATTGAACGGGCTCAGCCCTTTAGATAACGCCAAGTGATGACGCATGATCCATGTGCACGTTTAGGTCACAATCCACGCTTTACTCTTTTTAACGGTAATGGGTGGGTGTTGAAGCTGAGAGAAGTCATTGTACGCGTGGCAGGGGTGATATTCACAAGGACTTGAGCCACAACCCTAGCCCTTATAACAGGTTCACAAAGCATCGTCACTCAAAGAGGACCGTAAATGAAGGTGGGGTTCTTGGTGTCAGCTGAGTATCCGTCTCCACACACTGGCCACTTGTTAAGTTAAGCTCACGGGATCAAACCATATCCCGGCCCTGGCGTCCCTATTTGTCAATTCATGTTTTTATTCATTCCAACAGCAATAATCTAATAATTGAAACAAAGTAATGGCAACCCTGCAATGAAAATGGTATCCGTCATCCGACCCGCGGGCGTGATGAAAACCGTCCAAATCTAAAACCGTGTGTTGATGGGATCTCGCGGTGTTGACCGAGGCCGATACGGGCGTAACCCATACTTTAATAGTTCCCGAGCGAACGATGAATTTTTTTTTTGAGGGGACACGTGTGGAAGTTGGATCCGTAAGAGGCACGGATGTACCTGACCTGTGGCTCTTGGCGAAAGCGGCTTGGGGAACGACACTGTTTTCTTTGAGGAAAGGCCAGTTCACACAGAACTGTATCACCATGCAGTATCCCTAAAATACGACGATATCTGCTTATTGAGGATAGGCATGACACCCATCATCTTGGCTCTGCGAATCGCTTTGGTGAGGCGACGCTGATTGCGCCACGTTAACTTAGTTTCCGCACGATTTTTCACCTTGCCCATGTCGGTGACGAAGTAAGACAGCAGCCGAGGGTTTATAGCTTCGTAAAGAGGATCGATATCTAGTTGGTAGAACCAGTCGTTACGACGCGACTCGGCAGCTCCTGGACCGAGCAAGGCACGCTTGCGGCGGAAAGGGTCTTCGCGGGGGAGAAGGTCTGTAGGTTTCAAGAACTATATCGATAGCGATAAGTACTCGAAAAATACGGAAGTTGGGTGTTGCTCGGGAACATACACGCTGGTCTTTGGGGAGCCTTCCCCTGCGGGTGCGTTCATACTTTGGGCCAACTATCGACGCCAAGAAAATTTGAGTTGAAGAGAGTTATGCGGATGAGCGAGCAACTAACCATTAAATGTGTTGGACTGTGGAGATCCTGACGAGCTGGCATTGTCGAGGATGTTGGTAAGTTGATCCATGCCGGCGTTACTTGCTACCTGAGTTGAATCATTAACTTGGGTATCATCGCGAGTGGGTTCATCGGTAGCTTTTGGAATGGCACGGTTTTTTCGAGAAGTGACATAGGAAGCAGATTGTATAAATGTAGGGGGTAAGGGAGATGAAAGGCGACGGAGAGAGAGGAATAACATGATTGAGGGAGGGAGAGGACCCGGGACAGGCCGTGACTAAACTGACTTTTGAGAGGGCGGGCCACACTGGTACCTGCCTTGCCTTGCTTGCCTTTCCTCCATTCAATTCTTTTCCCTCTTCTTTTCGAGTTTTCACTCGACCCTTTTCTTTCACTCTGTTCTCCTCTCTCACTTCCCCCTTTCATTGGGGTGTGCGACCCTTCGTCGCTCATGCTCATGTCCGAGCCTTTGCATCCTCGCCGCCAACCCCCAAGCCCACTCGTTTTTCCCCCAGAGTCCGCCCTTCCACCTGTAGTTGCTCCCTCTGTCAGCTCGGGTAGTACTCATGGCTCCGGGTCAAACACCGTCTCCATGCCTTTCGTCCGTCGACATGTAACCAGACGCCTCAAGGCCGCTAAGCAAGAGTGCGACAAGGAGCTTCAACGTGTCACGAATTCCATCACTTCCTTCTTTGAAGAGAGACTACGTGAGGGCGAGCTCGAACGGGAGCTCGAACGGGAGAACCGCGAGCGGGAGAGAGAACGTGATCAACTATCTCCCGATCCTGACTTTCTTCGCGAGGCATTCGCCCTCCAGCAGGCAGAACTCAAGTCTGCTTCTGCATTCCTCTCGGATGATGCTAGCTCTGATGGTGGTTACGAGGCTGAGCTAGAAGGAAATCATAGCCGACAACGTGCGTCCCCAGGCGGCACTTGTGGCAACCCACCTACTCTAACACATTCTTCTTCTTCTCCCGGGCTCTTTGCAGCCTCACTATCTTCCTCTAGCCCCGGCCTCCTTCGCAGGCAACCCACCCTCTCCTGGGGAGACAAAATTTCAACTAATTCATCTGGTCCCGCTCCTATCCCTGCGGCCGGATCTTCCCAAGCGGGAGAAGGTGCTACCAGTCCACGTAAACAGAGCTCTGCCGCAAATTCGTCCAGATCGTCCGGAGGCATTGCCTCTCGCCGTCTATCGCGTTCCATCCACATTCCCATACGCACTACTCGCTCTGGCCATAGCTCCCGTTCTACTTCTCGATCCCGCTCGCCCCTCCCCCCGAACAACAATCATTCCAGTTTCACCGAGTCTCTTTCCAATCCTGCTCCATCAGCCAACCGCCGCTCTTCCCGCATCCTCATCGACAATCCCGTCGATCCCATCATGAACAATCTCTACGACCTCATAGCAGTCGCGACCGACATCGTTGATATGACCATCGCTCAGCTGACCTCGCAACCCAAGAACGTCGAGTCATTCGTACAGAGAGTGCAAATGATTGGCAGAGCATGGGATGACCACCCAGATTGGCACGGCCGCAACTGGTATGTGCAAGTTCTCCTTGCAGTTGCCAGCCTCAGTCGCGTTGTCGAATGGTGGGAAGCGGAAAAGCAATTTTGGAACTTTGACGACAACGACGACGAGCAAGACGAGGCATTGCTCTTCGTGATGAAGCCGGTTGACGATTACGTCCTTCCACCTGTGCCGACACCTCGCCTCCTCCCTGAGGAGGACCCTCGTTTACGCTTATCGCGCCCTGCCAGTCAAGGCAAGCGACCACGAGATGAAATTCAGTTATCGTCCATGGCGCCGCCTGAGCCATCGAGGAACTCTTCATCGAAAACTTTAGATACGGCTGAGTCGGCGCGAGTTTTAGCGACAGAGAGATTACGACTGCAGGCTGAGACGGCCCAACATCGTAACATTGTGATGGAGCTCAACCTGGACGGAGACCATATCATGTGGGCTAACTATGCATGGGGAGTTGTCGTTGGGTACGTCATCCATTTTTACCCGCCTAGCCTGCACCCTACTAACAATTCCAGGACGGACCCTGACGGTCTACGGGGTGCACGAATCTCTAAACTACTCGCTCCTCAGGACGCATCGGTGTTTCAGGTCGCGACGCAGACATTGCGAGATGACGACTCGCACACCGTGGAGGTTCGATTCTATCTCCGGATAGAGCCCTTCGACGACCGGGAAGACCCAAACAGCATGCTCTATCAATTAATGGAAGGGAAAGGCATGATAATGGCCGATAGGGATGTGGGACTACCTTCTCATACCATGTGGGTGATCAAACCCTGTGGTTCCCCTGAGTACCTGCAACCTTCAATCTATGTCGAGGACGATGGCGATGCGCAACATCCTAGTGCTTCCTCTGTTGAGCGCTCGCCTGAAGACCAGCATGACGATCCTCCAATGCCCTTACCCTTTGCACGACCTATCAATATTTCGCCGATCTTATGTCGCATTTGCGAGAACAGCATCCCGCAGTGGTACTTTGAGAAGCACAACGAGACCTGCAGTGAAACTCACCGCTTGGAGGCGGAGATTGGCGAGTGTAACGAGTCCATATCGGAATTGCGCAACACCATTCGCGACATCTCCACCACCATGGACCGCTCGTCCCCAGTGACGCCACCTGAGTATCGTGGACTTCCCATTCTTTCACCATCGAGTTCTCCTATTTCCTCCTCGCCTTTACAGCTCTTTCGCATCAATAGGATGCAGCGCTTTGGAGTCAAGAAGATGCAACGCCGTCTATTGGAACAACTTGACGATACCCTTCAAGTTGCGCTCGAGATTTCCGTCCCTGCAATGAAAGAAGACGAGGCCAAGGAGCCGATTGAGCGACAGCGCCTTTTGTCGCCCAGCTCAGAGAGGAAGATTACCCAAATCCGGAATTGGTTGAAGCCTACAACTTCAGATAGCGGTCTCGGACAACTAGCACAGGATACGGAACGGGTGATGCGGCAGAAGATCGACACTGTCGTACGTTTACAAAATACTATCAGGTATTCCGAGAAGGTACGACAAGAATGGGAAGAACGCGTCTCGCAGGCCCTGGCCGATGAAGACGATGACGAAGACAGTGACAGTGACGAAGAGCCAGCTGGTGAAGCCGCAGAGTGCTACGAGCCCCATCTACAGGCAGATGACGACCGGTCTAGTACCACCTCTGAGTATGCTTTTGGTGGAGGTGGAAGTGGTGCCTCCCCAGATCCAACACCCTTGGCCTCCACCCCACCTATTCCTGCCGGCCCTTCGACAGAGAAGGTGTTCTCCGTTATTTCATCTGCTCCGCAACCTCTGCCACCTGTGCCATATGTATGGCAAGGTCTATCGTTGCAAACGCGTTCATCCACCCCGTCCTCCGTATCATCTCCTCTGGCGCTAGCCGCTCCAATCATTGCGTCTGACACTCCAGATAGCTGCAATCCACCTCTTATGGATTTGAACGATAGCATCTTGAAGACTGTACGTCCTCGAAAATCCGCTCAGAATTTGGACGCCGCCCAACAGCTGTCTCCTCTGAATTCGCCATCGGACCTACCGGGGGTTCGTCGCTCGCACCGTCGCCACTCTACCATCAATCCGGTTCTTAGCCCAGTGACTCTGCCCATATCTGCCGGACCAACCTCACCTCGTCTTCCTTCGGCTACTCCCCTCTCGCGCGCCACGCCGACATCGATCAAGGACTTTGAAGTCATCAAACCTATAAGCAAGGGCGCTTTCGGCTCGGTCTTCCTGGCCAAAAAGAAAGCAACCGGTGACTACTACGCCATCAAGGTGTTGAAAAAGGCGGATATGATAGCGAAGAATCAGATCACCAACGTGAAGGCCGAGCGTATGATCCTGATGAAACAAGCCGAGTCTCCGTTCGTCGCGAAGTTATATTTCACCTTCCAGAGCAAAGAAAACCTGTACTTAGTCATGGAATATCTCAACGGGGGCGACTGTGCTGCACTTATCAAGTCCTTGGGTGCCCTACCAGAGGAGTGGGCCAAGAATTATGTCGCTGCGGTCGTCCTTGGCTTGGAATATCTGCATCAAAGAGGAATCATACATCGGTACGTCAATAAGCCTTCCCTGCTTGTGCTTGACTAAAGTCCAGGAAATCTTAGCGATCTAAAACCAGATAACCTCCTCATCGACCAACATGGTCATCTCAAACTTACTGATTTTGGTTTAAGTAGGATCGGTCTGCTCGGGCGTCAGACTCGTGAAGCACAGCTTATGCCGCTGGAGCGGGGTGGCCGTGCGGCGCGGACCCGTTACAGCCCACACTCTCGCCCGCCATCCATGGACTCGGCATATCTGTCCTCGCCCCTAATCCCCGCAGACATACTTGGTGGAGGTTCGTACTTCAACCCACTCCGACTTGTTGTCAACGGACGAACTCATTCCTATCATCTACAGACGACGTCAGTGAATCCAGTGGATCTGATTCATTCCCTAACCTTTATGCCCGTCGAGCTGGAGTTCAGATGAATGACAGCCCACTGCAATCATTCGCTATGGAATTGACGACAGACCTTCGCTCACACTCTTCCCCCGGAGGAAGTGGCACAGCGGCCGGTGAGCAGAAGTTTGTTGGTACGCCTGACTACTTGGCTCCGGAAACAATACTTGGTCTACGTGGCGATGATGCCACTGTCGATTGGGTCAGTATCTTTTTTTCTGCGAGCTACTCGATCCCCAGAGTCCCTTGGCTGACACGCTTGCAGTGGGCGCTTGGGGTTATCACATACGAATTTCTCTACGGCGCACCACCTTTCCATGATGAGACACCTGAGAAAGTCTTCGAAAACATCCTTTCCAGGCGGATCGAATGGCTGGAAGATTACGTCGATTACTCGCCCGAGGCACGGGACTTTATGGAGCGATTGCTGACTGTGGATCCCCTCCGACGTCTTGGGGCCAATGAGGCTGACGAAGTAAAAGTACACCCATGGTTTGCCGACATTGAATGGGATAAGGTCACGACGACCGAGGCCGCCTTCATCCCTCAAGTCACCGACCCCGAGTCCACGGACTACTTTGACCCGCGCGGAGCCATTCTCCAGCTATTTGAGGAAGACCAACCCGTGCTCACAACCCAATCCCCGTCACAGCACAATTGTATCAGTATTGATGTCCCTCATTCCGAGGCTGTCCCTGTTCCACGAAGGGGGCGAGAGGCTTCCACACCAGCAGATGACGAATTTGGAGCCTTTAGCTTCAAGAATTTGCCGGTTCTTAAACAGGCCAATGACGACGTGATACGAAAGTTACGGACGGACCAGATGGCACCCATAACCCATACACTTTCCGAATCTGGCGGGACGCACAGTCGAAAACGCAGCATGTCGACCAGAAAGAAAGTCCCGTCGAGTGTAGTTACCTCGTTCGAGGGCAAGTCGGCAATCACGAACCCCCCATCTCCCGCAACCTCCACTTCTTCTGTCGCGTCTTCGCCCTCTCGCGGTAGCGTCCCACCCTCCACCCCTGGCAGCATCGCTGGCCACATTCGTAAACCTTCCGAATTTGGCGCTGTCGAGCGATTTAAGCAGAATCACATAGAATCGGACCTTAGCCGTCGGAATTCCATGCCTAGTCGTCTCCGTACGGCGTCCGTTTCGTCAAGTATGGGAGAAGGCTCGATATCGGACGCGTGGCCTGCATCCATCGGTCACGCGTCCAGTCATGTTGAAGCCAACACGCCTCCGTCTTCCGTGGCTTCGATTGACCTCAAGCGGGGCCCAGATCCAAGTGACCGCGCGGTAACTTGTCTGCTTGCAGAGGACAATCCCATTACGGCAAAGATCATAGAAACTCTACTCAGTCGGCTTGGTTGTCGGTGTGTTGTTGTACAGGATGGCGCGGAAGCTATCAGCGTTGCACTGGGCGATATCAGTTGCGTGTTCTCGATGCGCTCGCGGATTAACCTATGTCTAACTTTTGATTGTTGCAGAGTTCGATTGCATTTTGATGGATCTCCATATGCCAGTTGGTAAGTGAACACGTTGGGCGAGTTGTTTCAGCCACCTCACAGAATACCTACAGTTGATGGCGAAAGCGCAGCCCGGTACATCAAAAGTACTAACAACAAAAATACGAGCACGCCCATTATAGCCGTCAGCGCTTATAGCGGCGCCGACATGGGCGAGGCGAGTACACTTTTTGCTGCATCGCTTTCGAAACCGCTGCAAAAGGCCGACTTGCTAGCTGCCATGCGCGAGCTCGGGTTTAAAACCTCGACCGCCCATACCTCCGCCGTTGCCAAGTCGAAAGGAATTACCACCCGGTGAAACATTACCAGCTATGGCGTCTGGATGCCATAATTACTTACATACTCATCGTGCATTTTCATCTTTTGCGTCTAATTCATGGCGATTCACCTCGCTGCATTTCGGGTGTTTTTTTTTGTTATGACCCTTTCAATTTCGCTATCCATCACCTTCTTCAAGCATATCGCTCCACGTTCCCTCCATCTTTTTTGTCACGCCCCTCACCATCCTCCTTAGCATTGTTCCTCCCTGCACTTTGTATGCTAGAGTTATTCGATGTCATTTTTGACATTCACATGTTGACAAGAGTTCACGACCAATCGCATGAAGTCACGATAATTAAGCTTTTTCTGTCCCACATTGCATCCTGCATTGTGACCAACATGTGTGACCACGCTGCGGCAGCAGTACCAGAAAGTCCTTTCTTCGTGTTACCATGTTGCCCTTGGGAGAATGACCAGAAGATCTCTGTTGACTCCCAAGCATAGGACATGACAAAACGATGGGCACGACTCTCGACAGCCCCAGGCACTAGTCCCCACCCCGGTCATTGCCTTCTTGCGCGTGCCCACCCACCGCTTCCCAACAACTCCATTTGCCAAACGTACAGTACGCTGCCGTACGGATCCCCATCGCTGGTAACCCAATCACCGAGAGAGAGAAACAACCAGGTATCTGAATTTGAAATTAGTTGACTGATAGGTTGTCTGATTGGTTGCCTGATAGGCGTAACCAGCGGAACAAATGGGAATTAATTCCGCGCTGTTAATGATCGCGGACCCACTTAACATAGCCGGGCTCCTCCTAAGCTACAGGACGATTACTGTCGGATCTGATACTTCTTCACAGCCCTTATGGATCATCCTCGGAGTCCAGGTGATGCATATACGCATACGCTAACCCATCGTTTCTCCACCGCCTCGGCGCCAGCATCATCCCGCCCTTCAATTCCTCGAGAGATTGTGATACCGCCCAGCCTAATACCGGGTCACAGAAGTCCCCAATCTGCTTCTCCCAGAGGTTCGAGGGGTCTATTCTTCCTTAATCCAGGCATAAGCCACGTGAATGAGATGCCTGCTGGGCATAATATTAGTGAGTATAACTACTTCCAACCACAACTCCCATCAATACCACCACTACCCCCACCCCCACTACCACCCCCACCACCGCTACTACCACCACCTCCACCACCACCTCCACCTCCACCACTACAAAAGCAGCACCAGCCAGTAGTGCCTCCTCTCCCGCCAAAGACTCCGTTAATGTCGACTTCTATCTCCCCTGTGTTGCCGCCCAAGCCACCAGAATTCATGCGCCATCGAACTGCCCTTCCCGCCCAACCCGTGTCCCGGCACAAATCCCAACCACCCCTTCGATCCTCACGCAGTCTATTATCGTTAAACACGCTATCTCAACCACCATCTCAATCACCACCACTACCACCACCACCACCGACGCTGCCCCCGAAACCCTTCGCCCCCCGCCCTTCTTTATCTGCCGCAGCACCAAAGTACCCTCCGTCGCCAAATATCACCCCCAACGAGATGAAACCACCGGACACGACTGGTGCTGCCCCAACAGCTCAATCCCCTCCAACTCCTCCCCCGCCTTTACCAGAAAAACGTAAAATGTCATTGAACGAAAAGGAGGAGCTGGCGCTCGCTATGGAGCTGTCGGCACGTGCCGAGAGGGAACGCATAGAGGCTCTTGACTCTGACGATAAGGTCCTTGATCGGGTGTTAAAAGAGTCTCTCCGCGAGGCGGAAGCGAAGTCAGCGTCATCAATTCCATCGGCCAATGCACAGCGGCAAGAAGATGAAGGCCTTTTCCGGAGGGAAGCTGATCACAACAGCGGACGTAGTACATCAATGACTCGGTCGAATGACAATGCTCATTCGAGAACGTCAGACGATTTACCCCGTTACGATGATGTTGTTCCCAGGAACAACAAAGGTACGTGGATAGATAGCATACTTCATTACGCACCATGACCGATCATCCCTCCTTCAAGCGCCGCAACGTTCTGTATCGAACCCGATGCCATCTGGCCATCTTGTATCACCCACTCCAGTGGCACCAGTCGAGGGGCTGTCAATCCCTAAGCCGGACGAAACGAGCACTCCTCGGCAGTCACCATCACCAGTGCAACAAACTAGTCCGAATCCAGAACAGTTGGACAGTTCGGCGTCTCCTAGCGAAGAGGAGCAATCTTCCTCTCCTACTTCTCAAGGCCAACGAGCGGTTGTGACGCCCAATCAATTCGTGGAGCCGGAGCTGCTCTATGGGCTCTGTGAGTATCGACGAAAGAGTGAAGAAACGTTTGCCTTACTTACCGTCCTCGGTACTAGCATTCGGGTTCTGTCAGCCACCTATGGAGCTTTCCATGATGCAAGGTCCTCTGCCAGAAGTCCTTGCTCTTCCTTATGGGAAGTATCCACCGATGCATGTTCATGGACGGAGCTGGCGGCAGCTGTTGAAATTGATGGCGAAGTTGAGCGGCACACGCATAGAGCCGTCTGTTGCGGCGTTGGCGGCCACGAAGGGGGAGTTGAAGCTGCGAACGGTCATTCATTTCTTCAAGGTACGGAATTCCATATGGTCCACGAGAATTTCTTCTGAGAGCGCCCAGGTTCATCAAGCTTCGAGGGACTGGCGGACGGTCATATATCTCACCATTGACTATGAGCCGCCGCCAGATCACCGTCATACGAACGCGGACGTCAACGTGCTTCCGTACTCGTACAACCTATCATCTTTACCAGCCCTGCTCAGCGATGGACCGGAATCACCGGTGTCCAAGTACTACACCATCCCGGCAACGCCAACAAAGCCATTGCCCAAGCTACCGATAACGATGCCTATCATGGCCAGTTACCTGGCATCTGCCCTGGAAGAGTCACGACGCGCGCCGAGCGATGCGTCGAGTGGGCTTCGCCGGCTCGCGAAGATGGTGGACCAATTTTACCCCGACGAACACGGTTCTACAGTGATCGACGATGAAGGGCAACGAGGACGAGGTCGTGCTTTGATCGGACGGCTCATGGGACGAAGTTTGAGGCCACAACGGGGGCGTAACGCGGACGTGTATGATCTCGTCACACCGTTCGTCCCGGACGAATGGGGTTGATTACTTGAGTGTGTATTAGTAGTGCATAGCCTGTACAGCATCTATTACAATCAGATAAGCGGAAATTGCAACTCCGAGCAAGCTTTTAACCCTCTCAACCCCAGGTTTTTCGCTCAGACTCATTATGACGATTAATCCTCTCAAGCGATTCTTTGCCGTCCTTCCCACCTCGACTAATGACCCCGAACAAACTCATTCGGCACTAGAAGCAGCAGGCGTGCCCGTGTCCTTCGCTGACTGCAGAAACTGTCCGAACCCTTGTAGCGATGGCAAGTGACGACACTTATTCCTTTTTCTTCTCCTGTCATAGATCGTCGTTCTTTAGGGCACGAAGAATATCCGCAAAGAATTGCGTCGACGATAGACACAACTTCCGAAATGCTGGGCTCCGTGAAACCTTACCGTCGACAGGTCCGTTTACTGCAATCTTCATTTTTCGCTCCCTCGTTTATCTGATAACTCGTCCAGGTCGTCATCTCGACCGGTAAATCCGACTGGGAACACTCCGTCACGGACACTCGAGGCTCCCTTGCTTCCTACCTCTCTACCATCGCAGGAGGTGCACCCACTACAGTTACAGCTGCTTCCGAGCCTGTTACGCCAAGCACCCCCACACCGCAAACCCCAACAAATTCAATCGCCGGAATCTTCAAGGATTCCGAGACGCATACTGTGTCCATTCTGAATGGCAGCCACGATACCCTGTCTAAAGACTATGATTACGAGACCGTCCTTGTGTTTCCGGACTATAAGGTCGTCACCGAGGTGCCCCGCTCCCTTGATGGCGCTCGCGAGCTATGGCGAAACTCGGTCAACCCCAGTATCTCACGCCCCGGGTCGACATCCGAAATGAGTATGGTCAAGTCTTGGGTGATCCCGTACACCTGCGTAATTTTGATTTGTGAGTTACGCCTTATTCTCTCTAACCGACGCACGTGTCGTGTGTGTGTCAAGTCGGAAATTTTCGAGCAGAACCGCTGAATGGAGATTTTCTGGTAAATAAGGTTCTCACCGGACCAGAGACGCCCGATGTGCAATCGCGGCGCCAAAACTCGAACATGGTACGTACACCCTTCTCGTAAATCCTTTAATTCAAATTGTTCACACAAATCGGTCATCGCCGCTCTCAGCCTTCTCAGCCACCTTGCAGAATGAAGGTTGGGACGTTCACACGCAGCTTGACGACCCGTCTGGTTCCCCATTAGAATCATATCCCGATGGATCCGAGAAAGAAACAGAATTGAACCGAAGGCTACAGGACCTCAATGATAGCGTTCCGAAGCGGGCCTTGATTCTCAAGACCTCCCATATCGGCGGACACAAGTACGCGGGCAATGTGATCGTGAGGGTCTTATCGCTCTAGCACGGTGTATCGGTGCTGATCGATCTGTCGACTTAAACAGATTTACATGCCCCAAGGCGCTGGCGTATGGTATGGCCGTGTATCCACTCACGAGGTCGAGCCTATCGTGCATACGACTATTCTCGGCGGACAAATATTACCTCCTTTGCTACGCGGGGGCGTCAACCTCGCGAGGCCAGATTGCAAAAGACTTAATGATTGGTAGAGACCGTTCTAGCCTTCCATCGTTCATCCATCCCGGGCCATTCCTTTTTCGGTGCTAATGCCTTACGCGATTTTGCTTAGTTGTCTCACTTACACGTCGATACCTTACAGTTTTACATCTAACCCGCTCTTGTCTCAGATAGGCTGTCTATTATTACAAATTAATGTAGAGTGTGAACCACCAGTTTGTGCTTTGGACGCAAATGACATGCCACCAATTTAGCGTGCGCGTATGAAGCTATGCGTGGGATCGATGGGGAAGGGTAGATATGAAGATCACTGTCCAGGATATTGCTATATCAAAGGCGATGCAAAGCAGAGAATATGAGGGGATGATTGCAGATGAAGTGTTGCGTGGGATACAGTAAAAATGATTGAAGTGGAACACCGGCAAGAGACAGAAGAATGTAGGGATGAGATGCATGTAAAAGTGGTCACAAATTCAAATCGTCGTCAAACCCGCTGACGTATCCGTTTCGCTTGGAATAACGACCGCCATGTCTGCTCACATCCAGTACCTCGTCGTCCGTCGTCGGATACGTAGCGTCCTCGTCCGCAACTGCGTTTTCCCGTTTCTCGTCCTGCTCGTTCAACCGTGTGATTGCTCGTGCGATCAGGCTCTCCGACTCTCCCGAATACGTAAACCCGCGGAAATGATCTTGGACGCTATTGGTCAGGGGAGGGCTAGATTGGCGATCTGGTCCGTTCTTAGATTCGATCGTGATCGCGCGGGGGGTCGTCGACGCGTTCGGACGGTCGCTGCCGAGGGGACCGTGGGGGGTGTACATTTGACCGCCCGAGACGGACTGGGAGACCCAAGCTTCTGAAGGGTCGTCGTCGTCCAAGGCCAGCTTGTCGGCCAAGTCGATATGCGAGATATCCGCCGACGTGAACTCGGGATCAAAGTTTGCGGTCGACTCGTCGGATTCGACGATGGGCTTGAACGGTGGCGTCACTTGCTTTCGCGCAAGTGCATCCCAATCAATGGTGCTAAAAAAAGGATGCTCCTTGAGCTCCGCCGCATCCCGCTGTGCACCTAGTCGGTGTTTCGGGTTGCGATTGAGAAGCTGACAAAGGGCAATCGGTTATTTAGCAAACCGAGTTGGATGACTTTGTTGACTCACCCCTTTGACAAATTGCTTCCCGTCTTCATTAATGACGCCTCTGGGGAAACGGATCTTGCCAAAGCAGATGTTCTTGTACATTTGCTGGGTGTCCTCGGCATAAAAAGGGCTCCATCCACAGCACATCTCAAAAAGCAAAACTCCTAATGACCAGAAATCGACGAGTTTTGAGTATCCGTGTTCATCAAGTAGAACTTCCGGTGCGAGATACTCAGTTGTCCCGCAGAATGTATTTGTCAACTCGTCAGCCCCAAGGTCGGGTTTTGATAAACCGAAATCACAAAGAGCCACGTGTCCTGTGGCGTCAAGAAGAATATTTTCCGGCTTCAAATCCCTTGATTTGATTTGAGGTGAGATAGAGATCGGAGTACGATAGGGAGGGTACCCACCGGTATACGATGTCGTATTTATGCAAGTGCTCCAAAGCCAGCACCAATTCAGCGATATAGAACCGCGCTCGTTCCTCACTGAAACGAGTTTCTTTTTGGAGGTGCCAGAACAACTCGCCACCACTCTTGAAATCCGTTATGAGGTAGAGGTCTGTATCGGTCTGGAAGCTAAACTTGAGTCCAACGAGGAATGGCGAGTCTAACGATCGTTGGAGGATTTTCCGTTCGCCAATTGTGTGAGCAACCTCTTTCTTGGCAATGATCTCCTTCTTTGATAGCACTTTCATGGCGTATATGCGCTTCGTATCCTTCTTTCTGACTTGGAAGACTCGCCCGAATGTTCCCCTCCCAATCAGTTTAAGGAACTCGAAGTCTCGCGGTGTCAGTGATCGTTTCGACTATCCGCCGGACGGTAAATGGGGATGCTCGATCAAGATCCTGTGATGTTGATAACTCACCTTGTATTGTTCAAAAATGACTTGGATGCGTATTTCGCCCGTGATATTGGTTTCGTGTTCGTAAGGTCCAAGCCTTGAGGGGGCATCAGGGGGGCAAGAAGCAAGGATGAACGAGAAACGTACTTGTACCACTGATCTACGGCGTAATCGTGGACCAGGGTAGGCTTGACTTGGACGCAGCCCATGAAACCATGGTCCTCATTCGCACGATCGTAGATATTGAACTGGATAGTGGACTCTTCAGAAGTTACGTCGCTTTGAAGCGATGCGGGACAAGAGGTTATCATCGGGACCTGGGCTCAGTAAGATAAGTGGACTTACAAGGAAACCTCGTGCTTCCAGACAGGGTTGTGGGGAGACATACGCCCTAGTAATCCATTGGAGGGCGTCTTGGCTGGCGGCGCGGAAAGTGAGGATTTGGCCGAGTTGGATGAGGAACTTGATACTGGGGACTGCCGGCGGGTGCGCGAAGCAGCTTCCTGAGTGGAGGCCTTGGGTCCGATGGCACCTAAGGCGCTGATAGCGATGGAGGAGGAAGTGCGGGAGAGATTGGTGGCGACGCCCCTGACTTCCTTGTCGCCTTCGTCGGTCGGATCTCTGCTGACGAACTCATTGTTCTCAAAGACGACGACGACGTAAGGACGAGATCGGATAGAAGAGACGTTGAGACCGCGGGCAGAAATGAGTTTTACGTGAATCTGGCCTTTTGAAGAGCTAGAGGCGGCCGTTGGGGCAGATTGAGAGGGGAGGCGGTGACGGGGGAGAGAAGATGGGCTAGTGGATGAATCTGGGAGAGAAGAAGAGGGAGGGGAGCGGGGAAGGGAGGATCGATGTGGTTGCATGTCGAAATCAGGAGCATGAAGGGTGAGATGGGTTGTTGGGAGAGCGGTCGTGGTTAAGTTCATGTGAGTGACCGCAGGAGGAGATAGCGGACCAATGGGCGCAACCTCCGATCCTTTAACGGAAGGCGACGGAACCTGTAACAACCGATGATGGATCGGGTTCGGCGGGCTCGCCCGATGACGTCCTCTACCACTTGTGTCCAACGCTAACGCTGGTGGTGACGGCGACAGTGATACGGGTTTGTCGACCACCTGTTTGTACTCCCTCTCGTATCCATTTAATGGGATGCCCTTCAAGTTGATCGGTGTCGGCCAACACTTGACGACTGTCGCGACAATGGAGAAAGTGGGGAGTTTTGTCGGTGGGGGCAACGCAGGCGTAAAACTCATTGTGAGTAAACTGGTGAGACGTCTGGGGCGGGCAAGCGAACGAGGGACGCCCCCATTAAAATTCGCACTAGGCTATGTACTGTATTGCAGGTAGATAGATCAACTAGGGCCGCCCAACGAGGGGGGATCATCGCATGAGAGATTTCGGTATTGTCGCGGATATGCGCTTCTTTTGCCATCGCACGCTCATTGGCTCGCCTCTTTTCGCGCCTGAGCCTCTTCTGCCAGTCGCTCCTTTCCCCATCGCGCCGTTCTCATCGCAATTCCGACGAACAGTCCTAATATACTTGCGCGATAGGCCGTTCTCAATGGAAGCTTATCTGAGCCTTATCTTCAGCACCGCTATTCAATTTCTAGTCGTACGCATTACTTACAGATTCCGGCGAAAACACCAGCCGTGCATATTCCCGCTCCGATTTCCCCTACGCCACTCCACCCGACTTGGTTCAATCCCTCTTCAAATGTTACCCAAGCGAGCGCCGTGAAACCTAGTTTTGTCGCGTCCGTTCCAGCCTTGCGTAACCCTCCCAACAACATCTTGTAGTTCTTCGTCTTGTTATAGAAATACCATCCTTGTACGGTCGTGGGCGGTCTATGCGCGTTTTCCGCAAGGAACCGCAACGCAGCTGCTCTGGATCCTCGTACGAGCCCGATTGCCGTTCCTATGCACATGGCACCTCCTGGAAGTAGGTAGAAGCGTGGTGGTATCTCGACGTGGATTGAATACGGCCCATCAGAGTTTTGCGAGGATGAGTCTGACATGGACAGATGGAAAATGATGCACGCTCAGAGCTGGCGATGTTGGCTCACTCTGACAATTACTCGCGTTAATAGCTCAGAATTAAGGAAAGATGGTATATGAAAGAGCCTCTCAAAAGCCTACAGAAGAGAGTGATGAGAATAGAGTGACGAGGCAACTTTGCCCTGCAATTGCCGAGGGCACAATTTGTTTGTGTTGCTGTCTGTATGCCCTGCTTGCATTTTGTTTTCTGGTGTCGTCGAAAGTTTGTACACTCTCGCGCGCCCAACTCAACGCAAATACACGCTCCCCCTCCATCGTCCTCGATATCCTCTGCTGTCTTGTCAATGTCTCAAACCATGACGATAAGCCACCTGGTCCGTGCGGACTTGACCTTTCAATACGGTGTACATGACGTAAGCACTCAACCATCGTTGCTTGTTGCGGCCACAACCGTTCCTTTCGTCCTTCTCCTAGTGCACCCGCTACCTGTCATACAACCCGCTTAAGCACTTGACCGGATCAAACGGTTGTCAACTCAATCTCACCACATAACATCATGGAGTTGTCTCAGCCATCTCAGCAGCAGGCGGTGATGCCACCGAGCATGCTACCCCCAGGCCATCCTGATTTGCAAGCCAACGCGTATTATCCCGAGCCTCCCAACGATGTCACCGGTGGTCTTCCTATCACCTCGATTCTCTTCGTGACGGTCCACCTGGTAGTAAGCCATTCTACCCGTACTCGACTCTTATCCGGTAAGCCCCCTACGCGTTTGTTGATTGCGCTCTCTTTCTCACGAGATCCCTTCCCATTCGTACTTCTTTGCGCGTAGCTATGCCATAAAGGGCTCCCCAAATCAGAAACTGCTGCTGGAAGACATATACTTCGCTATTGAGAGCCGGGTATGTACCTTTAATCTTCCGGGGTTATGAAAACACGCGATTCACGCCGCTTTCACTCTAGTTTCCTTATTTCCGTACCGCGCCATCGGGATGGAAGGTAAGCCTGGATTTGAAGGGTGTTCCGAGTGTATACGTATGTTCGAACGCGAGCGGTGGTTGCCCTGAATACATTACCGTTGTTTACGCCTCCCGAGTATAGCAAAGACTGACTGTTCTGTTCTCGCCCCATTCCAGAACTCTGTTCGCCACAATCTATCCCTTAACCCATGCTTCGAGAAGGTTCCTCGCCCATTGACAGATCGTGGCAAAGGCTCCTATTGGACGGTCAACGACAATGTCGATCCACGCACAGGTGTACACCGCGTGCGAAAGAAGAAGCCCAAGGCACGTAGGGGACAGAGCAGGCCTGCGGAGGAAGCCGAAGATTATCAGCAACCTGTCCAACAATATGAAAGCCCCGGCCAATATGTTCCTGGCCCACCCATGGACCCAAATGACCCTGGGCCTAGTCGTCCAGGTCCATATCCTCCCCCATACCCACCGTACGCTCTTCGTCCTTCTCACGATAATGACGGCTCAGGCACTCGACCTTCAGATTCGACCCTGCTGCATTTCCCATGATGGGGCCACCCCCTGGGATGCGCTTTCCTGTGCCACCCCCTCCTAATGTATCCATAGAAGAATTCGAATTGGATGAACACGGCAACGTTGACTGGCACCTTGCCTGGGTCAAAGAGCTCACGGCCTTGCAGCAATTAACAAACGACCAAGAGAAGGCTGGCGTGGACTTGGAATGGTATCGGCAGATGCTATTCCGCGTCCGTGCCGCGTTTATGATGACTCTACCTCCCGATCACATCGGTGCTGCACCTCCACCACCACCTATGGAGCAATCAGCGGATGGTAGCGAGATTGCACACGATGGACCACCGCCTGCTTAGATCGGCCGTTAAAAGTATACGTCGGTCGTAATTATCGTAATCGTGCTTTTCCGCCTATTTGTTACCCGATTTTCCCTCTCTCTCAAGTTATGTTTGAGCGTTGTGATTTTTGTGTTGTAGTCTGTGTTATAATGACGATATTTTGGCTAGTGGACCAGTTGTATGAGTCAGCTTCAGTTGTCGGGCCCGAAACGTGACCGTCAATTCAAGTTTTTGTTCTTCCATGGCCCCCGTCGCAGTATATCCTGCATCTGATGGTTCCACAGCATCTGTCCAAGTAAAGGGTCCAGCTTTGGTCATTGGTTCCCTTTCTACTGCAGAGGATGGAAAATACCAACGCCTGGTCTCCGAGTTGGAGGCTACACGACCAGTGGAGCGACAGATGTTAGATCGCCTGTTAGATCAAGGTTTTGTGACCCGTTTTCACTTTCGAATAGCATTCAACTCATCTACATACAGCCACTGTTCTCTCTGCAGAATCCTACCCGTCCGTCTATGTCACCCTTTCCCCAGTCGATCACCAAAATTTGCGGCCCCGCTTATCAGAGCTCCTTACCCTACTTCTCGAAGGACTATCCCCACTGGGCACACTCCATGTCCTTCACTTGACCTCCACAGATTCTACTAGCTTCTCTTCCAACCTCACCTTGTCCGGTTTTCATGTCCTAACTGTCAATCCTACCGAAGGTACTGTGATCGCACAGAAGCCTGCTCTTCCAACCGGTGCATCCTTACTTCTGAAGACGACGACTTTGACTCCCGCTTCGGTACCTCTTCCACGTCGAAGCATCGCCGCAAAGAAGGCCATTTGGAACATCACATCCCCGCGGGGAGACACCATTGATGCGGAGAGTCTGCTGACAGATGCTGACAGAGCCCGTCCTGCGGCATGTGAGCCAGTCAAGGCGGGAGGGCCTCGGAGACGGAAGGCATGCAAGGGTTGTACATGCGGGCTTGCCGAGGAAGAGGAGGCAGAGCTGCAGAGTGGGCTGACCAAGGTCGTCGTGTTGGATGGCGGCGAAGGTGGGAGAGCGAGTGAAGTTACGCTCTCTGAAAAGGAGAGGTTATCCAAGGCTGTCAAGGCTGCTCCCAAGGCCACAAGTAGCTGTGGGAATTGCTTCTTGGGAGACGCGTTTAGATGCGCAAGTTGTCCATACATCGGTGAGTCGGGTTTGCGTTCACAAGCTGATTTTTGATTTTGAGCTAAGCGATATTAAAATCTAGGCCTCCCTGCTTTCAAACCTGGAGAGAAGGTCGAGATCGATCTGGGTATGGACGACATCTGATGGTAGAATTCTGGAAGGAGGGATTGCACCCTTTGCTATACAGTCGTCTTTTGTATTCTAGGAATTAAGTTAGACTCTGAAATCTATGAAAAGCAACACCAAATTCAGGCACATCAACTCGAGGCCACGTTTTTGATTCATGGCCAATCTTACACCCGTCGACGTTGGGCTTTCCACCACCCCCTCTTCCCAGTGTGCAACCTGTTCTTCTCGTGTCGCCGTTTACACGTGCCCGCGCTGCGAAACTCGGACATGTTCCTTGCCCTGTTCCGTCGAGCACAAGAAGTGCACCGGCTGTTCCGGTGTACGCGACAAAGCAAAGTTTGTGCCGATGAACCGTTACACACATGGAACCATGATGGATGACTACGTCTTGCTCGAAGATGTAGGCAGGAGAGTGAACGAGTGGGGCCGGGAAATCGCGCGTGGTGACTACGGCAGCTCCTTGCCAAGCCGGGGCGGTAGTAGAGGCGGAAAATTTCGACCACAAGGCAAGGCCCCAGAGGTCGCATGTCCAGGAAAAAGCGGGATGTGCTGAGATCGCAACTGGACTGAGAGACATCGAGGTAGACCTGCTCCCGGTTGGGATGCAGAGGCAGATGCTCAATCACTCGACTTGGGATCCAAAGTGAGTCGATTTCATTTGGCTCGGTAGCTATACAACCCGTAACCTGTTATTTTTTCTTTCGTAGGAAGAGGACGGCTTTTTTAACGGTCGAGTATAACATACATCCTCCCTACGGGCAGGACGCGAGTCCAAATGACACAAAACGGCCCTACACGCTCCTCACCCACCGCAACAATTTTGAAACCCCCCTCCGTGACCTCTTTCAGTCTCAAATTTCTCAGCGCACGACAGGAAAGAACCGCGCCGATCTGCCCACATGGGTCAAAACCGTCGCTCTACCACACCCAGACGTGCCAGACACCTTCACACCCCCGCAATTTTCATTCGAGCGCCTTTAGATTTGTTATCCGGACGAAGTGACAAGTTCGGGTACATCAAGTTGGACGGTGGGTGCAAGCTCTCTACGCTCTTGAGGAACAAGCAGTTTGTGGAATTCCCCACCATTGAAGTTTGGGAAGAAGGCTCGTTTCATGGCGTCTTACTCGATCCGTCTGGTGCATTCGAATTGCAGGGAGAACAGAGACCAGCAAAAAGGCGTAGGCTTGATGTCAGTAAGGGCCGCGCGGCCATCACCGGACTGCTAGGAGATTATGGGAGCGATGAGGTGATGAGGCCGACACGACGCTGACTTGGTTGTGCGAGTATGATGGGAGCGATGTCGAGAAGGGCCAGCCAACAACGTCGGAGGAAGGCGACACGGATAGTCTTACTGACGATGATGATGGCGATAATGAAGGGGATCCAGGGGCGATTGAGACCTCTGACCTTGCAACATTATTGGCTATGGTGCAGGAAGCCCAAAGACGGGACGGGGAAAACGGGGACTATGATGAGGTTGACTGGGGCGAGTCGGATAAGGATATTTAACGGGAATGTTGACTGACGAACTCTGGCATTATACATCTTGCCTACGAAGATCTAAAAGCCCCTTCATAAGAGCCTGAATCTCGAGGACGGCCTCAGTGTGTCGACCGAGGGGTAACTCTTGTGTACCGCGAACCGGGTTGGCAGTCTTGACTACTACCTGCCAAAGTGTATCAGCGTGTGCTGGTATCGGTTCTTCTGTCTTTGGGTCGACCTTAGCAACATATAACTATTTCAGCGTCAGAAGAGATGCTATGCGTGAACGACGCACCTGCTCTTCCTGAAAGATTTGAATCACGAGCCGCCCGCGTCGAAAGATATAGCCCCGTTTATATATTTGAGATCTCTTGCTGGAGGGTATTCAGCACAGGCAATCTGTATGTGAGATGCAGTACTTACATGTAGCCTAGGGCAGAGGCAAAGCTCAAGGCATCACCTTCTACTTGGACAGTTGCCCAAGGGCGGACAGTGGCCTCGGGATGAATACGAGCCGACTCTGGTTTCCAGTACGAATACAACAGCCTAGGTTGACATACTTAATCCGTAACTCCTTTGCCAGTCGAGAATGGGAGACGCCACCATTTAGCATCGGGCTCCAGCAGTTCTTTCTTTGCCCTTAGCAAGGCTGGCTCCTGGTTGGCTTCACGTTGTAGTGTGGCATCTGGAGGGTCGAAAATGACCTCACGGGAGTGCATCTGATGTGCCGACTCGCTGTGGAGAGCGACCCTGTTCAAAACCGGTTCGAGGTCACCCTTGAGAAATTCTCCGAAGAGTGCGATCTCATATGAATGGGAAGTCATCGTACTGGTACAAAGTCACGACCCGAGATGACGCCAAATCCCGGACCGCCAGCTCACTAGCGCTCACCTCCCCTACCTATGCGGTCAGAACCAGATTCAAGATGAAGGAGATCGTGTTGCCAAACGCTCCCAAAGTCATGTGTGTTTGCCTCTACCTTATACCTTTCAACTCACGTCCATTGACGGTGTGTTTAGCAAGAAGCTACAGTTCAGCACTCTGACCGCCCAGGACGTGGTCAAGATTTCAGAGTTTCAGGTCACGCACAGAGATCTGTACACTACAACCGACAGGGCTCCGGTCAAGGACGGGGTACTCGATCGACGTCTGGTAAGTCTATATTCATCTCTTTCCATTTTCTCTGATTTATTGTTTTCCTTCTCAGGGTACGTCGGAAAAGAACACATTCTGTGAGACCTGCGGGCTCAATGCGGTCGACTGCGTCGGTCATTACGCCTATATCAAGCTCGTCGTCCCCGTCTTTCATATCGGGTATTTCAAGCACACAATAGCTATCCTTCAGTGCATATGCAAGGTATGGTTTTATCGCCCATAACAACATCGTTCTTCACCTGCTTTAGACATGTGCTCGTGTGCTGCTGGAAGAGCCGGAGAGACGAACGTACCTTAAAAGATTTCGCCGCCGGAACCTCGAAAATATCCAGCGCCAGTCACTTTTCAAAGCTGTGAATTCTGCTGCACGTAAGACCGTATATTGCCCTTACTGTGCCGCGACGAATGGCGCTGTGAAAAAGGCCGGGGCATTGAAAATCATCCACGACAAATTTCGTGCAAAGAAGACGGCTGTGGAGATGGAAGCTTGGAAGAGGACATTTGCCTCTGCAGTCGAAGCGCAGAAAGAGCTTAGCATATACATCAACAAGGCGGTCCATGAAGATTTAAACCCACTCAAGGTGTTGGACCTTTTCAACCGTATCTCCAACGAGGTGAATTCTTCTTCCCCACTTGGATTTGTTTCCTACTGACCTGATTGCCAGGATTGCGAGCTACTCGGTTTGCGTCCTGAGCATGGCCGTCCGGAGGAATTTATCTGGCAGTACATCTCTGTTCCGCCTGTGTGCATCCGACCATCTGTTGCCCAGGATGGCGCATCAAATGAAGATGACCTCACCGTGAAGCTTACGGAGATCGTCTTCACGAATGCTCTCATAAAGCAAGGTTTGGCAAAGGGTGCCCCGACCGCGCAATTCATGGTGAGCCGTAATCTTTTATTCATGTTCTCTTTCCTCACTCGGGCCAGGAACAATGGGAGTTCCTCCAACTATCAGTTGCTATGTACATCAATTCCGAACTTCCTGGTGTCCCTTCTCAGATGGGTCAGAAACCGATACGAGGATTCTGTCAGCGCTTAAAAGGAAAGCAAGGGCGTTTCCGAGGGAATCTCTCGGGGAAGCGCGTCGACTTTTCCGCTCGTACTGTCATCTCCCCAGATCCAAACCTCCGTATAGACGAAGTTGCTGTCCCGGAACGTGTTGCTAAAATTCTAACGTATCCCGAGCGCGTCACAAGCTTCAATATAGACAAGCTTCGGAAGGCCGTACGAAATGGGTGCGACACACACCCTGGGGCTAACTATGTTACCGCGGGAAGCAACGGTTTCAAAAAGTACCTCAAGTTTGGAAATCGAGGGGCTATTGCAGACGGTCTTAGATATGGCGACACTGTTGAGAGACACATCGTCGATGGCGACATCGTGCTTTTCAATCGTCAACCCAGCCTTCATAAGGTGTGTTTAGTTTAGTCTTAATACTCCCGCTGCCCATTGACGTGGATAAGCTATCGATCATGTGCCACCGTGTAAGTCGAGATCCCCCATTTCTGCTTTGATTGACTTGGTCCACAGGTCAAAGTACGCCCATGGCGCTCCTTCCGATTGAACGAATGTGTTTGCAACCCATATAATGCAGATTTTGATGGTGATGAGATGAATCTCCGTATGTCACCTCCCGTCTGCTATCACCGGATTCATCCAATCTTCCGCTAGATGTCCCGCAGACTGAGGAAGCGCGTACTGAGGCCCTCGAGCTAATGAGCGTGAAGCATAACATGGTCACGCCTCGTAATGGAGAACCCGTCATTGCCGCTATTCAGGACTTTATTACCGCTTCCTACCTATTATCTCGACGAGATCAATTTTTCGACAGGCGGCAGTTCACCCAGATTTGTTCGTATTTCGCCGACGCCAACTTGCAGATTGACATTCCTCCACCCACTATCTGGAAACCTGTCCGTCTATGGACCGGTAAGCAGATTTTCAATGTGCTCATCCGCCCGAACAAACAGTCCAAGGTCTCGTGAATGTTGAATCCAAGTGCAACAAGGAGGAGAAGCCTGATAAAACGTGCTATTCCCCCCACATGGTTCCAATCCCGGATCTTTCACCTAACGATGGTTGGCTTGTCATTGTCAACAGCGAGATTATGTGTGGCGTCATGGACAAGGCGACTGTTGGCGCTGGTAAGAAGAAATCGGTGTTTGGCATCATCATGCGTGACTACGGGTCGCACGAAGCGGCTTCAGCCATGAACCGATTAGCCAAACTCTGCGCTCGCTGGTTAGGCGCGTCTTTATGTCTTGCTGTTACTCGAGATGACATCTGAGCCGAAATCGCAGCAAATTTTGGTTTCTCACTGGGCATCAACGACGTCATCCCAGGCCCCATTTTATCCAATAAGAAGGACACACTCGTCGAGGCTGCATATGCGAAGTGTCAGGATCTAATTGCTCTCGCCAAAAAGGGTAAATTAGAGAACAAGCCGGGCTGTGACCAGGAACAGACACTTGAAGCTCTGATCTCTTCTGAGCTCTCAAAGGTCCGCGACGAAGTGGGTGAGATTTGTATGAAAGAGCTCAGCAGGCACAATGCACCGTTGATTATGGCTACGTGTGGATCTAAAGGTATATTCGAAGGTGATTCCCCTTCAAAAATCTCACCCGTCTCACAGGCTCCGTCATCAATGTCTCTCAGATGGTTGCTTGTGTTGGTCAGCAAATCATTGCTGGACATCGCGTTCCCGATGGATTCCAAGATCGTTCGCTTCCGCATTTCCCAAGAAATCGCGTGAGCCTCCTTCAAAGGGATTTGTCCGCAACAGTTTCTTCTCCGGCTTGACGGCGACCGAGTTCCTATTCCATGCCATTTCTGGACGTGAGGGTCTAGTCGACACGGCGGTCAAAACAGCTGAGACGGGTTACATGCAACGCCGTTTAATGAAGGCACTCGAAGATTTGACTACACAGTACGACTTGTCTGTGCGGAATGGCACAGGTGGTGTCGTTCAATTCTGTTATGGAGACGACGGCCTCGATCCCGCCTGCCTCGAAGGTGATGCCCAGCCGGTCGAATTCGTGAGGGCATGGAGCCACGCAACCGTACGGCTTCCTGGTACCTCTTGAAATATTTTCTTGCATACCTTATGGTAAATTTTAGGCCATTGCCCCGCGGTCGGCGCGCGGGCTGCTACCGTATGAAATTTTGGAAATCGTAGATCGCGAACTATCTCTTCCGAGATTCGTTGCCGAGTGCACGCCGTCGTATCTCGCTACCATTCGCGCTTTTCTCAGCGACCATGTCGCGCATCGCCTAGCGACCGTTCGGAAAAGCAGAGGAATGTTCGAGGCTCTAGAGCGAAGCGACGAGTGGGATGAAGAGACCGATTTGTCGATGGGTGCAACAGGTGATTCTATCATCTCCCCAGACAAATGACACATTTTTGAGAAATTGCCATCACTTAGCGTCGGAGAAGGCTATCGTCGACAACAAGGCCAAAGTGACTGAAGATCAACTTTTGCTCTTCCTCCACATTTGCTGGACAAAGTATGTCAAGGCGAAGATTGAACCAGGTTGAGTTTAACCCCGACAGCTTTCCGTTGCCAACCTTACACGAGCCATAGGATCAACTGTCGGGGCTGTTGGTGCTCAATCGATCGGAGAACCAGGGACTCAAATGACCTTGAAGACATTCCACTTTGCGGGTGTAGCCTCCATGAACGTCACGCTTGGGGTGCCACGTATAAAAGAGATTATCAATGCTGCGAAGCTGATCAGCACTCCTATCATTAGCTGCAAGCTCGTTACAAGCGATTCGGAGGCATCCGCTCGTATTGTCAAAGGTAGATTGGAGAAGACGCACCTTGGTGATGTGTGTTTTTATTTCTGAGATGGTGTTGCGTTCAGAACAATGACATTGCTATTAGGTTGCCTCTGTACTTGAGGAGGCCTGGGCTCCGGATTACACTTATGTCGGAATCATTGTGGATACTCAGAGCATACAGAAGCTTCAAGTACGTCCCCATGCACAGCCTTACAACAATATACATACATATTCATCTGACGTGATGTAGCTTGAACTCACCCTGGATGACATCAAATGGGCAATCGTGCGGGCCAAGAAACTGAAAATCAAGCCAGAGGTGAAATAAGGTTGTGAATAGGAAACCATGTACTGACCTATAAACTAGTCTATCATCATCATCCCAAAGAAGAACCGTTTACGGATATATGTTGATGGTGCGGACAAGTACTACCGCCTCAGAGACCTGAAGCGCGCATTGCCTGAAGTTGTTGTGAAGGTTAGTGAGACATGACATCGCTAGGTGGTGGCTCATTAGGTTTGTAGGGAGTGCCCTCGATATCCCGTGCCGTGATCAATGTCAAGGATAAACCGGACGACCGAGGCGCGAAAGGAGCGAAAGAGCTTCTTGTCGAAGGTTACGGACTACAGAAGGTAATGACAACGGAAGGTAAGTTCGCGTGGACAAAATAATACTACCTAGCCGTTGACTGCGCAATCCCAGGCATCGTAGGCGAATATACGTCTTCGAATCACATCATGGAAGTCGCTCAGGTCTTGGGTATCGAAGCGGCCAGAAGAACCATCATCAACGAGATTCAACATACCATGTCCGCGCACGGTATGAGCATAGACCCTCGCCACGTCATGCTCCTCGGAGATGTCATGACATACAAGGCAAGTTTGTTCCACAATATAAGGACACGAGCTAATTTCCACTGTAGGGTGAAGTTCTGGGCATCACACGTTTTGGTGTCGCCAAATGAAGGACAGCGTGCTCATGCTGGCATCGTTTGAGAAGACGACCGATCACTTATTCGACGCCTCGGCTTATGGAAAAACGGATAGTATTGCGGGTGTATCTGAGAGTATTATCATGGGCAACCCAGCCGCCAACTGCGGCACATCGATGTGAGTGGGCGTCCTGCATGTTGTCAAATAATCATCTCAAACTTGCTAGGCCGGCACTGTACTCTCCAGCGCCAGCGATTAGCAAACCACGTCGATTACTGTTTGAAGGGGCATTATAGATGAGAAATGTGATAGGCGATTTGATGGGGTCTACAATTTTTATGGCTTTTATTTACACGCACTTTCAAGAATTATTATGAGTAAACGACAACAAGTGTACCTGGTAAACTCAAGGGAAATGTGACAGAACGCAGCGACAGTAAGCCGAGTTGTTCGGTCGTCACACGTCTTTGTCTTTTGTGTGTGGGGAGCGAGATCTGCTGTCCCTGATGTCATCACGGCTATAGCTTCGGCGGCCCCTGCTGTACGACCTAGACCGACTACGGCCTCTGGAGTACGAAGAATATGAGAGAGAACGGGAACGAGTACGTGAACGAGAACGAGAACGACTGAAAGACCGAGAGCGAGAGCGGGACAGGGACCGAGAGGGTGTCCTTGACCTGGAGCGGCTGGAGAGTACAGAGAACGATCTCGAACGATCCCTGCGACCATATCCACCGCGCTCGTAGCTTGGAGATCTCCTCCGCGGACCCAGAGGGGGACCGCGACGAATCGGTGAGCGAGAACGCGTGCGGGATCGCGGGCGATACACGTCCCGTGGGGGAGGCCTACGCGGTGGCAATGGCCTTCGGTAAGAATCGCCACCAAAGGGACGATTGAAATCTCTCTCCCGGCGCTGCTGAAAGCGCGGAGAGCGAGAACGCGAACGCGAACGCGAGGGGGAACGCGGTGGGCGCTCGCGGCCGTTTCGTTGTGGACGGAATGGGGGGGAGCGGGAACGCGTGCGGGCGCGAGTGCGGAGAGGCAAGTCGGACAGCTCGACTTTGAGTACCGCGCCGTCGAGCTGCCCACCGTTCATGTGTGAGACGGCGGTGTGGGCCGAGGCCGCGTCGACATATTCCAAAGAGGCTTTTCCTTTATTTTGACCGGCTAAGCAAAGAGGGAGAGCAAAAAAACGGTTAGGGGTGGGGGTTGATAGCTAAAAGAAAAAATACCGACATTTTGCGTAGGTTGGAAGATCAATTTTGGCAACCTCACCGTAGAAGCCAAAGATGGCTTGGAGGTGGGCCTCGACGACGTTGCGTGTAAGATTGGTGACTATGATAACCTTGGCATCTGGTTTTGAATCTGATTGCTTGTCGAGGTCCATGTCGGCGTCGGCGCCGCGCGATTGAGGGGAGGCCGTCCGTCCCCTGGTCGACATTGTTGCTGTCGAGTGTCGAGGTTGAGAGTGACAAGGGATGCGTGACAGACTGTGACTATCATTATGAAGAGTGACAACTTGAACGTCTCAACAAAATGGCGATTTAGCCCACACATTGATTACTATGATACGTGGTATCTCGTCTCAAGCTCAAGGCAGGGCCATGAGTGAGTGCGTTCTGTGTAACAGCATTTGTAGTCGGTTTACATGAATCATAATATGTCGTCTCAACCGGCCATCAGCGGTGGTGGTCCCCAAGTTACTAGTACAGCTTACTACTATGACGGCATTGACCTTCACGACTCTTCTCCATGTCACAGATATACCCTCTACCGTCTCCCCCTTTATCTCCTTTATCTTCCTATTCTTTATTGGACGATGAAGAAAACGACAATGGCCTTGCGTCTTGGGAACTCATTCCATCACCCCTCAATGACTCCCAGACGACTACATCCCACTCAGGCTCTCCAGCCTCCAATTTACCCCCAAACATTCTCATACTTATACTCCAGCACCTATCTTCTCCCAGAGATATAATACATGGCACCCTCCTCGTTTCACGTTCGTGGTGTCAGCGCTCTGTGGAGCTGTTGTGGTACAGGCCCACCGTACCGGATTTCGTCACCCTTATCAAGATGATGCTAGTCCTCTCGAGAGAAGAACCAACTTTCAACTATGCCCAGCTCATCCGTCGTCTCAACTTTTGGTCCGTTGCGTCGGAAATGACAGACAAGACTTTTGGTCGCCTCGCTCCCTGCACACACCTCGAACGTTTGACCCTCGTGGGCTGCTTTAATTTATCTGATGATGTCATTGCTCGTACCGTGCCTAGCTTCCCTCACCTTATTGCGGTCGATCTCTCGTCCGTGGTTAACGTTACAGACAGAACTGTCTCCGCCATCGCAGCCAATTGCCCCAATTTGGAAGGCATCAACTTGTTAGATTGCAGACGGGTGTCATCAGTTGGCATCGCCACCCTTGCAGACAAATGTCCTCTTCTGCGTCGCGTCAAATTAAGCGGCCTCGTAGATCTGACGGACGATCCCGTCTCAGCCCTTGCTATCAAAGCCACATCGCTGCTCGAGATGGATCTCAATGGTTGCGAGAAGCTCTCAGATCGCGCGGTCCAGGACATTTGGACCCACTCCCACAAGATCCGCGAGATGCGTCTCTCTCATTGTGTAGAGTTGACAGACGCGGCCTTCCCTGCGCCTCAAAACATCCTTGATCCCCCAAGTCCTAATCCCCCCCTTGAATCAAACGGGCAGCCTGTCTCCGATCTCCCTCCCCTTCGCCTTTCCAGCCCTCTCGAACACCTCCGAATACTTGACCTGACAAGTTGCGCCAGGATCACAGACGATGCCATTGAAGGGATCGTCTCCGCATCACCCAGACTTCGCAATCTAGTACTATCAAAATGCAGCCAATTGACAGACCGCGCCGTAGAAAGCATTTGCTTACTTGGGAAGCATCTCCACTACCTACATCTCGGCCACGCATCTTCTATCACAGACCGATCGATCATGACTCTAGCCCGATCCTGTACGCGCATACGCTACATAGATCTTACGAGTAAGTGGATCTTACTGCATTTTATGCGAGTCTGACTCTTACGCTTGTAAAGACTGTACACAGCTCACAGACATGTCCGTTTTTGAACTTGCTAGCCTCCCAAAGCTCAGACGGATAGGTCTAGTACGTGTGAGCAACCTGACGGATGAAGCGATATATTCGCTTGGTGATCGGCATCAAACACTGGAACGGGTACATTTGTCGTACTGCGACCAGATCACGGTTATGGCGATTCATTATCTTTTGGAAAAGTCGCAGAAGCTAAATCATCTGAGTCTAACCGGTATTGCCGCGTTTCGACGTCCGGAGCTGCAGCAGTTTTGTCGTACACCGCCCGCTGTCTGTATCATGTCTACATCTTCATCCTCGTACTGATATGTTCTTTCTAGGGATTCAACTCAACACAGCGTTTTAAATTTTGTGTTTTTGCAGGGGACGGTGTAAAGAATCTCCGCCGATTCCTCAACCAATTCCTCAGCGTTACTGAGGAGGTGGCGGATCCATAATTATCATAAAAATGCCGAGCTACGTTTTTCTCTCTTGCCTTTCATTAGCGTGCGCCTCACGTAGCTCCGAGCTGTCTGTACGAATAATCTGTCGTCTTGCTTTCCAATACATGAAGTCTTTCTTACACAGCCACTAATGCCATAGCAGCATAGAGGTTGTCATGGCATAGAAAGAATGCCGTGTCGTGTCCGGAGCTTTTCGCGCTATGATGTGTTGACCCGGGTGTGAGGCAGCGTTGGCCTACGTTCCTCATAGCGTCTTACGGTGTACTTATCCTTATACAAAGGGGGTCGTATGGAGTGACACCAACCTTTGCCTGCGTATCCATGGCTTTCGTTTGAGATTGCGAAGGGTGTTTGGGGATAGGAATGAAGGGGGCTGTCAGACCAAACACAAAACTTCTGATAATGCCGTTGCAAGTCAATTGCAGAGACAATTCCTATTCTTACTCTAAGCATATTTCCCGCGTGTTCCGACGGGGTTGGAGAGTGACCATACGCGCTCTCTTCCGGATCGACCCGTCCTTCTCCCCCCCAGATCGCGCAGCCACGTCGGACTTTCGCTGACGCTTTTCACGCTGCATCGTAGCATTCGTCACATCGTGTGCGCGCCTTGCGTGTCGAGTCAAGAGATCTTGACGGGCAAACCTCGCCGCCGGTGACGGACAGAGTTGACAGATGAAGGGCTTCAAGCCAGAGTGACCGGCTTCGTGACGTTTGCACTCGTTTCGACGCAAAAACGTCATGTGACTGCGAAAGCAAAGCCATCATCAGCCCCTCACAGTCAATAGAGACAGAGAAAGGGTATAACGACCAGTGGCCACAGGCAAAGGGACGCTCATTGACATGGGAGCAGATGTGGACGATGATATGATCTCTTCTCTTGTTCACTTGGGCACAGCCGAGATGTAACATCGATAATTCTCTATTGCCTTACCATCCTCATTCAATTTGCCCGCGTATCTTAAAAGCCAGTGACGGTCGAGACTCTGACCAGGATATCGTCGCCGGTACCTATTAGCCCTGCGTTGGAGATCATATTCGCTGATACCTTCGTGTACGTTGAATATAGGCGTGTCCGGGGAGACCAGAAGACCATTGTCCGAAGACGACATGCCTCGAGGAGACATCAACTCAGATCCAGCACCAAGCATGTTTGGTAAAATAAACTCTTGCGAGGCTTCCACAGGGGTAGGGAACAGACTCCCGGGGGATCGATGAGAATCGAACTCAGGGTACATTAGTTCTGGAGTATGCGCCCTTGGATGCTCAGATGCACGGGGTGAAGCGAGATCTGTTCTGGGGAATGGTGTTTGATCCGGGGAAAGGCAATTTGTCGCAGGAATGTAACCGAAACACAGACGTTCAACGACCTGAAGGAGGACAGTTTCCATAGACCCCCGGAAGCCATCCGTGCCCGTCAAAGGTGACCGAATACGTGGCGCAGTAAGAATGGCAGGATTGATACCGGCAGGTGTCACAGGAGCCGTTGTGATGGCTGGCATGTTGAGCGAATGAAGGTTTACGGCTGTGTCTTGAGGTTCGGATACGGCGCGAGGCGTAGACTCGATGTCGTGCGAAACGGTCGAAGATCCACATGGAGCATCAGAAGGGACAGGCGAGGACGAAGGATGGTTGATCCAGTCACCGATTGAGAACGCCGAGGAGGACGAGCTGAGAGTTGTATCTAGACGACAGTCATTTTCAGGGTCCGGAGAGCACCTTGAGTATGAAACGTCCGCTGGTCGAGTAGATGCATCATTCACAATGGGAAGCTGAGGCGAGTCCAAGAGCTGCCAGTGATCTCCGAGCAAGGAATCATTGACGGGGAGCAGAGGACTATCTGCGTTCCGAAAAGAGTCAAAACCGCCGAAAAGTAAACCAAGACCAACTTGTTTGTGTCGATACGAACTACGTTTCGCTGAGCGGGGCGTGATGCAGGCGTTGGATTGGAGGCCACCGCCTCCGTTGTTGTCGAATGGTAGCGCCAAGAGGGGGGTAAAAACTGGAGTGTGAAGGGCAAAAAGGGAATTATCTGGGGGTGTGGAGATAGTGCAAGTCATAGCGATGTTGTGTACTAATAGTGAAGTTGTTCAAGTTCAAGTGGTGACAAATGATTCGCTCCCGTTTGCTATCTGCACGCTTTGTCTCGACATCAACAACTAGCACATCCACGTCATCTCGCCTCCGCTTCTCCTCTTTTGTATTCTTCACATCTACCGGGTTACTCGTCTCGTCTTATTTCCTATGGCCTTCCAATATCGCGGTTCTCCCACTTTCCGTCACAAACCGCTCTCCCCAGATTATTTCATTCCTGCCACCGTTTCCGACAATACCCAAGTCGGACCAGACTTGGCAGTTCTGACTCTATCGATACCCACCGACTCTCGTACTGCGGATGAAAAGGCACCTTCACTCGATCCAATTTGGTCAATATTTATCAAAGACGACGATATTCAGGTCGAACGGCCCTACACACCGCTCTTTGGATTCGAAGAGAACGGCAACATTAGACTTTGGATTAAAAGATATCAACTAGGCGAAGTAGGGAGGTGGTTGCATTCCAAGCAAGCCGGAGATACCATTGAAATCCGTGGACCGTCAAAACCGTTCCCGTTTTACGAAGGAAGGTGGGATGAGGTTCTGATGGTATGCCGTCTCCTTCCCCTCTTTCTTCGACCGCCTTGGGTCGCTTACTCTCCTCTTCAAGATATCAGGTGGAACGGGGTTTTCACCGTTTCATCAGTTATTGTTTCGCCAACTTCTCCGAGGTAATCACGTCGCGGCTACCAAGAAGACTCGCTTCACTCTTCTTCACGCGTCCCGGAGTCTGGCGGAGCTTCCGCCGTTGCCCCTTTTGCAACCTCTGATTGACTTTGCTGTTGCGCACCCTGAGCACTTTCGGGTGCAGCTATTCGTGGACAGTGCATCTGGGGCGCCACCACCCGAGAGTGTCGTTAGACACCTCAAGGTGGGCAGAATAGACAAATCGTCCATCGCACATTCTCTTGGGATCCCTGACAAGATTTCAACGTGGGCATCTTGGATTAGTAGCCTCTGGGTGAAGGTGTCAGGGATGAGGATATCAGAGACAAGAACGTTCTCGTCCTAGTTTGCGGGCCAGAACGGTACGTCCTTTAGCCGTCTCCCCTTTGCCCCGACCGTTTGATCAGATAGGAATAAATAGGATGGTGGCCGCTATTGCTGGCCCATATGGCAAAAATTACTCGCAAGGAATGGTGGGCGGCATTTTGGCAGAGCTAGGATTCGAAGCTGGGCAGGTCTGGAAGCTCTAGCCCATCCTTATTGAATGTCAATCATGCTACCGAGATACACAAGTGCTTTCCCCGCTGCGTGACTGGCAAGGGTAGACTCCGTGTTTCTAACACCGCGCTCAATTGTTGACGCAAGGCCTAGAAAATGTGAACCCGCGAGGTTCAAAGATCTGCATAGGTTACACTTTGGGATTGGGTAGTGGGGAAACCCGTATATGATCATCGATTTGAAGCCCGTCGTCTGTTATCTATAGACAGTCAGGGCCAAACATCAGATATCGTTCGCACGTGGTGCATTGAAATGGTGGTCTGAGCCCTCGTTCTTCCTTTCATCGCGAACGTGTCAGACCACGTTCGCAAAGGCTGAAACAGATTAAGGTCACGCCCGTAAATGGCATATCTCGCTGCCGTCACATGGTAAAGTATCTCAAGCACCACTTATTGATCCATCGACCATCTAATCTTCTACTTAGATTTAGAATTCTTTGTGAGCACAGCGTGTCAGAAGTCCGACTTCCATCTAGTCCGGTCCGGCCCGGTATTGGATTTCTCGAAAACAGGCGGGCGTATCCCATCAGCCGTTCGCGATGAGCTTTGCCGAGGTGGGTGGTGTTCGCGAGAACACCGGCGTTGCCTGCGGTTTCCAGAAATAGCAGCAAACAGGGGAGTTCGCGTACTCCTTCCTTCCAAGTCCCGTAGCCGAAAAACCTAGACCAGTCGTAGTTTAGCAGGGGCGGTCGCGGAACAGAACGGTAGGAGGCGAGATGACACTCGCTGATACGCGTGTTGTTCCAATTCCAATAAATCGATCACGCCGGGCCGCAGTGGAGCTGGTTCGTGACTTTCACAATGATGCCCCTGCCTGCCGGTTGCCTTGCGGTGGTCCTTTCCTCCCAAAATTTCACGCCCCTTTCTTCCTGATGGCCATGATCTCTAAATTCTTTTCATTCTCATGGCGGCGTGCATGCGTGGCGCCATTAGAGCGGCCGCAGGTCTTGTGTATTCCTGCTGCTGCTCTGCGGACCTCCGCCGCCACCGTGATTACTCGGCGTGTGAGCACCCAAAACTGCCGTGGCGGTGGGCTGTAGTCTCTATGAGCTTTCTTGGAATGGTACGTCTATATGACTCACCACCTGAATAGTTTTGTCCTTGTTCTTTTTCATTGGATCTGGTCGACGCAGGCTGTGGGTCAGCTCCGACCTCGAGCCCGTCCCGGAGGGGATATCAATCCCTGTAGTTGTTACGGCACTTCTGTATTCTCGCCGTCAGAGCCTTCGCCATGTGGCCCTAACCCAAGGTCTTGCCTAAGTTTACTGATCCGATGCCTAGGCCGCGCATGGGCTTCTCAACCCACTCCACCTTGACATGAATGACACACATGTTGCCGAGGCCGGGAGCTCATCCGAGAAATCACGAGGGTACGTGTCATACACCGAGTTACAAGGTCACACGACCCTATCATCGCTCTGGGTCGTAATAAATGGAATCGTGTACGACTTGACTGTATTCCTATCCTCGCACCCTGGAGGGACCGGACCGCTCCTTAAATACGCCGGGAAGGATGCGACGTGGGCTCATACCGTCCCTGCACGCACCGATGAGCGCACTGATGAAGACTGACCGGCGTATAGTAAGGAATTTTTATCGATACATTCTCCCGGCGTGCTTGATACGCTTCCGCGCTCAGCGCGCATGGGACCCATCGACCCGACTACGGTGCCCCGCATCGTGAGTGAGCCAACGGCTGAGGAGAACCGCATTGCGAAGGCGAGGCTGGTACTCCCGCATCCACGTGCCGTGTTGAACCTGTCGGAAATTGAAGTAAGGACCTTTTCGCTCCCTCTGAAGGCTCTCCAAAGTGAATACATATGTGCAGAAACTGGCAAAGAGCGTGCTTAGTAAAAGAGCTTGGGCTTACTATCGCGGAGGTGGGGACGACGAGATTAGTTGAGTATTGAACGGTATTTCTAGACTCCCGCCTTAATTGACCGTTAGCTTTCGCGGAGAACCGCAAATCATTTTCTCGCTTCTGGTTTCGTCCACTTGTGTAAGTGACTGTCAGCTTGTAACAGCCTCGCATAATGGGTCGGGCGTAGGATGAACAAAGTTTCCAAAGTTTCCACGACGAGCATGATATGGGCATGCCTTCTTCATTGCCCATCTTCATCTCACCTGCAGCATTGGCACGTCTGGGCCACCCTAATGGAGAGGTCAACCTAGTACGCGCGGCAGGCAGGGCAGGAATCCTTCAAGGGGTACGTTGCAAGTCGGTAGAGGAAATTAAGTTTATGATGCCGGACCGCAGATCTCAATTAATGCAAGTTGCACCATAGCTGAAATAATATCGGTCAAGCAGCCCCAGCAACACTTGATTTTCCAATTATATATAAACAAAGACCGTGCCGCGTCCGAAAAGCTCATACGAGGGTTGGAGAGCGATGGT
Organism: Lactifluus volemus; assembly: GCA_022376515.1. Taxonomy (NCBI): domain Eukaryota; kingdom Fungi; phylum Basidiomycota; class Agaricomycetes; order Russulales; family Russulaceae; genus Lactifluus; species Lactifluus volemus. The sequence continues at coordinate 651,108 of WTXI01000006.1, read as the reverse complement.
TTTAGCGCCATCATGCTGACAGTGGACGCTGCGATGCCAGGGAAGCGCGAACTCGATCAGCGCACCAAAGGAGACTGGGAAGGACCCGCTGCGGACAGAGAAGCAGGCACGAGGGAAGGGACGGGAGTAGCGCAGGTGAGTGAAATTTTCTCTAGAGATTCGCGACAAGATAGGGGTGTTTAACGGAACGTATAGTCCATAGGCGGATACCAAGACCCGGACGTGTGTTGTAAGTGACGTGATGGTCCGAGGAACCGAGAATTTGATGGGGCGTTTCTAGGGGATGACATTCTCTGGATACGAAGCATGACAAGACTTGCGCTTATCATCAAGGGAATTCAATGCGTGGAAGTAAGTGTCCACTAGTGACGATGGAGGAATGCTTATGAGAGTAATGTTTCAGGATGCCGAACGCGCCTTGGATGTGTATAAAGTGGACGGCATTGTTTTGTCCAACCATGGCGGGCGCGAATTGGACTAGTAAGTATCTTCCCACATGAGTTGACAGGAAATGGTCCATGGGCGTGCATATAGCGCCCCAGCACCGATGTCAGTGCTGTACGAGATGCGGCAGGTACGGCCAGACTTGTTGGATAAGCACCACGTGTTTATCGATGGAGGAGTGACTCGAGGGACGGACGTGCTGAAAGCACTTTGCCTGGGAGCACGGGCAGTCGGACTCGGGCGTGCATTCCTATATGCGAATGGTGTGTGGGGTGAGATGGTTGTATGCGAGTGATTGAAAGTAAGGATGATGATATGTTCAACAGACTGGGTACTAACAGAGGAAGGATAGTTATGCGAGAGGAGATTATGCTAGGGATGCAACTACTGGGTGTCACAAGATTGGAACAACTGACGCCTGAGAGATTGAGATACGTAAACGGTGTTGATGAGAGAGGAGGACTGCTGCGTTCGAGGTTGTAGTTGTACAGTGGTGTGTGTGGTAGTTGTATGCGTGTTAGCTCCGATACACGTACGTAATGCGGAACCCCGGAAACCCCAGGAACCCCATCGGAATCGCAGTGGAACCCCATAATAAGTTATTTCGAGCAAAGCCAAGCCAAGAAGTATTTACACTCGCACCTGCCTCCCCCCCAAAGGCTCTTTTAATCCCTTTTTCCGACTCGCCCAACATGAACTCACTCACTTATATTTCCCGCCGTTTCGACATTCTCGCATCGACGCGTGCACCTCCCAACACACCTTCCACTGAATACGCTGCTCATCTGTCTATGCAACTTTCTCCCTCATTAGATGATCCGACCACGGGCCAGCCTTCGGTACAGTCCACCACTTGGTCTCTCAGATCTCTCCTTGCCCCACCTCCACTTTCCCGTCGTTCCCTTTCTTCTCTCCCTCGCATACCTGTCCTTCCCCCCAGTTCGTCCATCCGCGCTGCCATCTGCTCGAAGCCCCAGTCCACAACTCGGAGCATCCTTCGTCGTATTTTCTTTATACGCCTCCTTGAGCTCGTTTGGGATGTTCTCTGCGCTGCTGCGACCTCCCTCCGCATGGACGACGTGTGGCATGGTCGCAGGTTCCCCCCGCGTGGACTTGGGCCAAAGAGCGTCCTCGTAGGGGAGAAGCCTTCAATCGGAGGACGAGGAGGTACGGTTGCCACTCCTGTTCTTCGAGTGTCCTCCGAGCAAGCCGTGTCCCCTCCCGAGTCGGTGGCGGTTTCACCTTCCTCAATCCATTCCTCATCTTCGCCTATCAACCCACTTCCCGACTCCATCATCCCTGCAGGCCCACCTGTGTCAAATACAGCCCTTTCAAGCCGGTTTTCCTTGGCCTATCCCCCACCGCAGGCATTTGCTGCCCTAATGCCTACGCCACCTCCATCCCGTGCCTCGACACCCACATATTCTTCCAGCACCGGCTTACCAATCACACCTCGAAGAACCCCATTCCACTCCCCCAAGACGCTCATTCTCGACCTTGATGAGACCCTCATCCATTCAACTTCCCGACCTCTTCCAGCTCCCGGCATCCGCGGTTTGTTCGGTGCACGCTCGGCAGCGTCTCACACCGTAGAAGTAGTCATGGGCGGCCGCAGTACGCTCTACCACGTTTATAAGCGCCCTTTTGTAGATTTCTTTTTGCGCAAGGTACGTGTGGTCACCTGGGGTCACTCTAACTCATCTAAACGGATCTAACGACCGTGTGTCACCCAGGTATCTTCCTGGTACACACTCGTCATTTTTACCGCATCCATGCGAGAATACGCAGATCCAGTCATTGATTGGCTAGATGCTGGACAAGGCATTCTCGGGCGCCGATTCTTTCGCGAGGTAGGAGCGCCTCATTGCCTACCTTGATCAGCTCTCCCCTAATTCTCTTTGGATGTAGTCTTGTACCCAGCTACCAAACGGATCATACACCAAGAATCTTTCCCTTGTTGAGCAGGACCTTGCGCGGGTTTGCTTCGTTGACAATTCGCCTATTTGCTATAGCGAGAACGAGAGTGCGTATTCCTGCTCTCGCTTAATCGGCGTGGTCGCTTAACGTAACCCGACGCTGCTTCGTAGTGAACGCCATTCCGATCGAAGGCTGGACACACGATCCGTCGGATGAGGCATTGCTTGACCTCCTGCCCATGCTGGACTCTTTGCGGTTTATAAGTGATGTTCGACGCGTGCTCGGCATCCGGGGTTATTCGTGACCATGGTTCAGATCTCATCCCTCACCAACATCATTGGAGTTGTCTCCCCCATTCACGCCTCGCTTTGCAGTTTTGTTGCTTGCTCACATTGTCGCCCCCACTGGTTCCCGGACTACGCATTCATTGTCAAAGCTTTCATAACTTTATAGCTCATCTGTGTCTGCGCCTAGACGCCAAGATGCGCGGTGCCTGCTTCACCGCCTACAAATGTACTGTATACCACACGTTCTCGGGGTTTTCAGTGAAGTCAATAACTATCTTACTATCACGCACCTCGCGTCATGCCTCTTAAATGAGCGAGTATTAAGTTCGGTGTACAGAAAATAGGGGAGATATTGCATTGCAATCGACGGACATTCGCGGAGCTATGTATGACACCGGGCAAGATATGAGATAGACAGCAGGATAAGGAGAATAGAGAGATGATATGACAATGATGATCAGATTACAAGATTAATGAAGGGGAAAAAGCCAGTAGGGGGAGAGTACCGAAACCAAAGAAGCTATCACGACATTGCAAGTTCAGCTTGCAATTGCTTGAGTTCCGCATCCTCGGATTCTTCCACTGCCACTTGATGCCGGGTGTCGACGCGGCTCGTACCCGCTGGGATGTGCACTGGCACATGATCTGTGGTCATGAGTCGTTCGTTGAGGCCCTCCTGCTCGAGCTCCGCCAGTTGTGCCTTGAGATCATCCTGCAAGTCACGTTGTATGTTAGTCCTCTCTTAAGCCCTTCTCGTCACGGTTTACGCACCTCGTCAACGTCGACGCCGGAGTTCGCAGGATTGGATATCAACTCTGAAATTTCGTTTGCAATGTCACGCTGCTCATTGATGGCGTTCATTGTCTCGTCGACCTTGTTGATTGTCCTACAACCGAAACACACACACCCAAAAAAAAAAAAAGATTACAAGAGGTAAAACGAAGGAAGAGAGAGAGAGAAGAGAATTTGTTCTCCAGAAGTTAAGAAGAGGGGGACGCACATTCCATTATGAATATCTTTGAGCGCGTTGGCGCCCTTGCGCATCACTTCGAGCGTATTGGCGTTGATATTGGCCGACTCGAGCGTGTTGACCTGCGTCTCGAGCTGTAACCGTGTTCCAGCAAGTTTGTCAAGATCCCCCTCGTGCATCTTCTTCCGCCGTAGCGCAGCAGTAGCCACTTGAGAAAGGAAAATAAAAAAAGAAGAAATAAAAATCTGCTGCGGGACAAACCGATCATCGAGAGTGTGTGTGAGACGCACCGGTCTTGTTCGAGACAGCATTTGCCTTTGCGGTCGCCAAGTCCTGTGCTATCTGACGCTGGAGGTGCTCCTCCTTCTTCTCGATCATCATGAGTTGCTCTCGCAACGAGACAATTGCATCGCGCGCGGATGCTTCGAGTCCCGCCGACCAGTGAAGTAGCCCATAATGGAGGCCATCATTTGTATAACTGTATGGGAGATGAGTAAGTGTATGGTATAATGTAGTAGGAAGAGGTCTGTGTTGACCAGAGACTAGATAAGTAAGTCGTTAATTGGGTTTCTCTGAACAGCCGCAGCCGCCCGAGAACAGAAATGACCTAAGTCAGATTATCCGATATGGAAACTACTATTCACACGATCACGCACACTCCCAATACTGCTCCTCTGTCTTTGAATTGCCAACCTGTTACACCAATTACAATAAAAAAAAAGTAAGAAAAAAGAAACTACTGAGAAGTCCCAGTCTTGCATGCTAAGAACGGTTCGGAGGTACGACACCCGAACAACTGCCACCCTCTTGTAATTGTTTCATCACCCGCTTCAGTTCCTCAATATCTACCTGTAGTCCGTTTGCACTCCCACCCTGGCTTCCACGCCCGCAAGCTGCACCATCATTGACGGTGGGTGACCCATCATCTTGCGATAACCACTGATCAAGCTGTGCTGAGATGGACCGCGCCTTCAAGCGGAAATGAGTCCGGACGATGTCTCCAAACGGTTCTGGAATATTCTTCAGGTTCCCAAGCATCTTTTAAGCTTCACAGTTACGGGTGTTCTAATGACATAATCAAGTGAGAACGTACAGCAGTTTTCACTGTCATCCGGCGAATATTTGCAGAATCTGATAGAGCGTGGTGAGCCAGATAAGAAAGACATAAAAACATAATTGGACATACACGCTATGGACTGAGGCGTGCCCGAGCTGCTGGCCCATCCTGGTTCATTCAGATACGGCTCCTCGCAAAGGATCATGGACTGAATGGATATGAGGACCTAGATCGAAGTCATCGTACCAAGGTTTCATCGGACATTTCGTCAAGTTAACCTGCCTGAAGTAAGGTAGATTTGCCGGCCACCCATCCCGGTCCCGCCCATGTTCCTAAGAGCGATAAGCATACTTTGCCATCCTGTAAAAAAATGCCTCAATCTTTCCCTGTGATTGGCATAACGGAAAGACATACCGCATACAGGTTGGGGTTGAATCGGAATTTGCCCCCATTGGTCTATGAAATTCGTGTGAAAGCTGTGGAATCGAAGGGTAGAACACCGACCGTCATATATTTCACATTGGGTGGCAATTGGTTGTAATTGTGGCCAAGGAATATGTCGAACAGGAAGCTACATTCTTGGTAAGAAGACTAACATGGCGAAGTCAGGAAAGCCAGACCATCCGTTCTGATACCTATAGGGAGAAGGTTTAGACTTTTTGCGCAACTAAGACAAATTGCTGAGGACTAACGGTGTTCCTTCAGGCCCAATTATAAGTGCCTTGATAATGTCTACCCGAGTCTCATCGACGCGTAGAAAGATGGACGAAGCCCATGCCACGGGAAGATTTGTCGTGAGTACCGCAAGCTGTATCCGGCGTCAGTGAGGTTGTAATAGACGCCTAGTGCGGGGTTGGGGTACCTCTTTCGCGATCGCCAGAGATCGTTTCGGAATGTCGGAAGATGCAAGCATCCGAGCCTCGGTATTGTAGTAGAACTTATAGTGCGGTGGCTCATCTTGGGCAGCAGGCTTATCCGTTGGGGGTGGAACAGTCAAATCGCAATATTCAAAGCGAACGCGGGTAGCCCAAGTGATATACGTCTGGCGGATAGACTCTTCGGACGCTTCGGCGCCAATGAACACCTCATCAGAAGTCGAATCGGTTGAGAAAATCTTCGGAAGGGACTCTTGAAGACGCTCCAAAAACTTTTCCCCTTTTGTCTCCCGCAGTGAACGATCGATGGCATCTGCAGTCGTTAAGATACGTTGGCAAAATCCAAACAACTTCTGGTTCTCTTCTGACAACTGTGCCAAAGGGATTTCCTTTGTCTTCCCCTTCGTGTCGTTGTTGAGGCGCTTCTGTTCCTCAGTCATCTCAACAGGCGTAGCTTCGAAGGACCTGATACCCTCGAGACCTTTGATGGCTGCCTTTGCCTGGATGACTATCGACTCCAAGAGCTCACGGGGTCCCGAGCTCCCTTCGTAGATAATCGTGCGCTCGCGCAAGGGAAGTGTCCCGTTGGTGGCTCTCCTAGGAGTACGTGTCCGCACAGACGACACGACCATGATGGGCATCGCCATCATACTAGCAAGGGCCTCGTGATTCGAAATCGTCTAGCACGATTCAGTCGGATGCCGCAGCAATGGCAGAGTAGCTTACCTCGAGCCACTCAAATAATTCAAAATAGACAGCAGAGCGATCGGACATGTCCGTGAGTGAATCGTTTCTGAGAAGAGAGGAACAAATGTTGTTGAATCGCCGGCGGAGATGTGCGAGAGCGGTCGGATGAACGAGGTAGTCGCTCGTGACGGCGCCTCCGCTGCGCCTCAAAGACGGGAGATACATACGAAGTTGTGTCATCAACTTGCCCAGTTTTTCATCCTTGGCCTCTTGGATCACCTGGGCTTCAGCTTGTCCAGTAGTCTGATTGGAATCAGAAGGTGCTTGGAGAATATCTGCGTGACCACTCACGTCCTCTTTCTGATCGCCCGCGTAGCCGATACCTACCTTGGACTTCTTCCCTTGGGCGGGAGGCGAGAGATAACTATCGTCGTCGTCATCCGGATCAAGGATCAAGGAAGTACTGATGATGGGGTCTGTCCTTCTCCGCTTACTGGTTCTGACTTTGTTCTCGGGACCAAGTGGGTTTTGAAGTTGGTCATGATATAGTTGCTCAAGCATCGCAAGACCAACTCCAAGAATAATGCCCTGCAGATTGGAGCAATGGAAGAGGACATGGTCATTCGGCTCTTTCGTTGATTCCGGACTCTTCGGAGCGTTAATTGATTCGCCGCATGCAAAACAGAACTCCTTGCGACATTTCCTGCAAGTCTGGCGGACTACTCCTCGCAAGTGCTTGATATATATCTCGAAAGAGGTCTCGCGGGAGGATGAGATAGTGAACAAGGAAAGGAAGATAGAGGGCTGCTTACGAATATGGCGAAGAAATGGCTTTTATTCCTCGGAACGGAATAACCGCAGCGAGCGGGACAGGGGCAGCTTCCCTCGACGAGTTGAGAATATACACTAAACAAGAAGCCCTGCTCGCCGCCTTCGGGGCAGCCCTTCATCCACTGATTCTGGGTCATCAGCTTGACGCGTTCATTTGTCCCAGGTAGATACGTTATCTCGGGCTCCGCTTCGACTTCGATGACTTCCTCTCTCCTGTCCTTGGAAAAGAAAATGCCTATGGATGGACCCTTAGCTCGTCGCCCACTCCCCTATCGAGCGAACCAACCTGCGTAGGGATCGATATCAACCTGGGAGTTGAGGATATCGTCGTGGGTCTCGTAGTCCGAGCAGTAGTCCACGTAGTCGTCATCTAATCAGGAGGGAGACATCAAGCCAAGAGTGGGGATGGAAGCAACAGAACTTATCGACCTTCGTTGTCGTCTTCACCACTTCCGGCCGCTTCCTCTGGTGCGTCGTCTTCTTCTGGAGTCTGCAATCGTAGGAAGGACTAGATGGCAACGCACGTGGAAGAGTACATACCACAAGCCTCGTGGGGGCAGGCCAGTGTTCACGCTCTCCGCTAGGGCCCGCTGATGGCACCGATACCACACTATCTTCGTCCGGTATGTCATCAAAGGCGCCGTCAAATATGCGTTCTGCCGCTTCCATGACATCGTTATGCCGCCTGAGGGCAGCTCGTGCCTGAGAAACTGTGGCACCCTAAAGCAAGCCGAGGGGGTGAGTGATTGGGGTATCCGAAGATGATTAAGTGAAGCACCATATCCACGAGTTGCTTTACTTCGCTTTCCATAATAATGGATGGGCCACCAGAGATGTAAGATCTCGCCTGTTCAGGAGTTCTGTTACTTGAGGCAGTCATTCCCCTCGAACGCAAATCCTGCGTTGTGACTGAACAAGAACACGCTGTAATACTTACGTAACTGTATTTAGGCTGATGCTTAGATTTACACCTTTGAACCCCTCATTAGGCCTCTCTCCTTAATCATCCTACCGCTAAGCATATGATCATAGTGAGGGCGACGAAAACTACAACTAAGCTTATAGGGGTGCATGCGAGTCATAGCAGGTATAATTATCTACCACTCATCATTCGCAGTCTGTCAGGGTGCATGCCACCTGGCCCTGGAGGAGGTGGAGGGCCGCCCGCCGGTGGTGGGCCACCCCCGGGAGTTCCCGGATTTCCAGGTGGTGGTGGAGGTCCCCCAAGATGAGCTGGTGGGCCACCAGGCCCACCGAAGTTGGCCGGAGGAAAGGGAGGACCACCAGGCCCAGCTCCATTAGGGGGGAAGGGGGGACCACCGGGACCGGGACCAACTCCATTAGGGGGGAAAGGTGGGCCGCCGGGCCCAGCACCATTGGGTGGGAAAGGAGGGGCACCGGGAGGAAATGGGGGCACTAAACGGAGGGTTCGTGTTGATATCCAACATCTACCGCAAAAAAAGAAAATGGACATACTGCCTTGGAATCCTGGTGGAGGAGGTCCCATTCCAGCAGGTGGGAAGGGAGGGCCACCCGGAGGACCCATCATACCAGGTGGGGGGCCACCAGCTCCAGGGGGGAAAGGTGGACGTCCTCGTGAAGTGTGGTAAACGTGAAGTCGGGGGGGATAACACAAGGAATCGACTCACCAAAGCCTGGAGGCCCGCCATAACCAGGCGGCCCGAACCCAGGTCCGGCGGGCGCAAGGTGTTGGGGACCAAAGCCAAAACCACCTGGAGGAGGACCTCCACCTGACTCATAGGCCGACGTGATTTGATCGATAATGCTCTGCGCTTTGTCGTGTCCAAGAGCTAGACGGGAGTGGAGACAGATTAGATGCATAGCCTTGATCGAGCAAGGACAAAACTCACAGGCATAATAATCCCTCACGTTTGCTAGGTGATTCCGTCCGCTGTTGTGTGCTTTGCGAACTAAAGAAACAGGAATAAGACCTTTTGTACCAACGGCAGAAAGATGCTCACCAGAAGCGGAATCATGGGTCAAATAAACATCGCAGTAATCACAGTAGTGTTTCTGAGAAAGTCATAAAATTTGTATGCTGATGCCAGATAAGAACGTACGCACCGGCATACTCTGAGAGAGTGAGGGGAAAGACCAGATGACTGCTGTTGCTCCTCGATATTTCACTTTTTTACGCACGTGAACATCACATGATGCCACTTACAGCCTTTTGCTTGCCCTTCCTTTGCAAAGGACTACTCAGACAATGGACACCTCAACGGGTATTCAAGAACCTTTCGACCTCATTCGTCTCTCTCTAAGTGAGCGTGTATTTGTCAAGCTACGGGGTGATCGCGAGCTCACCGGTATTCTCCACGTACGTCCTTCGCAATGCGTTTTTTTTGCCCGTGCACTCATCTGCATAGATACTGAATCGTGTCTGTCTTCATTCCCAGGCTTACGATGGTCACATGAATCTCATTCTTAGCGATGTTGAGGAAACGATAATGCTTGTAGATGGGCCGGACGGTGCTCCCCCTGGACAAGGAGTTGTGAATGTAAGAGACCGACATCGCCCCATTCTCCTCCCAAGCTTCATTCTAACAGAGCACCCAGGTGGCAAAAAGGAAGATGGAAATGCTTTTCGTAAGAGGAGATGGAGTTATACTGGTACATATGCCCTTCTCAGCCGCGTGTCCGTCTCACCCCTTCTTGCGATCTTAGGTATCACCTCCGTCGCGGACGTGACCTTTATCAAGCTTCCCGTGGCCCCTGGCGTCGTCCAGTTCTGTGCGTCTTTGGATCCTATTAGCGCTGAGATGTGACATGCATATCATAACCGAGTCGTCATGAGTCCTGGGTTTCTAATCTTTAACTGAAAGAAAAAGAAGCTCATGGTGACTGAGAATCACAATTATAGCGCGCTGTGTCGACGCCCGTGGGGGACAGCGAGGGATATCATTCATATTACACACATGTGTACCAGGCGATGACATATACAACAAAGGCTGTCAATCGTCCTTATACGTTAGCAGTCAGATTCACCCATCTAATACCCCCGTGTGCTATCGTCTTTTCGAGTAGCAGCCGCACCAGCGCTAGATCCTCGCCATCTTGTATTGAACGTCCGAAGAGAAAAGATGTTGCGTGCTGCTCAACAGAGCCTAAAGTATTCCGAAGCGTGCGCTTTGGACCTCGCCCTTGATTTGATCCTGGTGGTGTAGGAGCTGCCTGTGCAGACTCCTGGGGTTCGCGTGACGTGCGCGGACGCCCGCGGCTACGCTCCTCCCGGGTCATTGGAGGACCTTGGATTACGGCTGAGGTTACGCCCGTGCCATTGACACCATGCGAACTCATCCCGTTCGTTGGTACAGAATGAGAGGCGCTCGCACGGTAGTTTCCATTCAATGCCCCGCTACCTCCATGATATGCACCATTGGCCCCGTACAGGGGTGTACCCTGAGCTGCAGCTCTCCAAGCCCCACCTCCACGTATATACGTTGCGTTAGCATTGTATGCAGGCGGCCGATCATCCACAGTCAGTGTCGCGGGATCTACAAACTGAGGAGGTTGCTCTTGGCCATGCCACCCCACCGGCCCATGACCGTGCCCGATTTCCGCGAAGACAAGGTCAGGGGTTAACGTTCCACCGGGGCGACCGTCTACGGAACTATGTTGATAGGTGCGGAAGAAAGCACCGGCCGAGCTACCCTCGCTGCCAGCAGGAGACGTGGTGAGTCTCTCTGTAGGTATCAAGCGTGATGGACCTTGTGAGGGGTTGAAGGTAGGTGGAGGAGAATGTGTGGGGGAACGGGTAGTTGAACGGCTACCACGTGAAGAATTTGGCTGTTCAGCACGAAGAGTAGACATTTCATGGTCTCGGATAGATGCACCGTGAACAGGAACCATTGTTTGATATGGTTGTGTGTGGTGATTGATATGCCCATTAACACGGGGGCCAGGACGTGGTGTGATCAACGAAGCCGTTGGTGGCGATAAGGGGTGCTGTTCTTGCAAAACCGGTGGGTTGAAGGTCACCTCAGGCGGATCGTCTATATCCATGCTTTCCTCATCGTGCACGTAAGAAATCGAGTCACCCACATCTTCTTGAGGATTCATCTCCTCAGTGATACTGAGAAATAGGTCTGTGAGGAACCGGCGGAGATTCTTTACACCGTCCCCTGCAAAAACACAAAATTGAGAACGTTGTGTCGTGTTGAATTCCTAGAAAGAATACATCAATCAGTACAAGCATGAAGGCAAAGCCGTGACACAAACAGCGGGCGGTGTACGACAAAACTGCTGCAGCTCCGGACGCCGAAACGCGGGAATACCAGTTAGACTCAGATGATTTAGCTTTTGTAGCTTTTGTAAAAGATAATGAATCGCCATAACAGTGATCTGGTCGCAGTACGACAAATGTACCCGTTCCAGTGTTTGATGCCGATCACCAAGCGAATATATCGCTTCATCCGTCAGGTTGCTCACACGTACTAGACCTATCCGTCTGAGCTTTGGGAGGCTAGCAAGTTCAAAAACGGACATGTCTGTGAGCTGATTACAGTCTTTACAAGTGTTAGAGTCAGACTCGCACAAAATGCAGGTGAATCCACTTACTAGCAAGATCTATGTAGCGTAAACGCGTACATGATCGGGCTAGAGTCTTGACCGATCGGTCTGTGATAGAAGATGCGTGGCCGAGGTGAAGGTAGTGGAGATGCTTCCCAAGTAAGCAAATGCTCTCTATGGCGCGGTCTGTCAATTGGCTGCACTTCGATAGACTAGGTTGCGAAGTCTGGGTGATGCAGAGACGATCCCTTCAATGGCATCGTCTGTGATCCTGGCGCAACTTGTCAGGTCAAGCATTCGGAGGTGTTCAAGAGGGCGAGAAAGGCGAAGGGGAGGGTGATCGGAGACAGCGTGTCTGTTTGATTCAGGGAAAGGATTGGGACCTGGGGATCACGGTTGTTTTGAGGTGCAGGGAAGGCCGCGTCTGTCAACTCTACACAATGAGAGAGACGCATCTCGCGCATGTTGTGGGAATGAGTCCAAATGTCCCGGATCGCGCGATCAGAGAGCTTTTTGCAGCCATTAAGATCTATCTCAAGCAGCAAGGTGCCTTTGAAAGCAAGGGCTGAGACGGGCTCGTCAGTCAAATCTACCAGGCCGCTTAATTTGACGCGACGCAGAAGTGGACACTTGTCCGCAAGGGCGGCAATGCCAGCTGATGACACCCGTCTGCAGCCTAGTAAGTTGATTCCTTGCAACTTGCGACACTTGTCTGCAATGACAGAAACGGTTCGGTCCGTGACGCTGTCCACGCCTGAGAGATCGATTGCAACAAGGTCAGGAAAACTAGGCACGGTACGATTGATGACATCGTCAGATAAACCGGAGCAGCCTACGAGAGTCAACCGTTCGAGGCGCGTGCAAGGAGCGAGGCGACCGAAAATGCTATCTGTCATTTCGGAACCAACGGATATAAAATTGAGACGACGGATGAATTGAGCATAGGTGAATGTTGGCTCTTCTCTCGAGAGGACTTGCATTATCTTGATAAGGGTGATAAAATCTGGTACGGTGGGCTTGTGCCACAATAGCTCCACTGAGCACTCGCACCATGAACGCGAAGTAAGGAGGGTGCTATGTATATCCCGGGGAGAAGTGAGGTGTTTGAGTATGTTGATGAGAATCTCTGGGGGTAGTTGGAAGCTGGAGAATGTGGTGGGGTGTGTGCGGTCCTCGGGACGTGATGGAGGCGAGAGTACCATGTGGCAGGTGATGCAACGGAAAGTTCACCGGAGGCAAACATATTGTTATCTTCTTCTTCTCCATCCGATAAAGAGATTACAGATTGTGAGGGAGATGGCTGAGTGTATATTTGTGGCATTAAGAGACGAAGAAAGAGGATTGGAGAAGGGTTGTGAAGTCGACAAGAAACAAGGATGATGATGCATATGGCATACGGACCGTCGACACTCGTGAGACATCGTTTCCTGATTGGTTTCTATTCACTGATGCACACTCAACTACTTCAAGTTATGATAAATGGACCATGCATCAATCTGTAGTAATTCTAAATCATCCTCCAACGTCCTCGACCTCCCAACTGATGCCCATCTCCCACCACCCGGCCCTGATCATTTCGTCGCGCGTCGTGCTTTATGGACGAGGCCTACAGCCGCGTCTCGCCTCGACCAAGCCACATCTCCCTCCTGCGTCAAGTTAGAAGGTTTGCTCGACCAACCCGGCGCTTTAGAGAGTCCCGATATCTGGGACGCTGGGCTTTCAAATATATGGAAGAGTCTCATCGCTGGAGGCAGACTCAGGAGTTTCCTACCTCTCCGCGCTGTCGTATGTGACATGTCTGCTTATCCTTTCGTCTCTCTGATCACCTTAGGTCAAGATATTGTATGCTGGCTGGCGTAGAGATGGGACATGGCCGGATGATGCTGTGGTCGTGGATGAAGACAACTTTTTTGGCTCAATAGAGTCACAAGCTGGCGATCCATCCGTAGACCGCCAAGAGATGACCGATAACGTCTCTTAAGGCTATGCCACTTCACTCTACGTTAATCCACACACTTATTACTGTAGTCCTCACGCTAGTCTGTATTCTCAAATGTGAATCACGTGATTTATCGCGCCACAAGGCTCGTCGTTACCGGAGAACTGTCCAAGTACAGTACAATGTCTGTCACCATTCGACCGGCAAGAGTGTGTCCTTTACCCGTACACACAGGCACAAGGCTAATCATAGATGTGTTTCAAATTTTCAATAGGCAGCTGATCTCACGGCCATGCAGGCCTGTAACTTACAGAACCTGCCAGAAAACTATACCATGCGTTATTGTAAACTTCTCGCCCTGTTTCACCTTTTTCTGGACCTGGACCTGAAAATTTCTCAGACTTATACCACGCTATGACTTGGCCATCACTCTCTTACGTTGCCGAAGACGCCAAAGGACGGATCGTCGGTTATGTACTGGCAAAGATGTGCGTACCCATACTGTTGTTGTATTTTCTCGCGGAGTGTAACCGGAGATACAACAGGGAGGAAGATATTGCTCCAGGAGACGAACCACATGGGCACCTAACATCTATATCCGTGTTACGATCGTATCGGAGGCTCGGGATAGCCAAGAAGCTTATGCTACAATCTCGTGAGTATCCTTCTAGATGTTCTTGTCATTCTCACGCAATAGAAATCGCGCAGAAGATGCAATGGCATCAATCTACAAAGCCTCCTACGTTTCTCTACACGTTCGCAAGTCAAACCGTGCAGCCCTTAGCCTTTATCGTGATAGCCTCGGTTTTACTGTGCAGGATATCGAAAAGAAGTATTGTACGTCTGTATCCGTTTTGGTTTTTGCATATGCTCACGTACGTCAGATGCTGACGGAGAAGATGCTTACGCTATGCGCCTGTCCCTGAAACAGGAACAGTAATTCACGATTTGTGAGGTTCGTCAAAGACAGGTAGATATGTGAGGAAGCCATCATCCACATTCACCAAATGTTACGATTACTATAGCAATAAGTCACTGTCTTCACTCGTAGCCTGCTGCTCTCCAGCTATATGCCCACCCTCAACCTTATTTTCTATGCCTGACTCTTCTACCGTGTTATTTGCAGCGTGCCAGTGCCTGTCTGCAAGAAGAGCCTGGCGAATTACAGCCGCTACTTCGAGTCCTAGCTGGTAATAACCATCGTTCCGCTCAGGCTCAAACATGCTAACGTGTGCACGGACTTGGTTCTCGGCGAGTGTATTGCGCGCAGGAACAAAGTGCTGAAAGGAATCTTCCGTAGACTCGGGTAGGAGACAGAATGTTCGGCGTGAGGGGTAGCTGGGTGGACTGGGTGGTACGAACGCGTAGAATCTGCCAAACAAAACCTTAAACCCTGAGAGGCCTATGACGAACTAAGTGCGCTCACGTCCGAAAAATAATACCGTGCATCGTTTCGCCTTTCACAAGACGACGCAAGCGCTCTGCGAGGACATCTTTGTCCCACAGGGCGCCGACATACTGCATATGGTCCGTAAGTTCGCTGTAACTACTCTCCAATTCGGCACGGTGATAGTACGCGGTGCCTGCCGCTGCGCCTGCTATCAAAGCACCTCCTATGGCGTACGCAGCTGGCGTCCAGCTTCCCCAACGACCTGGAGTCTGGGCGGGGCTGGAAGCAATCCTTTGGGCTGCACAACTGTGGCCGCGGGTTTCCTCACGGGTTGACTAAAGGCACCCCAGAGTCCCGAAGTACCTTTCTGCACATACTCGGCCAATTGGTTGGCCGTATGTTTGAAGACGTGAGGATGGAGTCCTAGATACTTTAGATGTGTTTGTCAGAGAAACGGCCTCCAGAAAAGAGAAGAGTATACAGGAGTGTCAAAGGCTATGCAAGCAATTATGTTTGGCCAAAGGGGTGCGCTAGCGTCTGGCCTTGTGTTGATGAATGCGTGAGTGGAGTCTGCGGCAAGCAAGCCACCCATACTTCATAAAATCGGGACATGAGGCAAAGTGGTCAGGGCAAGGGAAGCGACCAACCTATGTCCACAAAGGACGATCTTGGCGCAACCTGCGCCGCCGCCGTGGGCGACTTCTTTTTGTACCGTTAGGGTGGTGAGCCAATCGGCAAAGTGTTCAACAGCTTTGTCCTGCGCTAAAGCCGTTACGACTCGGGACGAGAACACAGCAGGGGACGTACGAGATCGCCCTTAGTCTACTAAGATATCAAAATAGGGATGGTCGGAAAACAAGCCAAACGAAACGCACATCATAAACCGGGAAGACAATAGATTCGATTAGTGTATCCTGGATGGTTTCTGACAGGATATGTTGCAGTCGCGACGGGAAGTTTCCAAAAGTCGTATCATTGCCTTTAAAGCTGGGACAAGTTAAGCAGGTTTCGTGAATGCGATGCAGCAACAGTATACCCGTGAATGAAGATGATGAGAAGGACGTTTCGTGAGTACTGTTGATTGCTTGAGCTCTCACTGCAATCATCACCAATCCTGTCGGGTACCATGGTGGGTGGGGTGGACAACAGATGCTTGCACCCCTACAGGGTCAGCTAACTACGAATAGCGCCCCTGACATAATCTGCCTCGGTCGCGGTCGTTTCGTTTTGACACCATGGCATCTACATCCTCCCCCAACAACAACCTTGATTTCAATCCTATCCTTACCTATCTTGGGCTACCTCCGGATTATAAACCGTCTCCTGCTACTGCGCCGGTCTCTTTCCTCGCTAAGCACCTCCCTCAGCTTCCGTCCCATCTCTTGCATTGCTTCTCGGCCGTAACAACTCCGCGAGAACGCACAGCCGTGCTGTTGATACGCAACAGGCGATTTAGTTTCACGCAAAGCGATCCACCTGAGTTACGTTTCCCCGCTGCAAAACGGCAATGGCCCACCCTATGGGAGGGGGCCGAAGACGGGGCCCGCGAAGAAGCTAACGAAGAAAAAGTGTGGGCGGAGACTACGTTTCTTGAAGGAAGGCACCGGGCGTTTGTGGGAAAGTTAGGTACGCTCCTTGGAGGATACGAGGAGGAACGGCAGATGGAACTTGCACGACGCGGGCGCCAGGATGCTTTTGTCCCTGAAGAGGACGAAACTTCCGATGGTGAGAACGATTCAATAGGACAAGGAACTCCAGATACAGCTGAAACTGCGCAACAATTGTTCCTGCGCCGGGTTCGAGAACGGTTCATTTATGGACTGCTCGAGGTATTTCTACTTTGAAATGGCTTTACCGAATTCGTTAACAAACTGTACACCTCCAGTGGGATATTTATGACACACTCGATTGGGACGATTCTTGGGATAAGGAAGATAGAGATGCTGAGGATGACTGGTTCAACGCCGATGATTGAATAATCGGTGCGTAGCTTTAGCCGCGATCATTTTGGTTAGGTAACTTATCGGATCGACATGGCAATTCGATGCGCAACAAAACAGATCGCATTTTTGTACGTACCTGCCCGTGCCAGGGTCAATGAAGGTACTCGCGTTTCTAATCCGTGAACAAAAAAAAGAGGAACGTTCTGGTCGAGACATGCGCACCGCGACGCCAAGTCCAGGGGTGATACCAGTTAGAAATTTAGAATGGAAGACGCATGACCTCAAGTTGACTACAAGCCTTATCCCTAGCGTTAGAGGAGCAGAACGTAGAAAGCCGTAGTTGTATAAATCGTTGGTGAGGACGGCATTGTCTATTCAACTTCTCGTGCAAAGAATGAGTTCCTCTTCACGTCTGACCCCCTCGTGGAGAGGATACACTCGAATCAAAAAGCTCATGGTGTTGTGAGTTGTCAAATTTACTCTCTAGGCATGAATCTAAACCTAAGAATTTCAACAGCGGTGATTCTTACAGTCACGTGGGCTACACGGCGCAGGCGCCACCTCCGACGAGCTCAAACCCTCTGGGGTCCCTTTCCCTGGTCAACCTGTCAATGAGCCTGGACTTCCCAACTGGGTTGGATACCTCATCAGAGATCATGGTCACGGGCACGCGAACATAGTTGCTTACGATTACGCTCGTCGAGGTGACACTGTGACGGGTGTTTATACCAACCAAGTGTCCAGGGAATTTCTCCCTACCGTTGGAAGGAGACCAGGATGGGCTGCTTGGGGAGCCAGCGATTCCATCTTTGGTATGCATCACATTTCGTTTACAAGCTCAAATTTTGATGTGAGCTTAGTCACCTGGGTCGGAGCAAATGATTGTAGAATTTTGTGAGCCCTAACCTCTTGGTGTCGTCTGCTCTCGCCGATGCGTTCTCTCAGGTACACAAACGACAAGGCCGAGATTACCCCTATAATCTCCAATCTTTTTGCCGCGCAGGACGCCCTTTATCGGGCTGGTGCCCGCAACTTTCTTTTTATTGACGTCCCACCGCTGTACACGTCGCCGATCGGTGAGTAGATTAAATCCCCCAACCCCCAGCAGAGAAAAGAACCGAGTCTTCTTAGGCCGACCATGGGAGACAAAGGCGTTCGATTTGGATATTGGAATGATGAGTTGCGACGAGGCTTTACCACCTTTGCGACGAACCATCCAGATGCTACGGTTATGTTCTTCTCGGTATGGGACACGTTCCTACGTATCCTATCCGACCCTGCTCGATACGGCTTCAATCCTGCGGATAGGCTCCTCCAGGTGGATCTATCTGGTTCGATTTCATGCACCCAACGTCGCGCGTTCACAGCATTATTGCGGCAGAAATTGCGCAATTCTTGCATTCCCAGCCACCCCAAGCTTGATGGACTTGAGCGAGATAGAGACTTGCAACTTGACTCGAAGTAGAGCTTTGTGTCTTTCACACCCTCCTTTGCTCCCTTGTCTTTCCTGTAGTAGAGACAATATAAATCATGTCACCGTTTTAAATGTCCACGTGGCTCGGGTGCCTCAAACTCGGTCGGTGGTTCCTCCGTTCCGGTACCCGTGGTTATCACCAGCCCGTGTCGTCGCTCTGCATGGACGTCTTACCTTCTCCTCCTGAACTATCATCAGACATACAACGTGCCATACAGCAAGCAGTCGGCCAGGTCAATCACGCTTTCATTACTCATCAAGATATCGACCAGCCCATTGTCGCAAAAAGAAAACGCAACAAAGACAGGGCTACCGCAGAAGACACACAAATAGTGAAAGGAAAGAAGAGGAAAAAACAGGCTCCAGAGACTGCATATATCTCTCAGGAATCTTCCTCCGTTGTGGCAGCGGATAAACTCAAGCCTCGGTCAAAGAAAGCAACTCCTAAACAAAGCACCGAGATCGTACCCGACAAGGGAGGCGTCAATGAATCTCTCGTTTCTTCCTCAGGTTCCCTTTCGCATCCTCAACCCCCTGCAACATTCCTTGATGCTGTTGTATCTGCGCCACCAGTGACATCCGCTGACTCGGATGCTCCGTACGGGTTTCCTCAGCCATGCTTCGACTCATCTGCTTCGTCTTACCCTTACTCCACGATACCTAATGACCTTCCTTTAAACGCCCCAGCATTTCAACCACCAATTTCTTTCTCAGAAGCAGCTATTCCAAGCTTAGAGTATGCATCCAGTGACGATATCCTGCGAGCGTTGCAAGACCTTGACGTAACAAAAGTTGCATCCGTCCTGAAGACCCTCGGAGAAGCCGCTGCAGCAGCAAATATACCTCTTACCTCTTTACCATCCACGTTCCTTCAGCGACCCCAGCCAACCACTTCTATCGATGCCACACCATCGAATACTGATATCGTTGAGAGTACAGCTCAGCGGGTTCTGCAGCACCATAGACGTCTAGTAGACGTGAACACGCACCAGGAATCGTTGGAACATTCAGACCATGCCGAACTCCTCGCCACAAAATGGTTAGGTGCGAGCAAGTTAGCAGAGATGGCCCGAAGTCAGGGTCAGTGTCAATGCCATCTCGAGTCGCGTGATGTTCAAATCTCTCCATTTGTGATAGGATTGGTGTATAAGAAGGGGAAGTTTTCGGCCATCGAAGAACAACAACTCTCAGACGCTATCAAAGCTTACAAAGAAGTAAGTCCGGTTTCCTCTCAAGTGAAAATGCCATTGATGGCCATCTTGGGTAGACACACCAGATGGACGACGCGGCGTTTCACGAGCTTTTATTTGCCAAACGCAAGGCGGCGAAGAGCCATGCATTTTGGTCTACCGTCAGTGCGTGCTTTAGTAGCTCACTAGAATACTCTCGCTGATACCTGAATAGCTGCGGCCGTGCCTTTGCGACCCATCATCGCTATCTACCATCATGCTCGAAGGGCCTATCACCCTCTCCGGGCACAGGGAAAGTGGATGCCTGCAGAGGATACCCTGTTGAAAGCGTGCGTGTTGTTGCGATTTCTGTTCCATGATTGCTACTAATTGTCCCTCAGCGCTGTACAAGAATTTGGGCAGCAATGGGAGAAGGTCAGCGCTAGAGTTGGCAGGATGGCTTCGGACTGTCGGGATCGCTTCCGGAACCACATTCAGAATGCGGAGGACAGGGCTGCTGGTCCATGGTCGAAGGACGAGGAAACGCGTCTCACTCAAATCGTAACGGACATGACTGTGAAACAGGGCAAGGACATGGACAACGATGTATTTTGGGGCATCGTAAGCGAGAAAATGGGGGGGCAGCGTGGACGGCAGCAATGTCGAATCAAATGGTACTTTCGTCACATCTGTTTCCGCTTTCCTACTAACATACCACATTCCCAGGACAGATTGCCTGAGTAAGACTTTCAAAAATCATGGGACAAAGCCCCGCTGGAGTTCGCGAGATGCCTACATCCTTGTTCATAAGTGAATGCGGTCAATGCTCCTGATGGGAGGGTGTAGCTAACGACTTTCAGGGTTGATTCTCTGCATGTCCGGGATGACAGTGAGATAGATTGGAAAACCCTCGCAGACCCCAACTGGAATCTGTGGAGTGCACACACATTGCAAAGGAGGTGGCAGACCATGAAACGAAGCGTTCGCGGACATGAAGATATGACACACGCAGGTTCGATTCGTTTACTCGTTGTCCATGCTTTCACTACGAGGTTTGACATTCGCCTACTCTTGCAGAGATCTTAGACATTTTGCGTCTCAAAAAATCGCACCTAACAGGCTCGCGATCACGGGCAATCGTGAGCGCCGAGGCTGTTGACGATTCGGATGATGGGGATGAGGATGAGGATGAGAGTTAGCCGCACTACCGCGATACTTTCAGCATGTTGATGGGCAGAGACTTTCCAAATGTCTCTTTTGCAATAATCATTGTGACCCATGGGTGTTATTATGTAATCAATAATATCGTTCGAGAACCGTGACCGAAATTGCTTCTGCTGCGTTGACACCATGAGGATGAGGCGTTTCGACCTGGTTCTTAAATTCGCTGCAAGGCCTCTCTTGGTCTACCATAAACATGTCGCGAAAAGCTTTACTGCCTGACTCTTTCGGTGAGGTACTAATTCCTACTCAACGGCACAGGCCAAAGGCACTCCCCAGCATCCTGGCACTATGTCTCATTTCTTTCGTCTGCACGTCCTATTGGATTGGATTCTCAAACAATTTATGGAAATCCTCTCGGCGAACACCGCTAGATGCACAGCAGATTCTCATGCGTTGTGCGCTCTCAAAATGAGTCCAGGCCCCCCTTCAAACTTCCTCGAAAGAACTGTGTCTGACCGGTTCGAGGAGGATACGCCGGCAACCCTAATAAGAGATGCAACAATATGGACCGGGGAGAAGAATGGAACGGAAATCATATATGGAGACCTTCTGCTGGATAAGGGCATTGTCGTAGCCATTGGGCAGGTCCCACGGGCGCCGATCCGCAATGTCCGTACCATAGATGCCAGAGGAGCCTGGGTGACCCCTGGTCTGAGTACGCATCTCGCGTTTTCTTGACAAGTCGCTGATATTTACTCGTCCCCCTCGTTAGTTGACTTTCACTCGCATGTTGGCATATATAGTTTACCTACTTTGCGTGGCAAGTATCTGTCCATACTCTTTCAAACGACCCTCTTGTAGGCTCAACCATGAGAAAAAGCTACTTTCAATTTGAACTCGAATAAGGGTCCTATTTTGCCCTGGTTGAGGACCATCGACGCGTTTGACACCCACGATGACTCCCTTCAACTTACCATGGCCGGTGGTATCACTTCCATGCAAGTTCTTCCAGGGAGTGCCAATGCAATTGGTAATCCACATGCTTCAGACGCTAATGTTGTATATTTATCTTGAGGATATTCCAGCTGGTCAGGCATTCATGATGAAATTACGCAAGACCGCGGAACGTTCACCGACCTCCATGGTCATTGAGCCACCTCAAGAACTGAATGGATCGCACTTATATTCTTCTGACCCTCCTCGGTGGCGATACCTCAAGTGCGTGGTGGTTCCATAAATATTAAGTGCAAGTTTTGTTGACTTCTTCTTAGACAAGCCATGGGAGAAAACGTCGACCGCTACGGTAATCGCATGGATACCATGTGGTCCTATCGTCAAGCCTATCAGAAAGCCAGCCAAATCAAAGCCGCGCAGGATGCTTATTGTGCCAAAGTAGAGGCTGGCCGTTGGGATTTCATTGACGACAAGTTCCCGGAGGGTTTCCAATATGAGGCACTGGTGGATGTCCTTCGTGGACGCGTGAAGGTGCGGCCGTAGTACTTTTTCTCTTCGAGGAAGTAATTGAACATTCCTCATCTCGTGATCAGGTATCACAACACGTTCAGGAGGCTGTTGATATAGATTCCATAGTCAGAGTGAGTGAATAAATCTTACTGGCACATAGTTTGGCTCAATAATATTTGAACGCTAGTTGAGCAACGAGTTTAAATTCCACGTGGACTCGATCCACCATGCCGCTGAGGCATGGCTCGTTCCAAACCTACTCAAGCGAATGTAAGGTTAATGCAACGCCGTTTTCTTCTGACCCATCTTCGAATAGGTGGGGTGGCCCCCGGCGATCGCTCTTTTTCCGACTATTATCGGTGCGTCCTGACCTTTGTAGCAGTGGTTCAGAGGTCCTCAGGTCTGGGCAGCTTCAAGCGCGAGTCGTATCGTGGCAACGTTCATGCGCCACGCGTACTTGCAGATCACAATTTTACCGTCATCTTGAAGGTCCGGATGATTGCGTCTGTGCCATCCCCGACCAGACTGACTCTCGTTAGACCGACCATCCGGTAATTAATGGACGTTATCTCCTCTACGAAGCACAGGAAGCATATCACTATGGTCTTCCATTGGAACTCGCGCTTGCTTCAGTAACTACCGCGCCAGCCGCTGTTGCTGGTCTATCACATCGTCTCGGTAGCTTGCGTCCTGGAATGGACGCAGATGTGGTGCTCTGGGACTCTCATCCGCTACGTCTTGGTGCGACACCAGTTGCCGTGTGGATTGATGGCATACCGCAACCCCTTGGGAGAGAAATTGACGTGCTCGTTGGACAAGGAAAAGAAGAACCGGAATGGCGTGAGCCCCCGAAGGTACCCGACTGGAAACGGGAACGCGAGGAAGCCCTCAAGTGGGACGGCTTGCCGCCTTTGGAGGTAGAGCGGGTCTTGGAAACCGTGGTTTTCACAAACGTGTCAGCAGTGCTCGTTCGTGGGATGGAAGGTATAGAAAACATGTTCCATGCAAGTGCAGTAGATCCCGCCAAAGGTGTTGTCATCGTTCAAGGTGGGAAGATCATTTGTGCGGGGGCTGATAGCGCATGCAATTCGTTCGTCCCCATCGCGGCTCGTCTTGTCGATTTAGAAGGCGGAGTGCTTGCACCAGCATTCATCTCCTTCGGATCGAACCTGGGGCTTCAGGAGATAGCATCCGAGCCCAGTACGGGGGACGGACTTCCGTTTGATGCGTTCGCCGATGATGTACCGGAAATCCTCAGGGACCCCGGAGGTATCGTTCAAGCCGCGGATGCATTAGAATTCCAGACCCGGAATGCCCTGTACGACTTCTCGCTTAAACTCAGCTGTTCTTTCCTGACGCACATATCGCCGAGCGCAGCATCGCCTATCGTGCTGGTGTTACCGTTGCCACCTCACCTCCTCGTGCTTTCTTTACTGAACCAACATTTATCGGACTTTCAACGACGTTCCGCACGGGTGCGCCCCACCGCCTCGCAAGAGGGGCGGTCATCCAGCGCGTTTCGGCGCTACACTGTTCCATGCGACGTGCTGACGTGCTGATGACGCAAAGTGGACATAGCCGGATCCCGAGCATCAGCACGCGCATTTCAGTCTTACGTCGTCTATTACTTGCGGAAGGTGATGGAGGTGCTGGGGAAACCGCGCAATGGTTCGCAAAAGCAGCAAATGGCGTTCTGCCCTTGGTGATTGATGTTGGATCCGCGGACGTGATGGCTGCACTACTGGAACTCAAGGAGGAAGTTGAACAAAAGCGTGGTACAAGAATGCGGCTCGTGTTCTCTGGCGCCGCGGAGGCGCACTTACTTGCCAGGGAGATTGGTAGGTACGCACGGTAGTCAGGAAGTGGGCTGCTGACGGCGTGCACCAGGCCGGGCCCGCGTAGGTGTCATCCTGACCCCATCAAGGCCAATCCCCGAAACGTGGGATGACAGGCGGGTGTACGTCGGTATTCAGGGTGGTTTAATCTTGGAACTCAACGTTGATTACCAGACTGCTGGGTCCACCGATTTCGAATGATACCGCGCTCGTAACACTCCTGGAACATAACGTGCTGGTTGGCATTGGCACGACTGATGCAGCACTTGCAGCGCACACGCGTTTTGACCTCGCATGGGTAATTTTCCAGGGAAGCCTCGTTATTTTTAGTTGGATACTAACCCATATCCGTACTTTATTCAGGCAACGGCCGAATCGAATGGACGAGTATCGCCTGAGAAGGCGCTGGGACTTGCAACTGTCAACCTTGAGCGGCTGCTTGGCATTGACCAGGCCGTCTGGGAAGGTGACGTGGTAGCTTGGGCACGCGGCGGGCCGCTTGACATGGAGAGCGCTGTAGTGGGAATGGTATCAAGCGCCCAGGGACGAGTAGACTTATTATAGAAAGAGCTGCACAGCACGTCACGCTCCAAATTGAGAACGATTGCAACAAAATTAGCGAAACAATTTTGAAGTTAAAAGTCTGGTAAACCCTAGATATTTATGCAAAAGGTGGGGAACTGGGCGCGGGGAGGGGCGCTCAGGCTGCAGTGGCTCCTCACGCGCGAGTATTTTGTGGTGTCGGCAGGGCAAAGTGTCGTCGGGGTCGAGCCGCCTTCCGCTTGCCCTTAGCGACGCCAAGCAATGCCGCCTCAGGATCCAACGGGTTCCTTTTCTTTGCGATGCGGGAAACAATGAGCTCAATTGAATGCTGTACGCGAACACTTCCTCGCGGCGCCACGCGCCAAATTCAGCTAGGCTATCCGGTCTCGCGATCGATGGGGTTGAAACTTCCGGGCTTCGGGAAGTTGCCGGGGTTAACTTTCCGGGATAGTTGTGTCGCATTGAAAAGGCGGCAACAAGCCTGCGCAAGGACAGTTTGGATGAACGCGTTCTCCCTCTCTGCTCATTACTTGGCCACAAAGGCAAAATATGTATAAATTAAATAGAAAATCCGTCGTCTCAATTTGGTATATCACGCACGGCGCAGGTTTGCAGTACAGAACTGTAACTCTACGTGGCATTTGATGCGCTCTCTTATCCATATGGACCCCTATACGCCCATCCCGAGGAGCGCAGCACCCGTGCGAATGCCTCTCCCCTGGTTCGCCATCAAACTTATCGCAAGACAACTAATGATAAAGCCTGAGAATCTGTACGACGTCTGTGCCTTTGTCTAGAGAGAGAGACGGAAGCATGGCGTACCTGAAGAATGCGATGCGAGATAGCGAGCGTTCCTCACCCGGCGACCGTGATGAGGCAAAGATGGAACGCAGTACGGCCGGCGTGACGGGAATGCGGCTAGTGTTACGTGGACCAGTTGGCGTTCCTTCGTCTGCGCCCGTGCCCGTCGTTTTCCTACTTGCACTCACGTGGGCAGATGAGGCAGAGAGCGGATAGGGGCGATGTGAACTAAATGGTGGTGGTGGTGGTGGTGGTGTGGAAATGGTGGGGGTGCCAGTGGCTGCATACGTGTTTGGTGTGACAGTGCTCGTACTCGAGATGGAACCTGTTGGTGTCAGACTGGAGCTGGAACTGGAGAGGACAGAAGGGGAAGGGGAAGGTACCATCATATGACAGGACGATAGTAAGGTTAGTTGAGGATCAGCGCAAGTCGCGCGATGGTGGCGTGCTACGCCGCCCCGCCCCGTATTTGTCACGTTTTTTATCCTGAGTCACCCTCTCATACTGTAATCTTTAGCGCAACACCCAACCAGCCTTCGGTTAGATTCATATGTCATCATCATAACATCCATGCCGGACTGTGCTACTCGTTGCGTAATACGTCATTCCTTTGCTTCGCCGCTAGGTGACAACGGCATCTAGGAAGTAGCGCTCTCAATCTCGGTTCACAGAAGAAGGATGAACTTATGGGACCGAGCCTTTGGATGAACGTTCCCAGGGTACATTGCCTGCCTCTCGTCTCATTCCTGGTTGCATGTCCAGGCCTCGACTTGCTGTATATGCGCCCTTTCCAGGTGCTCAGACGACCTACATTCAGACCAGGTCAAAACATTTGAATATCCCCGCTGCCATAGAGATAGTAAGTGAATATTAGTAGAGCCACAAACAATAACAGCAAGCCAGCTTTACCCAATTATAGAACTTTTTTCCCTGGTGCTTTCCTTGCGGTGATCGACACGTTGACTAGGCGTATCATGAAAACAACTTCTTTTTTTTCCCTACTGAATACCGGAATGATGGGCGCAACTCAGGGTTATCTCGCTTTCACGAATTGGGGCGCTGTCGAAGAATGCATATGCCCAGTCGTATTATTGGGTGTTCCATCATTCGGGTAATCATTCCTGCGTAGTTCCACCTGACTGGCGAGATTCACATACAGGAACTAACCGACGGTATCAAACACGCAAGTATGGTCCATCATCTGTTCTTCACCATGGCACGCAACCCTTTTTCTTAGAAGTCGACGTCGAATTACGACCGAATATGTAACAAAGTCTACGCCACACCGTGACCAGATTCTCACAGGCGCCCATAATCCGGTTATGGTGCTCACGTTCCGATGCTTTAACCGGGGACGATGTAGCAGCAAGGTAGAAATGATTAATGGATGTGTGTAAATCTTTGAAACTGTCTCGCTTGTTTCTTCTCTTTCATTCAATAGCCATGCGTCTTTTCATTACTCATTCAGTTGCGTCACTGAGCCTATCTCTCTTGGGTATAGGAAGCCTCGAATCAAACAGTTAGCTGTGTGGAGACGCCACGCCATACATTCCAATGGAAAGTTTCGTGGCGCTACTCGGGATGTGCGTACACAGATGACGGACACCTAGCCTATCAGAAAATATACAAGCCATGGGTGCATATAACTATGTCTCCGTAAACATCATCCTCATTTGCATCTCGCTATTGCAAAAACCCGACCAACGTGCGCCAGGAGATGGTTAGTTGAACAGTTTTTTTTCTCGGCGGCCGCGACACAGTTTGTTGTAATTCCGGGAAGGCTAGTCTGCTGCATGGCGAGCTCCGCATACCATACCTGGTGGATCGTCGATACATGCAATCAGCGCCTCGCGTCTGCTTGCCGAGTTCACCGAAACTCTTCTCAATTAAACGAAATGCAAGACATGGTACGTTACGTACTCCGCACTGCCAATACCGACATCGCAACTTAAGCGATGTCAGAACGTCTGACGATTAACTAGGTTCTACAGTACGAGCCCAAATGGTTTCACGCCAGCCTCGATAGTGTATATCAAGCCCAACCTCATGCCTGTAGTGCGATTACATGCTGTTCGCCTCGCGCTCTTCGGAGAGTGCTTCAACCCTAGTCCATGGTGCGCCGCCCAAAGGAATCGAAGGACGTAAGAAAGCCGTTTACTCACTGCACCCCGACGATCATCCCGACGATTACAGCAAACAGTCGTACTACGACACACCGGACCCGCGAAAGTTCGCTACCGCTGAATAGATCATTTACTAATACCATCCGATCCCTGCTCATCATGCGTAGAGGGATCAACGCCTCGATGGACTCATAACTTCAATAATGTTATGGGGCACCAGCATGGAAGTGAGAGTGCTGGCAGGTTCGTTTCCTGACCTGCGATCGCAATTTCGAGAAACTCCCCGATGGGCCCGGTATACTACCCCCTAAAGGCAATTGTAATTGGATCTCTTCATAATAATGTGAAGATCAATCCGAATACTTAGCACTGTTGCATTTTCCTGTTCTGCAAAACAGGAGGTGGTCAGAATCATTAGGACCTTTTGGGAGTTGTTTAACCTAAACGGTGCTAAACGCAACTAATATACGGGACCAGCTTCCGCGTCTCGATCGGGAGCACGCCAGTCCCGAGCGTTCTGCCTACAGCGTCCGTGCTGTCGCGCTATCTCCGTCAGGGGTGATTTTCTGAGTGTATAGACCGCCCACGTCTGTCACAGTTTGCGGCCTGTTGTATAATCACTAAGGCGCAAATTTAAAGTTTGGTGACTGGAGCGGACTTTGAAAGTTTGGGTGACCTTGCCCTACGGCCCCCACCATTACGTGCTCCACCATTACAAATGAGATGACGTTTGGAATTGCGTAGCACAAATGTCGTTATCCAGAGTTGGAGACACCACGAGTCTTGGGGACAGGTAAACGGACATCTCGAGTCAAATAGAATGAATGGTGGTAGATACTGCTGACAGGTTCCTATCATTGTTGTAGTAGGGAAAAGGTTTGGACAAATTCAGGGGGGGGGGAGTGGGAAACACATTGGACGCAGCTTTGTCACACTGCAGACGCTGGATAACAGGTCCATGGAATTCACTGCAGGCATGGCCTCCATCAGTTGTTCCTTTCTCGAATGCGATGTGGCTTGTCATCCACGTCACTGTAGGTGTTATACCGCATGGTACTACAGCTGGTAGGAGGAACGATAGTCGCGTGGTATTGCTTCCTAGGGAGTTACCGGTAGTTGCTCCACGCCTGGCTTCTCCAGCGGCTCGGGGTGAGTGATTGTGACTTGGCGTTCCTAGTAAACAAAGAATGACAAGCCGTATCGAGTATGCTTGCCGATCGCCCGGTTAGCCTGCGCCTTGATCTAAGATAACGATGTTCATATTGGTGTTGATCTTGCGGTTCTTATCAATCTCACCCTCTGGAGGGTAATTGGCGTCGGCTGTGACCGCAAGCTTGCCTCGCGGTCAATGCCTGGGCTTCTGACATGACAGGGAACGTGGACGCTGCCAATGAAAGCGCCTGCGGTAGAGTTAGTGAGCGCAAAACAATAATCGATAAGAGTTATAACCACCCATTCGAGGCCGACGCGGCGGACCCGGATGAATGGGTGCCCGAAGAACGCACGTTCGGGAGGAATATCAACACACATGCACTTGCGCTTACCTGGAGTGGAGCGCTGACATGCTGGCATTAAGAAGCTGCCACTCGGAAGTATATATGCCGAACCGATAGTACCGATGGCCGAAGGGGTGGAATCGTGTGGGGTAGATTGAGACGAGGTGGAAAATGTGCGGGTTTGGGAAGTGGGAGGGAGGGAGAGGGAGGGAAGATTTATTACCGAAACGACGGACCGAGGAGGGGCTGTACCTGTTATGACGCGGGAACTTAAAAGGCAAGTGTTTGAAGAAGGTAAGCGGTTGACGCCGTCAAGTTGGTGGAATTCGCAGTTAAAGGTGCGAATCGATCGGGAAAGGGACCAGCACGCTTGCCCGCAACATCCCAGCCAAGCCAGGCCAGGCTGGGGCAACGCCGTGTTGACCCCACCCCAACCACCCCTCTCTCCAGAATTATTTTTTAATAATAATAATCATCTCTCTTCCCCAAAGTCATTCATTCTTCCCTCTTCCCCATTCAAATCTTTATGGCCCTATCTCTCTTCTCCCCTCTTCATCCTCCCTCTCCTCCTCAAAGAACTTCCCGCCGGTCTACCTTTGGTTTCTCTTTTATCCCCCTCACTCCCATATCTTCAGTACCACCATCATCACCAACTTGCTCAGAGGAATGGCCTCAACTACAACCTTCTACTCCTGATTCTACCCCTGGTTCAACAACAACCGTCTCGGAGTACTCTACTCCACTCACAGCCCCTCAGTCAGAGTCCCCTTCTACCCTTCCCGCCTGGAAAGCTGTCCCACCAACACCGCCGTCTTTCCTTACTCTTTCTCCTCCTTCCAAACCTCCATCTCGTCGTCGAAGTCAACCAAGACCAGCTTCCGCCATCCTCCACGGCACGCGTTCCCCAGCCGCCCAGAGACGCTTATCCCTCCCCGTACGCGCCATGGGCACCCTTGGCTCCGCCGGCCCACCACCTGTATTCCTCACTCATCAACGCTGTTCATCCTTAGGTAGTGCCGCACGAAGACTTTTCCACATCGAGGGTGACGACGTAGCCTCGGATGACGGTGATGATCCCGTTACCGAACCGGACCGTCGTGGCGTCCCCCCTGTAGGGGACGAGTTCATCCCTAAGCGAAACGCGTCAGAGCGACACCATGCTCTTCTTGAGCTTCTCGTGTCGGAGCGCAACTACCTCGTTGTCCTCCGTACGTTGATCAATGTACGCATGCGCATATATTCCCTTGTTCCACTTTGACGCGAAAATATTGACGTTCGTTATTTTGGTAGGTATATTTAGAACAACTCCCGTCACTTATCTCCCCAAAGGTCTTGGCACTCCCGCTCTTGTCTCCATCATATTCTGCGTCATTCCCGTTTGGGAGACCAGAAGAATCGCTTAAGGACAAGGACAAAGATAAGGACAGGGACAAGGAACGGGAAAAACGCGCGTTGCTTAGCGATAGTGAATTAAATGCCATACGCCGCAATGCCTCCCACTTATTGGAGCTCCATGAAGACCTTCATAGCATGCTGATCGATGCCGTACGACTCTCTGGTTGGGTTCCTGGTCTCAATGCTCTGGAATTTTCCGACGATTACGAGGTAGATCCGCCTAGTACCGATTGTGATGATGGCGAGGAGCACTTCGAAACCGCCTTGATAAGCGTGGCTACGTTGTTCACTGCACAGGTCAGTCAGTGTTTTTCTTTTTTTTTGCGCCGTCTTCGAAAAATTTCGTGTTCGTTTGTGTGCTTTTTCATCCGGAAGCGTGTCTAAACGGTTGGCTGATGCTTACAATTCTCTCTGAAAGGCCGCTTCATTCGACGCTTACGGGGTATTTTGTGCTGAACATCCTGGCGCGATCGAGATTGTAAAAAACCTTCAGCGTAAGCGACCTGTTGAATGGGATGCGTTTGAGCGACGCTGCACAGAGCTGGTTACTGCCAGTCTCGCACATGCCGATAGTCCGCCGGAACGATCCAATGACGAGGAGGAAGAGGCGGACCAGTACCCCGACGGTGATAGCGACGGAAAAGACCCGGAATTGTCACATGCACAGCGACAGTCCATGACCCCGCTCGATAACCAGCCTTCCTGGCATTCTCGCTCGAACCATGACTTAACGAAGCATGCCGCCTTCACGGCTGGGAACAAAGAAAGCCTTTCAGAGCGTGATCCACGTCTGCGAATGCAATTCACAGATTATCTCATTAGACCTGTTCAACAAATCTGCAGATATCCACTTCTACTTGCCCCACTTATCCTCAACCGCGGGCTGACAGCACCTACTGGAACGGATGCAGTCGTCACGGATGCAAAAAAGGCGATGGCGGATGTCGCGGCCCTCGTCGACAGCGCAAATTTTTCGCACCTTCAGCAACAGCAAACTTCTCGCATTGGCGCGCGCCTTTCTGCACCAGCCACAGTCCTTACCTTCATCCGTACGCTCAGTCCCTGCACGTTAGCTGGTTCTCTAGACGTGGTACGAGTGCCTGCGCTCAAGGCAAAGTACCTTGCCGCGTTCCTTTACGAAGGCGGTTTCCTTGCATTGGCCAAGGTAATTCGCGGCCCGCGGTACGAACTGCGGTATTGGTTTTCGCTCGAAGGCTTCGAGCTGTATGACGCAGCAGACGATGACCGTGAGTGGCAACCTCTAAATGGGTGCTCGAGTGTACTGATATAGCTTTTTTTTCAGCACTGCTCCCTTATTCTTTTCGCCTCTACAATCAAGTTCACGAGTTCGAGATCGCGGCGTCGTGTCAACGCGAGAAACAAGTATGGATGGACGCAATCAGTGCCTCTCTCGTATCTACGCGAACCTGGCCTCCAGGCACCGCGCCGTCAAGCCTTGAGCCTGCATCTGCTACCGCTGAGACTCATTCACCAGTAGATGAGCAAGGTCCATCATTACCGACCATACAGTCTGTTCCCGATATCGAGAGTTCATCTAAACAGGGTTCACCGCCTTCTCCTCTGCAACCACAAAAACAAGTACACCGCACTGACATCCCTGGATTCACGGAGCCACCGCCCAGCCGACGGGAATCTACCACGTCCATGAGGAGTATTTTCGGTCCGGTAGTAGATCCCGACGCTGTGGTCGTAACCCGCGCTTCGCCACAGGCACGCGCAGCCGTGGATGCTTTGTTGGAAGACGTATTCAGCACCACCTGCCAGTCAGCGCGATGTTACCCTGAAGCGCATTCTGAAGCCCTTTTCCACGTCGCTACAACGTTTGGTGCTGCCGCCAGGTCTCGCCTCACGAAACGCGAGAGTGTGCTTGTACGCCGTCGCAAAAGTTACACCGATCTTGTTGATCAAGCTCCGGTGGTCAAGTCCGCGCGTAAAGCTCAGTCAGGCAAGGTGCCCCACGCACTCGTGCTAGAATGCATTACCAATGTTGAACAAGACGGGATTCCATTGGCGCCGAGCTCGGAGCGTTTGTTCGATTCTCCGACAGTTATTTCTCAATGTTCGTCAGCAACCGGTTCGCGTGCCGGCTCAACGTCAGCCAGCCCTTTGGCAGATGTACTCGAGCTACCATCCTCCCTTCCCGACTCTTGCTCACCTTCTGGTTCTGAACCCAAATCTCTGGGAATAGGCTCCGAAGACCTACGCGCTAAGCCTCCGAAACGCTCTCGATCTTTGATCGATAACTTTCGCGGGTTTATTTTCCCACATTCCGGCGGCCCACCAGTGCGCACGCTCTCCGTCTCTCATCTTTCTCTGTTGCCCGCCTCTTCTTCACCTTCGACGCCATCATCCCCGAGTCGACGTCGCAGCCTCTGGCGTGAATCTATCCGCCGTCGTTCGCGTAGTTCTCCTTTTGTCGCGGCGGATATCCTGGACCCCACTGCCGAAGCCGGTATTACCCGACACAGTGCCGAGGATGTGGTACCAGCAACAATATCACCAGCTACGTCAACGACAGCCCTTTCACCTGCCCAACGGTATCCTTGGAATCCCGAAGGGCCGCCGGCAGAGGGTTCTCAGCCGCCCTTTCACCCAACGCCCTTACCCAATTCGCGACGGGCGTGCTTCGGTAGTGCGCCCCGACCTTCTCCCACGACTCCGCGTACCATGCTTCGCTCGCTCTTTGCGTCATTCTCACGATCCCCTTCTTCCACGAACGTAGCGTCAGCCTTGTAGGGTTTTTTCTTGACGTCCTTCAGGGCCCTTTCACCTACCGATCGCCCAAACGCCGACATAACAACTATCCCTTTTCTGGCGTGGATTCGACCTCTGTATGCTTTTCCTCATTTGCTTCTACGAGCCCTTTCATGACCGGGGTATCCTTTGGCACCGTACTCGCTTCCCATATCCATTCCATCATTCATCATCAATCGACGGCTCCCTTCACTTCAACATGTGACGCCTTTGCGTCCTGTAAGATAAGATACATGCGATATACCCTGTACGATTAGCAATCTCGTAGCAAAACTTTGCCTTCATCATCCAGCCTTATTTTTTTTTCTTCGAGTTTGCACACAGCATAGGACTCACTTTCTCGAACGCCATTGAATGTTTCAGACAGTACATTCAATTAACATATCTACTATTTAGATAATGTGTAGATACATAACCATGTACATATGATGTCAACAATGATACAATGCATATAAGGATATAGACATCGGTGAGACTTAGCAGCGTCCGCCATTCATCAAGGGATTAGGCCATGTCGGCGTAGAATTTCGCCCCACCTGTCCATCGATCAAAAAGTTAGAAAAACCTCGGGAACTATCGACGAAAAGGAAATATGCGAGACGCACTCTTCCTTCTCGGATTCCAATTCCGCCATTCGCCGTTTGAGTTGCCTAGGATAGGTATGGTAAATACGCACGCCATATTACAAGTTCGGAATGAATGCGGAAAACTTACGAGTTCTCCTTCGAGAGCGCATTACGGCTCTCTTTGCTTTGGCGAAGGTCGCGTGTCACTGCGGCCCATGCCTCCGTTTCGGGAAGGTGCACATCATTGAACATCCCATCAAGCTCTTCATTAAATGCCTATGACCACGCATCAGTAAAAAAACGTTTCCGGTGTCAGCGCGTCGCGTCGGGGGCGGTCTAATCATAGGAAGAGATTTGCTCACCTCGTACATAATCTCATTCTCTGCCGTGGTATCCGCCAGAAGACTCTTCATTAACTGGCATTGTCGCTTGCTGTTCTGGAGCTCCACGCGGGCCTTTTCAAGAAGGCTTGTTTTCTGTGACAACCGAATCAGCACTTTTTGACGTGGCGATCGCCAGGGGAGGCTCCAAACCAACCTCATTCAAATCGGTTGCTAATAGACCGACGTCAACGGCTAGCGCTTCCTGGCTTGATGCAGCTCGGACAAGGCTCTTATCGGCCTCCGAAACGGCTTCCTCGATGGATCGCAAGACATCTCCGGTTCGGATCGCGTCGCCACCGGTCGACCCAGCCTCCTTCGGGACTCTAAATTGCGAACGTGGAGTTACGTCTCCACTGCGCTTGCTAATGAGCTGACGCATCTCTTCCATGCGCTCTTTCGCCGCCCTGCTCTATCAAGAGGTGGGTCAGCATGGAACCTTTTCATGAAGAAGACCGTTAATACCAGAGCCACACTACTCCTTTGTGGTGTCGCGTGCAACCCCCCCGTTTTGTGCATTCTTGGAACATCATCATCCGCATCGGAAGTGTGTGTTGGTGACGGTAATTGTTCACTGTCCAACTTGATACGTTTTACTGCCCTTCGGGATGTTTCGATCTATGAATCCGTTAATAAGATAAGGGCAGCCCAACAAAGGAGCATTACCTCCTCC
This sequence comes from Lactifluus volemus, assembly GCA_022376515.1. Lineage (NCBI taxonomy): Eukaryota > Fungi > Basidiomycota > Agaricomycetes > Russulales > Russulaceae > Lactifluus > Lactifluus volemus. Next base: position 616,380 of record WTXI01000006.1, on the reverse strand, counting down.
TGGATTGACTCGACAAGCCTGAGTAATTTGGGAAAATCAAAGTCTTTATGAGGCGAACTTGGGGATCCCACTGTCCTCTTCTGGCGCACTATGGGCGATACGCGTCGCGGTGATACGATTCGTCCTTTGATATTAGGTGGCGTCCTAAGTTGCGCCTTGCGGCGAGGGGGTGACCCTACGGTAGAATTACGCAACGAATTCTTCTTCTTGATTGACAGGGGCTCGATGACGCTTGGAACCTTATGCACGCTATGAGATATTGATTTGGGTGCCGCCTCTATGTTTCCTGTCGGCTCAAACGGTTGTCGCTTGCTCCGGGGTAGGGGTGAGATAGGTTTTGGAGGTGTGACGGGTGCGGAGTTCAGATCGAGCAAAGTGGACTCGAGTGCTGAGTTGATGGTTTCAAAATCGGGTTCTGGGCTCGCTCTTGCGCTAGGAGGCAGAGGTGAAGGGCTACGTGGACCACGCGGCCGGCTTCCTGAAGCAATCCGTGACGTTGAACGTGAGGCACGTTCATCAATCTCAGTGAGTGACACAGGGAAAAATCGATTCGTTGGCGTCATTGAACGCTGGCTGAGGCCACTCCCTGACGATCGAGATGATGGCCGAACAGGCTCCGGTGGATTATCTGCGAAGAGGATCAATGCAAACGACAGAGACATGCAAGTAACCACCCGACCTTCGTATATTGTCGTTTCGACCGGCCCGTCCCATGAAGGTTCCACGGGCCCTTTGGAGCGTTGATTTTGACTATTATGCCTTGCTAGCTCTAGACGCATTGTCAGATCCCACTCCGACTCATCCATATCGCGTCTGCCAGGAGCCATATCACCAGGGCTATACTCTTCGACTGCAGGACTTTGCTCTCTCGAGAATGCGCTCGATATAGACCCCGATCGTGAAGCCGGGCGCCTGGGAGAGGCCTCTGGTTCACTTCCTGATCCCTTGGGAGATCTACTCCTGCCGAGCAGTCGACGTGTCCTGGACTTTGATCTTGACGATCGGGAACCATGGATCGCGTCATCATCCATGCTAGAGACGCTAGTGGCCGCAGTAAGCGTTGAGCCGGAGCGCTGTGAGAATCGCGTGAAGCTCCCGTCTGAGCTACTTTGCGCGGAAGCGGACGATCGCGAACCACCAGATGATTTCGATCGACGCGAACCATTGATGGATCCACCGAAGATGTCACCACGATTGGTTCCAGGGAAAGCGTTGAAGAGGTTGCGCGAAATAGCATCAAGTCCGAAAATTGCTGCACGAGAGCGACTAACGGTCGGTGTAGAAGGAACGGAGTTTTTTCCCGTCCGGAACTTGAATAAGCCATATTGGTGGACTACAACACTGTGAGGCTTGCAAGTGAAACCACGGATCGGGAACACGTACTCGTGTGAATCACTCGGTCAGAGACCCGACCAGTCTGTACGATGTCCTCCTCGTTTTCGTCACTAGGGTCACTCGATGTGACCTTGTAGCGGGATAGTTCTCCCGCCATAGGCTGAACCCGGATTGACACGAAAGGCGGCGCGTTGACACCAAATGGAATTGGATCTGAGCCACCTAACTCGTCAATGTGGAGCACCACTTTGGTCTGCGACGACAGTCAATAGAGGTTACAGACATAATATATTAGTTACCTTCCGTGGTTCTTGCAAGAACGCTGTCCTCTGATAGATATTGAAATATGTCCGAGCATAAGTCGTGCGGCCACCTCGAGATTCGACCTCTCTTTCCTCAGAACGCAGAACTACCGATTTTCCCGATCGTGCACGAATATTAGCCTGGGAGAGCCAGAGGTTCTCCAGAAAACGCGCTTTCTCGACGCCTGTACGTTGAGGATCGAAGTTTGGTGGATGAGGAGGAAACACCACAGACAAAGGTCGGAAAGAGCGCCCCGACCATCTATCGGTCTGATCCTGCGGGGGTTTCTCAAGGTAAAGGTGGAAATCTTCTCGAAGTCAGAAGGTAGGCTTTGCTATGGAGGGACGGACATACCAGCACCACCCACATCTGTTGCTACCACATCTGTGAGGTCAACGACCCCCTTGCAGCTCATGCCGCTCTTCTTCAGACCTGACGGGACACCACTGCCCTTCGCGATTTTGTCCAGTTGATCTAGCCCAGCTAAGATCTGACCGCTTTTCTCGCCGTTTCCGGGTCTTTTGGCGATCATCAGCTTGTCATCAAAGAGGAATAATGTACATTGCAAAGGTTCCAGCGTCGAACTGCCGCCTACCACTGACGCCGAAGGAAGTCCTTCGACGAATGTATCCTCTACATCGACGTAATCGACCAGACGCCGTGAGTGTGAGATCAGGCCAGGTGGGAAACCATCAATAGTTGTTCGCAAGCAGAACATGACGCTCGCGCGTTTTGTCTCCTCGTCGACCTCAGCGAGAGCAATTTTGCTCGCAATCTCCATCGCCTCAGCCGCCTTTGGTCGCTGCGGGTCTCCAGGAGACATCCGTTTGATCATTGTGCGGAGCATCAAAGTGTAGCGAGGTATCCGCTGGACGGGGTCCATGAGAAGTTCGCGCAGCCCAATGCGGTTTTTAGAATCGGCAGATGAATATTTGATTCGCTACGCGGCAATGAAAATATGAACAGCAGAACTATCAACAAGGCTCACATCGATGAAGGCTGGGAACCCGGACGACTTTCTGGACATCTCCCGCTCGAAGATGGACTGGGCTTCTTCTCGCTTGACATAGTATTGTTTGTATTGTTCGAATCCGTGAAGGTCCTTGAAGTGGCGCAGGACAACATCCCCAATAAATCCTACAGTGTGAGGACCTTCGGGTGACAGCATCTTCTCCAGATCGTGCAGCAACGCTTCGTTAACAGGTAGGATGTTATCGATGTTGCCAAACAAAGTGTTTGCATCATATAATGATATGATAGCTGTGTCCTTACTCCGAGCGAACGTGCGTAAAGGGTCCGCATAGTCATGTTTGAGAGTGCGAAGTCGCTTGACATAAGAACGCTCGGTAGACACAAATTCGTTCAGAACGTCTTCAATAGCAGTTAGATCTGTCATCGTATGCCTGGGAGTTTCGGGGTTCTGATAAAATAGTCAATCCGTGTGCAGCCTCAACAACACGTACGACGACGGCAAAAAAAAGCCTGTGTCCCAACCACTGTACAAATAGACTGAGGAACTCACAGCATCATCATTATCATCCTTTTCTAACGGCCTCGGCGGCACCGTACTATCGTCAGAGAGAAGACTGAGTGGCTCCCCCAAAGATGCAACGAGCTCCTGAACATCTGACTGAACGTTACATCTGGCAGACAAATTCGGGTACTGAATTGGACGAACCTTCGCTTATGGCTTTCCCAGGTTCACTTTCTACCACGACACCACAGAAAAATACGCGCCTAGTAGTTGAAGCCGTCTTAGAAGTCGAACCAGGTTGTTGTTCCCAATCATCGCCTGAAGCCAAAGGAACGGCCTTCCTTGGAGAAGCGCTCGAGACCATAAATCCAAATCAAAGACAAAGAAAAGATCAGTGGAGAGGAGAGTCAAACGCTCGTCCTTGTTGACATTTATTTTGTCCGACGCGACTCTATATAATGTCACGTGCTCGTGTTTTATTACGTGTTGAGTGGTTCATCATCATCAAATCAGTACAGTTCGCAGCCGTTTGTGCTCCATCTGAGAAACCAGTTCCTTCATCCGTCTTCTCTTCCAGACTGCGAATATGGGATCTGTACCGTCTCAGTATCCTCCCTTCCATCACTGTCCGATCCTTTTTCTTCCATCAACATGTAGACCCCTTTGCACACTACCCGGGCCGACATAGGAGGGAATGCGAGATGCTGCTTTGTTTCATCACGTCATCATTCACTCCGAGTCTGTCGTGTTGAAAAGGTGAGTGCCAGTGCTAGCAGTAGCCCGCCAACGACCCATCTTGCTCATCACCCCCCTGTCCTGGCTAGCAACTGAAGATGACCACTCGAGCACCTGCTCAAACCTCAGTCCTTCAAGTTGATTATTTCACGCACAATTGGCGAGAGGACGATCTACTCCGTTCATGTCGGTATGTTAAACGCGAAAAGTTGACGAACACAACTGTTGATGGCATTCGACTTGAAAATGCAAGTTGGAGGTCTTGGCCGTGGTTGGCTTGGACGGACAACTTGAAGGAGGCTGTCAAAAATGACACAGTCAACTGGTACGTCGTTTGATTTCGAGTCTGCTCATAATCATTTTGACTGATACCATATTTCTTTTCCAGGCTCGGACACCCCGATGCTCTTTACGGGCCACTGTACGCGGCTATCGACTGGGAAGCACCCTCTCACAGACAGCAAGATCAAAGAGGGCTCAAGTCACGGCCTGTCAAACTGTTTCCCCACCGTAGGCATAGCAATACCGTCTCATGTACCACACTGGCACGTCGACCCCCTCCGCGTCCTCTTGAGACCAAGAGTGACTCAACGATAATATGATGGCAACGTCATGGATATCTCCGCAAAGTGTCTCCACCACGCATTACGGCCCTCACAGGTCAGCCCCAGCCCCAACCGTCGAAAGCGACTGCGCGTGAGCCCATCGCGGTCGGTCGACTAGTGACTCCGAAGCCATGCCACTGGACTCCACATGGATGCCTACCAGGAGAGAGAGAGAGCTCATACATTGACTCTTATGAGTAAGCTCACCTCATGTCAGTTGCATTTCTGAGTCAGAGTGAGCTAATTGTCTGTGTAGATATGATGAGAGTGACATCTTTGACCAAGGTCCCACCTGATACTCTGAGTCCTATGCACATTATCGGGTCCGCACAGCTACATGTGCCTTTGATGGGCTTCAACTTGAGCCCACTCCCTTTGCACCACCTGACTTTGATGGGGATGAAGATGACTCCATGATGATGGCTTCATCTCATGATGAAATCAAATCTCTTGCCATTCCATCCCCCACATCCAAGGAGAACAGCTTACACCCTGAAAAGGGACCAACTCTGTATATCACAGCAAATGAAGCCCTCAGCCCCTTGCTCATGCCTTGAGCATTGAGAAGCCCATCTTCATTTGCTGTGATATATGGAGTCAGTCCCTTTTCAGGTGTAAGCTGTTCTCTGAGTGTCACGGTTCACAGGGACCGTGGCTCGGAGTGAGCTTCAATTGATCAATGGAGGACGCGCAGGCGAGTTCCTGTGAAGGATAGACTTGACTGTGTGAACTCTTGGTTCTGTATCGCGTGAGGCGGGTAGTACGGACCGGCGCACGCGATGATCAGAGTTACCGTTCCCAAAGGGGATAGACGGTGGCAGATGGACGAAGGACGATCTGTGAGTTCAACCGCAATGCGGGCGCGAGTGTATTTGGAATGCAAGGGATGCTCGCCTTCCAAGGACACTCGTGGGAGGTTGAACTAAGGTTTGTGCGAAATGGAAGGGAAGGGATCAGACAATCCTTCACCCTCGATTTCGTACAAGGTTCAGAGCGTCTGTGAGTTTGTTTACAAGGCGTAAACAAGCAAACAGATGTTCTGATTGTGGCGCGAAGGTACCTTAATCAAAGGTACGAAGAGGGGATGCACAAGAAAAAGAGAGGGAGTTTGAGTGTTAAGCAACAACTGTGATTCTTGACGAAGCTGAAGCTGGGGCTTTAGCTCGTCCATAGGGCCCTATTTATGCGTACAGAGGGCCAGCCAACTATCCTACAAAGGCCACAGTACAGTAGCGAAGTCAAGACCATTGACTAAGGACCTGAGTCAGTTCTGATGACTCAAGAACTGACTCAGTGCGTCTGACTCAAGATCTGAGTCAAGAACGCTGACTCAAGATTTGAGTCATGATCCCTGAGTCAAGTACACGTCCAAAACGGTGATGCACAGCCCCTAGAAGTCGAACAGAGGGGGCTGGCCAAGGAAGGGGATCCTAGGTCACAACACAAGTCGAAAAATAGACGGAGAATAGTAAGAAATGGGCCGGACGGCCCGCATAACCGTAACACTGAGTGGCTGGTCGGAGAGAAGGGTGGCTGAAGATGGGGCCTGATGATGGCACTGCATGACACATGCACGAAGGATCGTTGTTGGCAATGTGCAAGAAATGAAGAGGGAAGGAGAGTTAAAGCATCCAATGTGTGTGGTGTGTGAAGCACATTGTGTGGAATGGGTGAAGGCTTGTGGAGTGAGGCCGGTGCTGGGCGCGATGCGGGAAGTAGTGTGTATGAAATGGAGCCCCACAGGTGTAGTGAAGGGTGAAAAAAAAAAGTGGACAGATGTTTGGGAGGCTACAAAGGGTGATCATCAGAAGCTCTATAAGAAGCAGGGACAGCATGGTCTTGAATGTATGCCAAAGGCACACAGGTGAGTTTGAGAGTAGGAAATGAGTGACTAGTATTTTTTGCTCTCCTTTTCTCAGTGATTTGGATGCCTTTAAATACATCTCTGACCTCTATTTACCTACTGTAGTTGAGCATATAGTACAGGCGTTAAGGTAAAGTTACTATTCAGACATGATGGCCGTGTGGCACTACACTGAGCCCGAGGAGGAACATGACATGCAACATGCTCGCAAGGCAAGCCACACAGCTGGCCTTATGGTCTATGCCCTTGTATTCAAGAGGTGGCATGTGGATGTTCCGAGAAGGGCGGTGAATGGGCTTCTACGCCGAAGGTATCAGGGTCGACATGTGCCGAGCGGTAGTTCTCAAGATGTGGGAGTGCAGACGCCGGGAGCATGAATGGTGTGTGAGTGATATGCCAAGCAGTGAGAGCTGCAAATCTCCGGTTGTGACTTGAGGAAGGCGGCGAGGTCAATGGCCTGGTGCTTTGGATCAGCGTCTATGCACAAGAAAGAAATGCACGAGAGGCGGGAAGCAGATGGTAAAAACACCCGATAGACAGCGCCGCCGGAAGCGTGGGAATATACAAGCGATCTATTTTCATGGGTGGCCACTTTTATGCTAAGAGCATGCGGTTGTTGCAGCAGCAGGGATGCAAGAGACATTGCTAAGTCAGGTTGGGATTGTCCGCATTGATGTATCCACCTGGAACGGCAGGGGTCATGCTGCGGGTATAGGTGGACGCTGCATAGCCCAAGTTTCCTGTGAGTTGTGCATAGCCTTTCTGCTGCGTACGGGCTGATAATGTCATTGGTTGCCTGCCGGTGGGTACGCGCTATCTCCCACGGTATTATTGTAAAATTCAATTAATGCGGCGCGGCATACTGTCTGTCGCAGTATGGACATACGGCTGAGCTTCGGATTCGTTGTCCGCAGTGAGGGGCTCATATTCGGGGAGGGCAGGCAGACCCTGCTCGCGTTGGTTCTGTCGGGCTTTACGATCGGCCTCGGCTTTGACGTCATCAAGTCGCAGTTGATTGTCGAACGTCGAGCCTGTGGAATTGGGACCCATTCACCTCCGTTGGCAGGGGTCATATCGCGGACGGCGGCGGATGCAACAACGACCAAGATCATAGAAACACTCAGCAAAGAATAAGAGAACTCAGGCGATGAGGGTGAGCCAGGGGGTATTTCCCATGGTTGTACTACCACCCTTGAAGATACGAGTGAAGAGGAGGAAGAAGAAGCGTTACAAGAGAATCAATGAAGCCGATGACGATTCGAGGTTCGTTGCTACGGTCCGATGTTCTTTTCAGAATACTTACGCTCGTGCAGCACGCTTACTCATGGGCGTGATGTAACGCCTGATGCGACCTACGAGTTTGGGTCTGGCGGAATTAGTACTATAGATGTCCAGGTCAACCAGTCAACTGGTCCGAGTCCGGTGAGGAAGGCCTGTGTGACAGTGGCCATGTGCTCTCGCAGTGAGACATATGAAGAGCCTTCAAAGATCCAAAGACAAGCTCCGAGGGCTTCTGAAGGTCACATAAAAGCTGAGGGAAGGCAACACGGCGGTTTGAACAAGAACGTCTTAGCACACTCGTAAGTTACTAGTACTAATACTCCTGGTGACTGTGGATGGTTTGCGTCGGAGTCTAGTTGTAGGCCTGGGAGGCTGGATTCCAAGCATGGAGGCGACCGGCCGTGGCCCAGGCTGTGGAGCAGCAGCCCCTTTTCCTATAGATCTGCCCGTGTGCACGTGGAATGCAAGATAGGGGATGATCATAGAAACAGCGGCAGTCACCGTAGAGGTTATTCCTCAGTGGCGTGCCACTGACGTTGCCATTCCGCAAGAATTGTGCACCAACGAACCACCCGTGTGCTCGCCAACCAACTACTCTTGCATATTACGTCAGGCATACTTACCCTGTGTCTGTCTTCGACATGGAAGGTGGAACACTGCACCTCTTTAGCACTTTAGCCTTTGCCCCGTCCGCACTGATAACCATCTGGAACAGAGCGTTCGGTTGACGGTCTGCTGACGTCAAGGAGCTCCGATGTGCCTCGAATGGGAAGGCAGGTGATACCGCCGAGGACACGAATGGTGGTGCGGATCAAGGGTCGGCTTTGCTTGGTTCTGCGAGCAGCTACTCGAAGCAGAAAGCGAAAATCTCCCTCGTTAGTAACAGTTCATGGGCGTGGCCAGATTGTCCCCATGAGCTGTTACCAATGAGGGAGATTATTGCCTTCAAAATTGCGGATCGTGATATCACTAGAACCTTCCTGTAGACTATAAAAGAAGAACTGCGTCGTGAGCACAAAAGGATAAGGGCCGAAGCCAGCATCTCAACGCAGAGGTCCCACTGCTGCGTAGCTGTAAACTCAACCGCCTCGAAACTTTCAACCTTGCTTTGCCTTCGGCATTGTGGGCAGCTGATGTTCTCGCCGTCACCAATTTTGGAGAGGCAGCTATCGCAGAAAATATGTTGGCATGGTAGACTGAACCCACGATGAGTTATCGAATAGCAGGTCGGAAAGTGCGGAAGATGCGGTACCTGGAACACTTATTTAAGTCTAGCGCCTCTGCGCAAATCGGACACTCTTCATCATCCCCCAGTGATGGACTAGTAACCACTCGGTGAAATTGTCGCAGTAGCTGAATGTGATCAATGTAATGATAAGTGGTGCAAAGTAATGTTTCTCGTGCAATCACCTTTTTAATGTCGTGCGTACATCGGGGACACCATACAATAGTTCGTCCTGTAATTCCTCCACCTCCGCATGAGCTTCTTTCAGTTGAAGCTATACAACCCAACATCAAACGTGGCTCATCATCTAGTCAAGCTGAACCTTACTCACCTGCCTGATTTTCTTCCGATCCAAAGACACGAGTGCAGTGACCGCGACTTGCGTTGTAGAAGTGAAGCTTGTTACCTTCTTCAACCTACGAACCTCAAGCTCCAACTCCTTGACCTTCATCTGTAGCGAGGGGTTGCTTTTTCCTCCTGATTTGGCAGGGCTCGGTTGAATGGAGACGTCGGTCTCGTTATGGAAGCGATCGATCTCGTCTTGCAGTCGTCGATTCTTTCCAAGCAGGTCTTCGTGAGATCCTGGATCCCACGTTGCAGAGCAGAAAGATGGCTCTATAGACATTTTCACTCCTAAGTCCTGCTGAGACTTGAACGAGGACAAGTATATACGCACTTGTAATTCATCATGTAACCCGCCTGTGCCCGAAGACCGTGAGTGAGTGGCTGCACCCGTTTTGATGACGATGGCTTGGCATTGTTAGCACTACGTGTGTCTAAACCAGCCCAAGCACAGCGCCACTTTGGCTCGGATCGACATCACTGGCACTCCTTTGTTTCTGGAAAGGCCCAGGTCAGGTAGATAAAAGGTACGAGTACTCTCACATCCCTGTATAGCTCTACTTTATACAAACGAATATTTTTTACTCTAGATCGAGTTCTACTTGGTCGTGCACGACATTGTACCGCGAGCGACGGCTCCGCACCAGTGTTATGTCGAACATTAATATCACATTTCTAGGCACGGCTTCCGCACAACCTTCCCGCACACGAAACCACTCTTCGCTTGCCCTCCGACTCAACGGAGATGTCTGGTTATTTGATTGTGGAGAAGGCACGCAGCATCAAATACAGAAGACTGCAGTCAAGATGGGAAGAATTTCCAAGGTGTTTATTACCCATACCCATGGCATGTCATCAGCTAGTTCCAATATACTCTGGCAGGGTATCTGACTTGGATTTTCAGGAGACCATATCTTTGGGTTGTTAGCACTACTTGCAAGTCGCCTCAACGGGCTGGGGGGATGATTGACGAGGCTTTGGACACAAGGACCTCGGGAATCACTAATTCGGAGGTGAGTCACATCCCATCAATCGCGATGCAGGCGAGCTTCAAGGACAAATCTCAGCCTATAGAGATATACGGCCATCAGGCACTCGGGCATACGTTCGCACCGGACTGATGTACACGCGCACCCTCCTGGACGGCTGTTATGTCGTGCATGAACTACGAACCCCAAACGATCCGCCCGATCCGCTTCTGAATCCCTACCTCGCCTTGCTGCTGAGCTTCCTGGACGTGACATCCAGCAGGTCGCTGGCACCTGGCCCAACTTTTGCAAAAACACAAGCTTTTCTGTGTCAGCTGCACCGATTCTGCACTCCATTCCCTGCATCGGTTATGTGGTCTCGGAAGCCCCCGTGCCGGGGAAGATCGATCCCCAGCAGTACATACCTCACTTGAAGCGCACGGGCACACCCTTATCGGTTATGCGCCGGCTCCAGCAAGGGGAAGCCGTCCAGCTTTCCGACGGTACGATACTCCAAGGTCCACCAAAACGCCCTGGAAGAAAAATCGCGATTCTGGGTGACACATGTGACCCGAGTGCTATTGCTGAGTGGCCATGCACGCAGATGTGCTATTCACGAGGCGACAAACGCGCACTGCCGGGAATTGACTCGGAGACAAAAGCCAGTGATACGTATAGCATCGCCGAGGAGCGTTCAAAGTCGCGTGGGCATTCAACACCCAAATGGCGGCGCTTTTCGCAGCACGCATAAACGCTCACAAACTGGTTCTAAATCATTTCTCGGCAAGATACGCAGGAGATTATGATCCTGCCACGCAGCACGGAGACCAGCGACCGGCAGCCAAGGAGATGATGGAAGCAATCCGGACGCTGGCTCAGTTGCATTTCGACGGCCCAGTCATATGTGCGAGGGATTTTATGACTTTCGATGTCAAGTACGGTGACAGTGAGGCGTGAGACAAATAGAATGTGGTAGGAAGTGTACTAATCATCTGGTGGGTCGGAAAGCTCGCTGCTTTCGTCGCTTGCCTCGCCTTCCTCGAGTTCTTCTCGACGTAGCTTCTTCTTCACCCGCAATGGCTCGCGTTCCTCCGCTAGTTCACCCATTTCAATGTCATCGTCTGTCTTGGATTGCGAATCACGAGGGCCTATTGAAGGCGGTGCTGAGCCTGTCGCATTAAATTGAGATCCAATAATGCGCCGAGATTGGATGACGGATGCAGAGTTTCGAGATGGAACAAAGACGTGCGCCTTGGGATTCAGAGTTGTGGTGAGAGGGACAACTTCCGAAGACTGACCGTCTTCTTGTCGCTTTCTCTCCTCTTCAGCTTCGCCCTCTTCAGCTTCCTCTCCCTCCTCCTTCTCGCTCCCTTCGATAACCACTGCAATGGCTGTTGATGATCGTGACACCACCTCGCTTGGCGCTTCATCCGGGTCGGGGGTGCCGGGTTGAGATGGCTCTACCTCAGTGTCTTTGGACATAGGTCGTAATGAACTGAGGTCAGAGATGATGGAAACGAGAGATGCCCTCTGTGAGTGGAGATAACGGCCTTGAGCTTCTTGGTCTGCTCGAATGGCAGCCATATCATTCTCTAAGAGCTGTATCGAACTAGAAGAGTGTCAGTATAAAAAGGTGTTCGAAACGAACCGAAACACCAGACCGTTCCAATTCGGCGCGGCTAGGAAGAGTATTGATTTTCTCAGCGAAACTATCGTATTCTATTTTTCGCTTTCTCTCCACCTGAGCATGCTCTAAGCAGGTTTTGAGCTGTTCAATCTGGCCTTTGAGTGAGCCGTGTTCGTCCTCTGCAAGATAAGACCATTGACTTGAGCTAGGAGATAAGCAGTTGTGTTGACAACATACCTATGCGTTGTCGCTCCCGGTAGTATTCTTCGACCTGTCGCGCCTCTGCCTCACACACCATCACAGCTTTCTTCAATAGAAGACTAAAGGAGGATAGTTCCAGTAGGAAAGCTTCTCGGGCGTCATCTGCTGCTAATCTGGATTGGTCAGGGTCGGCTGTATCGACTTGTGCAACGGTGGTGTAGTTGCTGAACTTTTTGACGACGCGACGTAGAGCGCGTTCATCATTTGTGATGCGGGAATGAATGATGGCATCTAGAGTAGTTCATTGCATATATATATATATACCAGACAAAAAGCAGGACTGACCTTCCTCGTCCGGGGTGACTGGGACGATATTTGATACCATGTTTGAGAGAGATGATTGTGATGACCGGCGTGAGAACCAAAGCTGGGTTGGCACGTGCTAGGAACCGGCCCTGACCCACCTGGTATACAAATATACTTTACAGCAGCCAACCTTCTCTTTTTCTTCTCCACCCACCGACAAGTTCTCATGTCAACTCAGCCACTCCTTCAACGTACCGCAAACAAGCGTATTGCTCTTCCAGTCCGTGTTGAGCCCAAAGTTGCCTTTGCCAACGAGCGTACATTCCTCTCATGGCTTCACTTCACTGTCATTCTCGGCGGTCTCGCCGTGGGTCTTCTCAACTTTGGTGATAAGGTATGTACACATCTCCGACATTGTCCGGCCAGCCTTTGGTCTAACAACCGATACGTCTAGGTGGGAAAAATTAGCGCCGCAATATTCTCCCTTGTTGGTTCGTTGCTCCATCTCATTCCCGCGAGCAGAACCAAGATTAACGGCAGTGACTCGGACAGCCGTCGGTATCATGGGTTATGCACTGTATACCTATCACTGGCGTGCTAGTTCCATCCGCAAGGGCGGAAGGGGACCCTATGATGATCGGCTTGGTCCGGTGGGTATTTTGCGCCCCGTATTACGTGACTAAATTTGACTTGGTGTTCTAGACGGTACTTTGCGCCGCGCTCCTAGGTTTGCTTTTGCACCCGATCCGCGGAATGTCGTTCTGATCCCTGATCTATGTACAGTTTCCGTCATTGTCAATTTTGTTCTGCGGTTCGCGGAAGGGAACTAACCCTCAGTCACTACGCATCCGCACCCTCTACCCCATGCGTGCAGGTCGGAGAAGTACGAACATCCCAGACAATTTCACAACACGAAAAACGGGGGAATTGTATTCATAATTATTGCACAACGTATCTAGGGACTTTTGTTCCTTACTTTCTATGAGATCACGGTTACTTATATCGCAACTTAAGGCCAGTATCGCAACGTCGGGAACCTGTCCTTCGCCTCTTATTTCCGGTGGGAGTGTACCTTGGGCTAGGCATCTCCGTGGGCGGAAGGCACGATTGGTTAATGCCACCCTCGAAGGGATTGCCAGACCGCGCGAGCACAACGTTGTGATGGAACAGTGAAACAGCAACCGAGATTACTAGTTGAGAAAAGCAACCACAAGCTGGCGTTCACATCATGTAATCCTTACCCCTCGAGTGGACATACCCTTGTCGGTAGTTTCTTGTCAATTGTCAATTCTTGCAGCTGCTGAAGGTGCTGTATTATTAGCCATGGCTGATAAAGTACGAACCCTAGTTCCTGGCCGTCGTACTCGAGACAGAAAACAAAGCTCGCAAGAATTCCTTTGTATGAGGTAATGGCGCCTAGTGAAAATCCAACATCCAGTTTGTTTGAGAGCGACCCATTAATTGGCAATTTCGCGTCGGCCGAGCGGCGGCCGCCTCTCCTCTCTAACGTAAACGTGCGCCATTCTGGAGGACAACACAGACGAAACACTTCTCGCTTAATTGATGCAGCATCAAACTCGGCACATTTTTCGCTTCAAGTTGCGAGCACTCTGCCTATAATGTATCCAAATTGTCGGTCATGCGTAGCGTATAATGAAGTAAATGGTCGTTCTTATCATGGTCGGAATACGTTATATGAAATTTGTATATTGAGGGAAACTGCCTCGCGGTATCGTGTCCGAACCTGTCGGGGATAATTAATACTGTACGTAGTTGCCCACGTGCCGGGTGCGACATTTTCATGACTGGCACGGTGCGGTCAAGAATGTACCATCATCCTCAAAGGGCTTGTGGGCCATTCTTAGCTGAGAGGGGGGACGCGGGCCGGCTAAAATCAAACCCTTTGGTGGGTATCACAGTGACAGACGGCATTCCTCGCGTGGGTGGAGTGAGGACTCTCCTTGAATTCACCCGGGCGGACCGTCATCACTTTTGGTTCCCATCATCCTTTACGACTTTTGACCACCATGCTCGAGTCTCTTTGTTAGGGTCTCGTTGACTTGGAGCGCACTCTGTCACCTTTGCCCTTGCTGGCGCTCGATCCTGGGGCCAGATTGCTCATTGTCATTGCCAAGGACTGGCATGCATACAAAGGGGATAACGCAGGTACACGCGAAGACCTGGAACCGCCATCTGGACTCATTGAGAGCACGCCGAGTTGTATTGAACGACGAAGGGTGTGACGATGACCACGAGCTTCTAGGCTTCTGGCTTCTGGCTCTGACTCAAGTGAACGGCGAGGTCACCTCGCTTTCCCCCCTCCCCGCTTCGCTTCGGCGAAACAGAAGGGGGAAGAGAGATAACGTGGGAACTATCACGTGAATAAGTAGACGAATAAGGTTAAGGTTTTTTTTGTTTAATGGGCCCGTGCGTGGGAAGTTTAAACGGGGGAATGCAAGCGTGGGTTGGCCGAGCTCGGACGGCCGACGCCCGCTTCCTTCGCTCCATCATCGACCGGTGCGTTTCCCTGCTCGACTCGATCGCGGCTCCCTTTTGGTTGAGCACTCACTCTCGCTCGTGGTCTCTCATATTTCTATGCTCTAAAGCTTACTTCATTGCTCTACACTTCCCACATTCACACACACCCCTCGGCCTCACAACAACCGCCCACCCTGGCTTCTCTCGTCTCGTCCCGCCCTCCATTCGTTCATCCCCAGCCTCCACGAAGAGCTCAGGACGAGGATTTCATTAATCGTTCCCTCCTAGACTCTCTTGACGCTCAGGCTGACGCAGAGCCTCTCTCCTCCTCTGACTCAGAGGCTCCAAACGCCCCATCCTTCGCCTCCTCTCTCTCAGCCTCGTCTGTTGGCTCTCCGCAGTATCAGTCGAGTTCCAATCAACTCCGTCCAGACTCGCCACATCAGCATTTTGATTCATTCAGCCCTTCATCTATGTATAACAATATGCATTCCGACTTCTCATCCCACACGGACCTTGATCCCCAGAAGCTTTCAAAGCTTGACAACCTGGTCCCTCCTGGGCCTTATCGTACTAGCACCGCGTTTAACGCGTTTTCCAATGCCCGCAGTCGGCAGGCCTCCATTCCTGCCAGCAATGCCCACACTTTCCGCGACACCTCGAACCTTTCTCAGAACTATCCTATAGATATATACGCATCTACTCAGTCCATGTCCTCTCCACCTCACCAATCCGCCACCAGTGCCTACGATCATATCATCCCGCGAAACAGCTACGACTTTATTGGAGCGGCGCAAGGTCCTCCAGGTCTTGTGGGACAGAATAAGGGACTGTTCAATAATGTTGATCCGTTTGCTCAACAATGCACAAGCAAGCAACTCTCTTTTCGCCTATTGTCCAGCAACAACAGGCACAGATCCCGCAACCGCAGCCGCAGCTGAACGGTGTTCATCCAACCGCTCAGGCATCGTTTTTGAACGGCATGCATCCCCAGCAAATGCAGTCTCAAACACCATATGGGCCTCACCTGCCGGCCAGCGTTTCCGCCCCTGCTGTATCCCAAACGAATCACGCCAGTAATACTACTCAGCAATCCTCACAAGAGGAGATCTCTACTATTTTCGTCGTTGGCTTTCCGGAGGATATGCAGGTAAGGGCAACCTTGTCTGCGTGGTAACTAATACCCAGATTGAGCTAACCGCCATTGTTTCCCCCTTTTAGGAACGTGAATTCCAGAACATGTTCACTTTTTCAGCTGGATTTGAAGCGGCGACTCTCAAAATCCCAAATAAGGAACTCACCGCTTATGGTTCGGGCTCGGCCACCTCGGGTACCGCCATCCGCCCGGCTATTCCTCCCACGGTGGTCCCAATGACCCTTATAATCTTGTCACTCTCAATCAAGGTGGCGTAGTGGTCGACGGTGGGCGTGATGGCACGACATCTTCTTGGCAACCTACCGATGATTCTCACTTTTCTCATCTCGTCCCGAGTGGTCCCACCGGCCCAGGTGGTGTCAACACGGGAATGTCGACTCGCAAGCAAATCATCGGATTCGCAAAGTTCCGGACTCGTGCTGAGGCACTTGAAGCACGAGACACATTGCAAGGTCGTCGTATTGATATTGAGAAGGGTGCGGTCCTCAAAGCTGAAATGGCGAAGAAGAATCTGCACACGAAACGTGGAATCGGGCCCCTTCCTCCACAGCTATCTACTATCATTGGCACAGGGGGCGGAACCGTCCCGCCGGAAGCGCTCGCAAGTATGCCTGGAATGAATGGCCTAACCGGTCTGACATCGCAGGCGGCTGCCTCGGCGGGTGAGGCTCTGAGCGCGCGCGAGCGTGAGCTTGGCACTCTCGGTGCGATGGGTTTTGCTGGTATAAACGGTCGTCGCGACAGCCGGCTAGATGCCCATGATGATGAACTTGCTGCCCGCAAATCTGGCCTCACATTCAGCAACGTTCCTGTACGCAATACCCGTGACCGTGTTGATGAAGAAGAACGCAAATGGAAGGAAAAGGCGGAAGCTGACAAGGAACGCAATGCGCGTTTGCGCTCGAGTGATATTTATGCGTTTGACGCCTTCCATTCAGTTTCATCTTCACAGCGTCCTACTGGCAACTCGTTACTTGCCGCAACTGCTGGCGAAGGCATCAGTTCTCTACCATCGCGCGCCGCGGCTGCACCGCCTTGGGGTGCGCTTGGCCGTGATCCAGCTTCTAGCGTTTCAAGGAAGATGTCTGCACCTGTCTCCTCGGGTTTACCCCCGCGGCCGTCATCTCCCCCCTCCCACTTGCCGCAGCCATCTCCCCTCCCGCGGGATACGACCCCGTTTGCTTCCTCCGGCCTCACGATCGGCACCTTTGCCTCCTTGCATCAGAACGTGTCCCAACCTCCACACCCCCTTCCATCTCGTCCACGTGCCTATTCGCCCGCGGCATCTGGGGGCGAAACGGTTGTTCCAATCTCTAGCGGGTCCAGTGCCGCTGGTTCCCAAGGCAGTGTCGACGAGGAAGTTTCACGGTCTTTGACCTCACTTGCGGTGAGCACCGCGTCTGCCAATATTGCATGCGGAACGGGCTCGACGTCGCCGCAACTGCCGAGCCCGGCATCAGGAGCAAGTTCGGAGAAGAGCGGTCGTAATGGTGTTGTTGATCAAAATCCTCCTGTGAGTTCGCTTTGTGAGTCGAGTTCGTTAAGACTCGCCTAAATTTTTCTCCAGATAAATACGCTTTATGTCGGCAATCTTCCAAGTTCTCCCCCGCCTCCCGGTTATGGGCCAAATCATCTAGAAGACAGCTTGAGGGGTCTATTCTCCAATCAGCCTGGATTTCGCAAGCTATGCTTCCGACAGAAGAGCAATGGGCCAATGTGTTTTGTTGAGGTTGGTCCTCGTACTAAGCACGGATTCAGGAAACTGATCATCATTGTTATATATAGTTCGTGGACGTCCAACATGCCACGAAAGCTTTAAATGAGCTTTATGGCTCAACTCTGGGGGGCTCGTTAAGGGTGGAGGTATCAGGATCAGCTATAGCAAGAACCTCTCGGAGTCCGCATGCCGACCAATTCGGCGGCCAGCTCTGTGCAGGCTGGCTTGAACCCCTCTGGTGCTACTTTCCCTGCAGAGGCATTGCAGGTGGATGTAAGCCAGAAATCTAGTCGTGATGGGTCTGGCGTCACTTCGCCAGCATCTAGCTCGCACTATGGGTTCAACGTTGCCTCACCCCCACCCCCACGATTCGTTTCTCCTCCACCGGGCCCGGCGTCATTCAATCAAACTATATTCCCCCGTCAGGCGGCATTCAGTATCAACCCTCCGCCCGTAGCATCTTTGTCCCCGCCTTCGTCCTTCTCACCTTTCGGCATCTCTCCTTCCCCACATCCCATGACTGGCAATGTTAGCAATCAATTCTCACCGATACCCGAGCAGACGAATCATACGAACTTTTCTCTCAATCCCATCAACAGCAATAACAACGACGGCAATCTCATTTCTGACAACACAATTGAACAACAGTCCATTCACGCCATGTCGACCCTCACGCCAAATAGCGCTTAAAGGTAGTGACGCGGCATAAGTTTGTAGCAGTCTATATATATGAACATACATTTCCCCCATCTTTCTCGTCATTTTTCTCTCTGGTCTTCCTGTTCACGCACCAACTACGGACTGTTTGTTCGTATCTATCTATCTATTTCTCTCTTTGCCATGCTGCTGCTTAATTGTCTGTCCCGTTCACAACACTTTTCTCGAGCCTGTTCATTTCACTGCATCCTCATATTGTTAACCCCCCCCCTCTCCCTGCGATTCATCTTGATATATACACCCATGCTTCGTAATCATACTCGTACGCACAGTGTCTGCACCACCTTCCCCTTCCCAGTGTCTTCGAACTTCTTGCATACCATGTTGCTGTTCCCTTTAACTAGCCTCCCCGTCGTCGGGTACAATTTGCTTTTGCACAGGCCTGTATACTATCGATACTTGCGAAATCTAGTTTGATGTCTGCTGGATGCAATACCACGAATATGGAGGGGTCGCTGAGTAAAAAAAAACGAATACAAGGATACATGTCGACACAAGCGTCACTGGGGCAATCTACTTGAGTGAAAAGGAAAAGCGAGATGTGCAACCGTGAAAGCATTTGAAGCACGGCTATAAGTAACTTTATACTCGCCCCAACTAGCTAAGGTCCTATCCCGTATCTCCGTCCTTAACGCCCGGTTCTGAGCGTGCCGCCGTGGGCAGCGTGGATGACGCTGCAGCCAAGCTGGCTGCGCCAAATCGTAACCGAATCCGTTTCGGGCCTTCTTCTCCGGTCCCTGCAGCGCCCTTCTTGGCGGACGTTTGGTTTTGTTGCCGACTAGCCGCTCGAAACCCATCTCGTCCTCGTCATCCTCGGCACGCCTGCGCTTCTCTGCCCGCAAAGGCACGAATCCAGCTCCGCCGGTTGCGCCAGGCCCGGAGATTGTGGTTGCCGTGGTGGCTGTTGTCGGAGTGGTTGCCGATGTCGTTGTTGTTATTGTTATCGCGGCTGTCGTTGCGGCCGTGGACGCGGTCATAGGTGAGATGGAGGTGCCAGCACCAGCACTTGAGGTCGGCTTGGACGAGACGAGCGATTCGAGGAGTGCGTCTTCGGGATCTGACGATTGCTCGTCATCATCGCCATAATCGACGAGCGAACCATGGGAGGGGTGCGCGGAAGGTGAATCGGCGTTGCAGGGGCGGGCACGCGCTGCGTAGCGCCAGCGAGACCTGTTCGCAGCGGAATGCCAGGCATTCGCTGCCGTCTCCGTTTTGGGTTGAATTGAAAGCGGGCGAGAGAGGGGGGGAGAAGTGTGGGCAGTGCAGGGGTTGGCACTGGGTGCGGACCGGGAGCAACACCATCTTCGTCATCTTCGTCATCGTCGGCATTGAAGTAAGACTCCTCGTCAAGATCAACGCGGCGCATCTCCGATGGTTGACTCAAAGGAATATTAGTTAAGAATGGCCTTCAAATTCATAGCGGGGAGAAAACCTACCTTGGTGGAGGCTTTTCTTCGAGTTCTGGCGGAGGAGGATGTATGTTCATCTCATAGCGTCGTATGAAGCCTCTGAAGCATTGGCCACAAAAGCGGGAATCTGAGAGCTGCTTTATCCGGTCTTCATAGTTGATCATAACATGAGAGATCAGCTCTTTCATATTTTCCTGCATTGCGCTGAGTATTAGCCACAGGAAAATATGCGGTTGACGTACTCGACGCATAAATTCAAAGAACTCCTGACATGACGAACTGACTAGGGTATCGCGACGAGATTCCTTGATAGTCAACTCAAAAATGGGCCTGAAGACTCCAACTTGATGAGATGGTTTAAAAAGTTTCGGTTGTTGTTTTTTAGGTGTATTCGGAAGAAGCGGAGGGCAGCTATCGGCAAGGTTAGATAAGATAAATGAGATACTGAAGGCCACTGACCAAGACGGAGATGTTTATCTTTGGTAGACAAAAGGGTAGCAACGTGAGAGGATATGCCGGAAGTGAGCATGAAGAAATGGCCCCGGAAAGAATGTTGCGAAGCGAAAGTGGATAACAATTCGCATAAAGATAGATAAAGGTTTGTGTTTTCGCGCGTTAAAATAAGATTCGAATCTGAAATTGATTTAAAAACCGTAGTTTTAAAATTTGATGCCGGTAGTCCTTACCAAGTGGGTGTTGTTTATGATCCGGAACATCAAAGATGGGTTTGAGGAGCGAATGTATACAAAGTTTGTAAAAATAATCGAGGAATTTCTCCGTTCGGGCGTCATCTCTTGTCCGAGAGAAGGGCTTTGCCGGGGTTTGCTGCCAAAGGAGAATTTCATGAATGGCACGGCTACACAATGTCGAAAGGCACGCACAACTTCGTTCATATCCGGTGGCGGCATCTCCAGCATCAACTTTAGTGAGTCTCCCACGACAGTTTGTACCGCTAGATCCCGACTTCGTACCATTAGTCTGCATAATAAAGTGAGCAGAGACTCGTCCCGGCTCTCGCGAGCCTCAAAGCCCTCGCATTGTTTTACCACATGTTCGCGAACGCCGTTCACGTCATGGTCTAATAAGGTGATGAGCACCTCACCCGCCACCGCAATCATCTGCTGTCCAGTCTCCGTTCCTTCAGATTCACCGAGCGCCCATTGTACGGAGTGCACAATCCCACGGTCAACAAGCGTCTTGAAGAGCGCCATGCGTGTTGGTAGTTGGACGTTCTTGCCCATGATGCAGAGTTGTTGGATGAGAAGAATAACCTCGCGACGACGGCGATTGCTTTCATCAATGCCATTGGACAACGACTCGGGATTCGTGTCCACGTGAACACCCGACCTGTCTCTTGCATCGCCATTGAGGGAGATGGATGAGCCAGAGCTTGGACTGAGAAATAAGCCAACGATGTCCTGTAGGAACTCCACGTCGTTCTGCACATGGGTGATGATATCAATCTGATTGAAGATGATGCATGAATTGAGCACGTTGAACGTCGAATCATCCAGGGCTCGGGCCAGGACAACGTCCTTGAGAAAGAGAAGGCGGTATGTGTGATGTATTTTCCTCTGAACGACGGGATCGTGGATGATGATGGGTTGGTGATAGCGAGTTGAATCGCGAAGGAAGTCGCGATAATTGGCTTTGTGAACAGGAAACTCCGGGTCATCTATTATGAAGGTCGTAAGAGGATGAAGGGAAGGACTAGACTGGAACGCACATTCAAGCATCCCTAGTACACCGAAGAAACGGTCATCATCCAAAATGTGCTCGTACATGCTGTGATCGCTCATCATGACTACGTAATTTATTTTAGCCCTTCTTGGCGGCGGAGATCACGACTCACGTATCGTTTGCATCAGAGCGCATAGTGAATGGAGATTGTCAAGATTCTCCAGATCCTCCGCCTGATGCATGACGTCAATCATGGCTTTTATATAATCCTGGGACAACCTGTAAGGGCCACGCATATATCCCGCAAGAAACCACGGACCGCGCGTTGAATGTATTCACAGATCTTGTCTTTGATGGCTGGGGTCCGAGACAGCGCGCGAATAGCCTTGTCTATTTCCATTATGATTCCCAGCGCAGGTTGTGGTAAATGGCCAGAGCGGATAATGCTGGTGGTAGTAATCGATGGCTCAGGTCCTGCCAGTGGAGACGACGATTCCCCTTGCTGATCTTTTAGAAGTTTAAGGACACAGCGCGCAAGTTCAGCCCTGAACAACACACGCACCACCGCTATTCGCACGCAAGCTCTGCACCTCGAGTATGAAATTCCACAATTCCATGCAACCCTCCGGATCTTGAAAGCTGAGTGCATAGTCGACGCCATCCGGCTCTGTCCAGACGATCAGGGTATCTGAACAAGAACATCACTAAATTCACGGCCAGAAGGAGATGGGACCGAAGGACTATCTTACGGACCTTGCTGGCGCTGATAAACGTCACTGGAGCGTATGGTCGTTTTGAGGATGATCTCTGACATGTTTGCCTCGGCTTTTGCGACGAGGGCTGCTTCGCCATCCTCGTATTGACCAAAGCACAAGGCCGTGCCCTGGTCAACCCAACGCGAGTTAATAAGCTCATAGACCTTAAAGGTGAGAGGATACGTCAGATCGTCCCGAATGAGTGGCATATCCCAGGAACACAAAACTGCACAGGACGGCCATTGGGTAAGGGGACGTACCTTGACGCGTTTGAGCTCGTGGTTTTCATGTTCGTGAAACCACTGCTGAGCATCATCTCCGTTGTCCATGACCATGACGCCTTCCCTACCCTGAACGTCTACGTTCTCATGGGTGACATCGTCAACCGAGTCGTCCTGGCTTTCGCCCTCGACTATCATAAACGCATGTTCGCCGACGCCGGAGGAAAGACCGTCGACGCGAGAATCGAGCACGACAGAGACCGCGTTTGTTGGTGAGTGGGTGGTGACATGTGTGGATAGGGTGGGGTGGAGCGCGTGTAGGTCGGAAGGCGGATCGACCTGACCTGTGCCAGATGATGAAGGGGAAAGAGGACCGGATGTGGAGGAAGAGGAAGCTGTAGAGACGGATACAGCATCTGCACTGCTCATGACCGAGAGAAAGACAGCGAGGAGCAGAGAAAGGAAATGAGAGGTAGGAAAAGGGTGTATATACCCCAAAGAGAGAGGGAAGAACGGCAGGGTAAGGCGAGACCGAGCGGGAAGGGATGAGATGAGAACGAGAACGTACCCTTTCCGGGACTTGTACGGCCTCAACACGCGCACACACACACACCCACGCATACACTTACCACGTGCTATTGATATTACTAATATTATCTCCCACGACCCGCATACAGCTAGCTAGCTACCTTCCTCTTTTTTTGGCTCCTTACCACCTCTCCCTCTCTTTTTCTCCTTCCCTTCCCTTTTAGTACCTCCTCCTCATTCCACCCCCCTTCTCTGCCATTTTCTCGATCACATTCCATGCTTCTGTTTGTACTCGTTGTACACTCAACCGTCCACGGTGGACTAAGGCCATGTCTGCACGGCAGAATACTGTTGGTTCTAGCTCAAGCTTATCACGACGCTTCAAATTACCTTTGATCGCCTTCACATCCTCCTCTCCAATGTATTCAATATCGGTGGACGGCTTTGCATCACCGGCAGCGATCTCACGCAGGAGGCGGTAGGGTATAAAATGCGTCGCGCGTGATTTGAATTGCACGTCGACCATGAACCACTTTGGCTTGGACTCCTCGGATTTCTGAAGGCTGTCAAAGAACAGGTCAGGAAAAATGAAGATTGGCTGTAACGCACAGGATCATAATACGGATGTTCTCTACACATGATTACAAACAAGAACAGAATATTTAACGGATTGCAACGTACGGATCCCATGCGGTGTCTGCACAGGTTGAGAATGAGGCCATCAGGGCAGAGCACGAGATACTTACAATCTGGATACGCCTCCTTTGTGACCTATGCATCAAAACACCCAGTTAGAAAAGCACGTACACAGAAAATGACAGAAATAGGTGTACCACAGCGAACCCAGCAATACCTGATGAAAGGGTGCTCAGCATCCTTCAGAACAGACAATTCTCGACGTCGATACATACCTGGATTGTTGCAACTAGAGTGATAAAATAAAACCTGGAGCGCGTTGATAAACGCTTTGAGGACAAATTACGGACTAAATGTACCTTATCTCCGACTAGCATTTCTTTCATGAGATTTCTCGCTTCTGGGTTCCTGACTCCTTCCCATGAGGTTGTTCCGACTTGTTCAAAGTCTTCGACGCTAAACTTGGATGCGGATGTAATTGAATAAAAGCAAAGTGTGTCAAAAGTTGCACTCACTTTAACATCTTTACCCTTGACTATGCGGGAATTGGGTTCCGCCTTGATAAGCCAATGCGTGGTCCTGGTCATGTTGAAGAAAAGTAGCGATGACGTAATTGTGGGTTAAGGAATAACCAAATAAATACAAATAAGCAAAATCAGATTTCGTCGCAGTTACTTGGGCCAGCCAGCAACAGAGCCACCATGAAGGAGCAAGAACCGATCCCTATCATGCCTGCGTCAAAGCTTGGAGAGTACACCATCATACAAGAAATCGCAGAGGGTACCTTTGGAAAAGTCAAGAGTGTGTACTTGATATCTCTTCTTATACTTATACTTACACTCCATCACATCGCATGGCCTATTCCTTAGTGGCTCTGCATACCCTCACAGGTCATAAGGTTGCGATGAAGTTCATCTCGAAACACGTTATCAACATGACACGTACCAAAAATCGTGTTCAGCGTGAAGTTGAATACATGCGTACTCTTCGTCACGCCCACATCATCAAGCTGTCCGTCCCCTTTCACGTCACTTCGTACTATATCTGACGCTTCTATCAGTTACGAAGTCATCTCCACACCCACAGATATTATCATTGTCCTCGAATATGCCGGCGGAGAACTCTTTAACTACATCGTGGCGAATGGCCGCATGCCAGAGCATCAGGCGCGGCGCTTCTTCCAACAACTCATTTCCGGAATCGAATACTCCCACCGTCTCAAGATTGTCCATCGTGACTTAAAACCTGAGAATGTGCTTCTCGATGACGATCTCAACGTTAAGATCGCCGATTTTGGTCTGTCTAATGAGATTAAGGATGGTGACTTCCTCAAGACAAGTTGTGGTAGCCCGAATTATGCGGCTCCCGAGGTCATTCGAGGTGGTTTGTATACAGGACCTGAGATTGACGTGTGGAGTGCTGGGGTCATTCTCTATGTCATGCTCTGCGGTAGGCTTCCTTTCGAGGATGAAGACGTCCACACACTCTTCACGAAAATCAGTCGTAAGGGCTCACCTCGCGTCTCCTCTCGACGGAATCATTGACGATACACCTCAGAGGGTACTTACCATACACCATCTCACCTTTCACCACACGCGCGCAGTCTTATCACGGGGATGTTGGCTGTGGACCCTGTTAAGCGGATAACCGTCCCAGAGATCATCCAGCATCCCTTCTTCCAAGTAGATCTCCCGAGCTACCTTCAACCCCTCCCACCGCCGCCAGGTCCCGTCCTCGGCACCCTCGCCGCGCTGGTCACTCCCGCAAAAGCAATAGACTTTGAAATTATAGACGGACTTGGGCGGATCGAAGAGGACGTGGTCGAGGAGTTGGCTCTCCGCATGGACGGTATAGACAAGGAAGATGTATGGGAGTGCTTACGAAGGGATGATGGTGCGCAAGGAAATGCCGTCAAGGTTGCTTATATGCTGTTGAGAGATAAGCGAAGATTGGGACGTGATCGTAAGCGTTTCCTCTACTGTTTTATAGTGCATATCTTTATACGCATTCCAGTGGCCGCGTACGAGGAGCAGGAGCGTGACGCACAGTTAGCCGCCATGGACGTAAGTTCACCTTATGCGCGCCAACTCCATCTGCTCATCATTCATGTAGCCACGGAACTTATTATCACCCGCTGCCTTGTCACCCAGTGGCGCTGATGAGGTGAACCCTTTCGAAAGTGAATTCAACAGCCTTGATGACGAAGATGATGAATTCGATTTTTCTACTCCGCCACCTGATGAGGAGCACAATAATTTTGCGGTCCTCGACTCGTCTCTGCCGGAGCAGTTCCCCGAACAGCATCATCTTGCTTCGTATGCAAATGCCAAGCGCGCTTGGCCAGCCGTCAAGGAGAAAAAGCAGCACCGCACAAAATGGCATTTTGGGATTCGTAGCCGAAGCCCGCCCATGGAGGTCATGCTTGAGATCTACCGTACACTGAAAACGTTAGGCGTGGAATGGCGTGAGAAGAAAAATTTGGGTGGGCTGGGTAGCGGGAGTGTCCATCTAAACGGCAACGCTGGTGGGCGAAGGAGGAGCGGACATGGGAAGATCGAGCGAGCAAGAGAGTATGATGGTGGCGGACACGTGGATCTGAAGGCTGCCGCATCTGTGTACTTTATCGAGACTCGCGTACGGGTACAAGACGTTGTTGTGAGTCTTCTCTCCTCTCACCGCGTTCTACCTGACCCAAAGACCTGCCAGGTGCTCATGAATCTACAGCTGTACATGGTGGATTCGATCAACTATCTCGTGGACTTCCATCATAAGCGGACGTATAAAGCAAGCACCGAACCAGGCGCCGGCAAGTATGACCTGCCAAACGCGGACGCACTGTCCGAAGCAGGGTCTGACTCTGCTCATGGTGGCTCGGACATTGTTTCTCCATTCGTGTTTATGGATGTCGCATGCCGGCTCATCCTCGAGCTTGCAGGCGGTGGGACTGAATGATTGCATAGTTTTTTTTTCTCGTGCGTGCTAGATCTTTGCTATGTGGATGAACGAGTACACATTGTATGATTGATGCGAGTTTTCTGTATCTATGTATGCTGTACATCTAGTTTGCTGTTACTGTCTTAGACCGCCGCTGCTAACAGAAAAATTGCCCTTGCTGAACGGACGTGGGGTCCACATCGACACATGTTTTGGAGCTGATCAGGGACCTTCTCAGTCATGACGTATAGAATGCTGTCGTGGCTGTAATTTCAAAAATAAAATATATAAATAATTTTAGCAAACCGAGATGGCGGCCGTGAGACGCAGGCGGGTGCAATGTCGACTGCGTGGCTTGGTCGTTGTAACAGCGAATCATTAGAGTCGGCCGCCGAATCGTGAAAAGGCGGAGTATGAGGGTGTGATTGACGCTCAGTGCAAATACGCCATTCGTTCGAGGGTACAACTCTGATCCAGCACATGATGATGGTCCGCGGCCCGAGGTTGAGTGCAACACAGCCTCGTGAGGCTGTACTATGTGTGCTGCGCATTCAGCATCCATTAAACAGATGGTATAGGTATAGGGTCCAAAGCTCGGAAATGTGTCATTAAGATCAGTGTACATGTGCTATCCAGCAGGGCGTGCCTGTGGCAGGAGCTGCGCAACAGGTGAACGTGACACGTTCATTATATAACAGGCCACTTTGGGGCTTCTCACAATCTGAACCAGTGAATCAGCACCCCCATGTCTGCTAGCCTGGACAGGAAGGACCGTCTCCCGTCACCGTCCTCATCCTCACACGGGAACGTCGTCGATCATGACGCTCCTCATGGTAAGTGTCACCCCTATTAGTTCCTTCCGTATCCCTCAAAGTCAAGGTTGCAGTGACCGACGATATCCCGCGCGAGAATCATCGCGCAAGCGCACCCAAGTCACATACTCTCAAGGTGCAGCCTCTCAGGAAGGATGAGATGCAACCTTCCTACGCACAGGACATGGGCGTCGAGAATGTCCTCACGGTTTCTATGGTTCAATGATGCAAACACTCGGAACTGTATCGGTTTTTGCGGAGCTATCCCTTGTTGCCCTCTCCCCAATCCATTCAAAGAGGTTCATCAAGGTCGGTCTTTATATGCAACCGTCCATTCTAGTATTTATCTAGTTTACAGGCTCCGTGGGACTTGTCTCGCGCTTCGGTCAGTTCTACCAGTCCGTGACCCGGGCCTGGTCCGGGTCAACGTCTGCACCGAGTCGCTCCGTGTCGTAGACGTCAAGATTCAGATAATTTCTATTGGCCGACAGTCTGTCATCACTCGGACAACGTCAACGTGGAAATGTACGTTTCAACCCCTCCCCCCCTCGGTTGACTAGGCAACAAAATTCTCACACACTCACACACACACAGTGACTCTGTCATTATTTCCAAATCGCGAATCCTTACCGGGCTGCGTTTGGCATCTCTGATTTACGCCAGGCCTCATCGAACGTGCGATGACCACCCTTCGTCACGTCGTCGGTGCGCGAGCAGTCCAATCCGTCGTCACCGAGCGCGAGGCGATCGCGTTTGAGATTGCCGAAATTGTGGGCGACGTAGCGGACAAGTGGGGCGTAGCGATCGAGGGCATCCTCATCAAGGACATCATCTTCTCCCCGAAGTTTCCGCCTCGCTCTCCAGCGCCGCCCAACAGAAGCGTATCGGAGAGAGCAAAGTCATCGCTGCGCGCGCCGAAGTCGACGCGGCCCGTCTCATGCGTCAGGCCGCAGACATTCTCGCTTCTCCAGCGGCCATGCAGATTCGTCAACTCGAGGCTTACAGCAAATGGCGAAAAGCGCGCACAGCAAGGTCGTTTTCGTGCCCATGCAACTACAAAGCGATGTCATCGGTCATCTCGGCCAACCACAAGCCGGCCCGTCCACGGTGAGGGTACAAGACGAAGATCTTGGTGCTGTTGGACGTGCTGGGCTCTTAAACACGATCTCAGATGTCTAATTTCTAGGTTTGCTTTTTTCTCTCTCGACATTATGCGATGCCCCTCCTCGGACCATGTCCTTGCTTTATCTCCTGATACGTGTACTGCCCCGTTGATCTTACTTGTTAATACTCCCTCATCTTATTTGATGTACGATGATGTTTTGATGACCCTAACCTTCGAATCACCAATAAAATTGGTCATTTACCGAATGCAGAGGGTAGTGATTCTTTTGTTTTATTGACGCGTCAAGATGAAACATATACATAAGTCTTAGAACATAGGGATCGGCTCGCGTAACGAGCACACTGGCAAGGAACAAAACCGCACACGATGATTGTCGGAAGTGGTGATATCGGGTTAAAAAAAAAAGAAAGCACAGTAAAACGGACGGAACTCGTTGACACAGTATGGGTTTATCTAAAATGATGGGGTTTGTTGGGGGTTCAATAAATACCGCCTGCACGTGGGCGTAGATGAGCAATATCCAGATATCAAAGCATCAAACGAATGCACACAATGAAAGAAAACTATGAACAACAAAACTTGCGTCCTTGAACGACTAAAACTGCAGAGACGAGTCGTGCAGAGTACTCCGGCGACGCTCGCGGCCCCTCATATCAAGCACGGCTACCTTCTGCAAAGTCGAACATGTTTTGCCGTTGTTTGTGCGGAGTCTTGCTGAGCGCCGTGGGGTCGCATCCACTTTGAAATTGCCCTTCAAAGACGAATAAACCACCTCTGGCCGGACATTCTCCTTGGCCGCCTCGCCGCCCTCCTGAACACGCGCCGCCTCTTCTTTGGCACGGGCCTTCGAACGCGTGCAGGGTAAAGCTATATGCATGTCCACGTGTACATCAAACCCAGGATAGTGCGCGGACCTACGGTCGGGTGAAGGGAGCACCTCACGCGGGACCATGATAGGCGTCGTCGTCGTCATCGTCTGCGAGCGGGTTCTCCGTCGTGGTGACGTGCGGGTTGGCGTAGTGGAGGCGGAGGGGATGGGGATTGTGGTAAGGGCGAAAGGCGTGGAGATATTCGCCTTGGTTCGCGTGGCGATGCGGGGATAAGGGTGGGGACAGGGTCGACGCGGGTCGATATAGGGGTGTCGAGAATACTAGCGAGGTTGGAGCCAAGAGGATGTTTCGAGCCACTCAGACCGTGTAAAAGTGCCCTACGGCGAGGACGAAGCGATTGAGTGCCGGAACTCGAGTAGGGACGCGAGTGAGAAGGAGGGAAAAGTCCTTCCTGCTCAAGGATTCGCCTTTTCGCGGGGCTGAAGATGGAATGAGCGAGGGACGGAGATCTTGAGCGCTTAGAGCCTGTAGGCGGAGTTGGTAGATTGGGATCGTCAGAGACGGGTTGAAGAAAGCGTTCGAGTGGAAGGTCGACGAGGACCTGTCGAGGCATATCGGCGTAATTGGAGGGAATCGACTTGGAAACGGAGCAAAGCAAAGCACTTTTTGCCACAAAAACGCGTCCTGTCACAATAGTCACGTCACTCTCCACATTCATACTAATTAGCTATGACTCATATACTTTTGTTACCGTCCTCTTGCGCTACTGGCACAACCACATCAAATACTCCTGTACCGCCTATATCGGGCGCCCGATCACCAAATTTCCAGAAGGCGTTTGAAGATCGTCAAAGTCGCCATAAATCGTCGCCTCCGAAAGAAATGCACCGGTTGTCTCGAAGGAAGCTTTCAATAGCGGAGATGAGTGCATGCTGATACCCTTCCGATTGAATGGCTTATAGCCCCCTTCGAATGTCTGGTGTTCACAGAATTCAGATGAACGTTCGAATTTATAATTTTAATACCTACCATGTAGTCCGCAATCAATTCCAGGTGCCTGATATCGACCTCGATGCTGTAGACGCCAAACACGCCACTTATCTCTCGTACGATAGCCGCGCGGGCCATCTCTACACCGTATGCGGTAAGGATGGCGTAGATGTCGTTGGAGTAAACGTCATCCTCCTCGATCAGAGGTTCCTCGTCGCACATGCAAACTGCCAAAGCCACGGAAGTTCGAGCCATTAGTTGTAATCTACAGCGCCTCTGGCTGTCAACAGTCGCCCCACAAGTTATTCAGCGACAAGGCACGACCTTCATTGACCCGTCTTTGTTCGCCTCTTTGACTCGGAAACATCGGCAATTCCAGGGATCTCCCGGACGACGGTTTTTGTACACACACGCTCCACAATGCCCACTAACAACAGTTTGGGAAGATCAGATCCAAACTAGGTCCGAGTCAGGGATCGATCCAACTCAACGTTGGAAGACATGCGCCACTCACCTCTAGTTCTATTGTGCACCGAGAGCGCTAAAGTTGAACGCGGTGCATTGGGAAAGTTCTCTAGAAACGCTTCCTCCGTCTTCCGTATGACTTCCTTTAGCCCACCCTTTTTCCTGGATTTCTTCTTGGACCCATCGTTCGTAGCCATATCTGTATCCAAAGGGTATGCAGCTTCTAATTCTGCCTCGATAGGCTCGATATCGCTCTCGACTTCTTCGTCCTCATCCGACTCGTACGACGCCTGTTGTTGTTTCTGCCGGTGATGCTTCTCCATGGTTGCGTCACCGTCGCCCATCTCACTGTCATCGTCATCGCCCCTTCTAGGTACAGGCTCCCCCGCGTCTGCATCTGCGTCGTCTTCCGCATCTCCAGCTGCCGCCGAAGCGCCTCCTTCCTCTC
This sequence comes from Lactifluus volemus, assembly GCA_022376515.1. Lineage (NCBI taxonomy): Eukaryota > Fungi > Basidiomycota > Agaricomycetes > Russulales > Russulaceae > Lactifluus > Lactifluus volemus. Next base: position 585,212 of record WTXI01000006.1, on the reverse strand, counting down.
GGGGCGTTGCTTTACCCTTTCCAAGTTCGGCAATCTGATTCTTGAGATCGGCGCTAAGCTTTCTCATCTCCAGTTGGATCTCACGCTTCAGAATGAGCGGAAAGCGAGTCCCAAACGCTCGGAGTAATTCCGTGGGTGATACGTCAAACTCTGCATTGTATTCCTGTTCGGGGTAGAATGCAATGTCAATCGTGAACTGCTTCCTGCGTGCCTGGTTGTTAACGGTGAGGCGCTCATCAACAGTCACCCTGTCAATGATTTGGGAAAGTGTGACTCGGGACGCTCTGCGAGCGAACGCATCAGCTTGATCGACAGAAGTGACTTTCGTCATCGGTATGGTCATAGATGGTGTTTTGGGCTGCTGAGATGCCGTCATCACAATCTCACGGAGCCGAGGGATGCCGAGGGTGACATTGGCAGCACCATGGCCTAAATTTCATCTCAGATGGGAACCCAAATCAACTGAGACACGCACCAGCAAAGTGGAAGGTATTTAGCGTCATTTGTGTGGAGGGTTCACCCACGCTGCAACAAGTCAACTGATGAGGTATTGAATATCGACGGCGACACTCACCCTTGGCCAGCTAGCAAACCAACCGCCTCCCCCGGCTCCACCAAGCTACGCAGGTACTTGAACATCATCATCAAGCGGAAGTCATTTGCACTCCGCGAAGCATGCCGGCGACGGATTGGAAGAGCGTCGTCCTTTGATTTGAGTAGATTGTCTGGGTTGCTTTGATATAATCATTTAACCGCTCTGCGAACTTCTCGGATGTGCTACCTAAAAAGCGGGCAGGATCGAAGAGCTCCAGAGGTGTAGCCATGGTTTCCCTTTTAGAAAGATATTCTCCAGCCTTGATTTCTTTTGACGCTTTGAGAACGCGCTTTGCATACTTCGAGCTTGCTCGTCGTCCAGCAAGCCCATAGCATTGCGCGGTCGATATCGGTCGATGAGTGCCTTCATGTTCTGCGCCATGAAAGTGAATTGGTATAGATGCTTTTGCTTCGTGACGTCGAGTGCATCCCCGCCATAATGAAACTGGTATACTGAACCGTCGCTCCCGCGTACCGTATTATCATAATGAACGCGGATGCCTCTAAATGTTTTATTAGTGAACGTTGCAGGTAGCCCGAGCGGGACGTCTTCACGGCCGTATCAATCAGACCTTCGCGACCAGCCATGCAATGAAAGAAGAATTCCTGCGGTTTGATCCCAGTAAGGAAGCGGCTGGCAACATATCCACCAGCGATGGCCCTCGTTTCAAATGCCTTGAAAGAGGGTAGGGTCTTGCCACTGATCATGACCGGGACACGACGCCCTTCTAGCTCCTGCTGGCCCAAGGCACACGAAATCTGCTGAGCGTTGACCGCGCTACCCTTGGCGCCAGACAATGTCATCGTCTGCATGTTGTTGTGTGGGAACTTGCGCAACAAGCCATGAGGCATGACAGCATCTGCAATGGATTTTGTGAGGTCCCTTAGTCGTGATTTGACGGTCATATCAAGTCCTGCCATCTTTTCGTCGTCACGAAGCACTTCCCGGAGAAGTCTTTGAAGCGCCGCTGGCTTCTCGCCATCAGGAATGTCATTGAGCGACGGAAAATTCTCCATTGCTCCTTCCGTGCCAAGATTTTCGCCGTTACGGAGGAGTTCTGCCCGGTTTGTGTTGCCCTCATCCGTAAGGGCCAGGTCATCCATACGACAGGTGAATGCTCTGTGCTGCAAGAACTTGGTGAACAGCCGGCTCAGTATACCAAGCAGCCTCCTGCAACGTCGGACCGTACAGTTCATAGACCGAATGGACCAAGCCAAAGTCACTGGCACCGAAAGCAGACTTGTCAAGAGTTCCGCAAAGGAGCTCTCCATTCATGAATATGACTTGGTCTTCAGAAGAGCCCTGCCCCCACGCTGTTCCAGGAACTTTGGCCTTTGCATTTAGATTAAGTCCCTCTGCGTGGCCAGGCGTGATATTCAATAGAACGGTAGAAATCTATTCTTCATCAAACCGCCGAATCACAAATGAGGGAGAGAGTATGCATACGATTTGTTTGCCTGTCCATAAAGGCCTCGGCTTCCATATTGTCGGTGGGAGCGTCAGTAGGCGTCCGTTATCATGCACTGAATACTCTTCCGGTTTGAGAGCCCCGTAGAGCAACTGGAAGTACTCTTCCCGAGTAAAAAATGTCTCTGGATTGGTCATCCACACGCCAGCTACGACATGATCTTGGATAAGACCACGTAGGGGCTTCCCAGACGTCGGCACCAGGTATTGATTGTCCGTGTTAGCTATCAACATCGCTTCTGCCCGCGCCACTTCATTTTCTTTCGGTGCGTGAGAAGATAGGTTTGCGTGTTAGTGACGTTCTGCTTACGGGGAAAATGAATGTTCATTTCTATGGCAGCCAGTCAGTTCTGGTAAGAAGGATCCATTAACTGACAAACCATCGCCATCAAAGTCAGCTGTACGTCCACGAGACGGTCAGCGATCTTAGACCGGTGACCAATGACTGCAGGAAACGAACCGTTATATGAGTTACTACAATAACAAAGTCAGTTTACTACGTGTGACAGAGAACGCATCTGAACAAACCAATTGGCATAGTGCATGCGGATCGTCTTTTCTCCGTGCAACACACGAGCTCGATGTGCCATCATGCTGGGTTTGTGCAAAGTGGGTTGTCGGTTGAGAATGAGCACGTCGCCATCACGCAAATGTCGAAACACTTTCTTGTTGATGGTTGTAGTTCGTGTAGCAAACCTATGACGGTCTGCGCGACTACCGTCTTGTGGTGTAAGCAATTGATTGGCGATCGCCGTCCTTTGTTCCACAGTCAACTTGTCCTAAGGACCCCAATCAGCACGGGCCAGTCAAGGAGCACCGGACGTACCAAGTAGATCTGATGACCGTCTTCGTACTCAACGATCGTTGCCCCGGGATAGACCTTGGGCCCATTGATGACAAGCTGCCGCATCTCATGGAAGTTTGCGGGTGTCACAGGAGCAGGAAAAGTCAACTTCCGAGCGAAGACAGGAGGGACGCCGATCTCGTTTGGCTCTATATTGACATCTGGCGAGATGACTGAACGAGCGGCATAATTAACGCGTTTTCCCTGGGCTAGACATTAGCCAGGCACTACGAGCAAACTTGAAGGCATACACACCATCATGTGCATCCGGAAAAGACCTTCTTTCTTCTCGAGGACCTGCTTGACACCAGAAGGAGGTAGCTTCCCGTTTCTAAGTTTCACTGGGCTCTTACTAGTATCAATGAAGCTGTTCACATCAACTTGGAGCTGAATTAATGACTCTAGTAGTGCGCCCAGCAGCTTTCTTCGACTGTCATCATCAATCGAAGATGTCTTCGCAGATGCCGCCCGCAAGTCCGCGTTGAGATCACGTAGACGGTATGACGTAGTGAGAATTTTTGCGAGGAGGTCGTTGTGAGGGTTTTCGAACAACGTCTCACCCATCTTCGCGGGCGGTCGAAATCGTGTGGGAGAAACCGGGACGACGTCCATGAAAAACATGTCCGCGGACGCGACGGAAAGGCCGTTGATGACGGGGGAAAGAGGACCGTGCCGACCGAAAATCAAAGAGCATAGGGTTACTTCGTTGGCAAAGAGCAAGCGGAGGTGAGCTCGGCATTCTTCTGGTGCCATGACTCGTTCATTGCGACCGCGAGCACTCTTGATTCGACCGTTGGCTGCCCTGGGGAGGCTCTCCTGCTCTTTCTGAGGCTGATCCCCACTCTCCTCATCAGAGAACGTCTGTTCACCTCTCTCCGATTCCATTTCAGAATCTGAGCCATTGCTATCACCGTCATCACGACCCACTGCAACTGTTGTGCGTTCTCGTGGTAAGGATATCAGAACGTCGCGCCGCCGCAAGCCAAGAGCTTCGTTTACTGATTTCATCTTCGCCGACAAGTCATATTCGATTACTTTTGTGTAACCTTCCTTTCGGAAAGTGTAGCTTTGACTAAAGCGCATGGCTTTTAGTTGTGGTTGTCAATTGTGAAATACGCGACTTACGCGCCGCAACCTAAATTTTGACACCGTTTAAGCACCGAGGCCTTAAGAATTTCTTGAATGAGATCCTTTCGCGCTTGAAACACAAGGCTATGTTTATAATCATCCCTGCTACCTGATGCGCGTAGTAAGATGAGCTGTACAAAAACTTGGACTCGTTGTTCGAATGCTTCCAGAGTTTCAGCCTCGGCGTCGATCCTCGCATCCTGTTCCTTGCTCCTGGACTTGATGTGAAAGTCGTTTAATGCAGAGGCCGCATCCAGCATTCCATGTTCGAGAAGACGCAGCTTAGCCACATATTTGATTAACTATGAGCCAACCTGGAGTTCAGACAAACCAACAATCCGAATATTTTGAGATGCTCACCTCTGCTCTCGGCAACTTGAAATGATGACAAAACAAACATGTGGCTCTTAGCAAAACGTACATATGATTCATAAAGAGCGGATGGAAAACTGGTGCCGGCAGTTCGATATGGCCAAAATGACCGGGACAAGTGAAGTACGTCTGGCGGCATGTTACGCAGCTATTCGAATATCAGAGCGAGTTTCACGAGGAGACGAATGGCAGTGATACAAACACGTCTTGCTTATTTACGGGACCCAAAGCAGGGTCATACAAGCCCCCAACGTTGGGCCTATTCAAATCATCGAGAAGGACAGGATTCGTGATTTGTTTAACGGAGATTCGTCGAATATCTTCTGTAGTCAGGACCGAAAAGGATACGCTTTGGACAGTTGAAGGAATGGGTAGAGAGATATTCATTACAGTACTTGTATACACGACCAAGGAGCGGTATAGCGTTCAACTCATCGGGCCGTCGTGCCGTGGACGAGGTATTTTATTCATTACATAACACCACTTCCTCGCCGTGAATTCGTCCTCCCAACAATGGTCTTCATCTTCTGTGCCTCCCCGACTAGTTCTGCAATAAGGCTGTTGTAAGTCTCCGAGTCCTGTTGTAGCGCATCCCTCGTTTGTAACAAGTAGGTCAGTAATGCTGATGTATTGTGCGTTTGCGTGCGCAAGTCGGATAAGCAAGTCTCTAACGATGTCAACGGCAATAGAGATAGTTGGTCTATCACATAGTTTAGTATAACCCTCGCAGAAGTTCGTAAATAAAATGCGTACCTGGAGTCAGCGCGAGAAGTTCTGCAATTCTCTGCTCGTCCAGTTGTGGCTTTGGACCTAGTCCTAACTGCGAGACGGCTCCTTTCCGAGAAGTTTCAGGTGCTGGTGTAACACTGACTGGGCTCCCCGCCTTGAATTACGAAGTGACGCGCGGCCGCTTGTTGCCTGGGCCCCGTTTCGGGGTACCGGGGGAGCTGAGACGGGTCGCGTACTGATGTGCAGCGTAGGTAAAGCTTTGCCCCCCGCATGAGGAAGAACTTCGTCAAGATTGACGGGGATGCCTAGCGTGATGAGGTGCTGTCTTCGGATCCGTGAGCGTGTCCAATTTGGGGGATGAGCAGACGGAGGCGTTTTCTGAAAGAGCGACTCGTAGAGCGCGCGACTATCGATGTGTGAGTCGCCAACTCTGCAACATTCAAGCAAAGGGTGTATCACCTATCTGGCGTTACCAGTATCTGGGCAAGACCACCTACTTCACGCACGTCCTCGTCCGTCAGGGCCTCACTCAGGTCATCGCCATCCCAGAGGGCTCCTAAAATTTCTTCGATCTGCCCTCTAACATAGATCGCGGCTGTTGTGGATCAAAGCGATGCAGCCCCTCGTCCCATGGGAAGAGTCAGTCACTGGCAGCGACACACTGAGGTGACTGCTATCTGCAAAGTCCTCAGTCGTGCCCTCCGCATGACCGAATTCACCAAAATCTCCAAATTCGTCGTCGTCATCCCCTTGCGCAGCAGCATTTTCTTGGGTCCCAAAGCCCCCCAAATCATCAAGCTGGTTGATCGTGGGTGGTGTCTGAGGAAAGGTCGAAAAAAACGGGGACGACAACGACGCTGTACCGGACGTCTGGGTAGCCCATATTGATGAACCAAAGTCTTCCTCCATAGCGTAGCGTGATTAAAGTCTTTTCCTTTCGTGGTGTGAAAAAGATCCTGTCTCGAAGGCGAGTCCAGTCAAGAAATTGTGTTGGTGTAAAGTCAAGGTTCTAGCCATCACAGCGTCGGGACCCCGGCCCCGGACATTCCAGGTAGCAAAGTCGGACGTACATAAAACACGTAAAACATATCGTTCTGCTACTACACATATAGTACACTCAATCACACTACATCCTCTTTCTCTTTCTTATCTTCTTTTTCAAGCAAGTTGATCAGTTTGATCACATCATTGTCGGGACTCGATGGGGCTGAATAAACATTCCTTGCCCGGGTTGATGGATGAAGTTGCCCCCATAAGTGCTAGTTGGGTACTGTGAGTAAGAACGGGGGTAGCCACCACGTCCATATTGTGACGAATAACCGTATCCCGGATAGCCAGGCCATTCTCCGAACCACGGTAGTTCTCTGATATCCTCTCTCCAGATAAAAGGCCGTTGCATGGCCACCGAGCGGGTGGCAAGAATCACGATAAAAATGAAGCACAGTGTCACTGAGAGGCACTTTGTATCAGAGAGGTAAAAACAAGGGAAAAAAGACGTACGCAAGCAAAAGGTAGCCCATGAAAATGCCTCAACGACCTTGGACAAATCGCAGTACGTCCGGGCGGATACTAGATGTCCGTTAGACGATGCTAAAGAGTGAATGTTTTAAGGGGGGATCACTGACTGGTGCCATTTTTCGTGTTTATCCTTGCATCTCCGAGGACATCACATTGGATTGCGCCAAGCGTGTCACTATATCTGCAGTGAGTCGACGATTAAGAAGAATAAGCCGAGAAACCTCACGAAGACCACGATGCCAAAGCTGGTACCAGTGCACATTAATAGATGTTTGCGTGGAGAGACCAACGACTTACTGAGCCAAGAATGCCTGAAATTAAGAGGAAAATTGCATCTGCGCGAGGCGTGGAGGATACCAAGCTAAAGTCGTTGAGGAGCGTGAGATAGATACGTGAGAAATGAGGAACCTTAAAGGGATGAACGCACAGTATTAGGAGTATGAATATAGTCCATGACGGAGGTATCAAAGCAAAGATGGAGAAATCATCTAAGCCATTACACTTGAACTAAAAATTCATGTGAGTGAAGTGACCACGTACGTTTTAGATTTGGCAGAAATATGGATGCAAAGTAGGCGGATATCCCCAGAACCCCTCCGGAGAGGAGCATCACGGCAGCTAATACGGAAAACAGTGAATAGCTGTAGTTGGTTTTTGTTTGGTACGTACTATAACCATAGAATCTGATATCCCTGAACAAGATAGTCATCACAATAGCTATTCAAGCAAGAACGAAGGAGAGTGTCGTGCAAACGTGAACAATCGTGGCAGAGTAGGAACCAAGTGGGGTCACGGAGCAAAAGGAGGAAGGATGATGCAACGTTGCCGCTTATAAGCATACTATTAGTGTGGGCCACGTGGAAGATAAGACGCCCTCTAACTCGAGTTGAACCTAGTAGTAAAGTAACAGATACAAGTAACTAGTTGATCATAGAGATATAGACAATATTGATAGATTGATTCCGTTCCGCCTTCTGTGCTAAGCATGGGTTGATCGTTACTCTCTCAGAGATCTCATTACATAATTTTACACTAACTTTCCAGCACAAGTTCATGTCCCTTGGCCATCTCGCAGCTGTTGGGCTCTTCCGGTCCTGTCAACGCGTTGCATTCCCACTTTTTTGAGGAGATATGCGACCGAGGTTACCCTAGAACAGCGTCCGACCGATATCAACGCCGCTTTGTCACGCACTTCTACCCAATTTAAAACATACAAACCTATAACGCCCGGAATCCGTCACCTTCGTCGCCCTCTTAACCCACATCTTTACCAGGGTAGGCCCTTGCGTTTGCTTACCGTCGCACTACGCAAAAAGGGCGGTCGAAATTCCAAGGGCCGCATCACCGTTCGCTCCCGAGGCGGCGGTCATAAAAGGCGCATCCGGCTTGTTGATTTTATGCGTACAGAACCCGGACCACACGACGTTGTACGCATTGAATATGACCCCAACCGCTCTGCTCATATTGCCCTCATAAAAAACCGGGACCCCAATGCCGAAGGCGTGAAGAAATGGAGCTATATCCTGGCTTGCGAAGGCCTACGGGCAGGACATATAGTGGAAAGCTTCAGAAAGGGTATCCCCGATGGACTTGTTGAAGGATTCATAGATCGAAGAAGATCCGGGGAAAGGGAATGGCGATGGATGACAATGACTTTGCATCTATGTCATCGTCCCTCGCTATCGGCCTCCTACGCGCACGAACAGTCATGCCAGGAAACGTTCTTCCCCTCCGTCTGATACCGGCAGGTACCATCATTCATTCGATATCGCTCAAACCTGAGGGCCGCGGTATTCTTGTCCGCTCGGCTGGCTCGTTTGGCCAAGTCGTTGTACATGAAGATAGTGGAAAGTACACTCATGTACGTTTACAAAGCGGAGAAGTACGGAGAGTACTCCAAGATTGTGTCGCGACTATTGGGAAGGTCAGTAACCCACTCTGGAAGGGCAGGAGCTTAGGCAAGGCGGGGCGTGCACGATGGCTTGGCCGGAGACCCCACGTGCGTGGTGTTGCCATGAATGCGTAAGTTTCTTTCCTCTACCCACTATCTGCGGCCATAACTCATAATCTCATAGTGTTGACCATCCCCACGGAGGCGGTCGTGGCAAGTCTAAATCCAACAAGCACCCTCGGTCTATCTGGGGCTGGCTGACAAAAGGCAAGCGAACACGCAAGCCAGGACCTAAAGGCCCCAAAGGCAGCAACAAGATGGTGGTTCGCGAGCGTCCGAGAGGTGTGGAGAAGAGAGCACGTTGAACTCTTTAGACTTGATAAAGTACCATAATTGTCGGCCCGGTCGTCGCCTATCCACTAAAATACACCTCGTTAACAAACTTCATGTCATGTCCATATCGCACCCCCTCAAAACATTCTTACAGCTTCAACTAGCGTCAGATAATGCTGCTGTCCTGAATTTACCTTATGTCATTCAGTTCTTGTCTCCGCAACATCTCCAACCTTCTCCACACCTTCAAAAATGGTTAACGCGTATCAACTCTTTAGTTCATTCAAAACATCCTGGCGCACGCTGGGCCGGTCTTTCTATCGCGTGTCAAACTGCCATATTTTCCCGAGAACTGTTATTAGAAAACTCTCGGAGCTGGGTCAGCGCGGCCTTGCCTTTACTTTCAGTCCGTGTGTCTATCCATACCTTCTCCTCATCCATCTCACTCTGCATAAGAAACAAGAGCCTTTGCCAACCTTAAAGGCAGCTACGCGCCTTCTCACTCACATATTCTCGGTTGCAATCGATATTCCCGAGTTTCAGAGACAAGTTGCGTCCCCCAATGTTCCCAAGTTCAGCCTCGCGCTTGTCCATTTCGCCGAGGATCACCCAAGCCGTGAGTTGAAGGTCAGTCAATGCAACACCTTTCCATTATACTTGCTCACACCTCCTTTAGTTGCTTGCCTTCGATGCCCTGTCGGTGTTGGTCCCGCTGTACCCGACTCTTTATAAGGCTCTCCATGGACGGCTGTCCGCACTATGTATCAGAGTGTTCAACGGCTCAGCGGGACAACCAAGCGACGGTCCACTTGTTCAAGCCTCGTCCCGTTTGTATTCAGTTCTTCCTCTTACTGGAGGAAAGGTCGGTGCGGTCAGCTTGTGGAGAAAGTCGGTGGACGAGGTTCTGTCCATGGGCTGGGCCTCACTTTACGCGGCTAGGACGACATACCCTCACGATGGTCTGGTCAACTATCTAGTATTCGATTGGTTTACTGAAAGAAGGTCCAGCCAATATGGGTCCCCCCAGACAGTATCAGTCCCACATTGACAAGGAAGATATAGTGGTGTCTGTTCCTCTAATATTCATCGCCTGCGATGTGCCGTTCTCGCGCTCTGCGATCTCCTAATGTATATCTGTGCTCTTTTGACTTGTGTCAGCATTAACTAAATGCATATCAGGTCTACGACTTCCAGGGCCATCCAATTGCCCTTGGGTGCCCTTGTAGGCTTCAGTCAAGCATTGTTGAGTTGCACCTACGATGGTGACAAGGTTCGCGCGGATCTCCCACGGCCATTACGTATCTGACCAACATTTTCCAGGAAGACGGACAGACCGACCCTTCTCTTCGTGCGATGGAATCGGCCGCTACTCCAGAGAACCGCGCTCTTGGCAGTGACCTACTGTCTAGACTTGCCGTCTGGTATGTTGGAGCGATCTCTCCCCTTCCCTTCTATTGACTTTGGCCCCTTCATTTAGCGCAAACCGTCACCTCACGCCGCATGCACAGCATGTGCAATATCCTATTGTTTCATCTTGAGCAGCCTCCTTCGACGTAAGTCGTGGTGCACCTTGCCGCCAAGATCAGGCAACTACGATACTCATCTGGACCCTTTAGAAGTCAAAATGTTCCACTTCTGCGAGCTCTAATGTCACTTTTGACTAACGTGCACACTATACACTTCCCCGTGACACCGAATCGAATCACTAAGGTTCTTCTATCTACCCTCTCGCTCCTCTTGCCGACACAGCCAGACATAAGGACTGATCCTGCATCGACTATAAGCAGCAAGAGCCGGAAGGGCAGAAAACGAACACATGATTATGCAGGAGATGAAATATTCAAGGTCACAACTAACGTCATATGCCCAACCTCCGCGCACAGGGAGATGGTATTAGCCACGCTAGACAGTATGTCATGACGTCCATCCTGTCTTCGATTAGCTCTTAATGATGCTCACGGTCTAGCCCTCCGAATGGTTCTTCGTAATCCATGCCTCGCTCCAAGCATCTTTTCGCTTGCCAGTCGTGTGTTACTTAGTCTCAGCCTGTCGTTCTCTTACTTGGACGCTGCTCAACTTTCACACGACCCGACATTTCATGCCCGGATGTTGCGCGGGCTGCAAGTCGCATCTCTAGATCTTGGCGCTGATGCTCAGAATACAATGGGCGAGAACTTGGGCTTGATCATACGCGAACTTCTGGAGCCCCTTGATGACCCCGTGAGTTACGTACGCATGTCTGGCTATAAATTTGCTCACCACTGTTCTTAAAGAGCACACCTTCTACTTCAACCCTGAGAGAACTTGATCGACTTCTTCATCCCCGCGTTCCGCCACTTGTACGGTCTCTCCCACATATTGGATCAGTGTCTTTGTTCCGCGCCGAGGAGAGTGCAGAGGAACAGGGAATTCGGGAGAGTTTCGCATCAGCGTCAATGATCCATCAGATATCGCAGGATTCACGCGTGCAGAACACCAACCAACGGTTCAGGCATCACCAGCGTTGGCATCCCCACCACATCCCGACCCCAATCCGCTGGCCAGCGCTAGTTTTTCCAAGGTGCCATCCCCCTTACCCACAAGTAGAGTTTCTCCACCCCGAGTTTCAGCCAAGACATCCGCTTCTCGGAGTCCGATGACACGGCGCGCCCAGTAGTGGGACGCGTAATTCCTCCATCATCTACGAGCGGGGATTTAAGTCCGTCCGAACCGCACTTTGGTGTAGCATCGGAAGTTATCAATCCCGTGGAGGAGGAAGACGAAGAGATGCCTAGCATTGACATGGGATCTGATTCAGATTAAGTCTGATCTGTGGAGAAACATTAAATACGCCGCTCCGCGGTTATATCGATGATCATAAGGAAGAGAGGATCTCGGAGACAGGATCAGGGTCACATGCGAATCCGTTTACGACCTTGTCCTTTAGAATCTACTCCCATCATATCATCATCTGACTCGTTGCCTACTGTGTCATCTTCCGGTGCTAGCGTAGTAAACTAAGGGTTATTGAGTTCGGAGCAAAATGCGGGGCATTAGTTGACATACAACTAGTGGGCTGTCATGACGGCTGACGGACCTTGTGGATGAATGCAGGCGGGACAACTTCTGGATCAAGCGCCCGAGCACGTTCTAGATATTGTCGTGCTTCTCTGAGCATAACCTGGTCTGAACCTTGCTCTGCGTTTTTTGCAAGGAAATAAGCTCGACAGTTTCCATATGTTTAGGGTGCTTCCCGCGTACCTTGAGTGTCACCACTTAAGTTGTTGTTCCATTGTGCCAGTCGCAGACAAATAAGGCCTGCGTACGTATGCAGTACTGGATTATCCTGGTACGGAATTGACGGGAGATAGCTATATCCATAGAGTTGGCCGCACGTAACAACGAACCAATAAGATAAAATAAAATAACAAGGCAAAAACAAAATTGGGATCCGCACAGTTCGAGTTCATCGAGAGCGTCTCGTTCCCGTCCAGAGAGGGCCAACGATAGCACTAGCTCCTGTACAAGTGATTCGCGCTTAGAAACGCGAGATGGTGAGCCAGGATCGAGAAGTGGGTTGGAGAGAAAGAAGTGAGGAGGGGTGGGGTGGGGTAATTTTTTTTTTTTTTTTTTTGGAAAACCAAAGGAGAAGGTTGAAGGCGAGAGAGCGCGCACCTACCTGTTCAGGATATTGGAGCATCATGACCCGAAGAAAATCGATGTGCTTCTCCTCCGCGCAGAGAGCATCTCCGCCTTCTGGCGGTGGGTCGTGTGTGAGTAAGAGAAGACCGATTTTCCAAATGGTCATCCATTCGATCTCCTCGCATCGCGCGAGCAGAGCGAATGCCCTTCGGGCGCGAGGCAGATCTCGGCGTTGTATCGAGAGATGCAATATATCGCAAAGGCGACGGATGTGGACCTTACGAGCAGTTGAGGGGACCTTCCCATCGGGTGAGGAAAAGAGAAATGAAGAAGTACGGTGCTTGTAAAGGTCATGGGATTGCCAGTGGGCCATCGAACCCGCTCCAACTAACCACGCCACGGAACTAAAAGATCAGCGCCGCTGTATTATTACTAATTAGTACTAGTATTAGTATTAGTAGACATGTGAACATATACTAAAACACCACTTTGACAATATCCCCCTCTGGACCAAAAAAATAAAATACGTTCCATAGAAAGTTTCGGCTCCATCTTTACTCGTCTTCTTTAAAGGGTTCGCGCTCCAGAGGTTTCAGTGGAACGATACGAGTACGGAGGATCTGGTCGCGGCGTGCGCCAAAATATCTGGGCGTTTCGAAGCTCCATACCAGATTGCCGGCTGGCCAATGTTGGCAAGCCTCGATGTACCGTTTGACGTCAACATCAACCTTAGGCCCAAACGACCGCAAGGAGGCCTTGGCCGACAAAAAGTCGTCCATGAGTTGTTTGTAGTGCCTCCCAACAAAATCGCACGCGGCTTGGATGTCCATATGTTGCGTCCTCATCAGGACGGTGATAAAGTTGTTGCCTTCCAAACCACTGTTTAGTTCCATGTTATACGAGTATAGGTCCTGGTGATAAAAAGACAAAATCATCAGCTCAGCGATTGGTGAGTACGCAAACATTTTTTTTTACTGACATTTGCCCAACAAACCATGTCCACGGCGCAATAATAGATTTTTTGAAACGTCGGGTCTTCAAAAACATCGTCGGGAAGGTCTATGCCCAAGATATATGAAATCATGCCGAAGCAAACGCGAACGGCACTATTCTCGCGGCGGAGTCGAATGTATTCCTCGAGTTCAAGGACGTCCCCATGGTCTCGTAATCCAGCCTCCTGAACAACAGACTCGATGTACGCGTCACAATGTTCAAGAAAACGACGAAACGTTTTTGGCTTTACTGTCGTAATCATGCGCGCTCGGAAACTTTCAAGGATACAATTAGATGTGATATTTGGATAATAATCTGATGAACTCACTCAGCAGTCATTTGAGCAAGCTTGGATCCATCGGACCAGGTGGGATCTCGCATGGCTTGTAAAAAGATGTCACCCGTGAGACGAGCATCGCCATAGCACTGCTCGTCGCTGAGTTCGTCGATGACGAATAATAGGTTTATGAGATCGCAGCAGGTACGAAATTCTTCATAGCCTGCATATGGGTAGCAGTGTGAACTCAAGAGTTCGCTCTGGCCTTGGAAGAAAAATGCGCGGCGGCGGTCCGTGAATACGGCATAGCTATTGACCCAACGCCTGGACTCTGCAGAAGCACGCTTCCAGAAAGGGTTTGTGGCATCGTGAAATGCAGCCGAGAGGGAGAAAAGGTCAGGAAGAATAAAGTATGATGGCGATGAGGGCATGGGAACGGGCATGGCAATGAGCACGTCCAGCAGAAATGACGAGGTGGTTGACAAAAGTGTTGAAGGAAGCGAGCGATGCTCAAGGGCCCTTGGGGTTGTGGATAAAAGTGAGAGATCGACCCGCTATTTATGCTCGTGTGGTGTGAGGATTTCAAACCGATCTTGGAAGTACATCCCCATAAGACGTGTAAAAAATAGACAAGAATAAAGTAGAGACCAGAAATAATATTGCAAAACAGGAGTTTCAGCCATGAGCCCATACCCTTATTGTTGCTGCCGCGGCCTCGTGTGGGTAGCAGCAGTGCTTTCAATTTACCGCTAGAGACACCGAGATGCGATGAACTGAGACGCCGTACAGTACTATACAGCAACGATGGCAAGGCCGAGGCGCTCGGCGTGCGGCCTGTCATGGAGCTGCTCTCCGTTTTGTGACTGACAGTAACAGCTAAGATGACGTTGTACGATTCGCAGCGGAGGTGGTACAAGTGGAGGTGTCCGTTTTTAGACCACGCCAAAGGTAGTTAAATTCTGTCCGTTGGATGGATTCTTTTGCTTGCTTTGCTTTGCGTGGTTGTGCCTGAGTTGACAAGGGATGATGAACGACAAGGATGACGATCTACAGACGTTGTCACAAATCGGTAATTGAAGAGGAGATTGAGTTCCCGGAAACATGATTGGACGATCTGCGAATAAAAATCTTGAGCACCATGCGGGCCGGAAATGCACGGCAACCAAAGGCCTAAATGCAAACTCCGTCCAATGCGGTGAGTAAAGAAAAATAGGTTTGATTATGTAATCAATCTTACATCGCTTTCTCTTCCATGGTACGGACCTGCCTTTCCACTGAGCCCTTTTCTCACTTTTAAAAAATACTCACAGGCTACTCAAATAACCACCACAACTTCAGAGTTACGTGATACCACAAAAGTAGAGCGCATAGGTAACTTTTTAAATTGTCGATCGTTATACAAAACACACACCGACGCGTTGTAGGCGCACATTCGCATATACGCGGTCTTGGGCTAGATGATCGGTTAGAACCTCGCGCAAACTCCCAGGGAATGGTCGGTCAAGCTAAAGCCAGGAAGGCCGCAGGCATGATCCTCAAGATGGTACAAGAGGGGAGAATTGCTGGGCGTGCCATGTTGTTTGCTGGTCCTCCATCTACCGGCAAAACTGCATTGCCCTCGGTATTATTACCACTCCCATTTATTCCTACTCAGGCTAAGTCTACTTCCTGAGGAATGGCTCAAACGCTTGGCCCCGACGTGCCATTTACGATGATAGCCGCTTCTGAAGTTTTCTCGCTTTCCATGTCAAAGACGGAAGCCTTAACACAATCTCTTCGGCGTAGTATTGGGGTGCGCATCAAAGAAGAAACAGAGATCATCGAAGGCGAGGTCGTTGAGATTCAGATCGATCGAAGCCTCACCGGAGTCTGTACACTCTTTCGTTTTGGCACAGGATGTCTGCCACATGCTGATCTTGAATCGTTCCCAAGGCTACGAAGACAGGAAAGCTTACAATCAAAACGACAGATATGGAAACTATCTACGACCTTGGCATGAAAATGATAGACTCTCTTTCGAAGGAAAAGGTCTCGCGGGCGATGTCGTTTCGATCGACAAAGCTTCTGGAAAAGTTCAAAATTGGGCCGATCCTTTGCACGCTCGCGGATTATGATGCTATGGGTGCGGATGTACGTTCCTCTATCGTCACTCGTGAGCTCTTGGGTTAACGAAACTAGACAAAATTCGTCCGGTGCCCCGAAGGCGAGATACAGAAACGAAAGAAGTTGTTCACACTGTATCTTTGCATGAAATCGACGTGATCAACAGCCGGACGCAAGGTTTTCTTGCTCTTTTTGCAGGAGATACAGGGGAAATAAAACCAGAGTTGCGCAATCAGATAACACGAAAGTCACCGAATGGCGCGAAGAAGGCAAGGCCGAGATTGTTCCTGGAGTGCGTGTGCTTCTGCCTCTTCCTTTCTCTGAGTAGTCATCGTTATCCAGGTTCTTTTTATTGACGAAGTGCATATGCTCGATATCGAGTGTTTTTCATTCCTCAATCGTGCTCTTGAGAATGATCTCGCGCCGTTGGTAATCATGGCTTCAAATCGGGGGATGGCACGTATACGCGGAACAAAAATTCAGAGTCCTCACGGCTTGCCCGTTGACCTCCTCGATCGTGTCCTGATTGTCAGCACTAAACCATACGAAGAACAAGATATTCAACAGATCATTCAAATACGGTGTGTCAAAATACAACTCAGTTGTGAGTATATTTTTTTGCTCACGAAGCGCTTTGTTTCCAGATGCGAAGAAGAGGAGTAACACTCAGCTCAGAGGCACTGGGTGTATTGACTACAATGGCTGTACAAACGACCCTGCGCTACGCGCTGAACCTAATATCGTGCGCCCAGGTCCTGGCGCGCAAACGGAAGGCCGAGAAGGTTGATGTCGAAGATCTTCGCCGTGCCTATACATACTTCATGGACGAAAAACGTAGCGTGCAGTGGCTAAGGAGCAACAGGGGTCGCTTATGTTTGAGGTTGTTGGAGATGAGCGAGATGCGATGGATCTGAGTAGTGAAACTTGGCTACTTGATTACATGAAATCTTCCGTGGTCATCGTGGTGGCGGTACCGAGTGCCACAATGTTTGAACTATTTTGCGGCCTGATTGTCGATACCCTCCCAAACCCAGGGGTTTGACAGTTCATACCAAGATGTCAAAGTGAAAGCCGAGACGTGTATCAGATATCCAAACCGGCGAGCAACCGATGAGTGTTTCTAAGCACTCATCAAAAACGGTCCGGAAGTAGTAAATGAAAGATTGCCGGTGCACGGAAGCGGAGGACCATCGGAGGTACTGTAAAAAGCCCGTGATTATAATCACATGAAATTGCAACGCAAAACGCCTAGTTTTCGCGCCATTGGTGCGTACATGTTGTGCAGCTGTCAAGGTTAAGATCCGTGAGACTCCTAATAGCAATGTCCGACGTTATCCCCACTGACCGATAGACTGCAACCGGGATTGAAATTAAGAAAAAAAAATTGAAACAAAAAGAAAAGAAATAGTCAGGGCGATGCTGTCTGCTTGGGGAAAACAAAAGAGTGACTCACATGTTGTCATGGGTTCATCAGCGGATCTAATCTGCAACTGGTAGAAGTATGCACGGTCATTATCACATTTGGGGCATGTTGCTTTCACGGGGGTCAGCTGGGAATTCGAAAATTGAGAGTCGAGCATATACCTGCTGTGGAGTCAGCGTGCTTCCAAGCGTCGTCGCCGCCTAAAACATCGTCCACTTGTTTGCGTGTCAATCTCGTCCGCGATGTCATCTGTGAAGGGATCATCAAGGATGACCTTGGTCAACGAAGAGATTTGTGGTAGAGAGAAACATCAACGACCTGTTTTGCTATCGGAAACTCGTACGCACAAGTGTTACATGCCCATTTATTGTGTCCAGTGTCGGCGGAAATGATAAGTAGGTTCGCGCAAGTCGGACAAAACAGCATGGCTTGAACGCAGAAGCAGGTAACCGGGCCGGGCCGGAGCCTGCCTACAAAGTTAACTACGGTGACCAGCTACCACCGTGATGGACTCGGCAACAGATATAGATGCTACCTCGGGAGATGCTTTGAGACTGGAGACATTCCAGGTGCGCAAAAAAGGTATATTCTATGCTCTTTGAAAAGGCTAACGTTAGTCCAGGGCAAGTTCGATGTCAAAGACTTTGTGGGCACATTCTCTGAGAAACTCATCGCACAATCCAAAAAGGATTCTGGACGTGCGTTCAACTATTTTCTAATACCTACAGTATGCATATTAACATAACGTGTATCAGCTTTCGATCCGAAACCATTTGTTCGCACATTCGAGACTGCAGTTGATCGTCTCATTGCGCTGAGGAAAGATGTCCAGGCAAAGACCGAGCAAATGGAGAAAGTTGTCAGAACCGCTGAGAGGGAGTACTCCAAGAAAATGTCTGACCTTGATCGTGGCTTCGAAGTGCGCTTGACTCATCACACGGCTCGTTTGTGAGTATCAACCAACGGTGACCAGGCAGTAGGGGCATCATTCTCGTCTATGGAAACAAGGATGAATGAAGTGGGCCGAACAGCTGGTCGCATAGGTAAGTCTCTGAAACCCTACTCTCGTGATGACTTGTATTCAGGTCATTTCAGGCGAACAGCTCGAATCTGTTCATCTTCAACGGCAGAGAGCGCAAGCTGCTTACGATTTAATCGACTATTATATGCAGTTCTCCCGGGATGACACATCACGAATAGATAGCCTCAAGAAAGAAGGAAAAGAAGGTCGTCGTCAAGTCGCAGTACTACTCCGACGGTTAGCCACCCTTGCAAAAGAAATAGACCTGCCAACTGCGGAGAAGGTGGGCCATGCCTCTACAGAGTACGGTCCGCTGATAAGTATCTCGATAGACAAGAGAAAGTATCGACAGGTATTGTGAGAAGTTTGAGAAGGATATGCTCTATCTCTTCGACAAATGCTATCGAAAGGGCGATCCAAAAATGATGCATGTAAGTCCCATTGTCGTCTCGGCGAACTGTTCCTGATTGCCTTCCTGCAGCACTGCGCACAGACAGTACTTGACTTCAATGGTGGTGCCTCCTGTGTGCAAGTCTACGTGAATCAACATGACTTTTTCATCAATCGTGTTCGTAAAAACATGGAAAGCGATGACACCACATTGTCTGTCCTTCTCGACGACGTCTACTGGCAGGTTACTCACACGCGACTAGATGGCGCGCTTTGGCTGATCCGGACACAATTCCTCCAAAAAACGAGTCAGGTCTCACAGAGTTACTTGAAGAGATTCGAGTAACAGTCGACCAAGAGGCACAGATTGTGCAGGCCGTGTTTCCCAATCCTCCCCTTGTGATGCAAGTCTTCTTACAGCGAGTGTTTGCCCAGTCGGTAATTACTTGCAAGTTTTCCAAAGTTGCTATGTTAAAATTGTTATAGATTCAACAACACATGGAGCAGCTCCTTGCTCGAGCTGGGAACATGTCGGATCTAGCGTTCTTGCGTGTGCTACAGTTGATTCACGCACAGACATCCTTGCTGGTCGAGGACCTTAAAGGTTATGATATCCCCACCACAACACCAAGATCTCCTGTCCAGACTATAGGGTTGTCGCGCTCGTTGACGGGAACATCGTTGGCAGCTGCAAGCGGTGCTGGTTCCACTGCTATCAGCTCCATACTCGAGACTGCCATGGAGGAGCTCTTCGTTCCGTACACTGAAGGTCAGCGTTACCTGGAGCGTGAGACCAAAACCCTCGCGGAGCTCTATTCAGGGCATTTGTCCGTCTTTACACGATATCATGTAAGTTTCGGCCTCTTCCCTCCAAATCTGTTGACTTATTCGGCCCAGGAACGGGAGGAGAGATTGAGTAAGACGAAGGGATCAATGCTAGATCGCATGATGAACGCCACTGCCACGTCGGGGGCCTCAACCTCTAAAGCGGCTGCCGCGATCATGCGCTTTGGAGGGATCACCCCTTCCGATCGGTTTCAAGACAAGTCACTTGACGAGCAAGTCAGCGAGGAAGATGGGCTACTCAGTGTTGATGTCGCCGTAACAATGCTAAAGTGGCACGCGGAGGCCATCGGTAGATGCGTAGAGTTGAGCCCACCTAATGACGTGTAAGTGTGCCTGCCAGCCACCGTGCTAGATCAGGCAACCTCACACTCACAACTTACAAGACCTAAGAACACGTTTGCGCTCTTTCGCACTTTGACAGAAGTGATAGCTTGTGGATATATAGAAACAGCCATCAACACGTGAGAATTTTGTACTTTATGTTAAACCGTTTCATATGGATTCCCCTACAGAGCAACTGCGCGTCTGGAAACTACAGACCACACGAAAACGGAACCCAGCTTACAGGCGCTTTCATTGCTCCGCTCGGTCGATCTCATCAGCCACCTCTGGCAGCGGTATGTCAACATTGCGCTACTTCCCCTCGCTGCTGGCTCCGTTGTGGTTCGCCGCGAGATGGTCGTGTTTAACAATCAGACCGTCAGCAAGGTCGAGGGCGCTACGAATGGGCTCATGCAGAGTCTGATAGACGGTAAGTATCCTATGACTGCGTGCTTTGTATGCATGGCTTATTTTTGATCTAGCGATTGTTTCTTGGATGGCCACGCAGCTTGCCAAGCAGAAGAAAACCGACTTCAAGCCTCGCAATGACGATGACTCATTTGCGCGCGTCAACACAGACCCCTGCATCGGGTGCTGTGAGATTCTCGAAAAAGTGGGGACCGTTGCTAAGAAGAACTTGAGTGGCAAGAACCTGGAGATATTCTTGACCGAAGTCGGCGTAGCCTTCCACAGGTATGGGTTCTGTTGTGCTTGCTTTGGTTCCATCTCATCTCATTTTGGGCACATAGTCAATTGCTTGAACATCTTCGCAAATTCCCCGTAAGTGCAACCGGAGGTCTGATGCTCGCAAAGTGCGTTCGAACACTGGCGCCCGCCATGAGCAAAGACAGTTCTGACCGATCTTCTCAGAGATCTCAAGTCCTACCAAGATACCATCGGCACCTTTTCCATCCCTGCGCTTCATGAGCGTTTCGAGTTTATTCGACAGTTGGGGAACGTATTCCTCGTCCAGCCAGAAATCTTGAAGTCCTACATTACCGAAAACTACCTTGGCCGGATTGAGCCCGCTCTGTTGCGACCGTATTTAGCCCAGCGCAGCGACTGGGGCCAAGTGGAGAAAGGTTTCTCAGATGAGACTGAGGATGTCCCTGATGGACGGACTGCCGCAAAAGGACTGCGTGACCGCTTTGGTATGGGCCGCCTCAGCGTGATGATGAAGGATCTCGAAGGATTACGCCTCTGAAAAAACGACAGTGCATACATGGACACAGCACTGCCATCAGGGTTTGCCTACGGCATTTCAATCTCATCGCAGGCTCTTTTGCGTGGGTACAGTTTGGCACCATGACGCAGAGATTTGAGGGATTCCCATTAATCTGCATTAGATGATACTGTAACTGGCACGGAACAGCAGAACATTAATGTAAACTATTATTCACCCTTAAAAACGGGTTTCCTTTTCTCTTTGAATGCCCGCAATGCTTCTTCGCGGTCTTTGGTCTCTAACAAAGGTTCGTACGCCGCCCTCTCAAAATCGAGCCCTAGAGAAGGCTCTCGTGACAGGTATTGGGTAAGTGAACAGGACGACTCACCCGATTCTAGAGACAACTCCAGAGCTTGTGAAATAGCTAACTTTGCTGAACGCAAGGCGAGTGGGGCTTTGGAGCTAGAATAAGGCCATGGTAGTTGGTACACATGGTACGGCACACGTACCGTTCTCTGAAATTTCGGTGGCAAGGGACAGTGCACGATTGATAGCCGGTGTGCCATCCTCTGACACGTAGTCTACTAGACCTGAGAGAATCCCTTGAGATGTCAGCTTTCGAACGTTTGGCGCTGACACGTACCTAATTCCTCTGCTTGGACTGCCGTCAACGAGCGACCGGTGTATATGAGATCTTTTGCTTTGGAAAGCCCCAGGAGGCGCGTGACGCGTTGGGTGCCACCGGCACCAGGGATTATACCAAGCTTGGCTTCAGGGAGACCAATCTTCGTGACGGAGTGGCCTTGCCAAGGCAACATAAGGAGATTTCGTTTGACTCAAGCCGAGCCACTTCATACCTGCAACACGCAAGTCGCACGCAAGAGCAAGTTCCAGCCCTCCGCCTAGTGCGGGCCCGTCGATGCCGCAATGGTGGGCATGGGTAAACTCTCTAGTTTGCTGAGCGCGGTGCGCAAGTCGGCCAGGAACTTGGAGACCTGGCCTTTGGTCATCGTGCGTCGCTCTGCGAGATCGGCGCCGGAACAAAACGAGCCCGGAGTGGAAGAGTTTAGGATGAGGACGCGGATGGAGCTGTCGAGGCGCACGATGTCCAGGCAGTTGGTGAGTTGCTATATTGTTGCTGTCGTATGTGGAAACGATCTCGGGTAACAAAGTAAAGGGTGGGCACGGCACCTTGAGAAGTTGAAGGGATATCGCATTCTTGGCCTGTGGACGGTTCAGAGAGAGGGTGGTGACGCCTGGATGGGAGGGTAGAGGCCGAAGAAAAGCTTCATGAGTGTTGACGGTAGAGATGAACCTGCGTGCAGTGGCTGCGTGCTGCCTGGCAGTTTTGAGGAGTGTCATACAACGCAGGGTAGAGCTACCCATACGCCCACTGAAAATGCCCATAAACCTCAATCGTTTTTGCGGAAGAATGTGTAATGTCAATCTTACACTGCATTTACGCCACTTAAGTCACCGCTACTTGCGACAACTTTTTGTCACATTCTTCAACAGCAGACTGAGACCTGATGCTCTGACCAAACTCACACCCTCGAAACTTTATAATGGCTGATGATTCTCTGACTTCTAAGGGTTTACAACCGTATGCGTTTCAGGTGGGCGGACACAAGGGAATGCAGTCGACGGAGGACGGCACGCTTCTCATCAAACCCGCAAAGCATCTTGAACACCAGTTCTATCAAAGCGCCCTAGCAGACCCTGCGCTAGCCCCGCTACGTCCATGGGTTCCTACGTACCTCGGTACGCTACGCTTGGAGGGCCAACATACCGCTGAAGGCTTCAGGGTTATCGATGGGATTCCAGAAAGCGAGAAAGATGAGTGCATTTTCATTAGTCCACACTGGAACACGAAGGCCAACAAGCGTCCCTTAAAATACAATTTTTAGTTATCGAGAACGTGGGTCAGGGATTCCGAAAGCCAAATATCCTCGACATAAGCTAGGCACAGTACTTTATGACGAGGATGCGCCCCCAGACAAAAAGGAACGAATGCGGAATTCCGCAAGGCGCACCACTTCTGGGGAGACAGGGATTCGTCTAACTGGCTTCCAGGTACGTATCAGGCTGTCGATCAACTTGAAGAGATAAATACGCAGCAATATTATCATAGGTCTTTGGGAATAAAATGTCACAACCTATTGTCGTACCAAAAGCCTATGGAAAATCTATCAGCAGTTCAGAGCTTCCGACAGGCATTGCACGGTTCTTCCCCGTCGGCGATTCGATGACGTTAGGGGCACAGTCTTGTTTATGCACTCGGGACCTTGTCTTACCCTTCTCATTTTCGCAGGAGTTTGCAGCAGACACAGGGCGAGCAAATAGATGTCGGGCTCCCTAGTACGCTGCTTCTCCCCATACTCAGGTCCATTCGGAAGAGTGTGCAAGAACTCCGGGATATACTGAGCACGATTGAGCTCCGTCTGGTTGGAAGCAGTCTCTTGTTATTTACGAAGGGGACTGGGACCGCGCGGAGATGGGAGTGCAATTACTCGCTTGGCAACCAACCAGTACGAGTGATGACAGGGACCAGCGGATAGAAGAAGAGAAGCACGAATACGCGGATATAGAAGTGGATGGTGTACAGGACGAGGAAGGAGTGGAAGAAGAGGAAGAAGAGGAAGTCAGTGAAGATGACAGCGAGGATGATGGAAATAATTTACCCTGCGTGGTGAGACTGATTGATTTTGCACACACGCGACTTAAACGAGGGCAAGGGCCTGACTCGGGCGTGTTGAAGGGACTCGATACCGTATTAAACTTGTTGGATGGGAGAATAGAATCTTTGTTATGACGTCATTTCTGTATATAAATCTACTTCAATCCAACTCTTTCTCTCCCTTTCACCATTCCCATCATGTCTAATAATCTCACTCTCACTGACCGAATGCAATCCCTTGTAAGTTCTTTTCGTATTTAACAATCCTTTCATGCCCACCTTTCACCACAAAGGATCCTTTCTCTGCCGCCGAATCCGCAATTGCGATTCAGATGGAAAGAATGCGCGCTGCCGAGGCCGTTGCAGCGAGAGACGTCATTGCCCAACACCTTTCCATGGCTTGCAAATCCATTCGAGAAAAGTCCGCTACTATTGAGTCTCTCCGCCAACAAAACAAATACCTAGAAGATATGCTCAAAGGACAGGCCTCAGCTTATATACCTTCAAATCCCGCCCAAGGAGCCCAGACTGAACAGCCACCTCCTGCAGGCGAGGTGACAACTTGTATGGGAGTGATTGATAAGAACGAAAAGGCAAAGACCAGCGTTCCGAAAGAACAACCTTCCTCAAACACAGTTACAGAAGAAGACCCTCCTCAATATGAGGCAACAGAAGCTCTTTCACAGGTATAACGATCAAGGCTTCCTCCACTGTCAATATACAGTAACTTTCACTAGCTTCCAACTCCGCGCTCTAAGACCCCTGAGAGTGACACCCAATCAACACGTCAAGATGCGTTACGATTCCTCCGCGAGGCCACGTTCAATAATCTTGCTAGGGTTAATTCTCCGCGAGTTGGCACTTCGGATACACCGACCACCCCAAAGATGATTGCCTCTGATTTCAACGACCTAGATATCAAGGTTCACTTCCTTGTGTCTCATCCTTTGATCACGCTCACGGGGCTCACCAGATTATCTCTGAGCCGCTTCGCCAGCACCCCGAGGCGGAGGAATCCATCAGAGCAAGGCATGCGATACTTGGCTCTCTTCCTCTTCCGACGGGAATACCATCAGACGCATTGAGGCCCATACTGATACCTTCTCCGTACACGTTGCAAGAATTTCTCGCAAGTGCTGTCGGGGTAGGTTTATTTTCCCATCACATCTCTCCCATTGTCCATATATTCACTTGGCCACCAGACTCTCAGAGTCGCGTATGGGTGACGACATCTATGACAATTCGTTTATTGACTTACCATCATGTAGACTTGAAAACCACCGCATATTCCAGCAGCTGACGACAAACTGGTGTCCGGAGCGTGAAGAGCATGGTTATTTTCTGACACCGCTTTTCAAATGTAATACAAATCCGCGAGTCGCAACTGCGCATCGCTGGATGATGGTCGATGTTATTTCCAAGCTGGACAAACCCACCGGTTTGCGTCCATTCTTGTTAGTTGGGTATGCATCCGCTTACCTGCCCTGAACAGAGTGTTTCTACAACAAGGATGGCAAGTGGTACTATGCTGGCGTCTACAAGGCAGTCAGGCTCGATGACCTGACTACAAAAGAATTCGAGCAACTCTCGACTGAGGTGAGTCATCGTGATTTCCTCCCTTTCCGTCGCCGCATTTCAATGATGTGCCGTCGATAGACAACGCAGACCCTCATCAAAGAGACCTTAGCCGGACGCAAAAACGTGTCACCTCAGACAATCTACGAAACAACTCAACTGTATACGGCAGGCGCTCTCAAGATTGCATGCGTCGGTTTGCAGTGCATCGGATTCAATGATTTGCTTTATAGGACAATTCTTGAACAAGCAAGAAAATGTGCACAATCTGGCCGCTGGCGTACCCCCTTCAGCTTTGATCTTGGTCTAAACTCGGATGCTAGCCTCACTCCACGATTATTCTCGCTGCCTTGCACGCCTGTGAATCGCTCTATTGACGGCGATGATGCGAACAACCTAGCCGGGGATTTTTGCAAGACTAGGTAGACTGTTTTCTGGACTGGGCCGATGCACGCCACACTTGTGGCGACCACTCAGTTTCTATTCCCAGACCCTGAGCGTATATCCCTGTCAAGTAGCAACCGATTACATGTACTCCTCTTGGATGTGTGACTTTGGGAAGGGCATGCCACTTACTAAGCGTGTCTCTGCAGAAAAGCTTCGAAGTGCTGTGCAAGTTCCGTGTGTGAATATCGCGTCTCACTAAGATAGCATGGGATAACAGCATCTAGCCGAGTAGTCTGAAGGTTAGAGATGATGCCATCGTCATACAGTCCAAGCCTGGACTTTTCCTTGGAGTCATCCATGTCAGCCTCACAGCATGACAAACATCTATATATTTCTTGCAGTGGCCTTTGCATTTCTTCGACGATTGTGCACCTCTCTTTCGCTCTCCTTGCATTATATAGCAACAAGTATTATGACGCAAAATTTATCATTGTCCACCTCAGGACTTCATACAGACCGATTCGAGCAGCGCTGTTATACCCCTCTGACTTCCCATATCATGTGTGTCAGGATTTCTGGTTCTCCGATGGAAATGTTGTCCTTTCTGCTGGGTCATTCGCGTTCAAAGTCCATCGTGGCCAACTAGAACGTCATGCAGACATTTTTCGGACGATGTTGTCAATACCTCAGCCTGAGAACACCGACTGCACCATCAGACTCTGCGACTCGCCGACAGACGTATATCATCTTCTGAGGGCTTTATACGACGGGCTGTGCGATAAACTGTTCCACTTCCTTCCAAGGTTTTTCCGACTAATGATTGTACCCGCGTCCACGTATGCACAGATACTTCCGCGAGCCATTCGTCCGGGACTTTCCATATCTTGCTTCGGTGCTCCGTCTTTCCTGCAAGTACTTCATCTGTATTCCGCGGAAACAATGTCTGGAGCGCCTCCAAACCTACTTCCCCACGACCCTCTCAGAGTGGGATCGGCGGGAACAGATGGTACTTGACCCGGGTGGTCACTACGACCCGCGCCAGACTATCCCCTCGCCGATTCATGTCATCAACCTTGCTCGCGAACTTAACATTGGCTCCATTCTCCCCGCCGCGTTTTATGACCTCGCCCGTTACGCGACCTCCAAGACCGCAGCTGGAACCGAGCCCCTTCCGCACCTCGTCCTCAAGGTCCCGGGCGAATACGATAGCCCCACGTCCGCGACCACGGCCACGACCACATTTACCTTCTCTTCCTCTTTCTCCCCCTCCCAATCGTCCGCCACCACCCAGATCGCTCCCGCAAACTACTTGCCGTCCGGTCCTTACCCGCGTCCCTTGTCGCGTTTCACGTCGCCGATGGCAGTGCAGGATTCGACGCCCGTCATGCTTTCGCACGACGATCTGGTGCTTACATTCCGCGGACGGGAGACGCTACAGCTCTCCGTTGCCCACTTTCTCGATTTACACGTGAAGGACCGTCCGCCGGCGGAGGGCTGCACGGGCGGGCAAGCATGCCGCGACGCGTTTTACTTTCTCACGCTGAACGTGCTGCGTGCCGTCGGGGGCGTCACCGCGGGACGCGATGGGGATCCGCTGTTCACGTTCAGACAGATGTTGGATATGTTGCATCACGTCGAGTGGGTCGACGGGCGATACCTGTGCGGGTTTCGCATGTGCGGTAAATGTCGCGAGGAGATCATCCTTGCCGTTTCCGCCGGACGCCAGGCGATCTGGGACCAGATCCCAGCCTGCTTCGGGTTCGAGACTTATGACACGTTGAAGGCGCGAGACGAGGAACTCAATGAACGCGACATGTATCCCTGATAATGCGCATCTGTAGCCGAATTTGATATTACACAAATACGAGAATTTTTTTTTTTTCATTGGCACATAATTAAGGCACGAATTATCTTATCCGAGGGATTCCGAGGTCCAGGTCGTTAGACAAAAGAAGCTCAAGGCGCAGCACGTTTATGGGAAAGACGAAAGAAAAAAAAGAAAGATAAGGAGCTATCACTAAGATGGCATGCTTTGTCACTGGCAGGAGGATGTACAATCCAGGAAATCATTCTATATAAAATTTATCCAGATGCAATAAGTAGATATAGGTATATAAGTAAGTAAATGAACCGCTCCGAGGCTGTTTTTTCCAACTTGACAAAATCACTACAACATCAGGGGTAGCATCAATCGGGGAACGCTTAGAAAATAAAAGAAAAGAAAAGAAAAGAAGAAAAAAGGAAAGTATGTGGCGTAAATTATGTAAGGAAATAAATCACGAGACGACCGCTACTGCGGTGTTGACGTGGTGCGTGTGCACGGCATTCGCGGAATCCATGGGTGCAACCGTAATCTGCTGCAGATCTTTGCTCTCCTGAGGGTATTCATGGGTAGTCTGCAGAGAAGGTTGCACTGGCACAGGGCTGGTAGGCCGTAACTGCGGTTCATCTGGGTCCACGCCCAAAAAGTGGTGGACAAGACTCTGTTCGAGGGGCTCCACATCTGACGGCGTAGGTTCAAGCACGGGGACGGCGAAAGGTAGTGTGATGCCGGCACGAGTAAGGAATGTGTCCACAAGGAGACGGCATTCATCAGCGGTCGAAGCATGCACCATCAGGCTTCGCATATCTAGCGCGAGGACCTCTGATAATGATGGTGTTACGGTGATAGCCTGAGCGCGATCGACGGTCCCATTAGATAGCTGTGTTCGACGTCCTGAGGATCGCCGAACTGAATTGAGTTGTTCGTCGTTCACAGACGAACGACGGCTCGGCCGGGATGACCGAGGGCGGGATAGACCCGGCTGGTCGGCTCTCCCGTCTGTCGGTGAACGTGAACGTGCTTCGATCGGGGTAGAGTCAGCGGGCATTGCGGCTGGGGAGTCACTCTGGGTCGGTTTGGGGTTGTCATGTGTCTGTCCGTTTGTATCCTTCGCTTCGGTCGGGCGGGTAAAGGTTGAAGCTGGAGCGGGTGCAGGGTGTGTATCTTTGATGTGTGGCGCAGAAACGCCCTGATTCCCTGATTCCTCCCAAGCTGGTACAGCCTTACGGACTGACATTTTCCTAGGACGGTCACCACGCGTCATGTGAGGTCGTATATCATCATCGGGTGATGTCTGGCTTGACGGAGGCTGCGATATTAGCACAGGAGGGGGGATTGAGAGGACGGGGGGCGGTTTAGGCTTCACGGCAAGGGGGAGAGGTAATGGCCTGTTTGATCCTAGAGTCGAGGGAGCGCTCATAACACCGACACCTCGGACACGCTGCGAGTCTTGAAGCATTCGGTCCTCCCTCGAAAGGCTTAGCTTCGACATCATGCGTTGCAGCCGACTGCCGCTCTTGGCAGACTTGGTCGTCGGAGTAAGAGAGACGGTGCTCACACTGGCAGGACGTACAGGCTGAACCTGTGGAGGGGGACCCTCTTCAAGGAAGGAAATGAGATCCTTCGTGACTTTGGAGACGGGATACAATCGAGGGCGGCCTTTCGTTGGCTGATCCCCGACGTCAGGACTCGATTCACTCCCCTCTTCTGAACCATTCATGACATCGTCAATGTCCATTGATTCAAGATTTCGTTGTATCTTGCGCACCCGCTGGGGTGTTGCTGGCAAACTCTTCAGCCTATTATACGTGGGGGACCCAGCGGAAGGTGGAGGGCTTCTCGGGTGATGCGATTTTCCTGTGACCCGTGGATTGATGCCTTGGGATATTCCTGAGGTGGACACCGATCGTCGGCGAACATCCGGCGACTGAGCTGCTGCCTGGGGCGATACCACAGTTTCCTTGGGTTCTTCATCTTCGGTGATGGAATCAACATGAGGCTTCCTGGTACCATGGAACTTCAGTTCTGATGTCACAGAAGGACGGCCGTTGACGTCGGCAGCCGAAGGCGTCCGGGCATGGGCACTGGTTGCGGTGGACCGTTGCTGTTCTTTCGCGGTCTAAGGAAAGGGTTGTAAACGCCGAGAGAGTAATAGTAACTCTTCAAACATACCTCCATTGTTCGCAACCTGTCTGGAGTTAACGATACCTTCATTGTGTCTCCAGAGCGCATAAGATTATCGAATTCCTGCGTCAGGCTGCCCTCCTGTTAAAGGAAATGAAGTTTAATGGGACTCATGGAAGTAGCTAAAGAAGGGACGCCAACCTCTGCAACCACGGTGGCGCTGTCGTTAGCGCTGTCACTCTGGGCGCCTAAACCTTTACGGCTCGTAGTCATTCGAGATACGGCATCGGACGGGAGGGGAGCATCGCGATCACCCGAATAGCGAAACGATTTGTTAGCTTTCCCTTTGTCCAGTGAAGTTCTTGGATCAGAGCCAACCGATCCAGAGACCGCTGCGGAGGTGCCCGACTCAGTCGATGGGGGACGCCGGGGAGGGGATAGTGAATCCGATAATGAGACATCACGTTCGTGCCGTTCAGATCTTGAGAGAGATTTGCTGCGCCGCGGCCTGGAAGACTGTTTTGAGGCGTTTTCTATATGCCCATAGACTAGCCAACTTTAAACAAGTGCGGGGACATGTCGAAGGAGAAGGAGCCTACCTTTGGAAGCCCTGAATACCGGGTAGATAGCGTCATCTTCGCAAAGGGCAACGAATAGATCATGTGTTCCGGCCACTTCCTTACTACTATCTCGGGTAGCTACCCGGCCAACGCTGGATAATATATGCCTAAGTGTGGGTTGGTAAGGTGGGATTTATCAGAAAGGGAGCATGTCTTTCTTACTCGCAAATACATCTGGGGGGTATGATGAGTAATGAGAGTACGATGAGGTGTTTACTCACTCGAGAATCGCCGTAAGATACAACGCGGCGGGCGCGACGATAACAGACTTGGGGGGTTCCATGCCTTGTGTCCGTAACCGTTCTTGGATTCTGTTTTCTGCCTGAGCGTCTTCGTCAGAGTCGTTTAGCGTTGAATATGCTTCACACTTGAGACGCATCAGCTAGATGGAGGCACACGTAAGATGGATTGGGAACCTGGTAGAACAAAACGGTACCTCTATCATTAAGGGAGGGAGAAATTGTATTCCGAGGCAGAAACTTGAGCAGGAGACGGCTTGATAGCATTCGGGCGTTGCCAGTACGCGCGCAGCTCCATTTCAGCTTCGAGCAGGGCATCTTTTCCTATCGTTGTGGAAATAGCCTTCAAAAGGCCCGTCTTGAGGCGATCTGTGAGGATTGAGCGAGAGCAACTGATGACATTTGCCAGAATATCGTCGAGAAAGAGATTTAGAAAGATAAGAGCATCTGTCTGGAGCTTGAGTGGGCGAAAATCTGAGAGGATGGTCTCTGCGGAACGAGCAGAGATGTAAAAAGGATCTACAAAAGGAGTGAGGTCAAGAAGAGTGTGTCTAAGAAGGAAATTGAAGAAACTGACTCGATTTTGAACTCGTTGTCGCCATTGAACAAAAAATTGGTTGGCTGATCGTGAAGCGTGAGCCTTGAGCTCAAGGCTCGAGACGAGATCAAATAATAATAATGATGATATTAATTTAAATTTTAAATTTTTTTAATCTATATATGGGCAACCTTCATACAAGCGCTTCCACATCCTTCTCCGAACTTTCCGAACACACAGAACGTATCCTTTTCCCACCATCTCCGCCCTCAAAAAAATACCGTGTCACATCGACCGTGTCCATATCGCCAAAAATTCGTGTCGACACAGCTGACGGCTCTTCCAACAGGTCGTATTCCGCTGGTGGTCCGAAGAACTCGCAACTCGGAGCACTCTCGCCAACCCCGGTGAACCGTGGGATGGACGCATCACTGGCTTTGTCTGCAAGTCGAGTAGTACGCCGAACGTGATGTATAGAGTTGAGCCCTTCCCCCTCGGGCCCAGAGATTGGGTGGCCAATCGTCATACCCAGGACCTTGTGAGAGTGCATCAGCTTGATGGAAACTGTAGAACATCGATAGGATATTTACCCAAGGGCCAAGGCGGGCATGACGCTCCTCCGTAATGGATGGCTTGGACGCAAGTCGTGTTGTCGCTGTATACGACGGGAGACTTCGAGATAGACCTGGAAGAGACATGAGCTCGGGACGTCGAGGTATGGCACACGGTGGCGGTTCGTCATTAGCATGTTCAGTCTTCTCGTGCGCTTCGAGGTCTTTGATACGAGAAAAGCGCTCGTCACAATCTGTTGAAATCTTTTTAGCGTTGAATCGCCGATGAAGGTCTCTCGCTGCAAGTACCGTCATATACACAAATAATGTCTCTTTCAATGTGACGGTCAAGGTGTCGAAGTAGACTGAACTGTTCGCACACCATACGACATTGTTTCCATTGGCATGATACCGTCTAGGAAATGCATGTTAGCTGCGAGTTCTTCGGGGCTCATTCCACACAGAGTCGATACCATGGCAGGTCCTATGGGTTCTACCTCTGACTGATGTTGTCTCACGTGTTGCTTCAATGCATAAATCGAATTAAGAATAGCTTGACATCCATTCCAATGACAACGCCGAGGGCATAGACGGTCCTCAATCTCACAATTCGCGTATTCTAACTGAATATGCTGAGCTGGGTTTTTAACATGGAGACATGTACGAACCTCTCGTACTGTGCTGTCCTGGGATGTATGAGGAGCAGTGTGGAGGAATAGTTGAGCATCACGACTCACCAGCTGTATCATTTATTAGCGCTCTCTTTTTCGCTTCTCGACGCTTGGATCTGAGAACCCATTCCGATGGTGGAGGAACTTCGATATAAAATGCCTGTTTTCTGCGGGGTTTGATGATAGCTTTTAATAATGGTCCAGAGCCAGTATTTTCCGGCAACTGTTTAGGACTTCTCATCTCACCCGCCGGAACTCCTCAGCTTGCAAGATTTCTATCGTCTTGCTAGAAATCTCCCTGACTGGTGAATCCAACAAGCCTGTACGACGAACGAAAATATCCGCCTCTTGCCCTGACACGTTTTCGTCCAAGGCGTCGAGAGCAGTGTCGTATGCCATCGATGATGCAATGTTTGGGGAGGCTCGGAGCTGATCTTCACCGGAAGCGACACCCATTTCGGGATCCTCTCCATGTGCAGATGAGATTGAATGCACTTGTATAATCGTCCCTTCCATACTGGGAGGGGAGGCGGGACGGGACGGATGAGATTCCTCCGCATTCTCGTCAACCTCGTCGTCATCATGAAGAGATGTAATCGTGGCGGCGAGCGGAGGTGTAGGAGTACGGCATGGAAAAGAAAAGGGGTCTAAGGAAGATTGGGAGATGGGTGCTAATGGATATCCATGGGATCATGGAGTAAGATGTCTGGGGTCTGCTGGGAAGTTGCCAAGTCCTCTGAAGGACCTGTGGGTTCGAGAGAATGCACGTTGTGGCTAGCAGGAGCAGACTCAGCAATATTGTCGAACGAGACTGCACCTGCCAGAGTAGAAAATGGCACAAAGTTGGGTGTTGGCTCATGTTGTAAGTTCGCCATTGCGAACCCATCTGAAGGCACCGTTTTCTTGTGGCGGGGAAACCTGAGGGAAAGATGATAACATTGGCGACGGTGAGGCATCCAATTTAACGCCAAGGTTGACAGGTTGGATTTCTGTTGTAACGGGTGTCACCTGGTCATAAGCCTCTGCAGAAGCGGAATCGGACCGTCTGAGAACTTTGTGATCTCGATTATCGATGACTTCGACCGAGGTTGACCTCGTCCGCTTTTGCCCACGAGAATCAGGCATGTTCGATGTTTCTGCAGTTGCTGCTAAACGTTCCGCATTTAGAGCGCGCTTGATGCTAGCCGCAAGACCGCGCATGGTGTACGGAGCCGTTGATTTCTCCTCCGAAGCCAACAATATTGACTGTGCCGAGCCCTGTTGCGAACCTTGCGGAGTGGATGACCCAGGACCTGGCATCGTAGCGGGACCACTGGTTGTAGCCTCGAGATTATATGATTGCAGCCACATCGTTGGGAACGTCCGAGTTCCCGCCTGGGCGACCAGCGGTCTCCCGGGAAGCACCTGTTTCATGAATCAAATGATCGGCGGGGGTGTTCATATGAGTAGTGGGGCTGGGAGCTATTGCTGGGCGGGGTTGAGACGACACTTGTTGTCCATCGCTAGGAATTAAGGGAGCTACAGGAAACCACCGCTGCTGACTTTGGTAGTGCGGCTGAACATGCTGCTTTGGAATATGGAATTGACTTTGAATTTGGACGCGTGATGTTGACACAGAAGAGGCAGAAGGAGTAATTGGAGGCTGCATGGGGGCAGGCACCATTTGGCGTGCTTGGCTTCGCTGCGCTTCTCTTGGCAGTGTCGCTGCATTCTCAGCACCATACACCTGGACAGCCAGATAAGTAGCTTGACGCGAAGCCAAATGGAAACATACCGCCGACCATGAGGGGTGTGGCTTCTTAACTTGCTCATACTTTTGCAACAACTCTCAGGGAGGTGAAGTGAGATTTAAAATTGTTTACGCACTGGATGGCCAATTGTGTGGTCAACAGTTACATTTAATGCACCTCCCGGCCGTGGCACGGCTTGTGAACTTGTTGCAATACTGGGATACTGTGGGTACTGAGGGTTTTGTGACATAAAGGCCTGTGGTGGTTGTGCAGTTTGAGGAGTGGGGGGAGTTGACTGAAAAAAGCTATCGCTAAAGAAGTACAACGTTAAGGTTTGTGGGAACTCACTGTGGACACGGCTCCAGCCCCTCCGACTGAATGCGATAACCGAACCGTCTCGCGCGGATGATAACCATAAGGCTGGTAGTATTGAGCGTTTTGGGCAGGTACATTGCCCGGATAAGCTCTATTGTAAGGCGGTAGATAATTGTGTATCTGCTGTAACATCAGGTTGATTCAATCTCACCCCAGATGGCCAAAAGGAATGGACATACGGTGGGCGGGTTTAGATGGTTCGGAATACGAGACGCAACAGCCCGTTGCGCAGGTAATGATTGACGACCATGCGTTGCTTGGGTTGCGGCTGGTAGAATGTGCTGCTGAATTTGCTGTTGTTGACTGGCATGATTTCTATAAGATGAATACTGAAAGCAAGGTAACACGCACGTTCCAGTGGTGAGCTGCTGGGCTAGTTGTATGACACGCAGTCTAATCATAAATAATAAGAGGAGCCACGTCGATAGAATAGTAACTCACTCATCCTGTCTACGTTGCTCTGCTAGTTGACCTTGTCTCTGCAAATAAACCTGCAAACCCATAGCATTCATGCGACTGTAGGTGTCAAGCCGACGAGCGTTCTCAGCGAATTGTTCAGGAGTCACGCCACTTTGAAGAATCTGATTGAGTTCGGCATTAGCAGGTTGCCTATTTTGCGTATTGTGAGGATTGGTTTGGTTGTTTCTGCCGTCCATACGACGGAAATGAGTTGCAAGGTCAAGATCAAAGTTACAGTAAGAGAGACCGAGACGCGAGTCACTCGGCTATAACCGTGGGTTTGTCGGGATTTGCCGCGGACCCGAGAACGAGGCTCACACTAATGTTTACTTTCACCTCGAGTTCGAGGCTGCCTAGTCATATTTCTCCTCTGCGATTCCGGTTGCTCGCATCTTTATCATCCTTTCAATCTGGCACGGAAGTAAAGAGTCCGTTTCATGTCTTCGACAGACAAGTCAAGCGCTTGCAAAAAGATCGTGCCGTGGCTTGCGATGGGGGAAATCGCAGTAGGACAGTTGATTACGTCCGCGAAGAGGTAGCCAACAGGATGATAGAAAGATTTCTAGTAAGTCCTTTCTCTAAATCACTCACCAAATTTAGCTGAGACACATCTTAGGACATAAAGAGAAATTTCACCTCCATCCTCGATCTTGGATCTGGCCCGGGTCATTTCTCCAAGCTCCTGGACCTGGATCGAACGCAGAAAGTAACGATGCTTGAACTAAGCAGTAAGCAGTTATTTCTAACTTCTTGCCTTCTCATTCAAATTTCTGTCAGAACCGACGGTTGAAAGAGACCCTGACTCCGAGTTTGAAGGTCTCCCATTCTCACCTGCCTCTGCGCCTCGTGGATCTGGCTGATAGTAGACAAACTAGTTCCGGTTGAAAGACTAGTTGTCGACGAAGAAAAATTCCTCGATGTTATCCCACGGAATTCTCAAGAAGCAATAGTATCTTGTCTCAGCCTTCATTGGGTTAATGATCTCCCAGGTGCGTAATTACGCGATGCTGATTGAAGAAACTGACAAGATTATGCACGTAGGCGTGCTTGTACAAATCAAAGAAGCCCTGAAACCAGACGGTGTTTTCATTGGTGCTATCTTTGGCGGAGATACACTTTTCGAACTACGTACCTCTCTTCAGCTTGCAGAAGTTGAGAGAGAAGGTGGAGTTTCTCCTCACGTATCTCCAATGGCAGGCGCGTTAAATCCACTCTCGATTGAGGTTCACCCATGACCTCTGGCTTAGATCCTCGTGACATGTCAAACTTAATGAGCCGTGCTGGCTTCACGCTTCTTACTGTAGATGTCGACGAAGTGAGAGTAGGGTATCCAAGTATGTGGGAGCTTCTCGATGATCTTCGGGATATGGGTGAAAACAATGCCATCATCGGACGGTACGCGTTGCGCATCTGATTACGCGCGTATAGCTCACGGTAGATTCCAAGCCGTCACATATTGCATAGAGACACGCTAGCCGCCGCATCGGCGATATACAAGGGTAAGAAAAGCCATCGTACTGAGGCATGTTAATCATTGGATGCACAGAGCTCCATGGACAAGATGATGGCACCGTGCCGGCTACGTTCCAGGTTATCTATATGGTCAGCTGTTCCATTTATGCAACTTATCGTCTTACTCATCGTGCGGGTACAGATTGGGTGGAAGCCTGCGCCACAGCAGCCGAAGCCATTGGAGAGGGGTTCGGGGAAAACAAATCTCAAAGATGTCCTGTCATGAAATAGACTATGGCGCAGGTCCATCCTCAGCCACATGGACAATACTTCCCCCATCCGTTGGCCCTTCTTGCGCGCCGGCATCTTGAAACTTGCGCTTTGGAATGACCGCATATAACGACAGTTCCCAATCTCTTGTCTCCACCCATTTCACGAGAATTTCGAATACCTGGTTGACTGTGAGGACCTTGCGTGTTGGTAAATGCGATAGATAACGTCCAATGGGAAGTTGCGCCGCACGCACTCCCGACTCCCCGGCCTTATCTAGACAAAGATTCTGCAAAATTGATCATGTCAGGACATGTGTCAGTGGTGTTGGCTTTTACACACCTTATACCGATTATGATCACAAATGCCGCCGATGATGTAAGTTTCCCCTTCTTTCAATTCCTCTAGGACTTCGGTTGAGTCTGCGGTAAGATAAATCACGCGATCTCGTGACGCTGGAGTGGCAAGCAGCTTTTCTGGACTGCTGTCACAGGTGTTATCCTCGGCACGGTGTTCTTCATTTGTGGCGCCTCCAGAACTCTCGCCGTCTTCTGAAGTAAATTCAGCTGAATCCTGCATCCAGAGTCTGTCGTAACATTCGGACCACCATTCTGTTCCGGCCCATCTTTTGTATCCCCCTCGTTCAGTTTCTCAAGTCGAGACAGTGTTCGACCATTTAGTGAAGTGAAGAGGAGCGACCGGAAAGGATTTGATGAGCGTCGATTAGCGCTGTAGACGTAGGCTAGCTGTGAACACAACGAAGTAATTTCCTGAAATGATTCGAGTTGTCGCTTGAGAATGACACGTTATGCTACCTAGTAGCCTCCTACCTTATCGCTCATTTTGTCGTCGAACCCCAGATCCAAGACCACTCTCGCAGCGAATGGTCTTCTTATGCAATTCGTTTTTGCCCGCTTTTGCGACCTTTCATCCTCTGACACCTGCTCTCCGGTAGCAATTCTCTCCGCCTGTTGTCTCTTCTTCTCCTTTTTCGCCGCTTTCTCTCTGACTCGCCGTTCGATCTTTCGTTCTTCTAGCCTTGCCATTTTGAGTGCCCTTTTCTGCGCCTTTTTTGAGAGAAGCTTGGGCTCAGAAGTATTTTCCATGGAGACAGATTCTGGAGGAGAGTGCAAAGCGGCGTGATTCTCCATCGCGATCTGCGGGACAGTGTGACGGAATTACGGGCCGTGGGTCCCACTCAACGCCATGGTGCGTGCACGAACACAATTACTCTCAACGATATTGGCTCCCACCTCTCGCCATTTATTCTCAGTTATGTCCAATTCGCCTCTTAAAGTGCTTACCTTCAATCCCACTTCCAAGCACACAGCAACCGTCATCTTCCTTCATGTCAGTGACGACCGAGCCACTTTTGGTAGCCCAAGTTTATTGATCTGTAAAATATCAGGGTTTGGGTGATACGGGGCACGGTTGGAGCGACCCCGTATCAAGCATCTTTGGACGTGACCCGGCTCTATCGCACGTGAAATGGATCTTGCCCCATGCGTAAGCCTATACATACGTATTTTCCTTTGCATTACTCTTCTGATTTCGCACCCTGCCGATGCAGTCGATCGGCCCCTGTAACTGCAAACATGGGATTCGAAATGCCCGCATGGTACATATAAACTTTTCTCTTTTTGTGCGATCGTTGATCTCACGTCACTGGCACCGCCTTGTCCTATGGATTGGAATTTGTAGGTTTGATATCAAGAGTTTCGACCTTGACTCTGCGTCCAACGAAGATGAAACTGGAATGCTGCGCTCGGTATCCTCTGTCAATCAGCTCATCTCTGCAGAAGTCGATTCTGGAATTGACGCTGGGCGGATCGTGATTGGCGGTTTCAGCCAAGGAGCGGTCATGGGCCTCCTTATTGGGCTTACCAATGAACGTAAGCTGGGGGGTATCGTCACTCTGAGCGGTTGGGCCCCTTTGAGGAATAAGATGAAAGCGGTCAATGAGATTTGCTTTCTTGGAAGGCCCCTCTGACATGTCACTTTCCCAGATGTGTTCTCGGCACG
Source organism: Lactifluus volemus (assembly GCA_022376515.1). Lineage (NCBI taxonomy): Eukaryota > Fungi > Basidiomycota > Agaricomycetes > Russulales > Russulaceae > Lactifluus > Lactifluus volemus. The sequence continues at coordinate 546,663 of WTXI01000006.1, read as the reverse complement.
CTCAATCGATACCGATCTTTTGGGGTCATGGGACTGCTGACCCGCTGATCAACATCGAATTAGGCCGTAAGTCGGTGGAGTTTCTGAAGACGGATTTGGGTCTCCCTCAACCCCCTCATGATGCCCCTGATGCTGCGGCTTTGAAGGGTGTCACGTTCATGGAGTATCCAGGGTTACAGCACGGGGCAGGACCACAAGAGCTTTCTGACTTGAAAGAATGGATTAAGAAAGTACTCCCGCAGTAATTGGATGATGGGTAATGACATCGCTTCATGTTTGACTGGTCCCGTTTGCTGACACTTCCTACAGAGCAGATAGCGGCACTGCGTATGAACACCGTGCAAAGTATAGAGCGAAAGGTTCAGGCGTCATTATTCCGTCCTGACTCTCCACTAGTATGCAATTGCATTGCTAAGATGCCTACCTTCTGTTTGGAAGTTTACTCTTAAACCGGTACCCATAAGGAAAGATACGGCTTCATGTAATGTAATGCACGAAGAAACTTTAACACCGTGAGTCTATGTTTAGAAAGCAAAGTATGCCACTGTTACTTCATAGTATACGCTACTTGGCTGCCGTACTCAAATGGAATCTTGCATGTGAGTTATATAAAACTGAAGAAAGTGTTGACGTAACGACAAATACTCAGAGCAACGATGAAAGTGTCATTTATCAGTGTGTACTCCTATCGCACCTCTAATGAGACTGTAATGCCCATGGATGCCAGTTCCGCGCACAAATATCGAAAGACGAAAGGCACAGCGACGATGTCCAAGTCACATCCTCTGCCCTGGCTTAGAACATGCTCAGGTGGGAGTGCAATCGTTATGTCCCTATTACCTGAGGGATCGACAATTTGTTCTGAGGCACGCTGAGATCGCGTATCATCGTGGCCTGCGCCTTCCCGGCATACCCGACAGTACTCGCCACCTGGGCCGGTCATTCTCGAACGCTCTACATCGAGTGTGCCGTCGTCGTATCCCAGCGATATCAGGCTGCCACAATTCCGGCACACCCAAGCCGTTGAGTAGTCGGAGCAGTTCATAAGTCGGTCTTGTAGTAAAAAGGATGTCCATGGGCGATGAGCGCATCGCGCTCCATTTCTCCAAAGCGGATGCCACCAGCACGTTTCCGGCCCTAAAGCATACGTATTAGCCATGTTGATGAAGGGAATCGAACTCGGTTCTCTAGACCGTGAGGAGAGTCCTCACCTTTACAGGTTGTCTTGTCAGTGGGTCCACAGGACCAGTAGTTCGCACTTGAAACTTGTCTAGTACCATATGCCGCAACCGCTGATAATAGACCACTCCAAAGTAGATGTCGGCAGCAAACTCTTGGCCTGTTATGCCCGAGTACATTGGTTCGTTACCATAGTAGTTGTATCCAGCAGCACGAAGTTGCCTGCCGAAGTAATCTATGGCAGTGTCCGACTCGGAGAACCTATTGACATGACATGATCAGTGCGCGAGAGATCAAAGACTTGAACTCCACAAACGTGAAAGGGGTGGCATCTTGTGCTAGGCCATGCATGGCGCCAGCTTTCCCAGCCATGCTCTCAACCAACATGCCTATAGTCATGCGACTTGGGAAAGCATGTGGGTTGATAATGACATCGGGTTGTATCCCACTCTCACTAAAGGGCATGTCGATAGCTGGCCATTTTTGAGAACAGACACCCTTCTGTCCGTGCCGCGATGAGAATTTGTCACCGATTACAGGAGAGCGAGGAATCCTAAGTGTAACATGAACTTTCTGTAGTTCAGAATCACCAGCGTCGGTTCCTGGCGCGATTGTCGTAAGATAGCCGATCAACAGAACCTTGCATAACGGCAACACGCACCAAGAAGTCGAACTTGATCAACATATGCCGTTTCGTCCCCTTTATATTTTACGAAGCATGTCCGTCCCGTAGTATCATCAACATAAGCAGCGATAGGGTCACCTGACATCATTCTGGTTCCAATGAATGGAAGTCCATCTAGATCAAGAAACCGGCAACAAGAGTGTTGTTTATCCTCCGGTTCTAGTCTGATATCCCGTCCGAGCCCAAAGTGCAGCGTAGGCGCCGCAGTGGATTTTGATGCCCCAAGAGTCTCCTTCAAATCAACAATCTGGGACTTATATACAGTTCCATAGCCGAACCCGCGTTCGTGTGCAGACTTATTCAGTATCATGGCATCCTCCATATCGTAGCCAGTGTATGAGATAACGGCTACAACCGCGTTGGTCCCATTCGGGAACGAGTCCATGGCATAGGTGTTATGCAACTTGGGCCGAACCACCGGTGACTGTCCAGACTGTAATCGATAGAGCTTGTTATCAGTACGATGATTAAGCGCGGTGGAAGGTGTTCCCATTGTTTGTTTTCCCATCTACCAAACATTCATTATTTAAACTTAAGGAGATGCTCTGCTGCGCACCTGACATTGATAGATATTACGAGGGCTCTGATTGAAGTCCGAAAAGGGCGTCATGTTGGCTAAAATAGAGAGGAAATTTGTCGGCGAATGTTCGACGTGTGATGAGACAGTGGGCTCTATCTCCTTAGGAGATATTGCAATGTCCATGTATACTTGTTCAAACGATCCAATCTGGTCGTCCTTGCCATTCACGACATATTTGACGGGGCGCATCATGCGCGAACATGACGCAAAGAGAAATAAACCAGGATATTGCCCGCCCTCAGATGGTAAGACAAGACCGATTTCCAAGTCCAACGGTATGCTATTAACACCTTCAGTTTTCCATATTCGCAGAGTAGTGGCAAGGGTTTTTGCAAGGGTTGGCTTCGCCCATCCAATGATACGCCCATCTAACTGAACACTGATATTCTGGCCCCCCTTCACAGAGGGTGCAAAGGGATCAGTCATCCCTTGAGAAACAAGCAAAGAAGGGATATGAGACACCGCGAGCGGGGAAGTGACGATGCGACACGTGCGAGAAAGATGGTTGAGCAGACCACATGGGGTCCCATCCGGTGTGTGGACAGGGCACAAGAAACCTGCGAAGACTTTAATGAAAGGAAAAGCTCATCAAGCGGGACAACTCTACCCCACGCTTCGGGAAGCAACTTCCGCACCGTGGTCGTCTTGAGCTCCGCGAAAAAGCACCGCGGTGGATACACCGAAAGTGGCTAATATACCGATGCCAGTTCAACTTTTCTGCAACAATAGTGAATCCTGACGTCTGCTGTAGATCAAGACCCGTTGGTGACACGAGGTTCCCGGTTGCTAGAAAGTTGGCCAACCGTGCCCCAATATCGAAGTTTATGCGTGCCAAGACCTTGTGGACGTATCGATCTTCGGAAGGACGTCAGTTTCGCTCCTAGTGGGGCCGGAAAGACCATCTCTTTACCATCGAAGAAGTCAACCGATGTCTCTTGCTTTCGAATATCTTGAAGTATCTGGTAGCGAACTTGATTGAGTGTCTCTTCGAGTTTCTCCTTGATTATCATGGCGTACAAATTCCCTGGCAGGAGTACTTCCTGATGCTGAGGGGAATCGGGATTATCTACATTACACGTCTTTGACACGATTGCGTACAGCTTCCTGAGCATGAACCTAGGGTCCACAGGTTGTCAGTGGAAGTTCAACAACGAGGGCTGTTTCAGCGCACAAGAGTATCCTAAATTTGTCTCGAGGAGTCTCGAGATGAACGAGGACGACTCTCCGGATAAGCCATGTGCCAACGTCTAGGTTTGTCCAATCCTCAGGCAGGCCCAATACAATGCGGAATTTGTCGCCGAGATAGTCTAAGCACTGAGCACTGGTATGCAAGCTATATATCTTGTAACTGCGCAGCAACAATTCAGCACGGTCTATCAGAAAGGTGTTTTCATAGTCTTGCATAATGACGCCTTCAAAAATCTCCCTGTCCGAGGCTCCGACTAAAGCCTTCAAGAGGAGCATGATAGGCACGACATATTCTTGCTTCCGCCAGCTAAACCGCAACATTGCGCTACCGTTCGCCAAATAGTGAAGTGTGTTTGTAACACTGGTTTGATCCGGACGTACACAACGAATCTGGACGGCATAAGGCGTATAGGAAGGGCCACGGTTTTGGAAAGAGGGGCGGGTGAGTGCGATGACGTGATTCCTGCGCGGAAGAATGAGATAGCGAATGAGACGCTCATTTCCGTTGACAATAAAGTAACCGCCAAATTCTTCAGGTTCTTCATGATGTCTTACAAGCCCCGCAGAAGGCATCGAGCGAAGATTACAACGGACAGACTGCACATCGTCATCAAGCCTTGGGTATAGAAGATACAGGAGAGAAACGCCTACCCGGACCATGATTGGAATTAGACCACCGTCTTTTGTGACGGATCGTACCGTTTGACCTGGCTGGTCAACCTTCCAGCAAAGCTTTACAGTCATGCGTCCACGGTAAGACGTGAGTCTCTCCCTAGCCTGAGGTACGCTTAGTTCAAGGACAGATCGAAAGTCGAGGATGACTGGTGAGGAAGATGCCCACCTCGGCCGGGAAGATCTTACGCTCAGTAGCCCTTTTATCTCTATCAGGGACCATGGGACGCGCAATAGAGACTTGCTCGATCCAGACTTGAAATTTCTCAGTGCTGAATGGGTGAAGAGAACCGCGAGTTCTTACTGTCTAACTTGTTCCCCCATGCCTTTTGTATACTCCCAGCAGCAGCCTGCCCAGCTCCATCAAAAACCACACGCTGACCGATATCCTTTATTGCTAAGCTCAGGAGACCGCGGCCATCGCCATCTCCGGAAGGTAACCCGGAATCATCAAAGAGCGCATTGAATGATTCAATATGGGGTGCAACGAACTCATTGAGTATCGGAGAGATATAATTGTCACTTGGGGGACTCCGAAAAGCCGATTCACGAGCCAAAGTGTTAAAAGTATGTTTGCTAGAACCGTCCGGCATGCCAGTGAAAGTGTCTGGCTGGCCACCCACCCACCATAGTCAGTTTCAAAAATAGCTTACATAACTGACGCGTTAGTTTTAAGCTCCGATTGAAATTGACAGGAAGGTGAGTCGACCATTTCAAGCCGGGAGCGTAAACGGGACAAACGAAACACGAACGGACACCGCAACGTTCGATACACGAACGTTACACTCTCTAATGTTTCCAAACAGCAGCATTCAATCATCCTGGGCTAATCCTCAGCAAAATCCCAGCAACCTCAACAACAGCCACAAGCTGGGTCCGTGTTTGGTCAGCCAAGCGCGTTCGGGTCCGCCAGTGGAGGAGGAGGTGGTGGTACGAGTCGCTCACGTCTTGCCTTCCTCCAGCCACAGTCTAATGTCTTCCTTATCAGTTTTTGGATCAGGCAGTGGTTTTGGTCAAAATCCGCAACCGCAGCCTCAGCAAGCGAACTCAATGTTTGGTAACCTGGCCTCCAATCCCAATCCCAATCCTGCTCCTGCTCCTGCTCCTGCCCCTGCTCCGGGAGGTTCGACCTTTGGTTTGTCTCTTGTTTCTCATTTCAATCCTCTTCTGACTGGCATTTTCATCAGGCACCTTTGCGAGTGGTAACAATAATCCATCTATGTTCAATACTACCAAGCCCGCCACAGGGTTCGGCGCGTTCGGCGGTGGAGGGACATCCGCCTTTGGCGGCAGCGGCGGTGCATTTGGGCCGACAACGTCATCTCAGCCGAACCCAAGCTTGTTTTCGCAGCCGACCGCAACGAGTAGCGCATTTGGGACGAGTTCGTTTGCTAACAAGCCAACGACAAGTGCCTTTGGAGGAGCAACAAGCTGTATGTCTCGTAGGAATATCCTTACACCCAACCTTATGTCTGACTGTTCACATATAGCGAATCAGAATGCGGGGACCTATGATGGTGTGCCTCCTGTGACAACGGGGACAGCAAATCCCGCTTATAGTGTTTTCAGCGAGAAAGACTCTGCGAATGCGAGTCTGACGCTGCAATATCAAAGCATTACTTGCATGCCACAGTACCGTGGTAATTCATTTGAAGTGAGCATCCGACAAGCCTCTCTGTCCGTCCCCATGTCATTCGCTCCATGATTAACGGGATCGTGCCCTATTTACCTTTCTCGCACGCGCTCCTATTACTTGGCCCGGGAATGAGCTTGCTGATGCCCACTTTTTTTTAGGAGTTGCGCCTGCAGGATTATCAGCAGAATCGAAAAACCGCTGGCTCTAACACCTTCGGACCGTCCGCATTTAGCAGTACAACACAGCCTCCAGCCCCTACCAATTTATTTGGACAGTCCGCTCAACAGCAACCTACGAACCCCATTTTCGGTTCGTTCGGTACTGCCGGTGCGAATAATGCAAACCCAGGTGGTGCTTTCGGTGGTCTGGGCCAGAACCCTTCAGCAACCACGGGAGGTTTTGGTACTTTCAATCAACCTCAGCAACCTTCTCAGCAGCCGGCCACGAGCAGTTTTGGATCATTCGGTCAACCGCAACCGCAACCGCAACCTCAACAGCAGCAGAATACCGGTCTATTCGGGAACAGTGGTGCTTTTGGGCCTCAAAATAAACCGTTGGGCGGATTTGGTATGTCTCACGATTATTGCCCTTAGCGTTGGCTTACTGTGATACAGGCGGCACTAGCGGCTTTGGAGGCACTGCTACCACCGGGTCTACTGGCCTTTTTGGGCCGGCCAACACTGCGCAACAACAACCTGGTACCGGTCTTTTCGGACAAACTCAGCCAGCTGGTAACGCTTTTGGAGGGGGTGCGTTCGGTGTGTAAACTTCGCCATCCAGAACATGTACAACTAATGCATCTCAACCAGGTTCGAACACCGCTGGACAGAAGCCATCTGTATTCGGGCAGACTACCCAACAACAACAGCCTGCCACCGGTAGTGGCTTTGGTTTGTTTGGATCTCAGCAGCAGCAGAATCCCCAGGGGCCACAGGGTTCTACGGGGCTCTTTGGGGGTCAACCGCTATTCGGACAGACCAATGCGAGTCAACCTGGGCAGCAGCCCCAACAGGGCGGATGTAAGTTATGCGTCATGGTCAACTATCTGTATATTTACCAACCCCGAACTCAGTATTTGGCAACGCCCAGGCCCAACAGCCTACTTCTGGGCTGTTTGGTCAAATGGGGGGAGGCGGTCTGTTTGGAAACGCGCAACAGCAAGGTGCTCAGCAGCAACCCGGCCAAGCGCCTGCCTTCAATATGTTCGGGAACAAAACAACCACTCCAACAACGGGGGGCGGGATCTTTGGCAACAACCCCACCGGCCAGCCAAGCACGACTACGAATCCTCAACAAACGAGCCTTTTCGGAAATACGTTTGGACAGTCGAATTCTCAACCGGCAAACAATCCCCTTGGGGGCGGCACAAGCATGTTTGGCCGCCCGTCAGCACCCGCTGTTGGCGCGTTGTCATCCACCACGCAACCCCTTGGAGGTTCAATGCTAGGTAGTACCCTAGGCACTTCCGCTCTTGGGGGTCCTATTACGGGCTCGCAATCTCTTCAGGCGTCCATTGCGCAACCCATCGCTACAAATCTCCCCATCTTCTCCCTCCTTCCCGCGCCGAGTGCACCGACGTCGGATACGTCAGCTAAGAAGAAAGTCAACTTATTTGACACTGTCCGGACCCCGACATCGCGATCGATTGCTTACCAACCTGTTCAGACTAGGTTGCGTGGTTATACTTCGACCACAGCGAGCCCATCGCCAAGCAGCGGTTTAACATTGTCCTTGACCACCGGAAAGCCCAATGCACTCAGTTTAACGTTGACAGCGAGTCCTGGAAAAGCGGTGCATGGTTCGGAGTCCTTCGGATCAAGTCTGCTTAAAGGGGATTCAAAAGCAAGCTTTAAGAAGCTTGTGCTTGACAAGAAGGTCGACGCTGCCGATCTTCTCAAGCGGTCGAGCTCATCTCCAGGACCCAAAAAACCCACATTTAATGCTTCTCTTACCATCGCTGCCCGTGAAAAAGAAGCATCAACCCCTTACTCGTCACCTGCGGCTTCAACTCTTCCTTCGAATGAGCGTGGAACGATGCTCACCCCAGACTCTCGGTCCGCGGATGATAGTCCCGCCACCCCTCAGGAAGGTGACTACTGCGTTGAACCAAGCATCTCTACACTCTCCAAACTTGGTTACGAAACGTTGGCCGAGGTGAAGGGGCTTGTCGTGAAGCGCGTTGGCTATGGGGAAATTCATTTTCAAGAGCCTGTTGATCTCACAACGCTCACCAAGCTGAGCGACTTGCTTGGTGAGCAGGTACGTTTCGATGAGATGGAATGCAGCGTATATCCGGACAGCGATGGCATTGATAAGCCGCCACCGGGCAGTGGGCTCAACGTTCGCGCACGTATCACACTACTTCGTTGCTGGCCGCTCGATAAAGCGACCCGTCAGCCAATCAAAGACGAGAAGCACCCGGCAGCAGTGAAGCATCTAAAGCGCCTGAAGAGTATGAAAGACACTACGTTCGAAGGCTTCGATTTTGCAGAGGGCAAGTGGACATTTACCGTTGAACATTTCTAGTTCGCGGGGCTTATCTCTAGCAATTTATCGTGATCCTTTGTTACAACATGTTTACGTGGCTCTCTTATCCAATTCCATTTAGTATCTCCAATTGTGTGTTGCTGTGTGTTGTGTCATTACTCCGTTCATTACGCTGTTCTCTCACGCACAGAGCGATGCATTTTGCCCCGTTAATACAACGATCGAATAATAAAAACCACATGTGAATTAAAGGGACGTAACGGATCACTACGAATCCATAAAAATTTTCTAAATAAAGGCTTCTCGGGGCACAAGATGCCAAGGGGGGCGTTCTTTCGCCTCAGTTGGTATCATTTACTTCCGAGCATCACACCAAGCCAAGCCCTCATACACGATCTCATATAAATTTCTCACGTCAAATTACTTATGCCAACGTTTGAGTGATTGCGATCATGATTGCGTGAAAATGGGGGTCGCGCTCAGTTCGCGGCGAAGTCCGGCGGACAGATATTGATGGGATGGGGTTATTGCCGTTCCTGAAGTTCCCTAGGACCCCCTCTCAACCGACAACCACCACGATTGGGCGGAAAAGCAGAAAAAAAACCGTGGTTGCCGGTATAATTAAACCATCCTCGTTTGACGTTGGCATCAAAACCAGGTTTTACTCAAAACGTGAACACGATACAAGTAAGCCAAACGCGCAATTTGACATACATATATAGTACATTACTGTTGGGAACATTAATTATCCGTCCTGTAAATCATCAGGTCTCGTTTCCAGGGGTTCGAAAAGCCCTCAACACTTTCTCGTGCCTACATAAATGAAATTTCGATCTGGAAATACTGAAACTGACATTTAAACGTCCACACATGACTGAAGGATAATATTTTCACATGGGTAAGGAACGTTAGCAACGGGTCTCCTCAATGTCGTAAGGTTCTACGTCGCGCCGCAGGTGTCAGTCCGGCAGACGAATTGCGTGCTTGATTGGCCGGAGCAGCTGATGGCCCTGGAGAGGCGAGGGTGCTCGCACGTACAAGTGGTGATGATGGATACTCCTGACCTGGGGGTGTAGGGGCTGCATCGTATGCCGGGAGTTTGGTCTTGGATTTGGTCTTGGATTTAGCCTTCTTGCGTGAGGGGGGAGGTGTCGAAAGTGTATCATTCGATGCAAGACTTGACGCCACTGCCTCATCTTCATCAGTTTCAGAGGAGCTAGAAACATTTGGTCGCGAGAAAAGGCTTGCTGGTGGCACCATAACGGAGGAGTCCGCCGTGGTAGATGATAGTGGGATGCGTACTGGATTGTGCAAGGAACGACTCGAGGAGGAGCTTGCATCCTGGACAGGCACGCCGTACAGCGGGCGTGGGTTCGTGCGGGGAGATAGCCTGGGATTTGTGACAGCGCTATTTGATGGAGCGGAAGGGACGGCATATGGTTCGTGAGGGACTGCATGAGGTGACGGCGCCTGTGATAAGGAAGGTACGGTCATAGGTACAAATCCAGGAGGAAGTTGACCATATGAAATGACGGTTGGGATAGCGCCCCCTGCCGTACTAGCAGAGCTTTCGCGGGGCACTTTCCCAGACGAAGTCGAATTCAAAACCGACGTAGAAACACTTGGTGACATGGGCCGTTGGGCAGCATCCTCGGCACTCAGGAGCCCCCTATGGGATACAACCGGAGTGGCTTGGGGCGTTTGTGAATCGTCGCGGGACTATGGTGAAATTCAATATTTCCCAAATAATGGATTCGTGCAAAATAATTACCGGAGGCTCGAGGAAAATATCCGGCACGGAGGAAGATGTACGGTCCAAAATCCTGCTCAAGCCCGCAGGTGTAACGTTTGCTGAGCTCGATGAGGTAGATGTATAACTGCTTCTACGACGATCATAATGACTCCGACTAGGGGAAGCATTCGCCTGAACAAAGGATGGTGACTTGAGGCAGACCGGGGAGTGATGGGAAACGTTAGCGTGACAACAGAGGGAAACAGGTGAACCCACCAGTACACGGGGCACACTACTAGCCGAAGAGGCTGGTCGAGATGCTGGGCCTATAGATATACTCCTGGCACGGTCTGCAGGTGTATTGCTGCCACTGACAACTTCGGGGATGACATCGAGCCTGGCCTCGTTCCTACGTGATGGGCGGGAGCTGGCATCATTGGGCTGACTTACTAACTCAAATTCGGAGATATTTGTTGAGCCAGGAGAGCCAGGTTCCGTAGGAGCACGGTCACGCCGTACGCCAGGATCTGGCACCATGAGCGGCGCGGCACCCACAGAAGCGGGTCTCTCGAGAACGGGTGATGATGGTGCAACAGGCGATGCCATTTCGTGTGGAGGTGGTAAGCGGATGACAGAGTCATTGCTTGCGAGTGGTATAAACCCATCTTGAGGGATTATACTATGGGGGTGATGGGAGGGGGATGTGGTCACGGGGCGCGGGAGATCACCTGGTGGTGGAGCTTCGGGATGGGGGAATATCTCCAGATTGGCGGGAGATGACGGAGGGAAATCGAGCATATCCTCTCCAATGGGATCCAAGGGCGGCTCTACGAGGATAGCGGGCACGGAAGTAGGAGTCAAGGATCCGACGTCGTCTTCATGATCTTGTTCTGGGGGAAGATCGTTTAGAATGACTTGAGAGTCGCGGCGATCCGAACTAGTAGAGCGCGTCTGTTCGAAGCCAAGCCTGCGACCACGAGCGAGGCCCTGTTTTAAACCGAGTTGGCGTCCTTCTTCCCTTGCAAGATCCACGAGAGTGTCTTCCTTAAGTTTCCTTGCCACGGTTCTAGCTTTCGCGGCGCTAGCCTCTGCGTCATGGCGTTGTGCCTCGAGCGAGTCCAAGATATTTTGAGCTTTATATATCTCTTGTTGAGCATGTTCCAATTGTAATTTGTACAATCTCAACTCCTCAGTAGCACGGGCGGCATCTTGCTGTGCGGCGGTACGAGCTTCATTGATGGCCTTGAAGCGTTGAATAGCCTCTCTAGCACGACGTTCGTTATCATCTGCTCTCTGAGACTCCTTTTTTAGTTGTTCCGTGACGGAAAGGAGCATCCTGCGAAGGTCATTTGCTTCTCGTTCGTCATAGAGTAACATGCTAGTGAGCCTTGCTTTTGACACACGGTCAGAAGAAAGACGATTGGAATGACGATTATTAACGGCATCGCGACGGGTTGCAGGGGTGTAGATTGCCTCTGGGGATGAAGAAGTGGATCTTGAGGTTGATACCATTGTTAGAGGTTCAACTGCGATCAATTCGGCTGCTAACGAAACATAAATCACGTGACCGTGGATACCTTGCTCACGGAATTCCCGGCCCGTCAACTTCCATCGCCCTGGGAGGTGGAACCTTGCCAAGGCGTGCTCGGCCACGCTTTCAGTGAAATGTCTTTTCGATTCGAACTTAAATCTAACTTTACCACGTGCACTGACCTTAGACCCCTGCTTTACCGGATCTGTGGCTTGATTAACGCGATCCACAAGTGCAAACTGAACATAAATGGAAGCCGGCATGGAACAACTGAACTACCCAACTTGGCTGGATGCCATCAATCAAGGCAATCATGGTAAACAAGGTTGACTCGGATAACATTATCCGAAGGGTAGTCATTCACCGTCGCGGTTTATCGCCGTGCCATATGCCGGACGAGCTCACTTGGAACCTCGAGGCGATCGTGGATGGAAGGGAGATCGAGTCCAGGCTTTCTTTCAAAACGCCAGCAAGGTTCTCGATCTCTTATTATTTTTTTCTTTTCTCCGAGCTTCAAGCGAAAGAGAAGATAAGGTACTGGACTTGTAAGGTGTGAAATGTCTAAATTGAGATATGAAAAATATAAAATAATATTATGTAGATCAATTCAATTGAAAACCGTAGTTTGGCGCGAGGGGGGCGAAGCCAAAACTCAGCTCTCAAGTCCGCTGACCCGAAAGTGAGTGAGCGAGTGAGCTTGTAATTGCCTTGCCGCGCTTCATTCAGCTTCACCTCTTCAATCTCCCAAACTCAACTTTCCTATCCCCCAAAACCTATATTTCTTTCTCCGTTAAATACTCCAAGACTCGGTCAACAACTTTCACCATCGCCTTTCCTCCTAGCTCGCTACCTTGCTTGATCTAGTCAACTTCAATCAACTCCCCCCCCCCCCTCCCAGAGCTACCACTGGTTCACCTATGCCTGCCCCATACCCTCCTTCAATGTCCGCTCTGCCCTCCCCAGCTGGTTTCCGCCAATCCTCTCCTGCTCACCTTTTTACCTCCGAATCCAAACACCAATTACCTCAAGACGCCCCAGATATTAATCCCTATCCTCTCTCCAGTCAGATCACTCCCTCCACCACGAACAGAAAGAAGCACATCTGTAACATCTGTGCAAAGGCTTTCACTACAAGTGGCCATTTATCAAGACATGCCCGCATTCACACGGGAGAGCGGAATCATAAATGTCCATTTCCAGGGTGCGATACTCGCTGCTCTCGTCAGGACAATCTTCAGCAACAGTGAGCATTTTCCCTAATCCCCAACACGGTTTTCCGTCTATCCATGCACTCAGATTTCACTGACCGTTAATCCGTTTAGTTATCGAATCCATTTGACGCCCGGGTCGCGTCGCAATTCTACCTCAGCGCGTAGCCAGGTTTTGTCAGGCATTAAAAAACAAGTCAAGGTGCCCCCAACCCGTGAGGCATCTCTGGACTCGCCCCCTCTTACTCCCCCTGCACTGGAACAGGCTTTCGTGCCCCGTGTCTATTCCGCTTCGGAACCTTCACCACCCTTGTCTGCTCTACCGTGCCCCTCAGCGCAGGAATACCTCGAACAGCAGGACTATCAGGATGCTACCGCACCGTCGCGTTATTTTGATCCACGTGGTCCTCCTTGCCGCCCTGTTGATGCAAGCCGTCCATCAGTTCCCGAACAATTATTATTAAACCCCCCTTGTCCTTCTGCGGCTATGGGTGGTTTGCGCCCTGATTCATGTGACAATACCTCTGGCACTGAGCATGGCTCATACTCCCCCCAAAACCATATCTTCGTACCTCCTTCCGGTGGTTTATTGATGACCGGGTCTCACGCCATAAATGGTATGTCCAACCCATTTAGCATATACGGCGCATATGCTCCCCCAACCCATCCGCCACCCAACCAAGTCCCTTCAACGCAGTCAAGTGACGTATCCATCCATGCCAATGTGTCCCTTGTGGAGCCACAACCTCAGAGTGACCTTCGCAGCACGCAAGCACAATCCCTGCGTACCGTTATCGCCACAAATCCACCCCACCTATCACCCGTCCCATCCTCTAACTCTCCATCTCCCGTGTCGTCACTATCAATATCTTCTCATAGCTCAGACCATTCTCCTCTACTCTACCAAAAACCAAACTTTCCAATCCCTCCCGCAAACGGCGTAACATATGGGCTGCCGGGACCACCTCAGTCGACGCAACTTCAAGCCCCTGCTACAGAACGTTACCACCCCTCTCAACTTATCTCAGAGATATACAATCGTGTAAATCCAACTGCATCTTGGCAAAGCTCAATATCCGACGCTAGAAGGAACCCAGCCGTGCATGGAGAAGGAGCCGAGTTTGTTTTGTGACCGGAGGCATTATAAGCAAGCCCTCTTCCTCATGCGCCGTTGTGTGCTGGGCACGCACGTTCTGGAGCTACGCGGCTGACAGAAAGCGCCCATCTTGCTGCAGGTGCGGTAGAGGCGTAGATTAACTTAGCCTCCGCTGGCCCATGTGACGGAATAGATCACAACCATCTACCCCCTGCGGTACCATTTCCAATTAATTTCGGGTTTACAAATTTGGGATGGCGCACAGTAAGATCGAGAATGACAAGGAACTGCGCCAGGCGAAAAGGAAGCAAGGAAGGGGAAGCCAGCCGATGTATATTAGTCATCATCATCTAATAATAAAATCGAATTATGTGACAAGTAGAAAGTAACTTAGTACAAGTAACAGTAATGCCCAGCGATCTTGATAGGTAAAGTCAACTGAACTACACTCAATTGTTATCTGCATTCACTCTTTCAAAAGCCAAATAGAACTCCTTACTCAATGTAATCCTATATCTGAGGAGCAGGTCAAACGATTATGTATCAAAGCTAGAGAAATTCTTATCGAGGAGAGCAATGTCCAGGTCGTGGACGCCCCAGTAACCGTAGGTGACTACACCCTTGAACGCGACGTTGACCTCTCCTCCCAATCCAGATATGCGGTGACATCCATGGTCAGTTTTTCGATTTGATGGAACTCTTTAAAATTGGAGGTACCTGCCCCGAGACCAATTATATCTTCATCGGTGCGGCCTCTGTGCATAGGTCAATTAGATATCAACCGACGCGTCTCGTATCCATCGATCAGGAGACTTCGTCGATAGGGGCTTTTACAGCGTCGAAACCTTCCTCCTCCTCTTAGCGCTCAAAGTGCGATATCCGGACCGTATCACTCTCATACGCGGGAACCACGAGTCACGCAGATAACCCAAGTGTACGGTTTTTACGACGAGTGTCAACGCAAGTATGGGAGCAGCAATGTATGGCGCTGGTGTTGCGAAGTTTTTGATTACCTCGCTTTGGGCGCTATCGTAGATGGCCGTGTTTTTTGCGTCCATGGCGGTTTGAGTCCAGCGCTGCAGACTATCGATCAGGTCCTCTTTTTTTTTTTTTTTCCCCGTTCGCTCCGCTGCTGACATGGTTACGTGCCTTTGGGATAGATTCGCGCTATCGACAGAAAGCAAGAGGTCCCTCATGATGGGGCAATGTGCGATCTTCTTTGGTCTGACCCAGACGGTGAGCCCTTTAGCGTCATACGAACATGTCCCCGATTTCCCCAAAGCCCGCGAATTGATCGTAACCACTGAAACGGAGAACTGTGTAGATATAACTGGCTGGGGTCTCTCCCCCCGTGGAGCAGGCTTTCTGTTTGGGGCGGACATCACCAAGAATTTCGCGCACAACAATGCCATTGACCTCATCGCGAGAGCGCACCAGCTCGCAATGGAGGGCTACAAATTAATGTTTGATCAGACATTGTTACCGTTTGGAGTGCTCCAAACTATTGCTATCGGTTAGTACCCACCGCTTTTTCCGTTTCTCCGAGGTGGTGTGGGCTTTTTCGATCGAGTTGGATTGTCGTGAAATCCAGACCTTACCTTGTCCCTTCCTCATCCGCTTTTAAAGCTTCCGCTAAATCCATGGTTACCCAGCTGCGGCAATGTCGCATCGATTCTGGAGCTCGACGAGCATCTGGCTCAAGAATACAAGGTCTTTCAGCATGCACCATCGGTAAACTTATCATTGTTAATGCCCCACAATATTTTTCTCTTGATACCCGTGTGTTGGCAGGATGTTCGCTCTGTGCCGCTGAAGCGACCACCGGCAGATTACTTTCTTTAGGTGTTACCCGCAGGTTATAGCGATGAGCCCGCAGCTCTTAACCTATTAGTCTCTTCGCCGCTTCAGAACCGCGGGATCACCGAACGACATGGTCAGCGGAGCGGGCCCGGGACTGAGATGATTTTGATGGTCGCCTACGGTATCAACACGTCTGGCTCCGAGTAGATTTTTACGTGTTTTTGTGACCTGCTTCACGTTAGGGCCCCGGAAACGATGTGCGCAAAATTGAACTCCTCCGGGGTTGTACTGTCTATACAGTCAGTAACTTGCCAGTGTAAGATCGGCGTTCTGATTTATGTAACCACACCAAAAATTCGTCTACCTAATTATCTTACTCGTGTCACCACTGGGTTTCTGTCAAAGGTAAAAATCTAGTCCGTAAGTCGGATCAATTGATATTGATTGCAGTTATTGTTATGTTTTTTTCGAGTCTATCCGGCAGCATTTCGGAGTCCATTTAGCAGTAACCGCAGAGGTGGCGACTATCTTTAGCGTATGAAAACTAGCGATGATGGCGCCCTCAATCAATTTATAGGATCGAGATTTTTATGGAAGCAGGTGTTGGAATCCCGAGGAACGTGTTGCGCTGTCATACACTTTTCGACACTAGCGCACATACCGTTGGGCCTATGTCCGTCTGATTGTTTGTTCGTACAACTGGGACCTCTCAAATAACTTATAACGGTAATACTGAGGATTGTAGCATCCTCCAAAACTCACACATTTTATGACACACTTTGAGCCTCGTCGATAAGTAATATCAAGCAAACCAAAGTGCCATTGCAGAGAAGTAAGACATTGACAGAGTCCAGGACTCTATTTCGTCAATATCTCAAACAACTCCTCAGCGTTCAGCCCACGGGATCTGACCACCACCGCCAGGCCCAGTGTCCTCTGGCTTTTCCGCATTGTCCCCTTCAGTCTCATCCTCCTGTGGGATGCTGCCAACTCCATGCGTAACTTCTTCCGTCAGACCGTCTCCGAGGGAATTGATGGCTTGTATCGTATCGGTTGATCGCATCGAAAGTCCATATATCCATTGTCGGGAAGAAAAGGTGGCCTGTGTTGACGAAACGGGAGGGGCTTGTGACGCAGCTGGGGGTGACGCAGCTGAGGCAGATGCCGCTGGTGGTGAGGGTTGCGTTGGTCGTGGGGGAACGGTCTCAGATGGGGTCGAGGGAGGGAATGTGAACTCGGGGGCGGAGCGCACGCGCTCCGAAAAGAAGTTGTAGACTTCTGTTGTCGCCGCATGTCGCCGTCTGCGACATGTATCCACACCAGGTAGCCAGGAATTAGCACCTAATGGGTGCACAAAAGACACATTTTGTGCAGGTTGAGTTCTGCTCGTAGAAGGGGCCGTCGACGAAGACGTTTGTGTGATATTGAGGCCGTCGGCAGCAGCCTGACATGGGACATAAACGATCCCGAGAGGATTGCCGCTACATTGGGGGAAAGAACTCGTAAATTACGCAACAAGCAACAACAACAAGTCTAAGCAACTCACCAGGCACGACAACCCACTCCCTCCCGTACACACCCACACGCGCTACGTATCATCTTGACTGCTGTGCAACAGTCAAAATAGCGAGCATCCATCTTTACAACCGTCTCCGCTGCAGCTCCACAAGCAACCCACGTGCCTTGTCTTCTCCGTGGCTGTGCGCTGAGGTGGATTAACACCCCACAACCGTTCGTCCGTCTTGCGCGTGGGTACGAGGGTCGCCGCGAGAGGGGCGGGGATCGGAATGCAGATGCACGGTACCTGGCGGGGGGGTCAACTGTTCTGGGGGCATTGGGAGGACTATACCAGTCGCATTCACGTAGCCTACCCCCACAGAACAATACGTATGAGGTGTCTTCGTCTTCGTCTTCAGGACATGCATCGGCCTCCGGTGGAAACAAGAGTGGATCAGAGTCATTAAAATCGCTCGTCGACGATTCTCTCAGGCTGAGGCGAGAACGGATGAACCACCTCCCAAACCCGCCCTGTCGCTGCTCAGCGTCGTCGTCGTCAGTTTCGGACAAATCGGGTTCTGGATGAGGCGGTGGGGGTAGGAGAGATACAAACGAGTGCCTGGTAGTTCCAGACGTGGTGGGAGAGGCAGGGACAGGGAGCGGGGCTGGTGGCTGGGGAACGGTCGAGTCGCGGATGGCTATGGCACCACGTCGGCGGAGCCTCGAAACTTCGCCGGAACGAACGAGGTCGGAAAGGACAATAGACTCATCCGCATCAGAAACATCTGCGATATACGAAGGTCGTCTGGGCGTTGAACGAGGATAGGTAATAGGCATAGTGAGTGCTCAGTCACAAGCGTAAGTCAGCAAGCAAGTCACCTGCGCTTCCGCTTAAAATGTCAAGTTCCGTTCTCACACAGCACGCATTGCCACTAGAGGCACTAACAATTGATCTGATCCATGAAAGAATTTTTTGATACAAAGGCCTATTAAATAACCATAAACGAGGGGGAAAAAAAGTAATCAACTATCGAGTCGGCATTGGCAATCTCTCTGCCGAGGTTGCTAACACAGCAATGTCAGCTTCTAAGGTCGGGTTGTAGTGCATGTATGGTGAGTTATGAGCTCCTGGAAGTGAGACATCTGACGGGCTCCTGCGAACATTAACAGATCGCATGGACGGTGAACGGACTGGTAACGGGGCAGGTGACGATGCTCGAGGAAGAGGAGCAGGTGATGCGCCCCTGGGTAGGGGATTTGGGGATGCCGTGCGCCTCGGCGTAGAGGGTGTCACGGCGCGTTGTGGTGACGATGTCCTCCGAGTAAGGGCCACAGAACTCGGATGAGGTGACATCGAAGGAGCCGGAACGGGGAGGACATCAGCGGCCATGCGTGGGGAATTGGTCGCTGCTCTCTGTCCTGCAATGTAAGAACTCTCACGTGAAGGGCCTGATGAGGGAGGTATCATTCTAGGTGAAGCAGCCCGAGACTCTCGGGATGGAACAGGTAATACGGGGGATGCTCTATCATCTTGCTCGTAAGTAGCTGTTGTCGCATGCTGCTGCTGAAGCTTGGGTTCATTATAGAGGGTTGGAGGATAGCGGCGTGGCGACCGATGCGGAAGGTCTGACGCGCTTGCGTTGTGACTGGGGGACGTAGCACCGGGAGGATACAAGTCAGTAGGGGTGACAGGATCGTACGCTGCAGGCGCTTCGGCCGCACGAGGAGATGCCGAATTCGGCGCATGATATCTAGTTGGTGGGATCTGCACATGTACACCAGGAGGAAGAGGCCGAGAGGCTTCCGGCTGGCTAACTGGAGAATAACCAGCCACAAACTGAGGATTCGTTGCAGGACGCGGTTCATAGGAGGTGTAAGAGGCACCACGGTCTAGTGGTTGGTCGCCCAAATTTCGGGGTGACATCGCTTGCGTGCGCACTGGGGCTGCGTCCATCTGCTGAGGTGAGGAACAGAATCAGCACCGCACGATGAATGTATTGTCAACACGACATACCGAGCGTTCTACTGAATTCGGCATGACCTGCGAAGAGGAACGGGGCCAATTTGGATTGGCGTTGAAGCTCGCGTCGCGGGAAATCCCGTTGTCTGACTCGGATGGTCGCCTACGGCGTGTCGTCACACGAGACCCGCTGGAATATGGCACATTTGGATAGGACATGGGAGCAAGAGGGGCTGGCATCTGAGGAATAGGACGCCTTTTCGGTGGGCCATCTCGTCTTGGCGTAGAACCAACCTTGGGCTCTATAAGTGCCAAACGGAGCAAAGTCGGGGAAAAACAACGCACTGGTCGGTTGCTGGCCGTTTCTGGGAACTCCCGGTCTTGCAATTCACTCACATGGATTGCCCTGGGAGAGTAGACAGTTGCGAGACGTTCTTGCAAGGGACTCCTCGGGGTTGCTGCGAAGTGTTCTCGCGCCGGAGTTTGGTTACGTCCCAGAGTTGCGAAGTGTTCTCGCGAAGGAGTTTGGTTACGTCCCGGAGTCGCGAAGCGTTCTTGGACTGGGCTCCGGGGCACTCCGGGAACTATTCCATCGTCCGCAATCACAATAGAGGCGTCGTTAAAACCGGAACGTGGTGATGGTGCATAGATAGGGGCAGTGCCCCCTGTGTATCCATCGACGAGTGCAGAGGGGATGTCTTCCACGCTTCCTGAGTGAGGTTGAAAAGCAGCACTACCCGAAGGAGAAGGGGGCACGCCTATGTGAGTAGAGCCCTGGGGTGCCAATACGGGGAGAATATGACGAGACCCCCTCAGAGAACCACCCGGGGTCCTGGCTCTGGATGCAGTGCCAACCACTTCTGAGCTTGCAACCTCGGGGATGGTAGGCAAAGCGGGAGGCGCGCGAGACGATACATATACAGAGGCGGCAGGGAGGGTGGTCGTGCTGGATGAATCCGTCGAAACCGTATGTTGAACTCTCCCTGGAAGAGAGATGGGTGTATAAGATGCCATTGGAGGTAGATTGTAGCGTCATCGGCGGGGTTAGCGACCTCGTCGCGTTGGCCCTGCGAGTCATGATATACTTGGCGTGCAGCTAGCGGTGCAAGGGAAGGGACTTCTAAGTGGTGGGAGAAGTTGAGATGGATATCCCGTAAAGGTGGGGGCTCTTCGAGATCATCGAGATTATATCTGCTCGCGTCGAATTCCTCGCGGAATCTGTGTCCTTCATTCGAAAGCACAACCGCTTCATTATCGCCAGGGTCTTGGCCCCCATAATATCCGATGCGTTGACCAGCCTGGATACCCTCGTTATACCCCATCCTACGCCCCTGCTCCCTTGCCAACTCAATGACCCGCCTTTGCTTCATCTGCCGAGCGCTGTCACGAGCACGAGCTGCAGAAGCTTCTGCTTCATAGCGTAGATTGTCTTGATCTTGAAGCAGCAGCTGTGCGCGTCGAATTTCTCCATGCGCGCTATCCAGTAAAGCCTTGTGTTTCCCTAATTCTTCGCGGGCGGTTGATGCCTCGCGCATCGCGTTCGTCCTCTCGTCTTCTGCTTCTCGTACACGAAGAAGCATATCAAGGGCAAGTTTTTCAGCGTGCGACGCTCGTGCACGCGACTGATCTAGTTTGTCGAAGGCAGCATTGAGACCGCGCCTAAGTTCATTTGCATCGCGCGAAGACACGGAGAGCATATGTGCAAGATCACGGAGGACATGGCTATGGCGACTTTGGTGGTGTCGACTACGTCGTCGCGGTTCCAGAGAAACAGCAGAAACGACTGAAAGCCTATTATCAGGTTGCGGATCCATCACATCGTCAGGTAGATGTAGATTGGAAAAGCTAGGCATCCGTTCTGCAACTTCTGCAGGTATCTGAGTCTGCCCGCTCTGAAGGTTAGTTGAACCATTCTGTGGGGGTGAATCGCTACGATTTCGGGTGGCGTATCAAGAAGGGAAACACTGGTGGGCCAAATTGGCACTCACAGCGGCTCTGTATAAGGAAGAGAAAGTTCAGAGCTTAGAGATTCCGACATTTCAGGTTGGTGACAAACAACCCTGAGGCCTGAAGGCCATCGTGGAGATGGTAGGGTTAGGGCTTAGATGAGATAACACTCAAGGCACTGAAATCGCTGATTTTTCAATCGATTACTACTACCTCCCTTTGCTCTTGACCACCATCATGCCGCCGTCTACATCAAAGCAAAGCCGTCTCGCAAAAAAGGCAGCAAAGCAGGCTGCCAAAACTACTGGTCTTGATCCATCTATTTCTTCAACCACCCCTCCGGGTTCAACGAATGGTGGGAGTTCGCTCAACACTCCCTTGACTAGCCTTTCGGCTGCTACTAGCCAGGAAGATCTCACATCGATGGCAAAACTGCAAATTGCAACTGAGAGGTTAATTTTCTTCACCCCACTCTCCATGTGAACTCTTCTCAGATCCGCTTTTATCAAGGAGCGCGGCAGGCGTGCTTGTTTCAGACCCGAAGGGAAGGGATATCAAGATTGACGCCTACACGCTATCCTTTCATGGCAGATTATTAGTCGAGGGCGCTGAGATCACACTTAATTATGGCCAGAGATATGGCTTGTTAGGTGACAATGGTTCAGGAAAGGTGTTTCTAGAGCCCATATGCATCAGGAATAATCATCTGACTTGCTACTGCCAGTCGACGTTCCTGCAATCCATTGCCGAGCAGGATATCGCACTGCCACCCCATATAGATATTTACCTCGTCCGTGGAGAAGCGGAGCCTTCCGACGTGAATGCACTCGACTTCATCGTTGCCTCGGCAAAGGCGAAAGTCGCGCGGCTCGAAGCCCGCATCGAAGAGTTGTCAGTGGCCGACGATGTAGACGAACTTGCTTTGGATGCTACCTATGAGGAGTTGGAGGAGATGGACCCTAGTACTTTCGAGGCCAAAGCTGGGAGTATATTGCATGGCCTTGGATTCTCCCAAACCATGATGAAAAAACCGACCAAAGACATGTCAGGAGGCTGGCGGATGCGTGTTGCTCTCGCACGTGCCTTATTCATCAAACCCCACCTACTCCTCCTCGACGAACCAACAAATCATTTAGATTTGGGTGCCGTTGTCTGGCTGGAAGCGTACTTGTCGACCTACAACCACATCCTCGTCATCACTTCGCACTCGCAAGATTTCATGGACAGTGTCTGCACGAATATCATGGATTTGACACCCAAGAAAAAAATGGTCTACTACACTGGTAATTATACAATATATGTGCGGACGAAGAAGGAGAATGAGGTCAATCAGATGAAGGCATATCAAAAGCAACAAGATGAAATCGCTCATATCAAGAAGTATGATGAACTTCAGGCCAATTGTTCCATGTTAACAGATTCATTACAGGTTCATAGCGTCGGCTGGTACTTACGCCAATCTTGTCAAACAAGCCAAGTCCAAACAGAAAATTATTGATAAAATGGAAGCTGCGGGCCTCATTGAAAAGGTTGAGATACCCAAACCTCTCAACTTTCGCTTCGAGAACATCCGGAGACTACCTCCTCCAATCTTGGCATTCAACGAGGTTGCTTTTTCATATTCAAGGAAAAAGGAGGATTACCTTTATCAGAACCTATCCATCGGTATCGAGTAAGCGTCCTATCGTGTCACCCACTGCTCAGGCTTATGCTTGCGATCACAGCATGGATTCACGCATCGCCATTCTAGGAGCCAATGGCGCTGGGAAGTCGACGTTTCTCAACCTTATCATGGGCACCTTGCAGCCCGTTGAGGGCACCATCTCTAAGCATTCTAACCTTAAACTATCCAAATATTCCCAGCACTCTGCCGATCAACTACCGTATGGAACTTCCCCCCTTGAATATTTCCAGCGGTTGTTTGCTGAGAAGTTCCCGGAGAAGGATCTTCAGGTTCGTCGTTTTTTATCCGTTTGCTGTTCATTTACTTATGCCCTGCCAGGCGTGGCGCGCACAACTTGGTCGATTTGGCCTCTCGGGTTCCCATCAGACATCGCCCATCCAACATCTTTCTGATGGTCTGCGCAACCGGTATGTGTAAATGATCCAAAGATTTTAACCCAGGGCTAACTCTGTTTAGTGTTGTCTTCTCTCAGCTTGCCATGGAGCATCCTCACATCCTTCTCCTTGGTGAGACTTTTTTGGTTCTAACTGGCGCATGGTCCCTTATCCCGCTCCCCGTTCCCAGACGAGCCAACCAATCACTTGGATATGACATCGATCGATGCTCTTGCTCGTGCCATCAAAGACTTCGAAGGCGGCGTAGTCATCGTCTCACACGACTTCCGCCTCATCTCCCAGGTTGCAGAGGAACTTTGGGAGGTCGCAGATCTCAAAATTCGTAACCTCACAAAAGAGGATATTTCTATCGTAGACTACAAGCAAGGGCTCGTGAAGAAGTCCATGGCTGCCATTGAGAAGGCGAAGCTCATCAGTAAAACGGCGTCGAGAACAAAGACTTAGGTGGCTGCAGCAGCATAGACGCGCACGCGTGTATCCATTAGTCCGCAACTTTTTTTCGTAGAAATCCACTCCTCCACGTTGTCCTACCAACAAGATATTTGTGATGCGCCATTTCTCTCCTTTTGTCTGCCCTCGCGGTCACTTCGCACTTTAGGCACTGTGGGGATTCGGTCCTTAGAGATTTAGGATTGATTATGCAGTGAGAGGCTGTCAAACCACACAACCCTAAGTAATGCTTCGTCAGTGAAGATCTCCACCTGTGTAGAAAAAAAGACGCGGGTTTGGGTTACACCTTTGTCTCTGCTACTACGCGAAATCGGCTTCATGGCAACCGGCCGCATGCCGGGTCCCGCTACTGTTGGTATGCAGAGGGCCATCATCCACAACTGCCCACTGGCACTTCGGGTTCAATATGATCTATTTGATCGTCATTTGAGAGGCCATTCTATGCTGTAAAGCACAGTCTAGTAGTAGCGGACTAGTTTGCACTGACAATACATGATTCACACAATGGCGGTGATGTACGTACTACTATGTCAGCAGGATGTTGGGTGATGAATAGAATACAGCAAAAACCATCAGATATAGTTCCAAAAAAAAACCAGTTCCACAAATCAATCATCACGACGGACCATGTAACAGATGACAGGGAGTCAAAGGCAGTAATATACAAGCAAGATTTCCCATGCAAGTCGCTTCAGACGTGCTGTGTTGCTCCTTCTCCATCAGCCACGTCACTGGTCCAGTTGGACATTTCACTCCCCAGAATAGAGTCGTAGTCGCCTTCGTCGGAGCTGATGTCGCTCGAAATTTGCGAGGGGACTGAGAATACATCCGGGTCCCGTGGGAGCTCCGGAGAAACGTTGGTACCAGAGAGTGCTCTCTCATCCTGGCCAGGTGACAAATTCACTCCGTTTGAGGCCTCGTTACGTTGCGCAACGGGGTTGTGCAACTCATGGAGATAGGTTCCCGCATCAAAGAAAGGTGACCCAGGAGGTGACAAGGACGGAGAGGAAATGAGCTCGATACTCAAATTTGAGGAGAGTGTGGGAGAGGTAATGTCGTTGGGAACTGGAAGCGTCTGGTCTCTCGGGGTAAGATATTGATCGGGCGACAACATGTCCATATCTGACGAAAAATCCGTGCCCGGAGAGGATGACCTAGTGTTTCCTCGGTCACCAAGTGTCATTGGTGTAGGTGTAGGGACATTGCCAGGACTAAGGATTGGCAACATCACAGAGACGCTTGGTGTCTCGATGTGGTTGGGGGTCTGTAAATTAATGGATCCACGCGTGCTTGGAGAAAAGGGGGTTTTGCCAGATTCGGATGCATTGTCTTGCTGTATGACTTGTTGGATGTAGCTTTGCGGCTGCGTACCAGTAGGAGGGGGGAGTGGAGAAGACTGGATATGGGATTCAAAGGCCTTACCCAAAATGGGGGTACCCTTGTTTCCGTCGGAAGCCTCGCAACCATCTAGGGGGATAAGCGGTTGACTTGTTGATTTCGAACCCAAGTTGCGCCCAGACTGCGCCGAAGAATTCACATCGTTAGCTACGCGAGGCCCCATTTTTAGCGACGGAATTACCCACATTTTCATTTTTCACGGAGCTGCGCAGTTTTGAAGACTCCCCAACACGCCGTAAGTGGATTCCCGTGCTATCTCCCTCTGCTTCCACGGTGTTCGGCAATGGTTTAACTTCACTTGTGATAAGATGTCGTAGCTCGATATGTGATGTAGATTCTATCGATTGGTTAATGATGACTCTATTGTTCTGAGAGCCTCGTCGCGGAGCCGACTGTTTTCCATCATCATCACTATTAGAGGAAGACGATGATGATACACTGCGCAAGTGGGGTTTAGCCTTTCGGCGACGACGGGAGGCGATGTCATCTCTCCAAGCGGAGATTTTAGGACGGAAATGGGGATCGTAGACAAACTGATGGGCGAAGATGAGGAGGATGGTACTGCAGAAGGCGCAGAAAGTACAGACCTCTTTGAAGACTATGACCGCAGCTACAGCACTGATGGCCACGGCAACGTAAATGATAGGCCCTGGCATTTGGAAGAAGCACAGTAGATGTGGGATTGTGATGATGGCAGTAGGTTACTAGTGACACTTGTAATAATAGGCACGCCTTGTTAACATTGTACTCGGACACAAGCGAAGCACACGTGCACAGTTCGAAAGCACGGATGGTCAGCGGTAACAAAAACTGTTACCAAATGTGGAAAGCTTATATAAGATCACACCGTCACACCGAGCGCCCACAGACCAAGAAAGGAAAGCTTACATATGGGTCACTCAATGTAACGCTTGCGAGAAGCGCCTCCCGCCGCCACCCAAAATAGGGCAGATGTCGAAAGTTGGGGCGCGATCTGAGGATAGAAAATTGAAATATGTACATTCTCTATCGTGTTTAGCAACCAGGCATGTCATATACCGGGTCTTCTGAAATTTAGAGCATGTGGGTGTAACGGATGAGTGCACATCAAATTGTCCATTATGCTTCCGGCATCGATGCCGACCAAAAAAATGCCTCTACGGCGATGACAGAACCACATGGGTGCTCAAGGACAGGACCGACAGGTAGTCTTGTGTTTGCCTAAATGCCGTGTTGCAAGCGCTAAGTCAGTACGTGGCAGCGATTTGCGTACAGTAGTCCTTTCACTCACTTTCCCGCACCCGCAACTATTTCACCCTTGTGACTTCGATTCCTCCATCTCATAGTTCATGTCACTTTGTCCCTCTCCCGCAACGCTCTGGCAATTTCGACACATCTCACGATTCACACACTCCGCACAAAACTCTTCTCGAGCAGGATCGACGTGGTGTCTTTCTGCCTCGGGTGGGTTTGTTTGTTGCACCCCCCTCCTTCCCCTAGCTGTTTCCTTGGTTCTCCCCGAGGGGTCCTTCCCTTTCAGGTGTTGCTTGGTACGCTGTCTCCACTCTTCTGTCTCACTGACTTCTCTGTAGTTTGCTTTGGTTTCCTCGCTCACCGCTATCAAAAGTCGACCCCACAGCTTGTGCCATAGGGCCTCCTCATTCTCTGAGCCAACTCTCCTCACCCTTGCCCTCAACACTATTGTTAATGCCATCTGTTGCCACTGCTGCCAACAGCATGCTTGAGGGGGGACTGCGTAGAGCCATTCGGATGGTGTCAACGTCCCGTTTATTTCGAACACGCTCGCGTTGGAGGGACATTGGGATATCTGAGGGGTGCTTCCTTTTCAAGCATTGCTAAGTACGCTATCTCCACTCTTTTGCCTCACTGACTTGTTTTTCTTTGGCTTCCTTGCTTCCCGTCCATCCCTGTTCATCCCTTTTTGTCCCCTTTGATAAGGGATGGCCTCGTGTCATTCCTCGGCGCTGAGGGGAACCATTCACACCGTGTTGAAGCTCTTGGCATCAGGATCGTGCTGGTGGCGCCATTGCGACTGCCCGAGCGCCTGATGCCAGTCATCGGCGTGTGGAATGGCATTGGTGTTGGACCAACACCTCCCTGACACATCCTCCCCCCCCATTTCTGCCAGCCTGCCGCTATGGTCTCAAGACTCAACACCTCCTTGCAAACACAGCCACCCTATTGCGAGGCAGCGGCTCCTGGCCCGTAGCAATCGGATCACCCCGCCGGGTACCGTCATACGACGGAAAATTTATTTGTGCAGAGGAAGACGCGGACGAGACGGCCGTGCTCGAGGTGCTGCGCGCGTCGGACTCACACATTCGGGATGCTTAAGTTCCCGTGGTCAGAGTCTGTATCGAGCCCTTCTCCCTCCTCTATCAAGTCATCTGAGCGGTACTGCAGCGGTAACACTGCCTCCTGTGCCCGCTTCAAGGCCTATCACTCCGTTCCACCGTATTTACCTGGTCCGTCGCCGATTCGCAGCCCTGAGACGCTTCCCACGACTTCATCAGTCCTCGTGGCAACACTCCATCCATATATTCCGACCTGGCCATACCCCCAGAAGGAGCGCCTTCCGAGAGACCGAGCGTCATCGTTACAGGTGACGTTAACCGTCTTCTCCAGTATCTTCATGGCCTGGAGGGTGACAGACAGCGCGATAATCAGGGCATTCATGATCATCTTGGGGACCTTCAGAATGAACTTCCCGATCTCGCCGATTACATGCGTGAGAAGGAGGTGTTGTATCTTGACGTGAGCCCCGTGGTGCACCCGAGTACCCTAACTTACAAAGCCTCCCCCTGTGATTGAGAAGGCAAGCCCGTGACACGTTCTCATTCTGTTGACACCCCCTCCGCGTAGCACACGTTCTCCGAGCTCTTTAAGTTCTAGTATATCATTCCTGTTATCTCATCACTCGGATGACCTCAGCTTGATGGAATCTGAGCTGGTAGAGTCCGAGTCCTCAAGTCATCTTTGCCTATATCCTCTTCCTCTCCATTGTCACCACCACCCTCTTCGCGATCTAGCTCTCCTTTGTCTGAGATCCTCCCCTTGACACCTATATCATGTTCCCCTCCAAACGTCAGGTGAATATCTTTCTTAGACTTCTGTATCCCCCAGACTGTCAGTAAACTCAAGTGCTACTGTCAGGCCTACAGCTCCCGGTATAGATTGTGATATCCTCAACCGCATCCACGACGTACTGAATGCCGTCAAGGCACAAGCTGACACGTTGTGGGATGGACAATTATTGACAAATCATTTATTGGATGAGCTTCGCCAGTGCGTCCCTCGAGTGCTGTGCAAGTTCAGCCATTGGCACCACCCGCATTCGTGCCCCAAAACTTCTGACATGATGCTTGTAGCCCACGACCTCAAAGTGCCAACCTGACACTTCGTACCGAATTACCCCCATATGGCGGATTACTGTCCCAATTCCAGTGCATATGACTCAGATATGAGTCGCAGGCCTCCGTGGTGCCCAGCCAGACCATCGCTGAGTCCGTATCCTCCACCGCCTCCTCCATGGGTTCCCTCAGTGATCCCAGGGGTTATCGACCACCTGCAGACGGACTATGTTTTGATGATGCTGCCCATGGCAGCAGGCAGAGACGGGCTGGTGCGTCGGATGGATGGTTAGGCTCACCCCCCAAGCCGAGATGGTAAGATTGATCCTGGTTTCCTCCCTGCCTGACACTGATATATTGTAGCCCCCTCCGCTGATTGTCGAGGAAGATAGATATGCTACTGTTCCAGCAGTGCTTCAAGCATACCCACCAGGTATGTCTGTTGCTGATTCTCTGCCTGTGACTAACCACCAACAGCCCTGGCCATCAGATGCATCCTCTCACCCTTGACACTGCCACCACCACCACCAGTGCGCGTTAGAATAAGTATGTACTGCAGACTTTCTTCCCGTTTTGGGCAGACCGGATACCCATATGTAGTACGCTGGAAGATTTAAAGGACGTTATCGAGCCGCTAACGGCGTTTGTGGGGCTTCAACCATGACGCTTGCCAACCATGGCTTTGTCTCTTCCCCATATTCCTTTATTCTTCCAACATTGCTTTCATCGTGGCCTCAATCTGCCATGCATCCTCATATCAGTGCTCATTCTTGGTCTTGGTCACCTTGTTGCACCCCAAATCGTTGTACCTGCACATCCAATACTCATGACTCCTGTACATTTGATCCTTCTGGCATCTGGACCCTTCCTCCCGCCAACGAGCCGCCTCCTACGTTGACCTACGGCTGTAACATGGACACAGACTTGTCTCAGGATCGGCTCTCCTTCTCTCCCTCCACCGTCTCCGTTTCTATTTCCCTATCCTCCCCACTCTCCATCCTTCCCATCCTCCTCTCTACCTCAACCAGTACCCCTTCCCGTGTCTACTTTCCAACCCCGCATGTCTCACTGGAGAGCGTTTGTCCTTGTTAGGTCTTGATAGCATCATAGAAAAAGTAGTGTGATAATTGAAGCTCTGAATGGAGAAATGAATGAAAACAAGTGGGGAAAGTGAGAGAACGCGAAAATGCGCACAAAAACGAAAGAGAACGAAAAAGGGAAAAACTGATGCCCTCACTGCATTCTATTTGAAGTGTTCAAGTCCCTCGTACAAAGTAACTGTTTGTATGATTACAGGTCGAAGTATTAAGTTGAAACGTGAGAAAAAATCATGATGGTATCAACAAGACGAGATGACGCTCAGGCGTGTTCAATCCTCATGTGAGGCATTGGCCTCGTAAAAACGTGAGGGGGCCTCAAAAAATTGTAGGGCTATCCTAAGACAGCCTGGGCGTCCACCCCCAGTGGGGAGCGTCTATGATTCAGCCCGGGTTGCCCTCAGGGCGCCGATAACGATAGCGGCACTTTCAATTCTTCGGGCTCCTCTGACCTAGCAGAGTCGTTCTTCTCGGCATCCTGTATCTCATCCCAAAGCACCAATACATTCCAACAAAAAGTAATCACTTGTATTTTTCATCCTTTCTGTATTGAACTTGTTGATCACAATTGTACAATACCATGCATTCTCATCTCTGAGAGAAAAGTCAAATGCGAAGTAGTACAAGACCTAGCCTGCTCTAGCAAACTTCGATGTCGATAACGACAATCACTTAACGGAACACACGGAGAAATTGCGGAAAGACGAACCTCTGTGGTCACTTTGGAAGCATTTGCCTCCACAGACTTCGACACGCCAGCCAGCCGCGATGGCACGTTGAAGATACCCAGACTCAACTTGTATATCTGCTTCGATAGCATCAATCGTGGCCCTCTTTTCTCGGGTATGGCATTCGAACGCTGCTCGAGGTATCAGCATTTCATGTTAGCCCGGAGGAGCTATAAACGACACCTACCATCAGCACTTGCTGAGTTCAGCGTATGAGTTTGCCATGTGATTTCGGTGGGGCATGTTGGCAACTTGACAGGGATGTTGTAACGAGGGTTTGCATGTTCGAGAAACCTTCAAGGACCTCGTCGCTGACATGATGGACTGCGTCCTCCGGTCCAACAGCAAAAATTGTAGCGAGCTTCGGGGCACTAGCTGAAGGTTAGAACCCACGAAATCTATGTGGTGCCCCGGCGGACCCCCCAATGAGAATCCCCGCTACCACCCGCAACGTCGAACTGCGCGAAGATGAAGATGGCATGACAGGTTCGTCGTCGCATATGCGGCGTCCCTCCGGTATAAACCCCGCCGATCTAGCGAACATCCTCACCGAGATCGTACGTTCGCGCCTCCACAGATCCGAAAGCACCGCATGAGTCTTAACGACTCAGATGTTTTCTTCTTCACTGCCCTGCACCAATAACCAACCCAAAAAACAAAGTTTTAGACATAACCCACGAATGGATAGGTGAGGAAACGCACCTTGTCTGGTTGGTGTTTGAGTGATTCGCCTTTTTGATGTCCGGCTCAGTTCAATCACGAGGTACCGGGTATTTTAAAACAATCCTTCATCATGCTACGACTCGGCACGTTTGAGCTCGCCTTGAAATGCACACACGTCCGCGTCCCATGCTCTCAAACTCGGCTTGCCCGAGGGCAGCCCGAAAGTCCGCGATGGTGTCTTGTACTATTCATTATGAAGCCGGATGCATGCCCGAGTGTACAACACTTTGAATGAGCCTGGTTGGAGAAGTAGGCAAGACTCGGTATCGATGAGGGCGTCATCGTGGCGGGAAAGCTGCAGGAAGTCGGCGTCGGCCGCGGTCACTGGCAGCGGTGTTGCCAGATGGATTCAGGTTCGGAACCGAATCTGACCCCGGCCAGTCTAAACGTTGGGTTTTCCGGTTCGAGGTCTCGGTCGCTCGATGCCGAGAAGTGTGTCGAGGGAATAGGTACGCCCTTTAACCCATTCAACACGTGCGCCTTGTACAGCACCGAAAGGAAGGACCGTGCCATCTGCAGGGGAAACGAGAGCAGAGTCAGTGACGGGATGAGCCTGGAGCAAGAAAATGATAAAAGAAAGCCAAGAGAAGAATACTCACAAAGGTCTGCAGGCTCGATTTCTGTAAGGTCAAGCCGAAAGGGGGGTGTAAAGCTTGAAGCCCGGTCGAAGCCAGACTGGCAGCTCAAATGAGTTGAGCCAGCCCCAGAGGCGAGAGAGATTTCGGAGGGCGAGCACCTGTCAAAGGGGGGGAGACAAAAGTTGTTTTAGTGGAGCAACTATATACAAGTTTGCATTCAGAGCACCAACTGCCAGGTTAATGGCCTGCATTCTGTCATCCCATCCAGGGTCCAATTTTTTTTACATCCTCGTGGATCTGTCATATTCCTGACAACGAAATATACCAGCCATAATTGTTAAGTACGGGGGCGGGAGGGACTAACTAAGGAGGAGGGCAGGTCGGGGCGTCACAGTGACAGTCACATTCGTGAGTGCGTGACATCGGGGTTCTCCGACGCGTGGGAACGTATCTGTGACCGTTACCATCACGTGGTATGATGTCATTTTTTTGTTACCGCTGACTATCCCGAAAGCACCAAAGTCAATTCGAAATTGTTCATCATTAACTATGCGATTAAAAAGAAAAGCGTGTCCGTAGTGCAAGTCCGACGTGTGATAAAAGAACGAGAACGCGAGTACGACGGGGGCGCTCCTGACGATAGGAGCAAAGTAGGAGGATATTATCCGATTGTTCATGGTAATATGATAGCAAATGCGTGCAAAGGGGACCAAAATAACTCGTACA
Organism: Lactifluus volemus; assembly: GCA_022376515.1. Taxonomy (NCBI): domain Eukaryota; kingdom Fungi; phylum Basidiomycota; class Agaricomycetes; order Russulales; family Russulaceae; genus Lactifluus; species Lactifluus volemus. The sequence goes on along the minus strand of WTXI01000006.1, from coordinate 514,336 downwards.
GATGTAAGTGAGAATGTCCTCATGACTCGGACAAAATCTTGTCTATGGAATCATTCAAGAAGGCCTTTTTCGAGGTAAGATCTGCCCTCGGAAAGCGGGCCGTGATCGCCTCACGCGCAGTCCTCGAGTTCACAGTAAGCAAAGGTTCAGTAGCAGCAAGTTAGATCACTCACTTCTTTGTGACGCTCATCAAGTCTTGTGTGCTCAAGTAATTCCGCAACGCCTGGAATAATTCCTCGTCGGTTGGGTCTGGATTCTGGCTTGGTCCCGCGAACGGATTAACGGTCGTCGCAAATGAAAACGTTGACATGGGCCGTTGGTTTAGACCAGCCGATGGAGGGGGAGCACCGACCGCAGACGGAGACGGCGATACACCGCCGGCTAAGGGGCTACTAAACATATGCAGGCCAGGCATCATTGCACTTTGAGGTGCCCCCATCATAGATGGTATGCCGTAAATGCTTCCCGTATGCTGATACGGCACAGTAGGTATGGATATCGGCCCTCCATAATCCGAACCGGCAGGTGAACCATTGAAGCCGCCTCCAAGCGGCATGGGAGGAAGTTGAGGAACACCGTACTGCGACATCGAGGATTGGCGAGCATTCTGGGAAACATTGCTATGCGACGGCTGGCTGCGAAGTTTGCGGTTCGACATTATGTTCGTGTCACGGTAGTAGTCGCCAGATTGTGACGCTTGCTGATAACTGCGCGGTGAATCCCTACCAGATTGTACACGGGATCGAGGCTTGCTTAGTTCAGTGCGACGAGTCTCCTCAGAGTGATGCGAGCCAGTTTCCCAGGCCTCGGCCTCGTACTCTGTAACGCGGCGTAAGACTGCTGGGTCCTCTGAACGCAAAATCCATACCGCTGAATTTCTTGAGAGGAATCATAGACTCATCAAACCTCTCATCTTCGTTCATAAGTACCTTCTTGCTATTCCCTTCGCCGATGACCAAACGGGTGTTACCCCACCCGAATTCATCCATGCACCAGAAAGAATATACGGGTAACAAGAAGCTGTAGATCGGATAGCTAAAATCTAACGTTAGCGCTGACATTCTTATGTTGTTTCTGAGCCAATGTACATACGAGAGGAGATAGACGACCATCCAGCCGACCAGCATAAATTCTCGTCTGATAATGAATATGAGGGCCTCAACGAAAATAAAGTTAGCCAGGGTATGGGAACTTTGATTCCATCTTACCTGTAGTCCATAAACGCACGCAATCATCAAGACCGAGATGAGTGGAAAGCCGGTGTGTCCAGTAGAAACAATAACGATGAGGTAGACCAACTACGAATTTGAATTAGTAGCTCCACCGCAGAAATCCTTCAGTGACATACATATACGACAGTAGCAGGGAGTATCTGGGCGAGTTGTGAGCGGATGAACGGTGGTTACTCGGAAATAACAATGACCTACCAGTGTGCCCAACAAATCGAGAAACACAAAGAATCGCATCGAGAAACAACAAAATCCGAATAGCTCAGGGAGCAGAATAAGCTCGCACAGGTTATGTACTGTCGAGTTGATCCAACGACGCCGCTGAGAAAGTAGTACACGCCAGGACTCCGGAGCGACTGTATGGGCGCGCGCATCTTGTGTGAACTTCGTCTTGAATGTTGGAAAGTGCTTCATGAGCAGAGTGGTCAGGAACCGGTCTTCACCAAGAGATAGTAGATTCTTCTTGTGTAGCGTGTCAACATTAGGCTCCGAATATTCGTCGATGATCCGATTCGAGATGATGATTGGACGGCCCTTGTCAGCTGTGCGAATGCGATACATAGAAAAGCACCCAGGTAAACAAGTAACAGAGCCAAACAAGCTCTCAAATGCCTTGGATAGGTTATGCGAGATATAATACTCATAAACCTATACGCCAGTGAGGGATGTTTGACTAGCGGCGATGTCAAACGACGCACCTGAATCATCGTCCACCAGGAGTCTTCTTCGTTCTCAAGTCGAGTTTCCCCACAAATCCCAATGATTCTTGAATCATCTGCAGCGGAAGCTACAAGGCGATTAAGCGATTCTGGGGTGACGGTCTGTAAGGTCGCGCCAATCAGCCGGGCTCCTACGAAGCAAGGAAGTAAAAGTTACGGTGTCCGCATCGACAGTGAAGATGTATTCATAGAAGGCGGGGTCAATGCCGATGACGTTGCGCATTTGGTGATAGATCTCCAATTCCAGCGGCGACATGGGGCTATCAAAATGAACGCGGTTGAGATAGTGCATGAGTAATATTTGACTGTCACGCTTTCCGCGATTGCCAGGCTTTGAGCGCTCAGTCGGTTTTCCGACCTTAACGATGACCATGTAACTGAAACTTTCATCAGAAGGTGACAAAAAAGAGTGAGATGGGCATACGGTACGACGTGACCCTCAAATTCGTAGAGACCGGAGTAAACCTTTCCATAATTAATTTGTCGGGAGCCTTCGCCAATTGACTTGAACAACAAAGGCTCGGGGTCGAGTTTGGGATCCACACCAAGAATATCCAGCACGATACGAGGGGTCGTCCTATCGTTACCACTCCCAATGATGTTACCATCGCAGATAATAAAAAGCAATTTCCGTTTGTCGTCATACTGAAGAGCCGCGAGCGAATCGATGGTTCGGCGTAATGAGTCCTCGCCCTCGGTGTAACAGGGGACTTGACAGAGAACGAACTTGTCGAGCATCTCAGGATTTCGCTTCCCGCTCAGCTGGAGCGCAGCCAGAACTGAAGTTGATAAAGAATCAGCAACGAACTAGAGCGGGTGCATATTCACTTACACTTCACGGCCACAGAGGCAACCAAGATACTTGATGCCACGATGAGGAGGTAATTCTGCACTTGACATCGCGGCTCCTTGCGGAAATCCTTCTCCCCAACGTAAAACATGTTCTTCAAACATTGTATGTTATTCTGAGCAGTGGATTCATCTAGTTTACCCAGAGCAGCGTTTAATTGTTTTGTGATATCCTGGCCCGGCTGCTGCTGGAAAATGTTGGTGACATCGCTGTTTAAAAACGTGTAAGGACCGGTGTTGCCCTGGTTCGCATTGATGGTATAGAAGTAGTCCGTAAGGTCATATAGAGATTTCTCCCAGATTGCCCATGTCCTGTGGAAGGTCATGAACAGTGTTATGGAAGTATCAATATACGAACCTCGGGTTGCTCTGATCGCTCGCCCCAGATTTGATCGCTTTGCTATCGTAAACGACGGGGCCTTTGTGGTATTGCTTGATCGTGGGAAGAAATCTTGCGGTATACCAGTCAGCCTTATCAAGTTGTGTGCCTTGCGCGCTCTGTTGGGCACCGGAAGTGTGCAGAGCGGTTGGGATCAAGGGGCTGAAGTTCTGATATTGGAATATGAGATTTGCATTAGTCACCAGTTTGGGACAACCAAGAACAAGTGGTGGTGGGAAGTAGTCAGTCAGATCTTGCCCAGCTAACGTCTGCAATGTACTCTGGGAGTTGCTAGCTTCGCCCGCTATATCGCTGTGCTGCCGTAGAATGAAGTTTGAAACGTCATAAACCTGACCCTGAATTGCTACCCAGTAGTCATTCGTGCCGGTGTGCTGAGAAACCTCGGTGAGTGACCACGCCTTGTCGAAGTTTGGACAAAGGAGGCGTCCAAATTCAACGATGTAAAATATGACGGTGGCATTTGCGAGGAATATGAGGAAGAAGATTGTGAGCTTTTCTCGCCACGCGAGGCGGATGTCAGGACGCTTCATACGCCCAACCCACGAGAGGCAGAATGACGGGATCCACCAAGTAGTCGCCCAGACGATACACAGCCAAAACCTACGAGAACGACTTGTGGGGACCTCTTCGATAGCATTCGGGGCATCCTTTACAACTAGCCCTCCTTCCTTGGAGGGTTCTGGAGAGTCTTGTGATGCTTCTTTCTTGTCATATTCAGAGCCCCATCCGCTTTCGTCCTCTCTATAAGGGGGAGCAGATAGACCGGGGGTTGCCAAGCCGGCTTGTCCGTAATTGCCATTAGCGTCACGATAGCGGGTTCCATTAGTGGTGACACGAGTGAGCAAAAGATTTTCGTCACTGTGGCCATAGTAAGCACTGTGCGGAGGGAAACCGAGATCCTGATGGGTATGGTCGGTGTTAGTGATATCATCAGGGTAATTGCTCTCGTCATCGACGTCTTGCGGGGACTTTCGCAGCTCCTTCTCTACAGAGCGAAGTCCGTCTTCCATCGCCTTCCACGGACCGTATGCCAACCAGATCATTCTATGTCCAAGGGCGAAATCGATACCCTCCCTCCAACCGTTGGCCTGAATACACCCCTGGACCTTCTCCTGAGTAGAGCCGGGAGTTGTCGAGAGATAGCGCTCGCAGAAGTCGTCGTATTCCAGGTCGACCACATACTCGGTCTTCCGACGCACAATGACATCCGCAAGTAGTAAAGAGCGTATTTGCGCCTTGACGCGACGCTTGTCAAATGAGTTGGGCGAGCCCGAATCATTAGGCCGAATGCACGACACCGTCCACAAGTGAGCATGGTCCAAACTCGCAATCATCTCGGAAAGCGTGAAATTAAGTTGTGTGGTAACAGGATATACCTTGGAGGGGTCAAGGTGTGGATGTTCTTCCCCCGTCTCGACTCGGTTGGGTGACAAAACGGGAGTAGGATGACGAAGTGGCTTGGACGAAACTTGTGCTTGCACAATCATATTCTCGTCCTTGCTGTGCTTCTCTACAGCTAGACTTGGCCCAGCAAAAAGCTTTGAGATGAACGGATCGCTGGAATTGCGAAGAAGGGAAACGAAGGCGGAGTCCAAGATGTCGGTGTCCTTTTCAACGAATCCAGTGACGTCATAAGAGCAACTTCCCGCATAGTGACTGATGCCGAAGAGATTGCGCTCCGTGGTACTTGGACTGGGAACGAATGAGGTGTGTACACCAAACCGGGAAACCAGGTCTTGTAATAGATCTTCGTCCTTCTTGTCGCCACTCTTCCCAGATTTGTACGATGAACAGGCCTTGGAGAGGACGCCGATGAACCCGCCTGGCTTTTTGTGAGCCCGTTCGTTGAGCTGGGCACCGCGGAGCAATTCCACGCAGGCGGAATTATCTACTGTCGTGACAATTGGTAATGAGACGCCGTCCCCTGCCATATGGCCATTATAGCCAACAGTGTCCTCAAATGTCATTCGGATCATGTAGGAATGCAGGAGCTCGTCCGCGAAATTGATACAAAATTCGTCAAAGCCATTTAGCCCGTACGCGTGGATGAGTGGTGCACCAGCAGTCGAAATCACGGAACTAGTGGAAGAGGGCCCGCGAGACTGGAACCCGGGCTGATCCAGTAAAATTATTTGCGAATGAGGCGGAGGATCCTGCGGATTTGGCGAAACCTTGTGGTTTGCGGTCTCCATAACAAATGCGAAAAGAATAGCGTAGAGATCCCTTGCGAAATGGTCCCGCTGAAGCGAACTTTGACCGGCGTTCATTAGAACGGTATAAAGCTCCTTGCGAACGTAGTTGTCTTGTTGGTCAGCGTTTGCGCAAGGTCATCCGAGAGGACACCAAGAAGCCTGGCGATATGATCGAGGACTGGAGCGTTGGTGACATAAGCGGAAGAATCGCGGCCATCACCGTCGGCAAACTGGAGGTTACTAAGGAGAAGAACGGCGACGAGGAGGCTGAAGATGGATGTCACGTGCTTCGACTTGAACCCCAAAGTCTTCATATCTTCCCGCAACTGATCCATGGCAATGGCATCGTCACTGAACGGCCCAGAGGGAAGGCGGTAAGTACCAGAAGAGGCCAAGAGGGCATAATCAGATGGGTCCTCTAAAGCGAAGAAATCGCGTTCGGTGGGTGTTGCGCCAGCCAGCAATTGATAGAAAACGTGGTAGGTGCGCTCCTCGTGGCTGAGACGGTTCAGTCGGGATTTATCAAGGCCATACGTAAGGACCTTGGCACCGCTTATGCGGCCACGGTCATTAAAATGGAGTTCGAAAAAACGGCCATGGCGGGAGGCATTTGGATTCATGAGTGTCTTGGCATTGCCGAAAGAATCTAACAGCGATGTGAAGGCTTTGACAAACTCAGCAACCTTTGCCTCTCGTTTGGAATGAGCGGATAGACGCAAAATTTGCTTGACGAACAGGTCTCTGCTGAAAGACTTGCCCGACCCAGTGATCCCACTGTGTACACGTTGAGAAGGAGAGTCGGTAGATTGAAGTCGCTTGTCACTCACCGAAATATAACGGCCTGTGATTCACTCCTTCTTCGCATTAGTAGATACACCCTGGCAGCCAAATCATAGGGATGGGGGGGTAGAGGCGGCTGAGAAGAGCTGGACGACGGTGATGTATCTTTGTAACAACGTTCTTCGTATTCTTTGGCACTATTATCATTTGTACTCGCCAGTGCTTTGAAGGGATTGACAACGACAAGATTGGAGGTGTTAATCTTGAAATATGGCCGGTCAACCCGAAACGATGCCTGTAGAACCTGAAGGATGGCATCGTCGGTAGGGTGGACAGTAGCGGAGGTGGTGGTGGGAACGAGGTCAACGAGGTCACCTGATCCAAGTGCAGGTGAGGAGGAAGAAGAAGCCATGATGGAATAGGGAAAAAAAAAAAGAGAGGAAGAAACCAGTCAAGGTTGGTACTGGCACACAGGCCACTCTCACGATGAGCCCAAAACAAGTGCGGCGCGTTGGCAGCGCACCTAACGCCGTCTCCGCACGTTACACGTAATCCATTTCCCCACGCCACATTTCAACACGCTACATCTACCTCACCTCAAGAGCCAGAGCCCATCCCATTGACCTCCCGCTTCACCGCTTCTGTCCAACCCTCCTCAAACATGCTCTCTTGCTCCAAAGGAGAAGCGATGGAAGAAGCTAACTTGGAACGGCCTTTACCCTGAAGATCTGATCGCCATGAGTCGACTATTTCAGGGATTTTGCTGCGAAATAACGTTAGAATTGATGACTGTATAACTTGTGTAGCGAATCACCTTGGGCATACGTTCGTGCAAACAGCGCCGCTTCCGGTATACGTTGCGTTTTCGCGAGAAGGTCAACGCATGCCTTGGCATCCCCAAGCTGAAATAGAGTTGCGAATGCAAGGTTATTCTGACCCCTTTGCTCTGATCACGGATCTTCAACAACCATAGTCATATATATATATAAAAGGAAGGTTGACACACCTGCTTTGTTCGCAAGTTGTCGCAATCCGGTTTGGTCTCCAGTAGAGAGTAGAAGGAGCATCAGTGCATTGAGATCCCCCGCCTTCTCGAAGCACTCCCGAGCCAAGTCGAATCGCCAGATGGTCAGAGCGCGATCACCAACAGCTTTCCATTTCGTCTCAGCTTCAGTATCAGGGACAGCGCGAACAATTTCGAGCGCAGAATCCAGGTCGTCTAATTGCAACGCCAAGTCGAATTTATGATCGGGATCGTTTGTTATCTGGAAAGCCAAATCCTTTAAATCTGTAGAGGGTATTAGCCAACCGTCATGCTCGCCCAGCTATGCGCCACACCTTTGCTTTCCAAGAATCTGGCGACCTTGTTGCGCTGATCCTTTGGTACGGTGGGCAAAATTTGTTCTGCAGCGGCCATATCACCCCTCAACACTGAGGTCTGATATTCAATCACGCTCAAAGAGAGGAAGTAACCAGAAACATTCATGTCTTTGTCTATCACGTAGACGCGGTTATGTGCAGGGATGTAGCCGAGAAGAGACATAGACCTATAACCCTAGGCGATCAGTGATTTCCTACTCGAATATGGCATACCATACCGATCAAAATTGGTCACAGAGTAAGACTCAGTGCCAATAAAGTAGTTTAATCGGTTGGAGGCATTGGTGTAGACAAAGCAATCGCCAACCCATTGAGCGGTTTTTATCCTGGTAAGCGTAAGGCAAAGACGAGTAAAGAAGAAGTCAAAATTACTTCTCGGGCATTTCTGTTACCATCTCAAATGCTTCTTCGACACCTTCATCCCCCAAGTCTGCACCCGCATCGACCTTTGCATTGTATGCATCACGATTGAATCGAAGAATATAGAACGTTTCTTCTGAGGTAATGGCAACCAAAGTCCCCGTGGGAGACCAGTAGACCTAGGGGACTGAGATAAGCTGAAGTTGGCTTGGTTATCAAAATTCAATGACATACACTCCTTGCCTCCACATCTATGCGCCGCACTATTTCACCTGTCTCCCAATCCCAAAAGACAACAAACGTGCTGCCGCGACCACCTAGGAGAGCCCCACCATGCAGTCCATCAATGATCCAGGACCCAAGACCTTTCATAGCGGAACCAGAACGCTCCTTGAAGTTCTTGAAAACGTGAATCTGGAGTTTGCCTTCGAGAACGGCATAGGTGTTAGAGTCCCCGGCCCACGCGAACGAGTTGCCTGTGCCGAAAGATTTGTTTCGCCATGCAAGGGCAGTGTAGATGATATATTCTCCATCGCCCACAACCGTGACAAAGCGGCCATTTGGGGAGTGGTTAAGGGATGTTGGGTATATTTCGGTTGAGCCGAGCTCCTTTACAGAGAGAGGAAGACGAGAGCCTTCGATAAACGTATCATCGGTCACTGTCTGAAGGTTTGTAGACAAAACCTCATTGTTTCGAGTGTAGATGAGTTTTCCGGAGGAGTCCATTGAGAAGGTAGGTTCATCGCGACCTAGCTGAAAGGGAATCAATATGGCAACACAGAAGAAACCCTGAAAGAGCACCTTAAGGACAACGGAGCCTTCATCGAAGCCTACGGCCACTTCGTTTCCTTCCTTGCGGATAGCAACGCACCAAACACGCTCTAGACCGTAGTTCAGCGTGTTTTCGAGGCGGTACGTCCCGCTGTTCCAGATCTTAATTGTTCCATCTTCGCTACCGCTAATGATGACCGGGAGGTTAGGATGAAACGTTGCAAACGAGACGTTGTTGGTGTGGCTCTCCATTGTTTGCACACAACTTTTGCTGAGATAGTCCCAGACTTTGACAGTTTTATCGTCCCCAGTTGTCACGAGGTAGGGCTTGTCTGCACCGGAATAGAACTCGACGTAGTTGACACCTTTTTCATGCGCCTCCATAGTGAAGTTTGGGACGGGTGATCCGATGGCCCATATCTTCACTGTACGATCAAGGCATGAGGAAGCAAATGTATTTGGATCTTTGGGGTTAATCGCAATGTTCATGATATAGTGTGTGTGTCCTTCGTAAGTCTATGTCTTGGTCAATCTTTGGGACAAAAATTAGTTATAAGCAAGCGACTCGCCTGAATACACTTCCACTGCTTTTCCCAATCCCAAGCTTTGATCGTCATGTCATCACTTCCGGTCAGGACAATGTTCGCGGTAGGATGAACGGTGAGACACCGTATGTAGTCAGGATGTGCCTCGAATGTTATGACCTTTTCGTGTGTATTGTAATTGAAGACCCGCAGCTGAAAGTCGTCGGAACCTGCAACGAACCAGCTCTTTCGAGCGATGAATCGACAGCACCGGACTGGGACTTCGGCGACTTCGAATGTCTTCACCAATGCTCCCGTCTCGTGATTGTATATGTTGACAGAGCCATTATAGAGACCAGCTAGAAGCCATGGCTCGGTGGGATGAAAGTCGACTGCCTTGACACGGTCTGATCTATTGAATACTTTACGCTACAACCGTGGCGTTGGAAAAGAGAAGAGAAGAGACAAGGATGCACGCACGTTAACGTCTAGTAGCATAGCGTCATAGAACTTTTTTATGTATGAGTGAATATGAACAGGTTTTGACTTGGGCGGAAACTCGCGGCGCGGACATAACTTCACCGTATCACCGCTCCTTAGTATTCCCCTCACACCATCTCGTATTTTAGAATACACGTTCTCAATCCTCAGAGTCGTCAACCACCTAGATCATTCAAGGAATACTCAAGTGACACCTACAGCCACGTGGTTTACACGTTCACAAGCACCTGCCACGCCAATCACACATGCCTGGGCACTCATAGCCACCCCTCAGGAGCCTCGTTTTTTCCCGCAAGCCATGTCATGGGGGCCATTCATGAATGTTGTTGCACAGCCCATTGTCAAAGTTGTTCCGTGACACGTCAATGGGTTACTGGGAGGTATGCAAATTTAAACTAGCATCACTAGAAACGTAACCAATGAGCTTCAGTTCGGGAGAAGGTCCCTCTCAGCCTAGCTTGCTGATGGACTTATCCGACCATTCAAACTTGAGCTGAACTTCGGGACGGTTATCTCGATTCCCGGATTGGATGCAATTCACGTCACATCCTCACCTATCCGACGGCACGACTTTCAACACGCGTATCCCTCGCGAATTGGTCATATCCACTTCACTCAGTGGGGAATGGTGCACAGCGTCATTCATCTACCAAGGCCGCCACGTTGGCCGCCCTGCGGAGAGAACATGCTGTCGCAGTGCTGCCTCGATCAATGATGCCGTCTGGCTGCCTCGCGTGCAAACGTCTGAGGGGGCTACAAATGGCTATCATAAAAACCCCTTCGCCGATGATTGATCCATCCTCACTTTCCATCCTCCCGTAACACACCACACCGCAGTAACGACGCCACCCACATCGTATTCTGCAATTGTCCCTTTTGCAACATGTCCAAGTCACAGACATCGTCACCTGGCAAAATGATTCGGTCTCGCATGGGTACCTTAATGCGACGATCTTCGTCGGCTCTCAGTTTCAATAAACCAGGAACCTCCGCCAGGTCATCTAGCGAGTCTCTTAGACTCGATTCAAATGCCCCTGGCCAAGAGACTGTCATGCCAAGTCCCGTAGCTGAGTCACCTGCCCGTGAAGCTGCTGAATCCCTGCCAGAACCTACGGGGCCGTCGAAACTATCGGACCCTCCTATCACCACTCTAGATCCCACACCCGGACCTCCCGCCACCGTCGCAGCCCCAAAACCAGAACAATCACAAGCCTCCTCTGTGCCAGCAAACCCCCTTGTACAGTCCGTTTCTGAACCTGCGCCTAGCGGGGATCCAGGTGATGCTCGAGTCCATCCGTATCAGACCCCGCATCTGATACTATTCCCGTGTCGTTGTTGGGACTCTTTTCGACAGATACTCTTGAGCCGGTTGTAGCGGGCTCAGATGACCCCGCACTTTATGTCGCACATTCCCCAGAATCCCTCAGCCGTGCTGAGTCCATGCATGCCGCAGATGAACCCCAGCCGGTTCGACGGTCCGAGGATTCCGGCAGCTCCCAACCTCCACAACTCCCAACTCACGCTCCCTGGGATAGTGGACCCAACCCGTTGACCACTGAACCTCCTTCAATCCCTTCAACATTTGTGGGTACTTCAACTATTAAGCCCGACAATGCAACCAGCGCTGGTGCAACCACACAACAACCAAACCCAGCTGCCCTCGACCAGGCAACATCGAAATCCCGGACACGGGGTCCACCATCTCTTCTCAGGTTCGACCACGCACTCCGTCTATTCCAAATGGCCGGCTTTCCAGGAGGCCGAGCCTGTCCTCCTTGGGGTCATCAGCTGCTGTGTGGGCCACCCATCCGGGCAATATCGAACCTGGTCAGCAAGATTTTGCTGCCGTCCCTCCAGCTAGCAGGTAGGCTCGATATCGCACAGATGTGACCCCCAAGGATGACAACATTTCAGAAGTGTATACACTGATCCATTCTCCGACCCACCTACGCAGCCCTCCACTCTAGTGCCTGGGTGAGAAAACCTCTCCTATATTATGACTCTAAACGTGATGGTATTCCCAGACCGGCGAAAATCGGCGCTGATGCCGGGAGTCGAGTTGGAGGACCAGTTGACGCTCCTCTTCCACCCCGCAATGAGGTTGTGCACACAATGTGAGTCGTTCTCCTATCAGCCAAAGCCAACTGATTCGACCTCGTACATCAAGGCCCATTCAGACTGTGCCATCAATCAGTGCCGCAGGTATATTTTCACCCAGAGAGCTGGAAGCCGACACCGAGTATGTGTGTATCACCTTTCGGTTGTACTTCCCTCACTATTGACAGCGAGTTACGTCCACTTCTTCAACCGACCACGAAAAACACCCTCCGATACAGCCAGACAGATCCTGGACCATCTGTGTCCCTCCTTTCTTCACAAGATGAGGGTTCTTTGGTTCCATTGTTGACGCGCAGATTCGCAAGTCTTGGATGGCAAGAGTTTGTTCTACCAGACGGCGCTCGTTACTTTTCAAACCCGAACCTTCACACTGTCACAGATTTCGACCTGCGTAACACTGAAAGGCTAGATACATTGACGGCACTCCTTGGTGGAAATGAGGCACAGACTCTCCCTCCCAAAGGGTGGGAATTATGGTTACGTGACGCGACCGAGGTCACAACAGCGTTAATCACTGCCAAGGCCTGGGTACACCACGAGCAACGGATCGTGTTGTCAGAACGACCGTCAACGGAACCGGGTGAAGAAATGAGTAAGGATTTTGATAGTAAGTTGGCGGCAACACATACGTGGGGATGTTTGTGCTGAGGAATCGGCAGAGACCGACATGGAATACCGGTACTGGTCATTTATGGTGTCCCATCCTGCTCATGCGCCACTTCCAACGGAATCTGTTTTCGAGGCCATTGACGTCTTGACATGGTCTTATACTGGTCTGTTTCTTAATCTACTCGTTTTGTGCTACCGTTCATCCCCTCCCTTCCAATAGACCGTCTGTTGCCGTCGGCTGCCCCATCCCAGCCCCCTTTTAGCCAAGAAGAATGCCAAGTGCTTATGCAGCTACTTCGTTCTTTTGAGCGTGGTCCTCGTCCCAGCGACCTCTTGTTTCCTGACACAGCATCGGTTGTTCGTACACGTGTCGTATCTAAAATCCTTCTTCGCATTGGTTAGTCGTGGCCCTTCCGAGAGGTATAGGGTCTTACTAAAGTCAACTTCAGCTGCATGGAAACAAGGTCGTCCCGTGGGCGATGTGATGCGTCAGGATGCACGAAGGAGCTTAACTCGCGTTCCATTTCGTCGTACTGCGGGAGATTTCATCATTTCATTCTTCTGTCTCGGTCTCCCTTACCTTTTCTTGGAACGATCGCATCATCAAAGATTCGATGCGGAAGGTGGTGTGCGCAACATTGCTGGCCCTATGCTCGTTGTTGGCGCATTTGCTTGTTTGATCGTGAGTCGGACATCATTGTGCAGGTGACTTTGTGTTTTTAATGCTGCCCTACAGGCTGCCATTATTTTGAGTGCCTCGGTGACCTTTATTACCCTCCCAGGGATCGATGACGTTTCGCGTGTTGCTGGTTTCCTCGCCATTCTTCTCTCCGCATCCAGTCTTATCTCTGCCGTGATCGCGCTGTTCAGGTACAAGGCCGACATAGAAAATCCGATTATGTATCCTCGAGGAGAGGGTTTAGTTCTTCTCTCGGTATGTGCTCTTGAATTTTGTCCCCGCAAAGCTAATATGAACTGGAATCCGAAGCGACGAAGTGTCCTTCTATCTCTCCCCTTAGTCTTTTTGCTCTATGCGATTGCAGCATTCATTACGGGGATTGCGCTGTATGCCTTTCGTGGGTTTACATCTTCAGTGGGTGGGCGTCACTTTCAGGAATTTACACAGTGGGCGATCATAGGGACCATTGGGGGCTTAGCATGCATACTTTTAACTTCGCAATTCTTGATTCACTGATACCTGCTTATGTTTTGTTGTTCGTGTACGATAGATATATGTTAATTTATCGTGCGTCAAATACGATCAGGAACCCTCGGCCCGTCACACGTTGACAAACAAAAAGGATGTGGCCACCTGTCGTTACAAGGCTCATACCCTTTCTCAGTCCATGACAGCGCCATTATCTTTGCAAAGTGCTCACCTGATTAACTCTGCATTAACTTTCGGCTATGTCCTACCTCTTTACTTCACCAAGTACACACGCCTGTCTTTTTCTAGATCTACCGAGAACGAAAACGATCAGTCGCCTTCAAAAGGAGCATCTGAACGGTTACGAGATGATCCTGCAGTCATCAAAGCTCGAATGTTGTCCGTTTTTGTCAGTACGATGGCTTCATTGTGCTTGATGCACCGTGTCATAGTTGCGGGTCAAAGCCAGGAATTTGATGTAAGCAGCCCCAGTTCTCATGCCTTTGTTATTTATATGCATTTTTCACAGCGTGGATGGGCTACAACAACCGCTCACCTCGGGTTCTATGTTCGCGGCCGTGATCTCCCTGCTTGTCTCGTGACACCTGTCTTATTCCTCGGTCCGCTGTATGCTCGATATCTAAGTCGTAATCTGCCTTTTATGGCACGCTGGACGTTCAATAAACAAGTAACGGACATATTTAACTGGATCTTCATCCGGAATTATATTGTTGTTCGTACCAGTCTTACGATTCTGAGCGAATCGTCTAATCTCGCAGTGCCCATACAGGGACCCATATCAGAAGAAGTGGTCTGGCGTTCATGTTTAATCGTCGCCTACCGCCTTGCGGGTGCCTCGAATACCCTCATGGTCTTCTTCACGCCACTATCATTCGGATCTGGTGCGTCCCTTTTATTCCAGAACAATGATATGACTTCGAGCTCGAGCCGATACCAGCTCATTTGCACCATATATGGGAGACCTACAACGTTCATCGCCGCTCCTACCACCAAGCTTTGAGGCGTGCTATTCTCCTGACACGTTAAGGAACCCTCACTCGTCGACGTGTTCAAGCTGAATCTTTCTGGCAGTGTTCCAATTCACCTATACCACGCTGTTCGGGTTCCATTCAGCCTTCCTATTCATTCGTACAAAGTCATTGTTGCCTTCGGTATCTGCCCACATATTCTGTAACATCATGGGAGTTCCGCAGCTTCAGGCCGAGTTGCGCATGTACCCCCATCACCGAAGACGTACGTTCGCTGGATCTATCGATATCTCAACTTCAGCTAATCTGTATGCGATTCAGAAATCGCCTTCGCGTATGTCGCTGGCATAGTGCTTTACATATACGGAATGTTTTCTTGGACGTAGCCGACAGGATATCTCTTTCTGATATCTCTGGGTGTCACAGCCACACTAAAGTTAGACATTGCGGATCTTCATGTTGGATTTCAATGGCCTCGCCGCTATGCGATAGGCAGCCAAGGAATTCGGGATCTCTTTTTATTTAACACTTCCTATCACATGTACTATACAGTATATATAGACCTACGGGTACAATCTCTATTTTTTTGTAAACCGCAGTAAGCCAACCACAGGGACATCCGAGTCCGGTCCGCTTTGGTTCAATCGCCCACCTGAGCTAAAAACTTTATGGCACCTCCACAGAAACGCAAACGAGGATACAGTATAGGCGACGACGACGACGACGATGACACTTCATGTGGCCTGCGTCAGATACTTCCCGTGGCTAATCTCCCAGCTGACTTCGACGGCGAACCCATGGATGGTATGCAATATTTGTTCACTGTCAGGTTTGTTCTATCTATCTATTACTGTATCGACGGTTCAAGGACGAAACGACGTATCCGCAGGCGAGATGCACGAAAACTTCCCGACGTTAAATCCGTCGCAAATCCTTATAATCAGATCCCTCCACAACCTGCTCAATCCGTGGCCCAAGCATGCACAGAACCCACGCGACAAGTCAAAGCCCCCCACCGCTCCCAACTAAAGAATGGCGCAGCGAATTTGAGCGGCACTTTTGTAACTTTCGTGGCGTGAGTTTGTGATGCCTCCTCCATAGCCTGGCGTGCTCATTCTCAGTAGAACATAGCTCAGCCCATCGTTCAACGTCAGTTGGCAGGACCAATGAAAAGTATGATCCCAGATAAGAAAAACAGGGATGCTTGGTGGGCCTTCTTGGAAGGTGCCCCAGAGTCAGTGTGGAATCCCCCGCGGTCAGCGAAGCATAGGAAAGAGCATGCCGGGCAGTTGCACGGAGGTGCGTTCGCACCGTACCCGCGGCCCATTCTTCCTCCTAATTATTTACTAGCTACCCAACAGCCTCCTTGCGTCATGCCACAAAAGCCAAGAGAACTCTCACCGACACTATTGTTCCAACTCGATCACGTATGTCTTCCCTCCTCCTGGACATAACTTGAACTGATCAACTCTATAGCGCTTCTCTCTTCACCTCGTCATGTACTTTACTCATTGGTTCAACCTGTATCTCGAGTCCTTGGACGATGATACCGACAACAAGAGCGATACATGTGCATATACACCCACAGATGTACATATGCGCTGGGTCTTCGCCCTCCTCTCCCGCATTGATGTATTCTGCTCTGCGGATGAGATAAGCTGTCTACGCAGTCTCGCGAGGGCCTGTCTAGCTCTAATCTCACTTGTCCGTCGGAGAAAAACGAGGGACAAGCTGCCCTCTGATCACCTCGAGGAAGCGGATAACAGCGCCGAAACGAAGACCAGTAGGACGGAAATGAATGTAGCTCCCCACCCCTTGGAGGAAGACTCCAGTCGGTTGAGCGAGTGTTCGATGTGGGTTGTATTCTGCGCCGTGACAAGTATCTGGGGACAGCGAGATCTATGGAATGACGCGGAGGAGAGCCTGAGTCTACTGCAGAGTGGTCCCTGATAGTCTGATACTTCTATTCGCATCGCTCTTTGACCGCTCACTTACCTCTTATGACCCTTTCATTCGGCCGGCATCTTTAGCCACCTCAGTAGAGAAACCCAGTTTTACATTTTATTCCTCAGGGCTAGTTGTTACGAGTAGGCGCCGTCGAATCCAAGTCTGCCCCTTATAACTGGGTGTTTTTGTAAGAGCCACCCCGCTCAGTTTGACTTATTTTCTCGATCGCGTTACCACACTGGTAGAAATATCTCACATCGTCGCTTCTGGCCCATGGGTCGCCCAAGGCTTTACATAACCCCTTCCTATGCTCATACTGTATTGTATAATTGATTCCGTCCGATGGTATAAACTATATGTGGGGTAAAATACATCATGGTACCGTGGGCCACTCTCAACCGGTTCCGTCACGAAAGTTATCGTCTCTAGTCTCGAGCAAAAAATTCTAGCTAGCACGTTAAATAGGGGGGAAACCCTTCGCAAACACAAACGAAGCCAATACTAGCGGATCGGGCAATCCGCTTACGTTGGAACAACCTTGGAACTGTGGCTCATGAGAAAGGAAATTTTGAAAGATCGAGCTTCTGTGAATGTGAACGAGAAAGTTGTGGTATTGCAGGTACGGGCGTGTTCATGGACTCGTCGGCGCGTGCTATCACCCAAAGTCAGGACTACGACGGTACTGCAAGATAGGAACCTCACGTAGAGTACGCATGTTGTCGATAAGCCGGACCTTCTCCAACACTAAGCTGTCGCGTGGGCGGTGGCTTTGTTTCGGGTGGCCATGATCTCTACGTGGGCTGGAACCATCGATTTTGAGAGAATTCGACGAAGTCATCGACCACCGTCATCGGTTGCAGATGTACGTGAGTTTAACCCAGAGATGAGCTGATCTGTCCGTGGATCATGTGACACTTCTGGGTGCGTCAGCTCGGGGGTCCTGCTGGGGAAGGTTATGCGAGGCGACGCCTGGTTCAAAGCTGGGACCGGAGGACTGGAGGAAGAGGACTAGAGGATGACGTTGTTTTTTTGGGTGCAAAATCCTCCCTAATTGTTCCAGGCGGGCCCGACTTCGGCCCTGGTATCCTCCCAGAGGTTGGCCAATAAATTGCTCAACCAACCCCTTCACGGGAACACCCGCCCCGAACACTTCTTCATGCAGCTCGTTGTGGGTTTTTTTACCTTCCTACGGATGGGGGTGTGGGTCAAAACGGCGTCTTCCTCGGTGGCCTCGTTCCTTGAACCAGGTGTCTCGTTGCTCGCCAGCATCGAGAGTCGGTTTTCTGTCCCATCCAGCGTGACACTAGGGAAGATCTCGAAGTAAGGGTAAATCGGCGGGTCTACAGGTCGATCGTCATGTTACAGCATCATAGGACGTGGTGCAAGGACTCACATAGGTTGAACCTAGGGTACTGAACGGACACCTCGACAGAAAGAGGCGTAGGTTTATCACCTTCCTTTGGTGAGCCTGTGTTGTAAATATCGAAGTATGGATATACTTCCGGGTTTGCGAGATGTGAAAACAGAAGGGCAGCAGCAAGAGGCAGGGCTTACACGCGTCAGATTGGGGAAGGAGTGATGGTTGTGAAGTATCCTCGCTGGTTGCAGTGCCGTTCTCTCCGTCCCAGATGTGGCCAGGATAAATCTCGAAATATGGATAGATAACAGGATCTACAAACATCAGCTTAGCGCAACGACTTCGAAGCCTCGTTAGGACGCACATATTTTGATGCATGGATAATGGTAGGTAAGGGCTGTTTTTGTCACGTCATCTGTCCGTACGATAACAGGAGGGTACAGGTCAAATTCAGGGTACACCGTAGGATCTGTCATAAAATCAGAATCAGCTTGTCCATATAATATTTGATTGTAACTCTGACAGGGTGTAATTCTCGGGTATACTTCGGGAAGGTGGACGCTAACGCTATCCGCTTCGGGAAGATTAGAATATATGGAGTCGATGTCCGTGAGAGCCGGGTAGATGTCAAATGCAGGATATGAGGGACGGTCTAATGATAATTCGGTAAAAATCCGTGGGAAAGGACAGGTGTCATGCTCACCCCCTTTTAAGTTGACCGATTGAACTTGACGGCCATTGGAAGGTACATCTGTCGGAAAAGCGAGACTATTTTGAGCTCAGAATCCCAGAATGTTTAAGTGCGGGCTCACCACTATCTACAGCTTGGTACATTTCACCGAAGGGAGGGATCAAGCAAGGAGGGTAAGGAGTAACAAATGGATATTGCGGTGAATCTATATATGGGAAGATCAGCAATGGGCATCTATGGGACCACAGAAACGTACATAGTTCAATCACGGATAGACTGATGGTAGGCGAACTGACAGCAAAGAAGCTGGGCTGGGCGGCGCTACTGGAGGATAAATGTACATAAGGTTAGTGGGATAGCCCGCAGGGTCTGCCAAAAAAAGGTTCAATACTAGGATTTCCTCGCCTGCAAAGAGAACACCTACACAAATCGAAATAGGGATATTGAGAGCCCAAACCCGAGTAGCTAGAGGATTTGGGTACGAGGGGTGGCTCCTGCCCTATATCCAAATCTACAGGAGGTGGAGGATATATGGATAAGAAAGGATAGACCGGAGGATCTGTTGATAGGTTTGAGACGTGCGTAAAGTGTCAGACACATGGAGCTCACAGATCCTCAAGTTAGGGTAACTAGTTCCTAGATGAATCGAGGCAACATTGAGGACTGAGTGTCGCATACGTAGTCGTGATGTATGAGACTCGGAGAGGTAACCGTAGGGCTAACCCTATTGGGCGTTGCTGATTCCCCTGAGGAGTCAATATGTTCTGAGGCGATCTCGACGGGACGATACGGTGCGTCATCTGTGCATGTTTAGTGGGTAACAACTAACAGACACTGATTGTACTTACACGTCTCGACCATCAGGTTCCCTTCAGTAAATCGTGACGGCAGTGAGTTGGATGAAGCCTGTAGCCGATGGAACGGCCAGTTCAATGTCCATGCCGGGCACATTTCGGGTACGAAATACGGGAAAACGTGGCTCAAGTGAAGTGCAGGCATATTAGTTGTCCCACTTATATCATCTATAGCTTGTGTTGTGAATAACAAACAGGAGACAATCCGCTGTACTTACATGTCTCAGTCGTAGGGTCCTGGTTTGGGTGCTGCGAGGAACGCAAATTGGCTCCCGTTTGTGACTCGAACGGCCAGGTCATTGGCCATGCTGAGGAATGTTCGGCCACGAAATATGGGAAGACATGATTCGAATGAAGTGCGTGTAAGTCTGGTGCTCCACTCCTATCGCCGTTTGCGGTTGGGAAGTCCCTTGAGGTAGTCGTAGATGGTGTACACGGTGAGTCATCCAATACACGCATTCCGAGATCAGGAGAAGGAAGGCGAAATACCACGGACTCTGGAGAGTACAACAGTTCTTCAGGTCCCCACGACGTAACTGTAGATGGTGTGGGTGGGGAATCCTCTACTACGCGTTGGCCGATATCTGGTGATGGAAGGCGAAATGGAGACAACATTGGTGAGTAGTCAGACGTGTCGGGACCCCAGGACGTGGCTGTCGACGGGCTGAGTAGAACAGACCCTTCCAGGCGACGGTCGAGATGTACAGATGGGACATGAAAAGTCGAGGTGGCTGACGCAAGTGGGTCGTAGTCAGGGGGACCCATTGAAGAGATAGACCACGCAAACCCATCGAGATCAAGTTCTCCACACCATCTGCGTCAGCCAAAAGATCGAGGTCGTTGAGCTGAACGGTGTTGAGGTGTTCACATTTTCAAGGCTATGCTGGCCTGTCGTTGCCATTGGTGTAGGTGCAACGGATGAACTCGCCCTCCACGACTGGACACGCTTTTCTAGATCAACCTTAGCTGTTCCCGGTTCATTCTCTTGCAGAACCGTTGCCAACGCGGTCGACAGGTCATGAACAGTACCACTCCCGCGACTGCGTTTGCCATGGTAGATGTGACGGAGAACGTCTCGAGTTTGTCCACAAGCGAGAGTTTTTTGGGGATATGGCGACTCCGTACTCCACTCTGTATCGCTGGCATGATATCCGAGCGTTCGTCTGCACGTTCGTCAACGAAGGAATTCTTGCTATCTCCGCGCCAGTGCGAGAGAGATGGCGGCACCGATACCGGGACATCTACCGCATGTCTACGATCGGAGGTGAGCCATGAATCAAGCCAGCGTGCCTTCCGTCGATCAATATCGAACTCGATGCGTCCGCCTATCGGTGTTTGTTGGACAGACCCTGGAGATCGCGCTTCAAAGAGGTGACTCCAAAGCGCTGGCCAGATCTCATCTGAGATGCGGGGTGACGAGGAAAAACCTTGCTCAGCAATGTTCAGGTAAAGGCAGAGGCCGACAGCACTGGGAAAATTGAATTCACGGGCGATGGCGGTAATTTGGCCGTACATCTAGGCGGAGATAAAAAAATTAAGCGAAATGTAGGTGAGAAAGAGGTTCAAATTCACCGTTGGTAAAAGTGGCATCAGAATGCCCTGGGAAAGACGTTGGGATGGACCTGAAGCCAAAGTGTGGCCAAGAGGGCCGTGTTCTTGGACAAGCGAGGCTGGGGGTATGACGACGACGAGCCAACGGTGTCGTATACCAGCCCTCTCACGCGGGTCACGTAGAGGTGAATTGTGATACGCAAGCGTGGATACGCGCCTCAACGGTGAGCCCGTTGACGAGTGAGGGTTCACGTTCATGTCCCAATCCACAGAATGCACACCAGATGCATTCAGGTCAGTGTTGTGGTGACCGCCCATCAGGTAATCCGTATCAGGCTCGGGAGGAGTCGGCAGTTGACGGGACCGGTAAATGTCCATTGGAGGTGGAACGGCGATAGAATATTGTGGATGCCTAGTAGGACTTTTGAAGGTGGATTATCTGCTAGTGTCCGGCACCAAGAGGATTGACAAGAATAAGAGTAAGAGCGTTGGAGACAAAGAAATCCGGGTTAGACGGACTTGCGATGGGAACTTACAGAAATGATGAATGATTGATCTCGATGGTTGTCAGGTACAGTGCATACATAGCACAGCCTCGCAAAAAATAATTAAAGTACAGGATCGTATGCAAGAGAGCAGACCAGCGTTCTCTCAGTTTGTGTTGTGAGTCTGCACAACTGCGACGGAAGCAAACGGTGACTTGAGTTGCGGCAAGGACGCACCGCCAGGAGTTCTGACGGACCGTTGGCAGTTGTTGCAACCATGGACCAAAATCTCGCCCAACTGTCTACTCACAATCAGAAAGATAAAGCCGCAGCATATTTGTCTCTCTTGCATAGTATCTTCACACAGCAGGAAAATCTCGCCCACGACATTCATGCTCTCGTTGACCATCTCATAAACCAAGACGCCGGCATCATTGCCGGCAGGCAAGTTTTGTCTGAGCTCGTCAAAGGTCTCACATCGGCAACCATCCCAAATTCAGAGCTGCGCAAAGCGATCGTGGAAGATGTACTCTCTATTGTGCAATTGCGAACCACCAGTTACGAAGAACAGGTAAGTCCAGTACCCATCCGACATCGTGCCCGACTACTAATATACATCAGGTGAACCTCCTCAAATTCGAACTCGCAGATATCCTAGAGAAGGATGAGGACTGGTCTAGTGCTGCCCGTGTTTTGAGGGGTATCAATCTTGAAGCCAGTCAACGGTGCGGCTAACTGTCCCAATCACGCTGACCCCTGATTTCTGACATCGGCCTTGCGCTACACGTAGATCCGACGAAGAGAAACTTCGAGTTTACGTTCGCATCGTTCGTCTACTCCTTGAGGAGGAAGACTCCGTACAGGCAGAAACCTTACATAACCGCGCTACCTCTCTCATCCATTCAACCAGCGACCGCGAACTCTTATTGTGCTATAAGCTATGTCATGCCCGCATCAGTGACTATGCAAGGAAATTCTTGGAAGCTGCGAGTCGATATCATGAATTGAGTTTTTTCGGCGAGATCGATGAGGATGAAAGGAGATTCATGCTGTACGTGCTCACGCAGCTTACGTTTTCCTTTGCATCGCGCTTACATCGTCACCCTGCAGGTCGGCTGCGGTCACCTGCGCAGTACTCGCACCGGCTGGTCCAAACCGCTCCAGAATCTTATCATCCCTCTGTCGCGATGAGCGCACTGCCGAGCTCCCCACCTACAGCGTCCTTACTAAATGTTCCTTGATCACATACTGCGCCCAGTAGAGATTAAGGAGTTTGAGAAGACGCTCAAACCCCACCAGTTAGCGAAGATTTCGCTCTCCACAAATGACTGGCTGTCGTCGACGCTCGAAGATGGCGACTTTGTCGAAGGCGCCAGCACGCGGACAGGGCCTACAACCGTCCTCGATCGTGCGGTTATGGAGCACAATGTTCTTGCGAGCTCCCGAATATACAATAACATTACGTTTAGTGGTCTCGGCGCACTGTTAGATCTCACCCCTGGAGCCGCGGAGACCATGGCGCGCAAGATGATCGAACAGGGTCGCCTTAAGGGACACATCGACCAGGTGGACAAATTAATCTGGTTTGAAGCAGCTCGAGAAGAGGATAATGCACAAGGAAAGGCCGGTGGGTTAGGCGACGTCAACCAAGAAACGGAAGACACTGGATCATTATTCACAAAGCGGTGGGATAAGCAGATTCGAATGACCGCTGCGCATGTAAGTCGCACTCTTTCAGACAGTGTTTTCATTGATTAACATTAACGTTGGCTGGAGGTTGAAACGCTTGTACAAAACTTAGTTGAGAATGGACTGATACGCTCGACTGCTGTTAAAGGCTGACCTCTCCGAGAAGTAAGTCAGTATGTACGTGATAGAGAATGCAAATTAGGATGAGTACGATGCTTGTATATGCTACATGTGCATGGAAAAGAGCAAGTCGTCACTGACTCACTGCGCTGCGCCTCCTTCTACCTTTCTCCGTTTCTTCGCGCGCTCGCGTTTCGTCTCTAGCTCATGCCACTCGCCTTCCAGCGATGATAGTCCGGTTGGCATTGCCGGGGGAGGCTCTTCGGCCTCAAAGTAGGCTGCCTCCAGAGCTCGGACTGCAGTAACCCGATGAAGAGGGTCGAATGCCAGGAGCTCCTCCGCTAAATCTAAGCCAGCGGGTGACAACCACCTTGTGGTTTTCATAAATGAGCTTCATGATACTGCATAATCGGAGGCACTAGCTTACTTGCGGAATAAATCACGGAAGTGATTCGGTATGGCTTCCTTGGGTCTCACGAGCTCGTACCATGGGAGGTTGGTCACACCCGGCCATCGTTCCGGAGTGGGGGTACCAAGGATCTTGAAAATAAATTCCAGCTGATGTATCTCATCGTTGCCTTGAAATATCGGTCTCTTCGTGAACAACTCAAGCATTATGCATCTGCAAAAAGGTAAGGCAAGGCATCAACACTTAATGAAATGAATCCAATACCCTGCACTCCACATGTCAACTTCTGGCCCATACACGGTAGTTCCAAACAGCAATTCAGGGGGGCGATACCACAATGTAATCACTCGGTTGGTATAATCACTTCGCCGACGCTTGTGATAGAACCGCGCAAGACCGAAATCTGCAAGTTTCAGTTCGCCACGATTGTTGACCAGAATATTGGAGCCCTTGATGTCTCGGTGTATGATACCCTTGTGATGGAGATATGCCAGCCCTGCAAGCATTTGCATACACAATGACTTCAAATGGGCATCAGTGAAGGTAAATTGGGATTGGGAAAGAATGCCGGTGAGGTCATGGTCCATGTATTCGAAGACCATGTATACAGAACCTGCAATAATGAAGTCAACATAAGAGTTGTTTAGCCGGAAATGGGGTGCGAGGGGGAATGTACCATTCGAGACCATCATCTCATACAATCGCACTATGTTGTCGTGACGCAGAGATTGAAGAAGCTTGATTTCTCGCATGGCGGTCACAGGGAATCCATCGCGTTCCGATTCCATACGGATACGCTTCAGCGCCACATAGAGTCCGCTGACTGTATTACGGGCTTTGTAAACTTTGCCAAATGTACCCTCGCCGACCTGGCTGACAATGGAATATAGCTCATCACGAGAAGACTTGCTAGGAGTATTCGGTCTTGTCAGCTCTGGGTCGCGAGAGTGAGAGAAATCATGATCGTGTGCCCTAGCGTCATCTTGGTCATGGGGCGGATATTCGTGTCCATTATGCCTCGGAAAGTGCTGCTCGTCGTGGTAGTAGGCAGTCTCGCGCTGATCACGATGTCGGCCTTGGTCGTGTTCATAATAGTGAGCATAGCCATCTATGCGGGCCTTTCGTAAAAGTTTTCATCGTGTCCAGGGTAAGAAGCTGGATGAACAGGGCTGTTGCCTAATGGCCGACCTGGGACTGAGTAAGGAGATCGAGGTGCCGGATCATAGTGGGATCGATGAAAGGATTCGCTCGAGCTAAAGGGCGCCTTCCCGTTCTGAACAAGCGGGGCAGGTACCGGGGGACGGTAATGTGAGGCTGGGATAAGCAGAGGCGAAGTCTGACGCTTCTCAACATCCTCCCGTTCATCATCGTCACCAGGAAAGAATCGTCTGACAGCTGAGCTGGCTTGCCCAATGGGCTTGAAACCCCCAATTTTGAAGGACGACATACTTGTAGGGATGGGATGTGAAACCTCGGGTGACTGATGTGGAGGTCGGTTGGGTTGTATGTCATCGATAGGAGGGTGTGTTGATGGCGGGGTGCGCTCATGGCGGGAGACATGAGCAGCTGGAACCAAGAGATCGTCTCGAGGAGGACGGGTTACGGGAGAAGGTCCTTCCACAGGCAGGTATTCCGAGGTGCGAGCGGTCTCGTTGTGGCCTTGGTATGGTGCGTGCGGAAGGGCGGGAGGCGGCATTGCTTCTGCAACGTGATCTTGCGCTTTGCGCTGTGGCCTTCGAGAATGTCCGTTAGCTCTGCCCCTTTCTTGTTTGGGCCAACCGTTGTCTCTTTGCAAAGGCTTGCTTTGACTTTGGATGCGTTGAGCCGTTCGGGAAGGGGGGGGAGGTATGTTGATGTCTTGAATCGAAGTAGCGACTGGAAGCCGATGCACTGCCCGCGGTCGATCTGCAGGACTCAGACTTAAACTGCGACTGCGACTTCTACTCCTGCTTGAGTTTGACCGGGATGCCGGGGAATAACCTCGTTTTTGCCCCCGGCCGTGTCGCTCTTCTTCACCCCGCGAAGGAGACTTTCCTTTACGGGCGGGTGAGTCAGTTGGTGACAAAGGTCGAAGAGGGGGCGAAGGTTGTCCTGGAGAACGAGAATGGGATGGAGAATATCGCCGCTTGTGGCGATCGTCCCTGCGAGGGGATGATGTCTGGCTCCTATTATTCGTAACGCTGGAATCTCTTTGCCGCCGCTGGGGAGAGAGTGATTGCGATGGTGAACGACTACGATCTGAAGGATCAGAGCGATAGGAATCTCCAGGGGAACGTGAGCGTGAATGTGAGGGCTGGGGCTGCCTTTCTTTGCCCAATTCTTTTTTTAAGGCTCTACCGGAGCCCTCGCGCTTTGTCCAGCTAGATTCTTCTGTAAGACAGGGCAAGAAATTTACTGAACCACACTTACTTGTTCAGGTGACTATCGTCAGGTCTGAAATCTCGTTTTTGCTGATGGTTATAGCGACCTTTCCGACCACCTCTGCTATTCCGGTCTCGATTTTGGAAGCGCTTGTTGCTCTGATTACGCTGGCCCTGATTGCCCCCACCGCCCCGCGACGATGACTGCCACGAGGCAGAAGGCTGCCATGTTCGGTCTTCTGCATTGCGTTGAGAACGGTCGCTTTGAAAATCCCTACGCTTCCCGTCATTATGTTGACGATTTGTATGACCACCTTGCCTCGGCTCCCATGAGTCGTTTGTCCGCCAGCCCTCACTGCGACCGTCGTCCCTATGCCAGCCCTTCGTTTCTTGCCGCCAATCCGATCTCCCTTGACGTTGTAAATTGGCAGGGGTTCTTTCGTTGTGAGTAGGCCAAGAATTGACCGTAGAATGGGCAGGAGGAGCGTAGCGCTCGGGCCATTCTCTACTTGAGGGCGGGTACCGTGGGTCTTCTGGTGAACGAACTTCTGTCCAACTTGCACGGGTGTCTTCAGCACGGATGTAGTCATCTCGTACGCTGCGTCGGTATGGGTCATCGGGAGGGATGTGGTGCAGCTCGTAAGCTGAATGTGGAGCTTCCGGGTGATGCCAGCTGTCGCTGACGGGGCGATGTTGCAAAGACGACTCCCCTCGGGGATCGTAACTAGAATTAGGGGAACCCCAACCTCCCCGAGGGTCATAGTAAGAGTAGGGACGCGTATAGTGTTTGGGAGTCTGTTCGCCCATGACGAACCGTTCTGACACACGCGAAACTAACAATGGCAGGGTCGGATCATCCTCATCTCCGCTGGGAGTCGCACGGTGGGTGCCGGAATTGTCGATTGACTTCATAGCTTGAGCACAACTGTTGTGAGATGACGGTGACTCTGGGAAGCTCCAAAGAAGGAACTGTTGCTAGTTGGGCACAATGGTGATGAAGTGTCAAATGCCGGCCGGGAGCCGGACGAAGGCGAGCTTGTCCAGGGAAGTGATGCTTCAACAAGGCTTTGGCACTGAAAACGGTACGAAAAGATGAGAGATGGTGTGCAAGAACAAATAGCACGTTTAGACAGCCAGCTCTGTCAGGAGGAAACGATGTACTTGTACTTACATAACTGGGAAACGACCAAGGACTCTGGAAATGATATTGCCTTGAACGTTCAGAGCGTAGTCGCATCCACTGCAAAGAGTCCCAAGTTAAATTCGCAGCTAGACCAGGTGCTTGCGGTCGCAGGCGTTGGGAGTCAAAATAAAAATCGGTTAAAAACTTTCACTGGCGCGGAAAGTCAACGTCAACAGCCGCACTTGGGCCCAACATACTCACATCCGATCTATCCACAACCACTAAGAGAGTTCTTTAATGCAAAGTGTGACCCCGAACAAACAGAAAGGCGAAGGGCGAATGTTTTGGTCAATAAAGTAGGCCTTCTGCCTCATATACAGTAAATGATGGTTTCTAGCCGTTTTCTGACCCTGTGACGCTCGAGTCCCAAACGCGCACCACTCAGAAGTCCTTCTGCAACATTATACGTTTCAAAACCTACAAAGATGTGGAACGAGAATGAACAAGTAGTACTCCTATTTTGGATCGCAGCAACTGCGAACAGTGTCACGCGTTCCTTACACCGCTTAGCGCCCTTTAACGAATTATATGGTAAAAGTATAGTTAATACTAACACAACAAATTCGTTGTTCAGGGAGATTCCCTGAGAAGACACCACGGACAAGGCGTTATACGTGGGATTGACATGGAACCAGGTAGCTTCTGCGGGAGAGAGGAACAGAGAGGCCCGAGCCCACATGCTCTTCGGTCGGTTGCTGTCAAGTCCCTTGCCATGGGGTCTTCGTCGCCAAAGTTGGTTGGATGGGACTTACAAACCCACGTTGTCTGAGCCGTAGGCCGACAAACAATGGCAGGCGACAACCACAGGATGGGCGAATGTAAAAGTTAACATATCTCGACAAGCGTCTAGAACAAGAACATCCTCTGGATTTAACTCACCAACGCAAATTTCTTCCAAGGGGCCCTCCAGTCTCCCGTGACAAAAGCTCCTGAGTGATGGCGAACGAATGGGTTATCACTTTGGGCATAGATGGTGATTGGTATGCGGCTAGATGAGTGTTGACAACGGATATGAGGGCTTGACCAACAGAGCTGGGCACCCGGTCCACAATGGTATAAGCATATCATCTAACGTACCATTTGTCCTTTGCCAATATTCTAGCTATAGCCCGGATCGATAATACTTTGATTTAGAAGCATATGTCTGACTGAAATGATTTTTTCGGCTTCAGTTCTCTACACATAAGCATTACAAACACTATAAGGACAGAAGATCAACCCACTCACACTGGCATACAGATGCCCTGAATCAAACATATGTGATATACCCCCAGAACTGAGCGACATCTCCCGAGTTGGACCACCCAATGTAGTACGTTAACCTTTTGTTTGTTGAGACCGTGCGCGAATGACACACAGTAATCGTACCTTTAACGATTTCGCCACCAAGAACAAGCGATCTAGAGAACTGTGACGATAGAGTTCCGCAGCCGAGCACAATCGCTCTAAGTGCCGGGAGAGCCCGAGAGGTAGCCCGAAGGAGAGTAAGACAGATTTCTCATCGCGGCTTCAGAAGGAGAGAAGGTCAACGTGGGACAAAGGACTAATCCGGGTACCCGGGCCGTAAACGATTTACTACGCTTGCTATCCCGCCTCTCCTTCAGCTCCAGCTCCAAGTCAATCCTTCACGTTCACGTCGTTCAGTTGCCTCGAGTCATCCAAAAGGGGTAACAAAAATAGTCTTTCGTCAAGGCCACGTGTTCTAGTACCATCATGCCATTGATACGATGCAGGGTAATTTTGGCCCATATTCTCCATCCGTCTATGTTTTTGGCTGAGGCATCGCTTTTTAGAACTTCGATGACAATGGGTCTCGGAAGATAAAGCCTAATGGCGCCGAGGTGCTGTGCCGTCCCCACTGTATATTTGTTCACCCCAGCGACCGAGACTGGGATCGTGCTCCCCCTGCCACAATTCATGCAAGGGGCGGACCTCCTCATGGTGGCCGCGGACGAGGACAATCTTCTGGGGTATTTTCGGGAGCGAACTCGATTTCTTTGGGCTCTGAACGGACGAACTCGTCAAGGGCTTGGGGTGACTACATGACCAGCGTCGGTTCGAACCCACCAGTTACGTCTAGTGCCAGGGGAGCGCCACCATTCCGGAGTAGCCAGAATACGCCGGCATCCACTGGGTGGGGGGACTCTGGTGCAAGTGGCTCTGGCTGGGGCTCTAGCGCGAACAACAATGTTGGCTCATCGGATGGATGGCCAAATGAATCTGTAGCCACGCAGGGGAACGCACTGCCGTCTCAGTGGGATGACCAGTCCGCGGGATGGGGCTCCACTGACAATGGGTGGGACAACACAGGGTGGGGGGCTACTGGAAACGATCTCGGATCTGGTTGGGGACAAGACCCGATCTCGGATCAGGGCAGCAAAGCGCCCGTGGTGGCAACCATCCCGAACACGGCGAGTCCTCCAGGTACTGATGCACGTCCAGATGGAGGTCGGAATAATGACAACCCTGATGCAGCAACGCCAACGACTCGCTCATCTCAGGCTATTCTGTCTGTCATTACATCAAGCGATTCTAAACAGGTACACAACGAACAGCGTGGCGAAAATATTCCTATGGTTGATCCCTTACCGCCGGACGGGAGGCACTGTCTGCTGCGTCTCCTGAACAGTCTTTGTCCCTCAACCAAGTTGGAAGCGAGCCACAGATACGACCAGTACCTGATAGCAATGTCATGTCAGATTTATTGGGTTCATTGGGCAGCGAGATGAGGTTTGTGGACACTCACTTGTCGCCTGAAGATATACTCAGTCTTGTCTATTCCCAGCCAAATGATGATAAACGTAGCGGTGACCCTGAACATGCGTATGGTCGATGCCGAGATCTCGCAGTTTTCCGCTTTGCGCAAGTCTCGTCAATTTGGGAGGGTCTTCCCGCGAGCAGCGATTAATCATCTTGAGATGAAGTCCCAGAAATTCAAGGATGCGCAAGTGGCTCTGAAAGCAGAGCATCGAATATGCTCTCAACGGCTTCCGCAATCCGATTTCTTAGGACTCCCTGTCGTCCGGCCCACCTCGACAGCCCTCCCTTGGGATAATGACCAACTTGACCAACTGAAGGACTGGGTTTCCAAGGCGGAGGGATGTTTAAGTCATGTTCGGGGCACCGCTACTTCTCCTGCTAATGAGTGAGTGAGGGTTATTCACAAGGAATTCAATATGAACTCAGAGATTTGTAGCTGTGCTGGCGTCTCATTTGACAGCAAGTTAATGCAGCTAACGGAGAGATCAGAATCTCTAGCAGGGACTCATTGGCCGTGCCATGACTTACAACGCTATAATGCCCTTTTAGACCATCAAATCCAAGATAAGAAGGAAACCATTATTGCCGCAATTGTTGAGAATCAAGATGAACGCCATAGTCATCTTCTCTCAACGTCCCTTTCCACTTTTCAGAGACACGGAGAAACGTTGGGACAGTCATTGCAGATGCAGGCAGGGGGGTTAGCTCAAGCACTACTTCAAAGCCATCAGTTGGAGGAGGACGGAAAGGTCAGATCCAGCACGATAGCAGAGAAAAGTGGCATAATTCAACAAGTAATGAACTTCACAAATTTCCCCACTAACTAAACTGATTATATCAGCTTCAGACTAGTGTCTCACAAAAGGCATCACAGCTCCAACTTTTACAAGAAGAGATACAGCAACTTCAACACAACCTGGCCCTTATGAAGCAAGAACAACCAAGCCATACCACAATTGACTCTTATGTTCCTCATATTCAAGAGCACATCCAAGGGTATATCAAAGCTAAAACCACCTCTGACATTAAGATGGCCTCTAGCAAAGCTATTGAAGGATTTCTTTCCACAGATT
The DNA here is from genome assembly GCA_022376515.1 of Lactifluus volemus. Taxonomy (NCBI): domain Eukaryota; kingdom Fungi; phylum Basidiomycota; class Agaricomycetes; order Russulales; family Russulaceae; genus Lactifluus; species Lactifluus volemus. The sequence goes on along the minus strand of WTXI01000006.1, from coordinate 483,289 downwards.
CAATAACTGTGGAGAAGGTCTGGAAGGCTTTACAGCCTTCTATGCAGATGTCTATATGGTTACAACATTCTGATATTCACAACACTGAAGAGGAGATTGAAATGAAGGAGATAGAACAATCATTATAACCTTAATACTTTATACTACCTTGTTAATGTAATTCAAGACCTGGCAATCACATTAACAGTGCTAGCAGGCACTAAGGAATTGAAAGATTACGCTCAAATTCAGCTTCGTGAGGGGTAACCTTTTACCAAAGGGGTAAAACTCATTGGCGACTTCACAAAGAACAATACTATTATCACAATGACTATAGTCATAGCATTGATGATCAATTATTACCAATTTGGAACCTGACCGTGAACATTGGGGACAAGTTCACATTACGCATAATCAAGTAGACAGATGGACAGCTCAGTCATGAAGGATCATAGTACGGAGTAATTAAAACAGTGGGTTCTGGTCCAGAGCACCTGGATGACCCTTCCTTGTAGGGAGTTTATATCGACTCGGCAAAGCCAATAGCATCACGACCGAGGTCGTAAACCGTGTAGTGGCGGCGAAGGAAGACATCACCTACGAAGATAATCAGCCGTCCACGTTTTGACGTACTTAATGGCCACATACCGAGAATCCACAGCGAACCGCAGGTAGATTGATGTCCATACCTGTGAAAGAAGAAATGCAAGTGCCTTGCACATCGAGCACATAATCAGAACCCTTGAGGGTATATGGCTTGCCATCGAAATAAAACGTAAGGTCGGGTAACTTAGGAACCCTGTCACATTCGATTTGATACTGTCCATTCCAGGATCTCTTGGCCCCAATTTGAGCATTGAGCAACTCAGCGATGTCACTAGGAAGAACGATGAGGAGGTGCCTATGATAGAGAATTAAACAGATACGAAAACGGATACCACGGAAGGACAAACCTGTGTCGATAGCGGCACCAGTGTTCTCCAGCTCTAGTTCTCATCTCCGAATTTAACTTTCTCCAGCTCAACCTCCCAGTAGGCCTTTGGCGAACAGGAACATAGACCAAGTGGCCCTTATATGATTCCGAGTTGATGCCACCAAAACAACCTCACCAGCGTCGTCCTCGGAGGAGCCGATCCGGAATGAAAAAACGGTTCGTCAATGAGTTTCTGGTTAATCATCTCATAAAAGGGTGGGGTGATATGATTGACGGCAATCGTGTCATAAGCAAGACCAAGGATGCCGTCAAATCTATGGAGTGTTTAGATACCCGAATCACGCAATAGAATCACTAGCCATAACTCACTTGCCGAAGGCAAACGCGAGGCCAGGTTCCTTCACAGCCTCAGCGAACAACTGTCCTTTGATAGTCAAATCGCCAATCCTCAAGTCGTCACGAGAGACAAATCCCTCCATGGAACCAGATCCGTATTGATAGAGAAGGTTGAGCCATTCGCCTTGTAAGTGGAAGAGGCACTCGAGTCAAATTGGTATGTAGGAAACAAGCGATAGAGGTACACTGGGACTTGGAACCCAGAGATTGCTCGAACTGACAACAGACATGAGAAAAGGTCGGGAGGGTGGAGAGGTTCCTCACCCAGTATCTAAAACAACCTTGAACTGGACGTCCGACAAGTGTCAACGCCTGCTCGTTATTCATGGAGAATCCGACTTACGGTTTGCGCGGGTGTTCCAATAGAAATTTCGGCGTAGTATTGTGCATTCATAAGTCTGAGTAAGTACGCGCGCTCACGTTAATGGACGAATGGATGAGGAGAGGGAGCAGCGCACTGCTAGTGGGTGTTTGTATCCTCCATCGAGAAACTCTTCCTGAGTCCAGTAGAGATCATCACCGGGACGTGAGCTAAGGCGACGACCTTGACCACCGCTGCCAAGCAGAGGCAGCTGGGCGGGACTTGGCCCCATATTTCTCTGCTAAATATGCGCTCTCGAGGGAGGGACTGATAGGTGCAGTATCAAACTTCTTGAGCTTGAATTTGTGGACACCCGCTGCGGCAACGAATGGAAAAGGAGGAAAGGGGTGACAGCGGAGAGAAACATGGTGGCGGTTGAAAGCAACAATGGGTGGGAGCTGCGGAGGTTGCCGAATTGAATATATGCGGTCGGAACCGAACGAATGACGTAAGAGGGTCAATGTCATGTCCTCCGAGTCCTCGCTGTCGCTGAACAACCTTGAGCGACTCATCTTGGCTCAGGCTGTCTATGAACTCGGCTCTGATGCTTGGTCAAATGTATCCACAATCCTCTCTCGTCATCCTCTCGTCTCTAAACACGACAACGCTACCTTCTCTCCTTCTGCAAGTCTCACCCCCTTCTTCATCTCTTCCTACCATTCAACTCCTCTTTCATCATACAGGCTTGCCGAGCCGTCTATGACAACCTTATCCAAGTATTTGGACTCAGCAGGTCATCTCTTATGCTCCTAAATTAGTTCGGGTTCTCAATTACCCCCTCTCTAGCTCAGAACCTGAAAAACAGCCTCGCAATGGCAAGTTTGGTTCATTACACAGTCGTCTATCCCGTTCTTTAACCTTTTTTTTTTTAGTCCACTCGAACAACCTCAAGTTAGCTCAGCGGATGTATCAAGCTAGAGTACTCGAACTTAGGGAACTCATCCTTGAAGAGGAGGCTCGATTCAAGTTCATTCTATTTCAATCTCCCGCTCCGCTGTTGTGGGCTTATATCTCATCGCTAGGTCTGTCGCTGCAGAAATAGAGGCCATTCGTTCCGGTAAATGGGACACTAGAATCGCAGATCGCCTTAGTGTAGATGAAGACATTCCTGACAGACCACTGTCCCGGCAAAGCGAGGTATGTCTTGTCATACCTATCAACTTGTCCCTGTGATATCAACTTGTCCTCCTTCGCTATAGAGGGCTGGAGCAATTGAGGGTTCAGGGTCAGACCTCACTGGTGTGTCGGACTCTAGCTCATCTGTTCCTCAGGTGCAGGTAGCTATCTGTTTGTTTCTGTTGTGGTGTCACAACTCATAAAACGGGCCAGTGTCTTCCAGAGGAAGAGACGATACAGAGTCAACCGGATGAAGACCTCGCTTCTTCCCCACTTGCCCCCGCGGTCCCATCCCCCCATGAGGATGATATTGAACCGCTTGTCATCCCACAACTATCACCACCTCCAAGCCCTGTTGATACAGACTTTGTTGATGAGATCGATGTCTGTGCCTCCTCCCCATCGTCCAACGAGTCACCGGACCCTCTCGATATCATTACTCCTGCAGAAAACGATGGTGGTGACGAACCTTCTCCCACTCACGAGCGTGCTGCAGCTCTACGGCCCTCCCCTTCTCCATCTCGATCTTTCGAAGGCGCTAAACGTGCCGTTTCTGTCGAACCTATACTTTCCGATGACGTAGAACCTCCAGAGATTGCTGAAGTACACGAAGCTTCTGATACATTAGAACCTATAGAACATCTCAAGCCCTCCGAGGCCGCAAACTGCTCCGAGTCTGAGGCTGAAGTCATGTCGGACGGTTCTGCAGCTGCATCGACTTCTCAAGCCGTCGAGGACGAAATGTCAAGAGTTGGGGCAACGGAAATGGGCTTAGAAGAAGATAACGTTTCAATACGCTCTTTGTCGGAACCCCCCGGAACTGTACGTTCCGTCGAACTGCCCCCATCCTTGGAGGGTGAAGCAGCAAGCTCGGCACCAGGTACACCTAGGTTAGATACGCTTGTGTCAGAACAAGGCAAGTTTAGTGCTTCTTTCATGAAGCGGCCGTTGAATTGCATTTCAGAGGCACCCGTGGCTTCGGAAGTAGAAGACGTGACGCACGAGGACTACCACGAGCCCGAGGTTGCCGACATTAAGCAAGAAGATGTAATAGAGGTTGAACAAGGTGATGACGTCGAGGCAGCATCTCCACTTGCAGAACAGTCACGTCGTGATCGTAAGCTTCGGGAATCGCACTCGAACTCTTTGCTGACTATCTCAGACAAGCGGAAGGTTTCAGAGGCCGCAAGTATATTCTCAGATTCTACTCGAGACAGAAAGAGAACTCGTGAAGACTCGCAGCCTGTCGATGAGGACGAGCCAGGCACGTTTACGTTTTTTTACGCTTACTGGTACTATTTCGCTCAGGCTATGGTCAGGCCTGTTCGCCGACGCGGCCGCCCACCCACGGCCGACGCCCAGACGTCCAAGAAATTCCAGACGGTCATCATCATGGTTCATGCCAAATTTCCCAGCACCGCAATGGCAATATCTTCCACAACCCCATCAAAACGTCTGAGGCACCTGACTACTACGATATCGTCAAACGGCCAATGGATCTCAAGACATCAAATCTCGTATTCGGAAGGCCAGATCACAAGCTCAGCTGAATTCCAGAGAGACGTGTATCTCATGTTCGCGAACTCCCTGATGTACAATAGACCTGGGTCAGATATCTATACCATGGCCGAAGAGGTGCGCCCCTTCCCGCCCACTACTTTTGTTCGCAGCTGACACGAAAACCAGATGATGTTGGAGAGTGAGGCACAAATCAACAGCTTCCGGCAGACAGAAGGCATCATCAAAGGTAGCCACCGTTAGCATCACTGACCGTAGTAGCTTCGGTTCGATCTTATCGTATTGGTTCGCACGCTCTGATTTTGTTGTACTGCCTTGTATATGGGTGCGTTATGATAGTACAAAGTGATCAATGTAATATGCAAAACATTGGTGACTAGAGGTAGCAAAAGAATAGCATGTAAGAACAACAAACAAAGAGCACTAGAACCAGGGAGAATAAATTTCTGTCATCTTCATGAGATTTATAGGGTCTGTAGCAGAGGCGACGAGATTGATGATGGTTCCCATCACGGAGTTCATGGAGGGGGCTGGGTTGCCCGGGTTGCTCTTGGCCTAAAAATGAGTCAGTTTCGAAATCAAAGCCCATGCGCCACTGTTATGAACCTGGTCATGCTCAATTTTGCACCCCATCGTTTCGACCCTTTTCATGATGGTGTCGATGTTTACTTGAACATTTTGACGGAAAGCCAGATCCACCGTCCACGTTCGGTTTCGCGCTTGCAGCCAGGTAATCATCTCGTCTCTGGCAAAGAGGCACAGCTGGTCCCCAACGTCGCTCTGCACGAGGGGCGAAGAACGTCAGTGAAAACCACACGTTTTCCGGCGCGATGTCCTTTTACCTGTGGTTCCGAGAGAGCGTGACCCATGGCCATCATAGCGGATATGAGAATGCCCTCAGTGAAGCAATCTCCAATGAAGTGTTGCAAGTTGGGCGTAAATCGGAACGGCACCACGTCGTGTGAGGCAAAGACTGGGAGCTGATTCTGCAAGTTCATCAATGCGGCAGGGATACCCATGCCGGGAAGCAGCTCGCTCATGGCCATTAAACCAGTCCTTCGTGAGATGTGGAATCGATTGGGCAGCCGGCTGGTGAGGAAAAAGGCATGTGTCATGAAGCACGCGGCCGCAAGTTGGAGCGTAAACTGCTTTCGCATACGCCACAGGTCGGATGGGGTGTCCATCGTGCGGGTCATGTACTGTCAACGGCATTAGACACTTCCCCATAATGACAAAAGGACACGACAGACGTTGGTCAAGATTGTTTCGGGTACCATATGCGCTACAATTTCATCCAATATATCCCTTTTCAGAGAGAAGTACTCGACCTTATTCGGCTGACACTCCGTCTTAGGAACGGCAGCCAGGAAGATGAGCAATAGCCACTAACCATGCGATAATGCATCTCCCTAAATTTCCGTAGGGTCTCTTTGACTTTCTCTCCAGGAATGAGGATAGGATCTTCCCTGGCCATTCGAGTATCCTCGCAGAATTTGTCAAAGATATCACCAAGCGTGATATAAGACGAGTCGTTCTGCAGGAGACGAAGGTTGGCACTGCAAGATATCGAGGCCGGGATGTGGAAATTCAGGTGTCGTTTCCTACTCTCCTTGTTACGGTTTAGAACGCTGCACAAAAGTCAAAAGACGATTATGGAAGCACGTAGTGACGAACCCATTGAACATGCGGAAGCATGCCATTACTCTTTCCTCCCTACGAATGTGCCGGCCAGACGGGAGTTGCACAGAGAAAGAAACTTCAGAATTGTCCGAGCCGTGAACTGTAAGACGTCTCCAGCAATAGCCATGGGAACGACAGTTCTCAAATTTAGAGCCAAACTTGACTATTTTGGCGAAGTTCTGGTTGCTGTCTTTGTCCTGCACGAATTTCAGCCATGGGATACAATATGCCAAGCTGTGAGGCTCACCTCAGTATACTGTCCCGGGATTTCGATGTCGTCAAACTTTCCGTGCTGGAATTCAGTGAGATAATGACTAAGTAGGTCTAAGGGTTGAAGTCGCGGCCTCGAGTCAAGGTTACGCTCATATCTATCCCTCCAGCGCTGGAGTCGACGAATATATTCGGAGAAAGTAAACTTGCTCTTAAGAAACTCATCTTCGTATTCTTTCTGTGGGGGATTAATAAAATAGGCCTCACTGTGGGTACATAGATTCACGCACCCGAGCCTGACCAGATAAATTGGTGACCATACGATGAAGGTTCGTGTTAGTCCCTGGGGGAAGTGCGCCATCATCATCCATGGAATTGACACGAAGCGCATAGTGCTTGTATGGGAAAGACTCTTCAGTACTGATGACCGATGCTTGCGTGGCTGACATTACCTGCATTGCATCTTGCAGAAGCATGCAAATAAGACGATAGATCTCCTCCTCCTGGGTTGCTTTGAAACGGTGGCTAATTTGGTCGACCGTTGTTTCCATGCTGAGAATCAATAGAGGAAACGCCGTCTTCAACATGTTGACAACCTCTTCAACATATTCCCAAGACCGCTGCCCAGGGAAAGTGATAGTGTTCTCGGGAGGTTTCAAGCCATCGGTGGTAGATGATGTGGAAGTGTCGGCTCCTGTTCGCGAGGAATGGTCATGTTCCGTCTTGGAAGAGTTCTGATTGCCAACAGTGTCTTGTTCATTTGTTGATGACGTTACACTCTGTGCCCGCGAAGCTACCTGCGCTTGCCTCCTCGCAGAGATCAAATCTTCCCTCGTTGTACGTAGATGGAAGAATAGACCCTGCACACCATATAGTCATCATCACTCATTCGGTATACCATACAAATACAGACCTGGGGATAGAGCTTCGCCAAGTTGAGAAGAATATATCGTGCCTGTTTGAATTCACGGTAGCCCAAGGATAAGCAGAGCTGCGGGATCAATGTGATCCAATACCAGAAAGCGGCTTCGCCTTTATATGTATCGAATGCGCGAGAGACCGTGAGATTGTTGTCATCGATACTGAGCAGCCATAAGACCCGTGTGAGGAGCGGACGGCTCTTCCCACTTTTGTAAAGACCAACGGCTTGGAGATAGCAGCTAACAGCGTTTGCAGCATGAGACATATCCATGGGGGCTTCCTTGAACATACGGTCGCTATACTTTCCCCATTCAGCCCATGATTTAGCTTGGTTCATGTCTAGTTGGACGGCCTGACCAAATGCAGAGTTTGCCTCCTCGTTTCGACCAAAGCGGGCATGGAACAAGCCCTTCAGGGTATAAAATTCTGCCTTTTGCGCCGTAGAGAAGTACAAGAGGTTCGTGTTGTTGATTACCTCCAACCCGGCTTGGAGATCGTTTGGCTTTTGGTAGTGACAACGGGCCTGCTCACGGAGTTTGAGAAAAGCCTCTGATATCTCGATATTGGGAAGCGTGTAGATCTTGTTCAAAAGGGTGAAGCAAACGTCCAATAGGTCATGCTTGCGAGCGACATGGGCAAAGCGATTGATTATCCAAGCGGTCTCGTGGAAACCGCGATAGCCATATGTATTCGTGTTACTGGCAGCACCATTTCCCTGAGCGGTTTGAGCGATCAGGGGGATGTAGGTTTTGTTAATGGCATGGAAGACGTTCTGTCGCCACGCTACGAGGTCGCTCCAGATACTGATGTCATCATGGATGTTCGGAAGTCTTTCCCTCCACGCTTGAAGCACCAATTTGAGATCGGAGGACTTCTTCTCTAAATTCTGGGCATTAGTTGTGGACAGAGAGCCAAATATTTTCACGGCCTCTTGTAGCTCGACAAACTGCTGGAAATGTTGCAATAACGGGATGTGCGCAGGGGACAGATTAGCCGGAAGGGCCACCCATTTTCTGAGAGTGAGCTGCATAGCATCTTCTAGTATCTTGGTGAACTCGACGTTCTTCTCCGCAGGAGAAGGGACCTTGAGTAGAGCGATGAACGCCTCAAAGACTCGGCGCCGAGGAGTTGCGGCCTCCGGGAGCGTATTGATTTGTTCCTCGAGCGTGTCGGAGCTCTCAGGCCAGTTTTTAATCCTCCAGGCACTCTCGAGCATCAGCTCTTGATTACCCTCGCTTCGCGCGAACTCGTATAACGTGTCCCACTGCTGAAGTTTTTCCGAGGCCAGAATCCAATGGTCTTCCCACAGGCAATATTCTTGTTCCGAGAATGCAAGTGCACCAGCACGGGATTTGGCTTGGGCATTCTCATACATGGTAGCAGCATGCTCCCATAAACCATTCTGTTCGAAGGCAAGTCCGACGCTAGTTTCTGCATGCAGACAACGTCGCCTCCACAACCCGTAGAAAAGGTCATCCTCAGCCATCTCTGCGTACAGTTCTGCTAGGGCATCAAGCGCTGTGTCACGTAGGGCATGATCAGGCTCGATATTGGTGTTCAGTGTCTGAAGGATTTCGGCTCCCGCGTGCCAAGCGCTGAAAGTTTTAGCAAGATATTTAATCAAGTGGGGGGGCAGCGTCATGGTAGGGGAACATAGGTTTGAAGCAGCGAGGAGAGTGTTGATAATGTTAGGACGTATCTCCGCCTGCCGTATATGATATTCTTTGCTGAGAAGTGATATCATATGCTGAGTAGTATCCGTCTGTTCACGCCTAGAAAGAGATGCCCAGGCGATGGGGAATAGGGATAGCCAAGTCTCATGCGCCACATTGGTGTCAAGAGAGACTAATCGTTGGATTGGTTGGATAATATCAGCAACACGAAGGTGGGGCAAGAAGAGAGGGAGCGGGACATTCGACGTAGATGATGCATGCCTTGGCCCTAAGGTCATATCGCCGTCAACAGCACTGAGCAAGAGGTGAATGGCAACATGGATCCAATTCGTGTCGGCCAAGGCTTCCCAGTTCTGCACGCCGAAAATGTAACACATGCGACTGAATAAGCTTCGTGGGACACTTCCGTCTAGGAGCGACAGGAAGCGCTCTCTCGTCCGAGACTCACGGACTCTACATCCCAAGAGGAAAGATTGCTCGAGTTTGGTGGTGAGGTCGCTGCGACGAAGGGAGGGTTCCGTGTATATTTCTAGGATGAGCGCTAAGTAAGCATTGAATAGGGATTCTCCACGGGTTTCCAAAGTGGACATCTTTTGCAGGACGTTGGCTTTTTCTTTCATGGTGGGATATGATTCTCTGCGGTGTAGCGCCCAGTCCCGCGCGATATCCAGCACGCACCGGCAAAGGGATGCGCTTTTCGACTTCTCAATTAACTGGAGGAGCGTGGCCAGCAGGTATTTCCGTTGCTCGCCGAGGAACGACACCGAGACTTGGCAGATTTCCAGGATCGACGTCAAGAAGCGTACCCCGCTCTCAAAACCTGGAGAAGCAGATTGCGCTTGAATGTGTTCTTTGGTCAGCTTATTGAGGAGTTTCATGAGCAGGGCGCTGAAAGGCTCAATCCTCTCGGGAGTAGCCTGAACGACGGATCGCAACATCAAGAGGGTGCCACGAAGAGCAGTCGCGTTTTGCAATCCATCATCGACAGACTTGTACACAAACTTGTGAAACCCGGACATCTCCGTTTGTACTTCGTCTTCGTCTTTGGGGAGGGGAAACAGGCGGATGAGGCGATCAAACACGGGGTGGAGGGCATCGTGAAGAGTGGAATCCTCTGTGACCATTCCTTTACGAACAAGCCTCTGTAACGTAGCTGCGTTTTCGGCATCGGTGAACCATGTATCTGGTTTCTCTGCGACAACCACTTGGAGGACGTTCGCTGCACACAGAGCTTGGGCGAGTGTGCCATCGTTGCTTAAATCAGCCTAGGCAAGGCATGATAAGTTCGCGTAGAGAATAGATATGCCAGAGAAGTGTCATACCTGCTCCAAAAACCGAGAGAAGAAATTCAATTTAACTGTGACCTCCGTCCAACCATTCGGCCCGACAATAGAACGCAACAAAGCCAGGGCACGGGGGACGAGGACATTTCGCGATGGTACGTCGACAGCTGTCGTAATGAGCCTTACGAGATAACTTACAACGCTCTCGCGAAGCGGTAGTGGAGTCATCCAGATTTGGCTAGGGACTGGCCCTGTTGAGGTGGCAGAAAATGCCCTCTGTTTGGCAGCTCGTTGTTCCCAGTCATAGATGGTCTGGGTGATGTCAATTGACAAAGATCTTGATTCACCAGACACTGACGAGTGCAACCCAAGTTTGGCCAGGGAGTTCACGATATGGGGAACGAACAGGGCGCGTACAGAGTAGAAGAGCTCCGGTTGGCGAACGATGAGGTGATAAACAGTCATAATCATAGATTGACTATTCTCCTCTTCGAGCAAGCGCCGAGTTGTTTTGGCCCACACAGGGTAGCCCACTTCTTGGGGTATGGATGGCGCTAAGATATCCAGAGACTGATTCACCAGGGACCTTGCTTCGTTGTGTGAAGGCGGAGGCTTGAGTAACCCAGTCCAAACTGTGAGTATAAACTTCGGAGGTGTTGGGAAATTCTTGAAAAACCGTGCAGCGAGAAGGAACGTAGTTTGTTTCACATAGGTGTCCTCGCTGTTGATGTATTGCCAGGCGCACTTGATTATATCTTTCCGCGCCACTTCTAATGAGGAGTGGTAATGTTCAACGAGGACAGCAGTAAAGTGCAGAAGCTCGACATGGAAAGCGTCGTCGGCCTCGGAGAATGCTGTGCCGTTGAGCATTGGAATCCAGATACGCCGGTGAATATACGACACAAGGTCGTCATCTAACAAAGCATCTTTGGAGGTTGATCGAGCTCGATAAAGAAGTATCGGGGTTATGAAGACGCGAATGAAGTGGGTTTTGTCGGACCAACTGAAAGAAGGGTCGGAGAATCGGTTCAAAAAGCGGAAGAATACGCATCGTTGATAGAAAACGTCGTCGCTGAAGGCTACACGATTGAGAAGAAAACGTGTAATGCGGACTAGATCCATGGGAAGGTTGCGCGTGTAAATCGTGATAAGGTCGAAGAGTATGTCAACTCGAGGTTGACACCTAAGAACACCCTCGAAGATAGAAGTAATGAGGGAGTGCCGCTTGGCAGCTGCGGAAATTGCAGATGCATCATCTTCTGCCGGAGGTGTCTCTGCACGCCAAACGTCGAGCAGGGCTTCTACCACAAATGGATGCTCGGACGTCCAGCTTGGATTGTTGTCAGCGAGGTCCGAGAAGACTTGGAGAGCTGGCGCGACCAAAGCCGGATTGCTCCCTTTCAAGCAATCGCGGATTATACTTGGAGTCCGCGATTCCAACTCGCGTTGCAGATTTGATGACAGGCGGGATTGGAGGATACTTCTAAATGTCCGCACGTGCCGGGGAAGGTGAAAGTGTCTCAGGAAAAAATCCACGGCTTCAGATGGATACCGATCTAGGTACTTGGCCAATGGGGTCGAAAAAGGGCTCGAGCCCGAGTAATGCATTTGCGCTTCTGCCTGAACTATTGCGTTTATCAGACTCTCGAGGAAGACGTTGGCAGCAGCGGGAAGTAAGTGGAAGATGTTGGCAAGGCGGACGAGCTTTGTGATACCCTCGGTATCAGTGGGGGGAAGCTTTGAGAATGTCTGAGGATCGGCAACTATACGGAAATGATCAAGTAGCTTGTATCCTATCTCCACTTTGAAATAGTTCGTTAAAAGCTCCAGTAGGCGTGCCAGTCCCTCCAGACCAAGAACGGATAAGCGCTTTGGATCAGCGAGGTTCATCAATATGGGGCGCAATCCGGTCTGCAGAAGCTCCTTAGGCAAACGGTTCTGGTGGGTGAGCACGACTCGAAGGCCCTCATGGGCAACTTCCTTGACTTCCGCAGAAGGCGAATAGAGTGATTTGAAATATACGCTTGTCACCCTGATCGAATGTCAGCGGATCTGTAATAGTACACTCGGAGGAAGCTAACCTTTGGCGGGTTTGCGGCTGCTTGGAAAAGAATTCCGTGATGGGCATCGAAGCAGTTAAAAGTCGGATCGCGGCCACGCGCAGCTTCGTGATGTCCAGAGTACTTTGCCGAGCATTTCCCCTCCCCAGCAAACCGGCATCCTCAGCGTCTGCGAGTGCCAAGGCTTCGTGTAGCAGTCGTAATAGCTCGTCGTTCAACTCGGGAAGAGGAGGGTCGAGGCTTACACAGTATCTCATTGCCTCAATGATTCCAATTTGTATCGGAAATGGGAGGGCACGCAAGGGTTTCGTGTATATCCCCAGGAGCATGCGCTCACGATGAGGCATGAGAAGGCTATGTATGGTTTGTCCAGTGATTTCTGAGAGAAGCGCTATGCATGTTTCTCCGGCTTTTCTGACGATAGCATTGGAACTTGACAACTCCGTGAAGAAAATTCCGGTGAGGTGAGCCAGTTTGGCTGTATTAGGTTCCAAAGTCTGAACCGAAGAGTCGAAGTTACTGAGACGCAGTACGCGAGTTAAGGTGTTCAAGATGTCGTCAATATCCCGGGCTGAATCATGAGGCATGTCCTTTAGTACGTGTAATAATGTTCGGACAAGATCGACCTCGCGGTCATTGATCCATTTGGCCCCGAAGTCCGGAAGGTTGAGAATGAGTTTGATCCCGCTGCATCCAGCCTTCTTTCGAACCCATGGTTCATCAAGGCATAGAGCCATGAAGCGCCCAGCAACGTGGTGGAGTAGCGGTATTAAGTCTTGGGTAGACGCCTCACCCGAACCCCCGAGGGTGATAAGATCTTGAATCAACGAGTTCGCCAGATCAGTGGCTCTGGATGCTTCAGCGGCGTTCTCCCTTGAGAGCCCATGACAAAGGCCGTCAAGAAATGCGGCGAATAGGAGACTCGCATAGCGTCGCATCGCCTTGTCCAGGGTAACTGTTCTGCGGATTTCAGCACCAAACACGTAATGGGCGAGTTCACGAATAAAGGCTTCGGCTTTCTCCTGCACGTCTGGTTGATGGATGGCGTCGAACATGCCTTCTAAGCAGTGAATGAACACTTCTTCCCGCTCTCGCCCACGCAAGCCCTGCACCAACTGTGAAAATATGGTGATCGCAAGATAGTGCACGTACGTACATTGTTCAGGAGTGTAGCAACATTGCATTGCAAAAAATCAAGGGCTTGCTGACGATAGGGCGATGTCTGCTTCTTCAAAACCTTTAGAGCCATCGTCGTAACCGGACCGAGCTCGAGACCTTGTGTGCTCCCTCCGAAGGATACGAACGCCTGGGCAGGATCCGATACATGACGGTACTTTAGTTCTGGTTCTTTCTCCAAAAGGCGGCGATTACGGCCACCAAGTTTGCCTAGAATTCGAAGCGTTGTATGTGCATTTTGGTGATTAGCAGGGAGAGGTTTTAAGTGGCTTTGGAGTGCCTCCATAAGCTCCCGAAGAACTGTGTTGAGAGTGGGGTCTAGAAAATCTGGGGTTAAGTTGTCAATGCATAACTCCAATGTTCTGAGTCCCTGCGCCACAAGTTCCGGTCCACCGCGGAGAGCCAACACCAAGGGCTTCATCAAGTAGGATAGGTGAGGTAAAAGATGTGTTAAGCGTAACGGTACTGTCAAGCACAGCTCGACAAGCATATCTCGACTATAACCCTCGGAGACAGAAGTTGCCGATTGAGATTCTCCAACATCTCCTGCAGAAGGGGGAGCACCTCCTTATATAAAAGTTCAAAGCGACCTCCGCCGCCACCTATAGCTCTGAATAAACCCCTCAGAAGGTGATAATAGTTGGTTGGCTTGGTGGCTTTGGCAGCCAGCGGAAAGCATTCCGTAATAAGCTGAGATAAATGAGAGGCGAGAATAGGTTCATTGTGCTGAGGGTACATGACAATCGCCCCAAATGCCATCTTGAATAACCGGATTGTGATGACTGCTGTCGAGTCGTCATATTCCCCAAGTTGCGGAAGGTTAGAAATGAGGTGGCGTAGAACGACTGAGACTAGAATGGCGGTGGTGGGTTCGCGACCAAAAAGAGCCTGGCATATCTGGAGAATGTGGGGCCGTTTTTGGGCGGTTTGGAAGAAAAAATCGACCTTCAGTGTCCAGACTTCTTGGAAAATGTGGGGGTTAATCTCAAGGAGGGCGCCAACTAGCATTTCCATGGGCTCAGATCCTTCGCGCGGGTCAGTATCATACAAGCTCATACAACGGATACATGTCTCGAAAAGCCTCAGCATGAGCGATCCGTCAGGGACTGGTGCATCGATTTTCTTGAGGGAACCGAGGCAGGCTCGTAAGCCATGTGCAAAAGTCCTGAATAAAAGCCGGAACTCTGGTGTCGCATTAGGGGGTGTTGTGAAGAAGGAGATTCAGCGAACAGACCTGATAAGACATTATCTGGTTCGTCCGCGGCATACACAGCCCAGGAGACGGGGCGTGCCTTTTCCACCATGAAAACGTTTCCTGGCTCTACTTCCCCATTCTTCTGACGTTCCGATCGTTGCTGGACCTCATCGAGCACTGCGGCAAGCGATTCAAGCCTGTCCACGCAAGTTTCCATTAGAGCAGCTAGGACCTTGGCAGCGCCCACAGGAGTGTCCTTGGCCACTACGGTTTCTATGAGGTTAAACATCATCTTTCCTGCTAGAGTGTGGACGCTGCTAGAGAGACAAGGATTGTGAATCACACGCGAGTACACGTGGATGAAGTGGGCTAGCTGCCGAGGTGATAGATCGCTGCGAAGATAGTGAACTAGATCCGCCGCCGCCGCATACGCTGTCGGACTGGCGAGCAAGACATTAAGAGGAGTATTGCATCTCAAATTCCGTGGACTTACCGAAGAGCTTCTCTGCTGCCAAAGCTAGGACCAAGTAGCACATTCTCGTCCAAGAGTTTATCGACTTGGGGAAGGAGTGCCCCACGATATGGCGTAGCTACAAGGATTCGAAAGCAAGTTAGAAGTTCCTAAATCCGCTTGATCAGAAGATGATGAAGTAAATATGCAAGTGCATACCCGTCTTGAAGAGATGTCGTGTGCAGGGATATCCTGCAGTAATCGCAATGAGGCCAGGAGAAGGCTATCTCCATGAGATTCATGCTGGTCTCCTAGACCCCGCAAAACATAGGCGATGTAAGATAGCATCTAAAAAAAGACTGTAAGTGTGATGAAGCTGAGGCTTGATGGGCAGAGTCTACCTTGACTTGAGCAAGAATAAGATCACTATATGCATGAGGATTACGTATGGTCCCGGACATTCCTGACCAGAAGCCTCCCATGGCTTCGTAGTCTTCCCTTGCTTTCTTTTGTGCAGGAGCCTCAACTGCGAGGACCTCAAAATGTAAAGGAAGACTGTTTTGAATGAGTGCGAGGATAGACTGCCGTTGATCGCGCATGAAGGCGGACACAACAATCCCCATCTCTTTGAGAACCCTGAAGCTGCGCATGCTAGGAAGGACGACGTTGGCATCCAGAACTGTAGAGTCTTCTGATAGGTACTCCGTAGCGAGTGAGGGGATGTTCCGAGACAATTCTTGGAATACAGCCATAAACTGCGAGACTAATTCCTCCGGAAGAGTGCGATGGGTGCGAATTATCTCGCTGAGTGTTTTACAACAAGCAACGCCAATCTCCTCGTTGTCGTGACGCAAGAGATGTAACATGCCAGGAAACACGCCAGTGACCAGAGAGCGTGCACCCTCTGTCGGAGCAAGACGCTGAAGGATTTCCACAATGACACGCCTAAATGGGTACTCCATAGTTTCCCTTTGGAAGGCAGGCTCATTCGAGCGGAGAAGGTCAAGCAGAGCAGGAATTGTTTGAAGGTATACTCGAGTGGCCTCTACATCGCGGACATTATCTATCATGTCACGCAGCTCAGTAGCAGCCGCAAGTCTACGTGTTAAATCTGCAAAGATAACGTTGGTGGGTGTTGGCCGGTAGGATGCAACATAACAGTGCCCACCGAGAGCTGGGTCTGCCACTCGAGCAGTCCGCATTTCGAGATCTGCGGCAGTCCCAAGATGGGGCGCCGCATCCATCTTTGAACTAAAGAGCCACAAGAAAGTTTGTCACACGGGGAGTTGATAAGACGAGAGGGCAAGAGCCCGCACTGAACCCACACGAGATGGGGTGAAAGGCGTTAAGCGCGTGACGCTCCAGACGCGTTTGACCCTGAAGGTCGTGACATCACGTGATGGAAAGTAACACAATGTCACATATCACGTGCTAAATATAAGTACACACAGCCGCAATAAGCTATGATGCTGGTCCTCCCCTGATCTCCTCTACAAGGTGCTCCCAATAACTCCAGTCAGATCCGTCAGAAACTGCCGCAATGCTGGGATTAGCGTCGATGCTCGCTGGATTCTCCGGTGATGGTGTCGTGCCAAACCACCCAGATAGATCGGTACTTCCGAAACCACCCCAGGGGAGACCAGCGAAGTCCAAAGAACCGTCCCCCCCGGGCCCGCTTGGCATGCTAACAGCATTGTACCATTGATCTAGGAGATTCTGTGCAGCGGACTCGTCTTCTGCTGTGGGACTTCCTGAATTGGACGTCTCATTACCTGATTCGCCTTGCAGTCGCTGAATGGTAGGGGATGGAAGGACCTGGCCAAGCGAAGCTTGGTCAACTCCCAGCCTTGGGGAAATAGGCCCACTGATGTGGAGAGGGGTAAAGGCTGCGCTGCGAGACGCTGGCTTCTGGACATTCAGAAGTGGTTTCGTGTCAACGGAGGTCATAGGTTCCAAAGGCTCTTCGAAGTCGGACGCTTCATTGATAGAAGCCTCTATTTTAGACGCCTTGGCCTTCAGGAACTCGATAATTTTGACTTCCCTGCGCGTAGTCTCGTCCATTTCCCTTATCCCTTCGTGCTCCTTCAAAAATGTATCCAAGATGGCGTGCATTTTATCCGCCACACTACCTCGCGGATATAAGACAAGATAAATGCCGCCGACCATCGCACTCTGGAACGCTCGATATGCGATGTTCAGAGCGACGAGCGTTTCTTGGGAAAGCTTTGAGGTCATCGATTTCCTGATTTCCAAATCCTTGATAGCAGAGACAAAGCAAGCACTTCGTGAACGAGAGTAACGATCAGACCCAAGGCGACGCAGGAGGTATGGTCGATGAAGGCTTATGCGAATAAAGAATATCTCCGTTAGGATAAGAAACCGATGAGCGGGAAGATATGGGTGCGTTTCATCCAAGGACGCGTCAAAATTCATCGCAAAATGCGGAGGAAGATTGTCGAGGAACTTGAGAATGTCGTCGTCTATAGCTAGCACATCGGAATAATGGCTATGCTGTCGAACTTGCTGGAAGTGGTGGACTATGCGACCAATAATTCCAGCAAGTTTGTGGCGCAAAATAGCAAACGTCATACGAGTTGGGGTTGTTAAAGGTGGTGGTTTGCGAAATTCGGAGTGACTGACTTCATCTTCAACATTGAGGGGTGGATGGGTCGAGGAGTATTCATCTTGGATTGCATTCGGTCTTCCCAGAAAGAGTGCATACGAACGATCTGCATGATACAAGTATGCCCTACGCAAGTCAATTGCTTTGTTCGGAGAGAGACTTGAGAAGAAAGAACCTACCAGATACGCCGGCGATACTCGACTTGCGCGGGGTCCAAACCCTAAAGGTCGTTGATCTTATAGTCACAGTATGCGTGGAACTGCTTCTTACCATTCTCGACGCGTCTCGATGCAAACCAAGAGCCTCCGAGTCTATGAGTCGAAACTTATCGTGGCGAAGGGTATGTCTTACCTGTGCTGTTCGTACCGCTGCGCCTAACTGACCCCAGCACTCAGTTATCCGACGATCGAAAGTCAGGTAACGCGCACTCTGGTGTAACCTCAGCGTGTTTCACAGCACAAGCAGATGGACCAGTTAGCTCACCAGAAGCCGCGTTAGGACCATATCCAAGGAGTCCGGTTGTATGGCCGCAGCAATAAGCATAGATCGTCGTGCTATTAAACCAATCGAAGTTGGGGTTGAGAGGAAGTGATCAGGTGAATGAGAAGGCGGACACACATGACCAGTAATACCTGAGAGATGTCAGTCTCCTGCTCCTGGCATCCCCCGCTAGGTGCTCCGGTGCGACACGAACAGAGATCGCCAGAACGACAAAGAGCAATGGTAAAAATCGGACGTCATTCGGGTGAACGCTGACACCATTCGCACAAACTGAAGCATAAGACCTTCGGAAGTCCCGTTCGGAAATAGGGTAACGTGTCCAATTTCTGTTTCTTGTCAGAGATGTGTTAATCAAAGGCATAGAAGCTTACATGGAAGCAAAATAGAAATCAACCAAAACGTCCGCAAGCCTTCGTGGCGGCAGCTCCTGAACAAGTTCTGTTATCTTATGAGGAGCAACTCCACAGTCCTGAATGAGTGCCTTGAGATTGTCCGCTGCGGTGGGTTCGGCATCTTGCGGAACAGACTCGATAGCCGCCACGAAAGTCTTTGTGTCATCGCCTATGGGTGGGCTGGAGAGCAAAGACGCCGAGGAGCCCGTTTGAGCGCTAGGTACGACATCCTGAAGCTGATAACGACTTTGAGTATCGAGGAGAAGGCAGAGATACAACCTTCACCTGTTGTAATACTGAAGCGGATGCGATGCTCCCCGACGCGCTGGTCCCATACCACTTTCCGCTCTGAAATGTACCGCTGCCAAAGTCATCCTCCTCTGTTTGGGAGTGTGTACCTGCATCGGCACTAGGGGAAAGCGACCGTGCAGCGTCTCTGTGCCAACCATCCTTAGAAGAGAGGCCAGACCCCGACGCATATTGAGGCAACGCAAGTTCAATGATGTGCTCAAGTCGAGCAAGGCGAAGGTGGATATCTTGATCTGGTTTGCCAGGGGTATATGCTTTACACAGCTCAGGTACCTTACGAGCCACACACTGAAAATGTAGTTAAGCGCATCCTCGGTGTTGATCTTGTGTACCGAAGCGTACGTGAGAGCAGGGAACCTGGCGGTCACACTATGACGAGGAGGCAAACGATATGAGGATCCGACGGTGATTGGAATTCTGAACGCACCTTCTGCTTACGACGATGACATTCTCCACAGGAGTAGCTAATCGGCATTAGATGGACCTGCACATTCTGAGGATGAGAGAGCCGAACCTGACCCGGGTTCGAGCTTTCTTGGACCCATTGAAGTCGTCCTCATCCAATTTCTTTCGCTTTATGGATGGTTGAGGAGACATTTGTCCTGGAGATTCATTGGGAGACTGGACGAGGCTATGGGCCATTCGAACCGAGTGGTGGATTGTGTTGTCAAAAAAAAAAAAACGAAAGACAGGAACCGGAATTCCGAGTCATCGCTTTGCCCGGTCACCACTCGGGACTCGGCTCGGAATGACCCGGACCCCATAGTCAGTCCCATAGTGCCATCGCATGTCAGAATTTAGAGGGACTGGTCTAAAGCTCTCTCTCGAAAGACTCTACAAAGACGACCTTGGTCGCCCTATACCCACCGTATACGATATCACGCCAGATGGCCGCTATATCTTCGAGCCGTGCGCTTCAAATCTCTTCATGTATACCCGTACCCGCTGATTGCGCAGGTTACGGATAGGGACGAACAACCAGGCACACGGCTTGGAGAGAATTTAAGACGTATGTTCTCAGAGCGAGGTTCAGACTTCTTTAATCAAGACCCGGAGCAACGTCAGGCCAACAAATCGGCGAGCGAGGACCACCTTTCGTCTTCTCAGTCGGGAGATGTCATGAATAACTCGTCAGACAGTCAGAATACCGAGTCGATGTCCCCTGAAGCTCTATCGAACATGAGACTCGATATATTACCCAAGTTACAGTATGTGTGACTCGTGTACAGATCTGCAAGCTTCCGCTTAGAGCTCTCCAGCATTGCACTTGGCGAGATGACACTTGCCAAGGATGTCCTCACCCTTTACGCGTCATCCGTTGCACCTGGGCCTGCCAGTATTCCCTCAGCCCCACTTGTAGATCCTTCAACTGTTTCCACGCTCCCGAATGATATCCTAGCCTCCTCTTCGGTATCGATGCCGCCTTCGATTCCATCCGTGCAGTCGTTCAATGCGCGTCTGGTGGCAGGAGGAAAGGACGAGGCCTTGAGAAAAGCCTCTGATCTATTCAAATCCGCCGTGATCGCCGTCGAACGCGGTCATGGCGTAGGTGCACGGTATTGGATGGATGCTCTGAAAATAAGACGGCGAAACTGGGGCCTCGCTCCTGCGCCTCTGCCCTTGGGTGTACCCGTCGGTCGAGGCGCAGACCGGACAACCAAAGACTTCTTGATATCATTCGGTCTCTCTGAATGTACGCCGTTTTGCAAATCCATGTGCAAGCACTCACCCACGTTCTCAAAGCGTGGCCTGTCTTTCGCCAAAGAGCGACTGGTCAACTTGGGACACCCGGCTCTCAGGAACCGATAGTATTCCCACGAAGACAAAGAACAGTCCTTTGCATCAGTATTAAGACCAGGCATGTCTCTGGGGTGGAAAGGACAGCATGCAACAGTCTGGCGAACGAACCTGAGGATGGCGACCCTTTGCAAGCTACTCTCCGCGAGGCGCAACGTGAAGTCCTGGAACAAGAAATATTCTCCTTGTTGATCAGGGATGCGAGCGTCCTACCTACAAGCTCTGTACGCGTTTCCGAGAGGCTTCTTGTCGTCGAAGCTACTCAAGACACGGAGATACGGTTCGAACTGGTTGGTCTAACGCGACTTTTTCTGTAGTTCAAACTGAAAGACTCCGAATCAGGTAGAGCGAGATGCGCATGTGGCACAGACATCAGACGTTGATACCATCTTGCGAGCTAAATGCGATTTAATCTATAACCTCCTTCATCTTCTCCTTCTCCGTGAACACACTCACAGGAGGCTCATTAGGATTGGAGTTCCAGAGGCGTCAGTCCCAAAGCCACATGCAGATCCTGCCTTTCCACTAGCTCCCACTCCACCCACGCAGTCTCTTCTGCAACTCGTCATTGATCTCTTACAGTATGAATACTTTTGCATCCGCGTGAAGGCAGAGACGAACAAGGTCGTTCAAATTTTGCGTCGCGGTGGAGTCCCTGTGAAATTTTACTTCGACGCCGTCGGCGAGAACAGCAGTGAGGTTGTCGAGTCCCTGATCGGCAATGGCACAGGCCGCATTGGTGGCGTAACCGTCATTCGTATTGATAACAGGCAAGTAGACCGAGTCTAAAGAAGCGACTACCTAACTCAATTACCGTATAGTCGAAGTCTGCGCTTTACCTTTTCATCACCTTCATCCTTGGTTGCGCATCTATCTCAAGCAACTCTCCCTCTCTCTTCCATTCCCCAGCTCGTCCAGCTCCTTCGTGACGAGACAGAACATTGTCTCCTTCAACGAATTTGTGAGATGGGCACGGAGATGTCCGATCGGCTGAGCGGCACTTGGATCATTGACTTACCCATGAATCGGGCTGTCGGAAAATGGGATGGCTACACACTGTGAGGACCAATCTTCAAGGTGCTGACCAGTGCTGTAACACTCATCCCTTTTATAGAACATTCTCCGTCGCATGCGAGGACGATTTGCAGTGTTCTGTATCGCGAGTTTTTCGCCTCACCGGGCAGGAAAAAATGGTCTCCAAGACATATGTCACAGGATCGACCACCATGTTTTCATGGGTACGAGAGGTCATAGAACAATCATTGGCAGGGCCATAGAGACGCATGTTAGCTTGCGAGTATCTCGAATTGTAGGTAGTATACGGAGACACTGCATACTCATTTGTGGACTGAGTTAAGCCGATACGACACACCAAGTAGGTATGAGCGCGCAAGATATGAGAGTGTATAATAGGAAACCATGTCTCCGTGAGAGAGTAATGGCCAATTATTCTTCATCCTCGTCCTCGTCCTCGTCTTCACCCGCGGCACCTCCACCATTGGCTTTGAATGCCTCGATCTTAGCCTGGATTTTGGCCTTACGTTGCTCAAGAGTCAGGCGAGGGGTTGCATATTTCTTGCTTTCTGCCTTCCAATCCTTGGTCTTTTGCGATGGCTGGAAAGTTGGATCTTCACGAATAGCTGCATAGGCATTGGTGTAGATCTCCTCGATGTCTTCCGAGCCAATCCCATCCGCGAGATAGGTGGAAAATTGCTTCTTGAAGCTATGAAGAGGTCAGGTAAGCATCTGTCAAAGAAAATACAGAATGTATACATACCGCTCGTCATCCTCTTCTTCTAAGCTCTCCATATATTCTGCCACATGCCCACCAAAAATATACTTCTTCAGAACTTCAGAATCCAGCTCCTTGCTTTCTGGGTCATAGCCAGGGAAGCGCTTCTCGTTGTGGGGAATGTAGAGACCACCATCGCTAGCACCTTTGAGAGCGCCAAAAACACGCGAACCGGTAGAAGTACGCTTCAAACCGACGTCGAGATAACACTTGAAAGGTCGAGAATCGTCACCGTCAAGAGCCTCAGTCAAAGCTATGGTACCGTCCGGCTCTGTGACGCCCTGGTACTTGTCAGCCAGGCCCAGCTTGGTCAACGCGCGACGGGCAACTAGAAGACCGGAAGCATATGCTGCAGGACTCGAGGTCAGAGAAAGGGCGTTGTTATTCGAAAATATGTGGGGCACCTGCAGTCCAATTTGTGAGGCCATGGTTGATGCCATAGCGCGGCAACTCTCGTGAATGTGCAGCAGCGAGTACAAAGTCACCTTGGAGGCGCGCATAGACGATTTGGACAATGATGTCCTTGTTGGTGAAACGAACGACAAGGCGATACTTGGGTGCGTTGCTAAGTCTGTGTTTTAGAAACCAGAGTCACAGGTTAATGTGTTGACTCACTATTTATTTTTTGCCTGCGACACTAATCGCTTGCGGGCATAATCTGGCAGGTAGTACCGTTATGGAGGTTCTGTGGATATAGCAATGTAACGTACAATCGGTTTTTCCCTCTCTTCTGCGACGATATTTGACTTGAAAACGGGAGAAATATGCATCAGACTTGACCTTCTTGACGAATGGCATCTGGGGGCAAAGTCAGCACCGATAGTCCATCCACAAACAGGCACATCCATCCACTGCCAAGACAGTAGGCTCTTTCAACAAGACTTAATCCAAGTACACGAATTGAAATAGCGATAGATACACAAAAGCAGCTCACCTTGTGTTTAACGAGGATAAACCTCCAAGTCGACGAATGAATTGGTTGGTTGGTCGGTCCAGATGGGATCAATTAAAGTTTACCAGCCGGGCCGTAGACAATTACATAATCCAGTGACGGTAGCCGCGTCGCTTCAACGGTGAGGCCACACAGCTCCTCCCTTTGTTCATCGACCATTAGCATGTACTCAAACCCTAATCAGAGTCAATACCAGGCGTCTTCCTCTTCCGACGTCAATCCCTATCATCAGCCCTATCAAGGCCCAATCTATCCCTTGCCCTCCACATCCTCTCATAATCCACCGGTTCCAGCAAATGCGTATGAATATGACGTCGGCATTCTTGCTCAACAATCAGTGTATGTTCCAGGTGCTATGATTGACAAGAAGGGTGGCTCAGGTGGCAAGTTGGCAAAGGGCGGAAAGCGAATGACCGTCCTAAGAAAGGGCGCGGGAAAGACATGGGAGGACCAGACTTTGCTTGAGTGGAATCCATGTATGTTTTTTTATTCTTCTCACGTATGCCATTAACGTCTGTTCTCAGCATGGTTCCGCTTGTTTGTTGGAGATCTGAGTAATGATGTCTCTGACGACGTGCTTGCTGGTGCGTTCAACAAATACCCCTCGTTTCAAAAGGCGCGTGTTATTAGGGATAGGCTAAGTCAAAAGGTGTGCTTCTACTGTTTCTAATTTCCTCTAAGTACCGCTCACTAGTTGACTAGGCCAAGTATGGCTTCGTTGCCTTTTCTGACCCCGAGGATTTCCTCAATGCATGGAAGCAGATGGATGGTATGTTTTTCATTCTCTCCCCCTTCAGTTTCTGATATTCTACAGGCAAATATGTCGGGAACAGGCCCATCAAACTGAAGAAGGCGGACAGTACTGCTATCCGTCCTGTGGAAATTGGACATCGCAAAGCAAAGCAATTAGAGATGGAATTGAAGAAGAATAGGAAGAAACCCTACTAGTTGGTCTTGTCCAAGTGACGTCTATTTAGACACTAGATGTATTACTTTTCTCTGGTTCATGTCGTCTAATTCAAACAATTAATTTTCCTGTACTAATCCAATGCCCGACGCCTGGTCTTCTTAATTTTAACTAAATGTCGGTTGAGCTTCGCTTGGTCATGCAGGGCCTCCGTGGTATGAATCATAACATGTAGACGTCTATAACGACACGACGTGCACCTCATTGGTCATCACCCAATGTGGTGACCGGCAAAGGCGATTCGACTTGCGGAAGGATCTGTCGTGTGACCGACTAATCTGCGTCAAGACGGGAACGTTGTCGTTCCCGATCTTCCACCTGACAACATCACGATAGAGCCACAAGGAGTACGTATTAATTGGATCCGAGAACGCGTCGAACGATTGTGGTGCCGAACAGGTTTGTTAAGTCTTCTGGCGACTTTGGGATCTGGTCTTTCGTATATGTAAGGGAATTGTAGGTGAGCATCACGAAAAGGAAGCGCGGAAAAGGGACTCTGGAATGATCTTACCTACTAAATTACAGTCTGTATCTGGTGGTGCATTGAGTAGACATCATATGAGCTCTTGAAAGTGCGGATCTGCGCTTGCTACGACGATGTTTGGGACATTTTCTATCTCAAGATTGGTGAAATATACAGAGAACGGATCGCTGCACAACATGTCTTTTTAACGAAAAGTGGTGGCTGAGACATAATTGACGCCTGTGTGCCCACAACTGCTCACGTGCGAACGCGCCAAGAAACCGCGACTAGCCTTTGCCCACTTATGTACCATGGATATTGACAAACTCTTCAAGGTACAGTATGCGCCTCGGAACCCGCTTTTCCTATGTGTTTAGTGGAGCTACTTTAGGTACCGAAAATCCCGACGGGGGGGAACAAACGCCGCATGCCAGATGCACCTTCACCCGAAATGCTGAAGAAGATGAGATTGGACTCGGAGGGCGCATCCAATAACTTGTCCTCTGCATCGCAGTCACCTTCCACTACTCATCCCAAGCGAGTTGCGACGGTGCACGATGCTGACACTGAAGAAGAAGAAGGTGATGAAGAAGGGAACTTTGCGCCAGGAAATGACGCAGATTATTTCGCCGAAGAGGATGACGAAGGACGATTTTTCGGCGGCGGCCTCACCAATGAGCAGAAAGAAATATTGAATATCTTTGACAGTGCAGGGGCTGAACAAGTTCCGGATGATGTGCGTGGCTGTGCTCAATGTAGTGTTCTTTACTCACCAGTACTCACCATTGACCTTTGTTGATCCACCAGTCTGAAACCCTCTCCCCTTCTGGAATTAAAAAATTATTGCTACGGTTGGAGAGAGCCGCCAATAAGAATCAGGCGCAACGGTCGAAGTATCCTGACGATCCGACGAAGTGAGTGGTGCTTGTCTTTTGTTTACTGATTCTCATTGGAGCTGCCCTCAGGTTCATCAACTCGGAAGCGGACCTTGATGCTGCTATCAAAGCTCTACTTCCCCTTGCGCAGGTTCCCAAAGTAGCTTATCCACTTCTCGTCGGTTCTGGCCAGCTTGAAGCTTTGGTTGGACTCCTTAGCCATGAAAATGCGGACATTGCTCTGGACATCATCGAGCTAGTCCACGAACTTACCGACGAGGACGTTGGTGAGGAGGCCGAAGATGAGGACGACGAGGATCCGGAGCAAAGGGAGGCTGCGTTGAAGAGTTTAATTGATGCTTTGGTGCGTTTGCTCCTTCATCGTTTGATACTGTGCTTACATCCCTCAAGCTGGACCATTCTGTTTTGGAGTTACTTGTCGACAATACGACACGGTTTAATGAGGCGGAGGAGGCAGACCGCCAAGGGATTTATCACGTTTTGGGCATCTTTGAAAACTTTATCGGTTCCAAGCCACCACTAGCTGAGCGTTTAGTCCTCAAGACCAAGCTTCTGCCCTGGTTGTTAAATCGCGTCCAGTCTAAAACACACGACGAGAACCGCGGCTACGCAGCAGAGTTACTATCCATTCTATTGCAAGGGAGTCAACCCAATCGCCTCGAGCTAGGAAGGAAAGATGGTGTGGAGTCACTCTTGAAAGTTACTTCGGTATGTGACAGCCCCAGAGTTGCTTTAAAAGTCTCACATCTCCATAGCAATTTCGTCGACGAGACCCTGCTGATCCTGACGAGGCCGAGTTTATGGAGAACGTATTTGATACACTATGTTCCGCTCTTGCCGAGGCAGAAATCAAGGACCTTTTTTTGAAGAGTGAGGGTGTCGACCTCATGGTCCTGATCATGAAGTATGTTTTACTTTCATTTTCCTCTGCATATACCTTGATTGTTTTGCATTAGAGACAAGATGCAAGCGCGCTCACGTGCGGTCAAAACACTGGACCATGCAATGTCCGGACAAACAGGGGCAGAGGTATGCAAGGTATTCGTAGAAGCCTCAGGCCTCAAATACTTGTTCAGCGCTTTCATGGGAAAGGTCTGTCGTCGAATTTAAGCTCAGTTGCCGTTCTGAGAAAGTAGCGCAGCCTCTCAAAAAGCAAAAAAGTGCCACTCAAAATCCTCCTCCAGAAGACACAACACACACCCTTGGCATTCTATCATCACTCTTCACGAATCTTCCTTCCGACTCCCCATCCCGTATCCGCCTTCTTGCGAAGTTTGTCGAGAGTAATTACGAAAAGACAGACAAGTTACTGGACATCCGTACCTCTGCACAGGCGAGGCTCACTGCCGTGAACCAGGAAATCGACGGGGAAAAAAAGGCACAGCTCGAGGCTGGTGGAGAAATAGGGAGCGAGGAAGAAGACGCATGGTACTTGCGACGGCTGGACGGTGGGCTCTACACATTGCAAACCGTGGATTACATCTTGGCATGGATTGTCATGGAAGATGACGGGGTAGGTGCTATCCAGTTACGAGTCTACGTGGTCTGATTGTATTATGCAGATCCGCGCGCACGGGTTGCAGATGCTTAACCGACGCGATAGGTCCTTTTGGACGTTATCGCGACACTCCGTATTTTTCGCGACAACATCGACGAGGGAGAATTGAATCAAGCTGATGGCATCTCTCAGCGCGAGATCTTACAGCATTTAATAGCTTTCTTGGAAAGCTGCTGACATTATATGGTGGCTACACATGGACGTACTTTTTATCCGAAACGTCTGCCAGGCATCACACGGAGAGCGACGCGAACGCAAATAGCATGTCGAGTGCTCCTTTGACCTTGACAAGGTCATTTTGAAGCTGTATTTCAACTTCAAGCTTTTTCCGCAGGCGCAGGAAGAGGGAATCGATGGTAGGGGACTGGCCGAGAACAGGGGCGTACATGTCTGTGAGAGAGCTTTATAGCGTCACGGTTGTAATCGAGGTCGTGAGAGGTGACATACCAATGATGACACCCGCAACATCACACGTCATGTTGCCGAAGCGAGGATCAGTGACGTATTTAAGAAGCACCGCAAAATAGGCTCGAGAAGGACGTCATCGCGACCGGCGAGAGCTATTCGGAGGCCATCGCGATAAACTAGTTCTTGTATAAGCGCGAATGTAGTCGCAGGGGGGACCTGCTGGAATCCTGAGTGGTCAAACCAGGTTCTGCAATGAACAATGAAAGGTGGTGCTCACCTCCGTAGAGCAGAATCCAGCGCAGCAGAGTACTTGAACCCTTTCAAGAACCGATCGTACTCCTTTAATCTTCGCCTCCGCTTGCTCTCGACTTTGAACTCGTCTACGTCGCCAACCGGTTTCTTCTTGGTGCGATCCCGGACACGAGGTTGCCCGATGTTAGGGAGAACGCCTCCCAAGAAAGAATCGAGAGTTACTGCTCGGAGGGAGGCTGCAGAGAGAGGCCCGTTGGCCGCCTCCATTTCCGATGCTTTTGGCTGGCGTCGACGTACAGAAAGTGTCCCGTCAGACATGCCGACAGCAATGTGTGTATCATCGGGCTTTCTCAATTGGTCAACCACGTGCTGTGAGCCAAAGGTGAATGACGAACCGATAGAGCGAGACATATTACAGGAGCAGAGTAACGCATAGTGTGCACGACGTTGTAATTGCTGATGTCATACACTTTGACCATATTGTCAAGTCCCCCAGTCAATAGTTTCGAGGAATTGGAGTTGAAAGCGAGAGACGTGACTGTCTTCTGGTGATTCGACACGGCACGAAGGCACCGGCCACCGGCAACGATGTCCCATACACGAAGAATGGATGCTGCAGAAGACAAGGCAACCGTCCCGGATGGATACATGAGCACTTGCTCGACAGGCACCGAGCCGGTGCTGGATCTCCCCGGGGCCGAACCCATAAGAAGTTCACATTCGCCCGTACGAGTGTCAAAAATGCGGACAGTACCATCGTATGAGCCGGTGAGGATGAGGTGTGGATCGGTGGTGGAGACTTGGCCAGAGCGCACATAGTCGGTGTGAGAGGTGAAAGTGGTGATAGTTGACTGTGAGGGCACATCCCACAAGCGTACTGTTGTGTCATCAGAGCAGGAAAGCACCCGTGTATGATCCAGCGTCGAGAACTTGGTGACGTGCACGGGCTGCTTATGTGCATCGAGGGTGCGAAGAATCGCACGCGAATTGACATCAAAGATCTTGGGTCAAATTTGAGACGAGTAAACCCAGACCGAGGACGGATGAGATACCTGTATTAAACCACTGTCGTCACCGGCGACGAGTAACTTTCCATCGTCTCGTATAAAGCCGCTTCTGGCAACATCTTTGAACCTTGCAATGGTCTTTGTAATTTTTTGTGTCCTCGGGGCGTAAATATGCACTCTTGTGGCAGCAGTGACCGCATATTTGTGTGGCTTGGCTTGGGTGAAGTGAACCGAGGTAACGGGAGCGTATTCTTTGACAAATACGGGGCTTTTGAAAGACCTCCAATAGCGGGATTGTATGCTATGTTTTTCTGGAGCAGGTTTTGGATGTTTACGAAGGACGAGAGGCTGGAAATCCATTCTCTCTCTCTGTCATCAAGCGCGCGACAAATCGGCCATAAGTCAGTTTCGCGTCACGTGTAACTAATTTTTTTATCGATCTACTAACGAAATACGCCAAGTGCTCACTCCCTTCATCGACCAATATGATCTTGTATCAGGATATCCTTTGTGAAGACGAAATGTTCTCCGACGCATTCCCCGTGTTTGTCCACCTCTTCCCCCCCTCCCGCCCTCTTTGTTGATGATTCCCTTCGTCCTCCTAAAGCAAAGAGGTAGATGGTATCGTCTACGAAGTAAACTGCCAGACGATCACGCTAAAGGGCGGTAACATCGATATCGGTTTGTTTGTCTTATTTCCTGTCACTATCTCGGCCATTTGATATCTTCCTCAATAGGTGCCAATCCTTCCGCCGAGGAGCAGGACGAGGGCCTAGAAGACGACGATAAAACGGTCAACAACGTTGTTCATTCTTTCCGCCTGCAGCCAACGTCGTTTGACAAAAAATCGTATCTTACTTACCTCAAGGTCATTATCGTACCCCATTCCTAGTCCATATGTCTGATCTTGTATCGCTGTTACAGGGTTATATGAAAGCCGTCAAGGCAAAGCTCCCTCAGGAGCGTGTCTCTGACTTTGAGAAGGATGCTCAAAACTATGCGAAAAAGATTGTAGCCAACTTCAAAGACTACGAATTTGTAGGTAACTCTCAGCCTAGTTCTTCCGATGCGTTCAAATGCCAGTTACAGTATACTGGCGAGAGTATGAGCACCGATGGTATGGTGGCACTGCTAAACTATCGCGAGGATGGTATCACGCGTAAGTGTAAACACTCAATCAATTTGTCCAGCTCCAAGTGACTGCTTTCCTGCAGCCTATTTCACTTTCTGGAAAGATGGTCTCAAGGTAGTAAAACTTTGAGTAGTCCGTTTGTTTCTTTATTATGCAGCAGATCGATCAGTGTTGTACATCATTGGAAGTGATCGCTTATGGCACAATTGGACACGTGGACTCAGCGTGGAACGGGTGATATTCTCACTTGCACGCGAACCAGAGCCTCTCTCCGTGAACATTACATTTAACCATTGAAGCCCGCAGCGTGATTGTGTAACAAATGAAATTTCTAATCCCCCAGCCCTGAAGTTCAGTGTTGAACGGACAACGTACGCGAGTTATCAAGAAGTCTGGCATGTGTATAACATGACGTAATACATAATAATGTACCGCTGGACTCTCACAGTTCATCATGAGTCGGGTCGTGGAACTCGACCTGTGGCTGGGATTCAGCTTGAGAAGGAGCCGATTCGTTCTTTGTAGGTGCCTCGAGTGAATTTTTCGCATGCTCATCAACGAATGCAATAAGACTCTCCAGAGAGCGATCTCCATCGTAGTCGACCCATTCTTTCGAGCCAGCTGGTTTAAACTTCAAGGTCGGGAAGCCAGCGACACGGAAGGGCACGGACGCTGGAAGATCGTTTTCGGGTGCTTCCATCTTAGCGCTGTGGATGTGATCAGTGACGGAATAAAAGAGAGAAGAAAGAGACAGAATAATACATGATAAGGCGATCTTTCACGGCTACGTAGTGCTCTGCAAGAGAATCCCAGATGGGCTTTAGGCGCTTGCAGTGACCACACCTTCAATAGGCGTTAGAACATTTAGAAAAGAACGCAAGCAGTGAATTTACCAAGACGCATAAAACTCAACAAAGACGTCCTTGTCATCCTGGAAGACAACTTGATCAAATTCTTTCCCAACGAGGTTGTAAACGAGTTCATCTTGAGTCTCTGGAATAGGTTGGCTCTTCAGGATAGGTTGGAGTGTACCCGAGTTGAATGAATCAACCCAGTCCTTGACAACAACGGTAGTAATCTCGGTGTTCTGCTCGATAGGGTACTTGAGTTGTTTCTCCAAATCCTGGATGACGAAGCTCGGCCAGACGCTTTCAGGAAGATTAAGTGCCTTGGCGTGATCACCGAACTTGATCGCATCGATCCAAACAAAGTTGATTTTATCTTTGTGCTCGAGGGCAACATTCCGCACTCGTTCGATGTATTCACCCTTTGTCTCGGAAGTGGGGTCAATGAAGAGATAAGCGAGCGGCTTTCCCGATTGAGCGTAGACCATATAATTCTCCGCGGTCACCTCGTCGATGATGGGAATAGAAAGCCCCTTGATCCAATCCTCAATCTCCTCAACTGTTGCAGAGGCGGCGGGATAGGGGTATACCGAAACCGGTTCGTCGTAAGAGCGATAGAGAACAATTGCAGGGGGAGACACGCCAGCCGCCTCAATCACGGAAAGATCAGTACTTTGTCCAAAGAGGTAATTATCACGGTGCTTTTCGGCAGTGGCTTGGAACTCGGCGGCTGGGGCATCAGAGAGGGAGGAGAGGTATGCAATGGCGACAATCCTGTCGGCCTTTTTGAATTCCTCAATGTTGGCGGCAGTAACTTCGGAGACAGCGGGGAGCGATTGTCTGTGGAAGAGAAAGAATGAACAAGAAGAAAACTCGAGGGGAAGTACCGAGCCAACGTACTTGGTCATGTAACTGATTATCCCGTCTGCCTTGCGCGGTCCAGTATAGTCGGTGGGTCACCTTGACGGAAAATCTTCAACGTACTAAGGGCGGAGTCGTATCATAAATTAGATTACTGTCGAGGGAAAAGCTCACGGGTATCCTTGAACGCCGTGTGATTGGCACATGTCGGGCTCATCGACGCAGTTCACCTTGGCAAGCTTGATGCCTTTTTCTTTGAGCGTAGTGGCCGCCTCCTCGTAGTGAGGGGCAAGCGCCTTGCAGTGCCCGCACCTTCAGCAGAGACAAGAAAGTATGAGAAATTGATTCTAAAACGACATGATGCAAGACGGGCCCACCATGGCGCGAAAAATTCGACGAGGATGAGGTTTTCCGAGTCAACGACCGACTTGAAGTTGGCAGGAGTCAAGTCAATGACGTCAGATGGCTCATCAGCAACGACGAGCACGGCGAGTAGGAGAGAAAGGAATGTTGGAATACGCATCCTGGTCGAAGAGAGGATGAAAAGGACAAAGGTGAAATTGGATGAGCTTATTTACCCGTGAATGGTTAGTCAAACAGTGACGTGGCATTCCGAGGACATCAAAAGGATACGTCATTCTACCGCTACTACAACTGTCCCAAATCAAAATTACTCCCTCGCGTCCGTCCCTCTCCATATTGCTTCTTACTCCGGTCAAAAGTTCGAGGTTGAGGAAAGTCCGTAGGGAAAATGTACGACCCAACATTTGGTGGTGGTGTAGGAACTATCGTATTAGCGTTGAGACGAAATCGATTGCAATTTAAAAATAAAATACATTACTTTTTCGAGTTTGCGTAGGTGGGCGGGTATTCCCGTTCGTGATTGAACTAAAAGTAGAAATCGGGCGTTTCACAGAAGGAGGGGGCGGCACAGGGAACGATCCCGCATGGGATGCAAGGCGTGTCCTTAGAGGTGCTGGTGCTGGTGCTGGTGGCGGAGGTGGAGCTACACTTCGTCGCGCAGGAGAGGTGCCTATTTGAATCGGTGGTGAATCGCTTGCAGAGGCGGCCCTAGGTCGAGACGGCAGGGCAGGCGGCGCTCGTGATATAGAAGGGCTAGAAAGAGTATCGTCACCTCCCGATGGTCTCCGTGGGGGAGGAACAGGCGCTATGCGAGAAGGCGCGGATGAAATGGGCCTTGCTGGAGGCGGGGGCGGGGGCGTCCTACCAGATGCAATCGGTCCTGCTGCTCCTTTCCGCGTAGGCAAAGCAGGAGGGGGCGGAACGCTGCGAGCAGGCAGTGTTGGCGCTGACGCTGATAGTGCCGGTGTGGATGGCGATGGTGAAGGAGGCGATTGCCTTCGCAGGGGTATTGCAGGGGCAGGACGTGATTGAGGACTTGGCCTTGCAGGAGGAGGCCCAGGCCGCCGAGCAGGGGTCGCCGAAGCGTATCCCGGTGGTGATGGGGCTGATGGAATAGCTGGTGCTGCGCTGGATGGACGAGGCGGCGGTGCACGAGCGGGGATACTTGGAGCACTTGGCGGTTGTCGTGTAGCTAGCTGCGGTGGTGGTGTATCTGCCTGCGGCGGTGGTGTAGCTACCTTGGGTCGTGGTGGCGGTGGTCTTCCTGGAGGAGCCGGCGGTGGCGAAGGAGACGCAACTGCTGGCGCTGGTGGTTTCGGTGCTGCGCCTCTCCCGGGAACGGAAGGCGGCTTAGCCAGCGATGGCGGTTTGGCCGATGCTACACGTCGATTTGTTTATCGCAAAAATATTGGGTCATAGATGAGAGACGAACCAGAACTTCCTACTGGTTTGAGCTTGGGCATGCCACCTGCGAATAGACCTCCTAATTGCGGGGGTCCTGCGGCAACTGGTGCATACGCCGTGCCGTTCTGTCTTGTTCCTCCACCTGCTACACCACCCCCACCTTTGGGAGCATCAACTAAAGGCGCACTACGATCATTTGTTTCTGCTTTCTTGAGCTTCTTTCCGGCTTGAATTTGCTTCAAAAGTTCGCTGGAGGCCATGATGGATCAGAGCAAGGTCGATTGGTGCATACAACAGACGTAAACAATCACGAGGCGATGATCGACTCGGAAATTGCGCAGTACCAGTGCTTTTACTACTACAGTACCAGTATCGGTCAATGCCCATAACCGTACGACCTCACTCAGTTCGTGACAAAACAAAGTGTGTCATAAGGTACAGTTCTGAGAACCATACAGCGCGCAGCATTCGCCGGGGAAGCAGCTTGCGTGTGGTGACACCCGCCCCTAGCCCGGCCCCTATGACCCTTCGTGTCGCATCCGTGGTGAGGTTGGTGGCGGGCGCGGCCCGCGTACTTGGCCCACCGTACCCCGTCGAGGTGACACAGGGAAGCCCCTCGAATGTCTGCTAGAAGTCACAGACACGCGGATCGACCTGGAGGTATTCCGAGCCCTTTCGGCCACGGTGGCCTTCACGAACGTATTGAGGTTGAGCTCCTTCCAGACCCGGAACTTCGTCTTGACCTGGATCGTCGTCTCGACTTCGAGCTTCGCAATGATGTCGAGCGCTTGGATCGGATACTCTCTTCTGGCGGCGTCAATCTTGATGTCCTCTCTTCACCCGCTCGAGAATACGCTGATAGCATTGATGCCCATGACTGACCAGCGGTCCACTGCTGTGAAAAGGTAGGTATCGACGAGCTAGATAGTATCTTAGAGGCAGGCCGGGGACCGCGAACCCTCATGGGATCTCTATCGTAGCGTGAACCTGTACCACGAATGATGTCAGAACCAAGTACAGCTGAATCATAGCTCGCAGGTCCTGAACTCTCGACATCCTCATCCTGTTCAACCGAGGAGGTTGGAGATCTGATGATTTCAACTGATAATTGGTGAATATCGGGTACAACCGGGATGTCTTGTCCAGAGGTGCCGAGCGTTCCCCAGATAGGATTGGAGTAGGACAGAATTCTTCCCCGTCTGCGGTGACTCGGGTCCCCAGATTCTAACTGAACTGCAGAAGGTGAAGCGTGACGGTCTATCATCGCTGGGACAGCTAGCCTAACGGGTTGTGGGGAGACAATCGGAACCGTGACTACTTCTTCACGAACGTGATTCAACGGGAAAGTCGATGAACTTTGCACGGCTTGAGGACTGTGAGGACTAGGTGATCGGGAAGCAAATGCTTCAATGTCCAAGTTTGCGAGACTAGCAGCCGAAAATGGGTGGTTGCTAAAGCGAATAACGTGATCTGGTGGGTCGATTTGACGTTCAGGTGCATCTGCAGTACGGCTCGGGCGGCGAGAAACTGGATTGGGATCATACGCCGGAACGAAATTTATGGGACCAAATGAGTCATTGAAGGCAGCTAGAAAGAAATGTTAGATCTCGCAAGGAAATTGGCATGTCCGATGGCTGACCAAGGACACTGAGTGCTCCTATGCTATAGGGAATGAACTCGGCCATTAGATTGGCAGGGATTACTGTCGGCACGACAACGAGGATGTCAAAGAGTAAAAGGCTCCCAGCTTGCACAATACTTGCGTCTTGCGTAATACCAAGTTTTATTCGAGGAGGCTTCATCAGAGACTGAGCGCGGGTAATGGTGTATAGCTCCATAAGGATGTTTAGAATGGATAATGTCACTGATGTTGGAAGAAACCTATTCTCGGCCGCTCAGCTTTGCACGTGTATTCAAAAGGAGCAGATGTACCTTTTCCTGGCGCATGACGCCACGTGGGGCATTATCGCAGGGATACTGCCAAGGCTTCCGAGTCAGCGCCATCCCCACCTCAAACTTGAAGAGACTCAATGCTCACTTTACTTGACCGCGTCCGAGACCAACATTTACTCCACACAGGACTTTGAGGAGAAACAGAAAGAAGGTCAGGAGGAGTAAGGGGAAGCTTTTCATGATGAATGCGAACCTGTCCCAAGACTAAGGACGAACCAAAAAACGTGCAATTCCCAAGGTCTCACCCTGCGACGCCTCAAATCAAGGCTCAGGATTACGAGGCCAAACACTCGAGCGGCATGAGAAGCTACGCTGGAGCGGCAACTACGACGGCTAAACAGACGATTAAACCACCACCGCTGAATAGGTTAAACTCCACTTACCACACACATTACCACTACCCTTAGGCCGGAAGGTCAACAGCGATAAAAACGAGAACAAGCTCCCCAACAAGAATGTCAAGCAGAGCAGTAATACAAGGGGGTTCCGTTGCTGACGTGGATACGAATCTGCTAAATGAAAAGAGTGCGGGTACGTTCCACCAGCAGCTTTTTCACACTGACGACCCATGGGAAGAACAGAGTCGTCACGCCTGACTCTGAGGCGACGGAAAGTCCCTTTCCAACTCGACTTGAGCGCTCGGATGAAAGCCGAGAACCAGACATAGCGTAAGCTGGATAAAAACACCCAGCCAAGAAAGAACGCCGCAACCAGTCGGCTTCGAGTTGGTGTACTCCATATCAACGAGAATTGACAAGATAAAAGAATATACAACTCACAAGTCCGGGTGAGTTGTGTTGTCATTGACTAACTGAAAATTTGCGGCCGGAAACATGGGAAGTATCCTGTACATACCCTTTCAACGGAAGATGAGAAGTGTAGCGAAGGCCGGCCCTCCCACAAGTCAGAAAAAAGAAAGGAGAGGGAAAGGGCTGAGGCCAGCTCAGGCTGAGAAACGAAAGGGATGGAAGATGGGAAGTGGGTAATGACAGGACTTGGAAGACTAAATCGTCCAAGTTATCTAACTACTATCTTGATTATGCGTGATCCGAGGCCAATAAGTTTTATTATCGCAAGATCCGGTACAAATCAGCCGAAATTGCCATCTCAAGGCGAGGCCTGTTGGTGATGTCAGGCACTTGGCTTAGAAGCGTCCCGCCAAAGTGATGACCAGCAAGTAGAGCCTCGCACGCATACTGTACCAAACTGCAGTACATGCTGTAAACCTAATTTCGACTTCATTTAGTTGCGATTTTCGCTATTGGCCCCTCGTAACAAGTTCTGATGATGAATCGCATGTGGTGACCCTGTAGTAGAAATAGAACGGCATGCAAAGGTTTCCCCCTTTAGTACAGACATCATACTGTGTGTGTGCCTGTGGAGTAATTCCGGGCGATGTGGCAATCAAACGCTGCTTCGCCCAGGTCTGATCCGCCATAACTAGATAGCCTGTTTTCAGTCGTGAGTCTTATCGATCTCGTTTGGATGAGAGTAAATCGGACCAGGAAGACAGTACTCTGCCTAACCAACCCAAGGTGACTTGTTATCAGTCCCGCCATCATGCCATCATGATGGAAAGTCATCAATTTCACGCTTGAATGATAGATGGATAGCGGGTCGTCAAGGAACTGAATCCGTGGCTCCGGATTGATTAGTGTCGCGAGATATCCATTGTACAACCCTCCAAATCCGTCCGTCCTTCAGTTGGTGCACACTGGCAGTAATCTCCATGTAGACTTGACTATAGTCATCAGTAGCCATTACGCCCCTTGCACGGCCGGCTTGATGCCCATTCAGATCAACTAATTACAGATTATTATTTTTCCTTGCAATTCATGGCTCTAGCTTAGTACTCACAAATACATGGCTTCTCATACCTTCGCGCGAACAGCAGCCCACTCAGGATGAATGTTGCGTTGATGTGGACCAGTGAGAGGCTCGATCACCAACTTTCCTAATACAGCGGGCGGCTCTGAGTCACTCTGGCGCTCACTAGCGCTCACTACGCAGTGGCACAAAACACATACATTCCCTTCATGCAAACAATCAATCGCTTCCTGTATGGACCGACCCCAGAAGAACGTGTCCGTGCATGGCAAGGAAAGCTCCGTCAGGAAAGCAGGGTTCTTGATAGAGAGATGAGGCAGGTCTGGATTTTGGCCGCAAGTGACAGGGCTCTGATACTGACCGCCGCATTTAGCTGGATATCGAGACTAATAAGGTGCGCCAAACTATCAAGCAACTTGCGAAGAAGGGGGATGTCAAGTCGGCTCGGATTCTGGCACGCGAGGTTGTCCTGAGCAACAAGCAGAAGGATAGGCTTTCAGTGAGCAAGGCTCGTCTGGGCTCCATAGGAACTCAACTATCTCAACAACTTGGTATCGTGTCTCTTTTTATCCCAAACGAGTCTCATACCATTCCGTACAGCAATGGCCAAGGTCTCTGGCTCGCTACAGAAGTCCACCGAAATCATGAAGCTATCCAATAGCCTGATCAGACTGCCTCAATCAGCCAAACAATGCGCGAAATGAGTATGGAAATGACAAAAGTACTATCCCTGGTATTCTAGCCGACTCGTGCTGACCATTAAAAGGCCGGAATCATGGAGGAAATGCTCGATGACGCTCTAAATGTCGATGAAGATGAAGAAGTTGAAGTTGAAGCTGATGAAGAAGTTGAGAAGGTCCTCTTTGAGCTGACAAACGGAAAGCTTGGCCAGGCTGGAACCGTCAATACCGAATTACCAGTATGTATACCACATCCTGGCAGGTCTTGCCCTCATGATGAATCCCGTGTAGGTTGCTCAAGTCGACGAGGAGCAAGCAGAGAGGGATATGGAACGCTACAGGGAGCAGCTCAACGGCTTGCTCAGCAGCTAGGATACAGGGATTCATTAGGTGTCGATTTTTACCATTTGTTTCCTCATAATGGCCTCCATATAATGTACTGTACCTTGCAATGGTCCTTCATAGCCAGCTTGTAATTCACGTGACCAGTCGCACGTGACGTTGGCAGTTTGGCCAGCCCCGGCCCCCAGCCGTCTTCTCCCGGCCCGCGACTGCTACTAAATTTTTATTGCCATGTTACTCCCGCGATCCTTCGCCGGTGCTGTGAGCCGTACACTTTTGCACTCACAAGTCAGCGTATGCCTCTCTTTGTATTTATGTCTACTCACTTTCTGTAGGCTGTTCGAAGTTACGCGTCCGCTGCACCCACTGCTGCTTTTGCTGGACAAAAAGCAAGTAACGTA
Source organism: Lactifluus volemus (assembly GCA_022376515.1). NCBI lineage: Eukaryota > Fungi > Basidiomycota > Agaricomycetes > Russulales > Russulaceae > Lactifluus > Lactifluus volemus. The sequence goes on along the minus strand of WTXI01000006.1, from coordinate 444,611 downwards.
TGTATTTGCACGTCCCCATATTCTACAGGGAGCTCATTTTCGACACACACTTTCTTGCCAGGGTAAATACACGGTTACTCTTATTCCGGGAGATGGTAAGGCATATCCTTTTACCAGGTCGACAGCCGCCATAAAATAACTTTTAGGAATTGGCCCTGAGATTAGTGAATCCGTCAAGACTATATATGATGCAGCCAAAGTATAGTACCCTTTCTCCGCACAATATGCCCTTCGTTAAGGGTCACTTCAGGTTCCCATTCAGTGGGAGGAGGTTAGCGTAACACCAGTGCTGAAGGGTGGTAAGACCGTCATTCCAGATCAAGCCATCCACTCGGTTCGTAAGAACACTGTCGCATTGAAGGGTGGGTCTTCTACTTGCCACATTGCCTGCTGCCTGTCTACTACTAGGCCTTCGTGTATAGGACCGCTCGCAACCCCCAGTACGTCTTTGTACTTGTTGGGCGTCCTTATGACGTAGCACTGACATTTTGTCCAGTCGGAAAGGGTCATGTTTCACTCAATCTGACTCTTCGTCGCACGTTTAATCTCTTTGCAAATGTTCGGCCTTGCGCATCTATTAAAGGATACAAGACACCATACGATGATGTGAATACTGTCTTAATTCGTGAAAACACCGAGGGGGAATATTCCGGCATTGAACATGAGGTCCGACTATCTTACGGCGTTGAAAGTGGGTTTTGTTCTAATGACAACGTCATACAGATGGTTGATGGCGTTGTGCAATCGATCAAACTCATTACGTGGGACGCGTCGGAGCGTGTCGCACGCTACGCGTTCCATTACGCTCAGGCAAGTGGACGGAATCGAGTTACGGCCGTTCACAAGGCGAATATTATGTGCGTATGGACGTAGTCGTGACGTCATCAACGAGTGGCTTAATATAACTAGGAAAATGTCCGATGGCATGTTCCTGTCCGCGTGCCGCGAAGTTGCTAAAGAATTTCCTGAAATAACATATGGCGAGGATCTCCTTGATAGGGTCTGCCTCCAAGTGAATTGTGTTTTTCGTTCTCTTCTTGACTGCGACTGACACGCCCCATTTGGAAAGATAACACAGAACCCAAAACCTTTCGCGGATCGTGTTATGGTCATGCCTAACCTATACGGTGATATTCTTTCCGACATGTGCGCTGGTTTGATTGGCGGATTGGGGCTGACTCCCTCTGGCAACATTGGAAGGGCAAGCGCACGGTTCTGCTCTGAAATACAAATTTCCTCATACTAACCCTAAAAATAATGTACTAGGATGCGTCCATTTTTGAAGCTGTTCACGGGTCCGCGCCCGATATTGCCGGTACGTAAGATGGGTGAAGATGTACTCGCGGAGTTGACCTTTTTTATTTTTTGCCTAGGCAAGGGCCTGGCCAATCCGACAGCGCTTCTGTTGTCTTCATTGATGATGTTAAGGCACATGAACCTCAATGACCACGCGGACAAAATCGAGAAGGCGACCCTGACTGTAAGCGCGTTTTTTTTTTTTTTTTTGTTCTGGGACATAGTTTGACCTGTATGTAGACGATCGCAGAGGGCAAGAGGATTACAGGGGACTTGGGAGGCAAGGCATCCACCAAGGAGTATACGACAGCTATTGTTGAAAAGCTGTAAAAAAAAAATAGATTATACATAGATGGTTTAGCGTGAGAATCGGAATATGAAAGCGAATGTGAAATTGGGGATTCCGAGGCGGGAGTTGAAGAAAAGGACACATCAACTCGTCTCTTTCGTTCTCGACGACGACGACTTACACGCCTTCCAAGCCTATCCTAGGCAACCACTCCATTTATCCCACACTCGCCCTACAGGGCAAAGCCATCACATCCATATTCTCCAACTTTCTTGGTAAATCTTCATCCTCCTTCGTACGCTTACGTATCATTGACATCCTCAAGCTCTCTCTTCAATTCTGTATACAATCCCGCGCTCACAGAAGATCACAAACCAGAAAAAAAAAAGTTAAAATTGAATAAAACATACCAAATTCTCCATACTACGTTCACCCTTACGAACGAAATGACCGACGAACAGCAGGATACGTCCAATAAAGACAGCAGAAAACCGGCTTCCGGTGCCGCCGCTGGCAATAACCGTGGGCAGCGCAAAAACCCGTCCGCATCGAAGCCCTCTACCAGTGTTTCTCAGCCCCCTTCTAGGTCTGCGAGCAACAGGAGGCCAAGCAGTACCCCTGCTACCGAGTCTGGTTCGGAGAATGGGAAGACGACTGGTGATGGCAAAAAGGGTGAACAGCGTCGCCAGCCGCAGACTGGCGGAGGCAGAGGAAAGGCGAACCACCGTAAGGGACAATCAACTGCGGGACAAGGCAACCGCCCCGTTGCTAGTGGTCAATCATCGACCAAACCTGGGACCACCGCCTCAAACCTTGCCGAGTCGAGCGACGCTCTGTCTTCATTGCAACGGGTCATCGCTGACTTGAAGACAACATCTCCACCTATCCAAACCTCACCACTTGCAGGAAGCACACTTTCTAGCTCAAATTCAGCGCCCATCCCACAGCCAACTACCTCGAGTCTCCCTGCCAACGCCCCTGTCTTCCAACCTGGTGCCTCCATCTATCCTCCCCCCATTGCATCTGAACCACCTCCCAGACATCGCAAAGCAGCGTCTATGGGGGCCGCAGGGCTCTCCAGCAACTTTAACAACTTCGCTCCCCATCTTGGTTCTATGAGGGAGGATGTTGAAGAAGGACAGAATGGCTATGATGATGCCGAAAACACCGATAGTCTTTACAGCACCCAACCGCAAAGTCATCACCCTCGCTCTCAGTCCCAAACTTTTACAGCCCCTCGCTTCGCTGCCCTTGCCGCTCAACAGGAACAGCAACAAAATGACGTTTTGGGCCCTTCTGGCCGTCCACAGCTTGCTCCGCACTTCATGTTTGGGACGCGACGCCGCCCAAGCGTGGGTACTACCATGGGGCCCCCCATTAGCGAGGAGGATGTCGGGTTCCAGTTTCCTCAACAGCAAGCCATCCCGAGTTATTCCGACCAGGATGTGTTGCAGAGAATGAATGAAGGTGGTGAGATCAGGGGCATCATGGCAGAGCAGGTTCGTCTGACGTTGATGTCAAAATCCTGGGGTTGATGCTCATATGTGAAACAGATTGCAATTCAGAATGAGATCGAGGCACTGCAACGCCAACAAGCTGCTCTCTACCAACAGCAGCTTGCTTCGAATCAGGTTCTTTCCTTTCAAACTCCTGGATTAGCACCAAATCGTGCTGCTGCCCATAGACGCGTCCAGAGCACAGTTCCCATGGGGCTGGGTAGTCCTGGCCCGGGCGGCCAACAGACTGTTATGAGTCAGCTTGGCTTGCACAACGTAAGTGTGGGCCTAGATGGACAGCCTCAGGGTGTGCCGCGTGGCCATGGGCGTAGGCATAGTGTCAACGTGGTCAACAAGTCGACCAGCCAATCCAATGTCAATGCTGGCCAGGATGGATTCGAGGACGGGTTCACACCAGCTGCAGGACTCGGTGGGCATTCTCGCCAGGTGTCTAGGGCCGATTCTGCTTGGCGTTTGAGTATATTGCTACCTTCTGATGTTACACTTACTGACTTTCCCACTTCTAGACGGTGGCGTTGGTGGTGTTCAACAAGGGAATTCACTGACTGCGGATCTTGCACAAGCTCAAGCTCAATTGGCTAGCCTCCAACAGTTCCGCGCTGCCACCGGCGGCCATCATAAGATGCCCTCCTTCAGTTTCCCTAATATGCTTCCTAATATGATGGCCGCAAATATGATGGGCCTCGGTCTCGGAGGAGTGAGTCTGCTTCAGCAGCAGCAGCAGCAATTCCAGTCTCAGTTACAACAACAATCGAACCAGCCACAGCGCAAGTCACTCTTTGCCCCCTATCTCCCTCAGGCGTCTTTGCCACCACTTCTCGCAACGGGAAAACTTGTAGTTGGTATCCTACGAGTGAACAAGCGCAATCGCTCGGATGCCTACGTATCTACAGAAGTGCTGGACGCTGATATATACATCTGTGGGTCGAAGGACCGCAATCGTGCTTTGGAGGGGGACATCGTCGCTGTTGAGCTACTGGATGTTGACGAGGTATGGGGAACGAAGAAGGAAAAGGAGGAAAAGAAGCGCAAGAAGGAGGAGAACGCGGCTTATGAAGTGAAAGCAGCCGCCGGCCGCAAGAATGACAAAAAGAAGGACGACGTAGAAGTTGAAGGGCAGGGTCTGATGCTCTTTGAGGACGAAGAGTGGGTGTTCATTGATGTAACAACTGTGCTCTCTTACGCATGCTTCGTCAGGGTCACCGACGAAGTGAAGCCTCAATTCGCTGGTCATGTCGTGGCTGTTGTGGAGCGCATGCCAGGGCAACTTTTCTCCGGAACACTTGGCTTGCTTCGACCGTCCTCCTTAGCTACCAAGGAGAAGCAGGAAGCTGAACGACGTGAGCGTGAAGGGGACCGTGGTGACGAGCCTCGCCGTCCCATCGACCGTCCCAAGATAGTGTGGTTCAAACCTACGGATAAGCGTGTCCCATTAATTGCTATTCCAACTGAACAAGCCCCACCGGACTTTGTGCAAAATTCCGAGGGGTACGCCAACAAGCTTTTCGTTGCCTGCATCAAGCGCCACGTGAGTACCCCACCTATTCTTGTTACGGGATCCTCGCATTGAGGGATGTCTCTTAGCCTATCAGCTCTCTCCATCCTTTTGGTACCCTAGTGGAGGAATTGGGTCCTATCGGTGACATTGAAGTGGAGACGAGCGCGCTGTTGAAGGATAGCAACTTCCCCACGGAAGATTTCAACGAGAGTGTATTGAAATGTCTGCCTCCTATGCCTTGGACGTCAGTTCTCCGACTCATCTGTCTCTGTAACGTTCTCACTTACATTTCTTTTGCAGTATACCGGATCACGAGTATGAAGTTCGCACTGACCTTCGCAAGGAACGCGTTTTCACCATAGATCCTGAAGATGCGTGTGGCCTTGACGATGCTCTGTCCATCAAGCTGAACGATGACGGGACCTACGATGTTGGTATCCACATCGCTGATGTATCGTTCCATGTCAAACCAAACACCGCTCTGGATCGTGATGCCCGCAAACGTGCTACAAGTGTATATCTGGTCCAGCGTGTCGTCCCCATGCTTCCACCTGCTTTGAGTGAAGAACTCTGTAGTCTGTCCCCTGGGGAAGAAAGGCTTGCTTTCTCAGTTGTCCTGACCTTGACACGGGAGGCGAAGGTCATTAAGAAGTGGTTTGGCAAGACAGTTGTCAAGTCCGCTGCAAAGCTATCCTATGAAATGGTTCAGAGTGTGCTGGATGGCAAGTCCCTCGGCGACGTTTCTGTGGCCCCGAACATGAAGCCTCCTCATTACAAGACGATATTACGCTATTGTACGATTTGGCGAAAGTACTCCGTGAACGTCGGTTCCAGAACGGTGCCCTCCACCTTGACTCGCCTCGTCTCTCCTTCAAGTTGAACGATAATGGGCTACCGGTCGACTGTTCGCAGAGTGTACACACAAGAGCAAATAATGTAGTGGAAGAGGTATAGTCGTCAAATCTGAGTTTGACAGCCCCCTGGATGATTGTTTCTCTAGTTCATGTTGCTTACCAACATCGCGGTTGCCCAGCAAATCGCTGTCGCCCTTCCTGAGCAAGCCCTCCTGCGCCGCCACGATGCCCCTATCGAGCGCCGCCTTGTACGTCCAATTGGCATCTCGTACATTCACCAAACTAACGAGACGTCTATAGAATTCCCTGGCCGAGAGGGCAGAACGCCTTGGGTACAAACTTGATGTCTCGTCCGCTGGTGCCCTCATGCGTTCTTTCGATGATATTGAGGACCCCTCTGCGCTCACCGTCCTACGACTGATCTCCTATAAAGCAACCCACCGTGCTAAGTACTTCTGCGCTGGCATGCTCGACATTGCAAAATACAGTCACTACGCTTTGAATGTCCCGCTATACACTCACTTTACGTCGCCAATCCGCCGTTATGCCGATATAATAGTCCATCGCCAACTTGAGTCGGTTCTCCAAGGGTCCAGTGCGTGGTGATATTTCATTGATTGTGAGACTCGCTCACTCTTTTCGGTAGATGATAGCAGTACTAAGTTTAGCATGGACCGTGATGCAGTCGCAAAGGTGACTCAGCAATGTAACATGTGCGTCTCATTGGCGTGTACTCGGTGCATTCGCTTTGCTGATTCTCGTTAACAGCAAACGGGATTCTGCCATCCTTGCACGGGAGCAATCGACCCATTTATTCCTATGTGTCCTCATTTCAGACCTAACTTCTCGTTATGGACCCGTCGTCCGTCAAGCCAAGGTCATCGGTGTTTTGGATGCTGCGTTTGATGTTCTTATCCCGGAGTTTGGGATCGAGAAGCGCGTCCATGTGGATCAGATGCCCATTGATGTATGGTTCTCGTGCCTTCTTCCGGCGAATGGTTACTCACGGTATTTTTGACGCCCACAGAACCATGTATATGATGAACATTCTCACACTTTACAGATCTACTGGTCCGATAGAGACGTCATTACTTGGCTTGCGGAGAATAGCGATGACGAGCATCTCAAGAAAGTGAAAGAGAATGCAGAGCAGCATGCTGTGAAGATGGAAGTTGCTTCGCGATCTGTACACGATGAGAAGGCACTCTTCGACGAGGACGACGGGGATGATGAGATTGTCCTTGGACGGGATGAGGGGGAGGCTGAAGAGGAAGACGTCCAGTCAGTGCAACGTGATATCAGCAAAGCGAAGACCACCCCTGAGTTCGAGGGTCTGAAGACCACACCAGCTGGACATAAAATCCAGCAGATCAAGGAGCTCATGACTGTTCCGGTTCGTAATAAGTGGATATACCCAAGTCTCTCTTGCTGACTCTTCTTTTCGTAGGTTATCGTGACTGCAGACCTAACAAAGAGCCCTCCCGTCATCAAGGTCTACAGTGTGAATCCTTATGCTGAACAGACCGAACCGTGGGTGCAGTAGACAAGGCATTAATTCGACACTTTCACGTTTTGTCTCTGGCTTGGAGTCCTTGTCTTTTTGTGCTGTATGTACCGGCGTACCTTTCCCCCCCTTTTGTTAACCTCCCTTTTGTTCCTATGCTTTCCTTCTGTCGACTTTCCTTTCGCATTCCGATTCAGCAGGTGTTTTTGTGTTTTGTACCTTACGCGCTATGTCGCTAGTATTCTTCCTTGCCTCTGAAGCTGTGAGGGAAATGGCCCGTTGTATCATTTTCATACGTAATGGCAATTGATGCGTTCGTTAAGTGTCGTTTGGGTGATCTCGAACCCTCCTGAATCTTCTCCTAGTTCAAAAAAAAAAAAACTTCATTAATCAAGATAGGGTACAGTGCTACTATTTATACAGTGTCACCAATATTGTGAAGTAAATGAAGTGTCAGTAACGATACACCAGCACCCTAGCGTTGAGCGAGCGGTGCCAACGGATGTTTGCCAAGAATCGAGGAATCAGAAAAAAAGACTCAACACTAAACAACCACGTTACAAGCACATGTACATCATTGCCTCAATGAACAATCACTATATCACACATAGTGCACAAAAACAGGAGGAGAGGAGAGGGATTTCATAACCAGTTATTAGATGACCGACCGCGCAGGCTCGGTAGTGGTTTAACGTCGATTAGCTCGGAACGCTCCCGGCTCTGGCTACCAAGTCGACGATGGACGGGCGCAGAAGACGGCGCAGTACGGGACGGGTCCGTCCTTTCTTTGGATGGAACCGCCGCAGCGCCAGTAACAGTAGTAGTAGAGGCGGTGGGACAAGTATGGCCACGTCCACGGAGACTGCTCAGGCTTTGCGCCGAGCCTACCGAATCGCGGCTTGTGCCGGTACTGCCTTCGTCGAGGTCGTCGTCAGCGTCATCCTCGTTCCGCTCGCGGAGCGTGTCCATGCTGCGCACCGAGATGTTGCTCGGTCCTCGGGTGTGAGTGAGGGTGTGCGAGGAGGTGCGGGTGTGTTGCGGTGGATTGACGTGGAGAGGGATCCGCCGCAACTCTGCCGTGCAAAGTTGTGCAAGCTCGGTGAGGCCAAGGTACGCAGCTTCGTCGCGGAGCGCTAAGAGTTCTTCAATGCGCTGAGGCGTGACTGTGTGTAGTTGGACGGCATGGGGAAGGGAGGCAACGTGATCGATGGAAGTGGGAGGGGAGCGAAGGTAGGCTAGAATATGGTCATACCTGTGGAGGCCGTCAGACATGTCACTGGATTCAAACCACAAAACGGAGCGAAAAAAAAACTCACGAGACGCTAGCGCGATCGAGGAAAATGTGAACATGATAAGTAGATTGGGATAGAAGTCCAGAAGCAGCAAGGTGGTTGTGAAAAATAGAGTTGAATGAGCCGTTCTCGGTGCCAGAAGCTGACGACATGGCGTCCTGCGACAACTCGTCATCTCTGTCGGAAAAGAGAGAGGTGAGATAGTTTGCAAGGTGCGAGGGACGTGAGGTCAGCGAGCCAAAGGTCGTGCGGTGGGTCGCTGTGCAAGTCTCAAGGGTGACAAGCACTTTGGAAAAGTCTATCACGTTGGGGGAGACGGGTGTAAGGAGAACACACTCAAACTGTGATGGGGTAGTTGGAGATGTCAGTTGGACAGGGAGAGATGGCACTGCAGGAAAGAGGGTAGTCAAGGGTGGAGGGGGGAGTTTTTTCTGAGGATTATGTTTTGGGGGACGAGTGGAACGAGTAGAATGAGCAGAATCCTTCAATGAAAGACTGGGAGCGCTCTTGGACAACGGAAAAGATGAACGGGGCGGGGAATAAGCAGGTGGCACGGAAGGTGTCTCTGAATGATGATCCGCACGAGAAGCAGGGGGCTCAGTAGTATGTCCTTGCTCTTGCTCTTCCATTTGATCCTCCTCGTCCTTTTCTTGATCCGAGGGGCACTCTACGGTGACTCCAGAACCAGAGAGAGCTTCTTGAGGGGTACGGACAACAGTGACACCAGAATCAAAATTACGGTGTTTGATAGAAAGGATGGTAGACGGTTTGGAGTGAGTAGGAGATGAAGAAGAACGGGTAAGCCAAGACCTGGGGCTAGAGAGGGAAGGACGTCTTTGATTGTTCGACCTGAGAGACATTTCTTGTTGTTGTTGAGGAGGAAGAGGGAGGGGAGGGAAGTCGGTGAGGGGAATGGGGTAAGAAATGGAGGGTCTGTGTGAGTGTGTGGCAAGCATGCTTAACGTCGCATGTCAATTCTTCTTTTCACTCCAACACAATTGTTATTTTATCCCTTTTATCCACTCCCACAAAAAGCTTATCTCCGTCCGGCCCGTTTCACCCGTAACAATAAGAATTACCCGACTGTGTCAATTTCTTTTCCAAAAATGGACAACGCCTCTTCCATTTCCCTTTTTCATTCCATCTCGCCTTCCCTCGCCGCCTATCACTATCTCAGATCGACCAAGGCACCATCTGTCTCTCGTTGTTCAAGATGTGGTCATATCCTCCATTGCCCCTCCCACACTCGCCTTGTTCGAATGTCATCACCCCGCCCGAGTTCACCGATTGTTCGCTGTTTGAGACAGACCTGTACCACCTGCGGACACGTAAACAACAAACCCGTAAACCAGGGCTTCCCTATTCACTCTCGACATGTCATCACGCCACCACCACCACATCATCCTTCTTTGTCTTCCGATCTTACCAACCCTTACCTACAAGTCGTGCCTTGCACACCTGCCGCCGATCGTACAATGTCCCCCGATACTCCCCCAATTTCCCCACAACTTGACCCCTCTCTCCATTCGTCCCCTTCCCTACCATCCCTGGCCAATGCACAACCGCAGCCCCCAACAAAGACCAAAAAACAACAAAAGTCACGGCCCAAGCACAAGGCTGGCTTGCAAGAAATGATTGCCCGCAACAGGGACCGGCAGCGCCACGTCACGGCCGATAGGGGCTCGCAGGCAGGACTTGGTACATTTTTACGCAGTCTCTAAGTTCAATACAACCCTGTTGTTCACGTTGCCCTGGTTATCTATCTACTGGCCCAAACTGCGACTGGGCCCCTCTGCCCTCTCTCTCACCCTTATTCTTCATCTCCATCGTATCACCACTGGCTACGTGTGATCTCTCCGGGATGAACCGCCCAGGCCAAAACGGTACATAGACAGAGATTGCGATGAAAAGCGGTAGCGTGTCCAACCCGTAGAAAAGGGCTTCATTCTGCGCGATAGGGCCACGGAAACCCTGCGAAAGCTCGACGACACGATAGAACGATCGGATCTAGATTCGTTTCTATTGAGTTGCGGGCTCACGCTATCAAAACATGTGTGGTATACAATTATACCGATGCAGCTGACCCCAAGTGCGCCAGCTAGCACACGCCAGTCGTTGTGCCACTTGTTCTCACGATGTGTCCACGCATCGCGCTCAAATTTGCGCATATGATGCATAAAACGTAAGAAAATGGCGGTAAAGATAAGAAAAGATATTAGTTGAGTGATCAGAGCGCCGAGGAATATCTATCCGCTGTCAAAAATTTTGGTTCCGTCGAGCACAGAACGTACTCACCCGAGAACCCATTGTTTCGCCCTTGATCGTTTTTGCTCCGACCGAGATAGCCCCTCCTAATACCTGGGAATACCCATTTGATTCAGCCCCTCGGCGCTGCTCAGGTAAGGTATCTAGACCACCGACCTGGATTAAGAATGTCGTGACATCTGAGATGACGAAGGTAATTGTTATGCGGTTTGGAGATATAAGCAAGTGCTTTCCACTCTCAAGATATCTCGCAAGGCGGCCGAGCAGGATGTAATCTGAAGCAATGAATGCGCAGGGCTGCGCATTGGATGTCGTAGGAAAGTTTTAAAAAAAATTGGAATATGCGACCCACCGACAGAATGACAAAGAGGTATTCTACGATATATATACCCTGGGAATCTGGTTTGATATGCATCGCGAACCGGAAGGCAATTCCGAGTGCAAAGGCTTGTAAAGGTAAAGTCAATACTCATTGATCGTCAAAGTGGTGAGAACTCGGGTCATACTATATGCTCCGATGGTCATGCACGCCATCCACCATCCGCCCCATTTTAGCAAACTAAACGTTTGCACAAGGGCGACGGTGAGAGTGGAACCTGTCTCCGATTCGACACGTCTGTACACGCATATGGAGAGTTGGCACGTACTGAACGCGATCGCAGTTAATGTGTTTGAGGCAATATAGCCGAGAGAATCGTTGGGGTCGTCTTTGGGGTTTAAAAACGGATCAGACGGATGTGGCTCGTCAACGAGATGTTTCGCCGTCACAGGTAAATTCCTAGCTGAAAGGAAGACGAGCAGCAAGGCTAAAGATAAGTATGTTCGACTAGGGGAGATCGACTGCATGGGCAGAAGAGAGTGGAGAGAGGGAGGAGGAAAGGCAAAGAACTGACAGACAGAGCTGTCTCCATGGGAGTCTCTGAAGTACTGTATGCGGGGCCCGGTGCCAGTAAAGCGGTCGGTTAGAGCATCTGAGGTGGTTTACAAACTAGGAAAATGCCGACGTTGTCGTCGGCGACCTTGCTTGCAGATAGAGGACAGAGGTGTAGAAACATAAAAACAGGTTATCGTACAGATTACGCTGTCCTGGCCCGTATGAGTTATCCCATCGATTTTTTTTCTTGGTGAATGAACTGTAGTCCAAGTACATTTCTTGTTTGTTTTGAACTTAATGCTGATGGGGGAGGGGCTATGCGATAGATTGTTCGTTGTTACAGTCGCTTAGTCGCTTGTTCGCGCATAGGTCGATCGATTGGAATACTGTACGTCCCTAAAAGAGCGGTTCGGAAGACCAGAACAAGCAAGATAAATCACGTCAACTTTTGATGGTTCCTGCAACGTTGGAATATAGGGTTTTGGGACGGTCGAATTGCAAGCAAGGTAATTGAGATGACATATGCCCACCGATAGCTATAAAGACCACACCCTTCTACTAGGGCAATCAAACAGACCCAACGTTGACTGGAAGGAGTTGAGTGAGTTTGCATAATCAACATCTTTTCACGGAGAAATCACCTCTCATGGTTTCGGTGCCCAAAGCTCATAAAGCTCTTTGTCCGCGGGGTCAAAGCACGTCGCAGTGGAATGGTCCACGCGTATAGCTATCCTGTGCGTGTAACCGCCTGGGCTCGTCCCGTCTGCCCCAACCACGGCTAGTGCGTTGCTGCCAGAAGAAAAGGACGACAACGTTGGCGACACGTTCGCTGCATCACGGAACTGAGGCATATCAAGGTGAATGAGACAACAACTACTTGAAGCACTGCGACGTACGCCACCTGTGACAAAGATGGAGGGAGAAGAAGTCGCCAACCCGTTGCGGTTGCGTAGATGCGAGGGTGAAGACGGGTTACTGGTAGATGTATTGTGTTGCGACGACTCGGAGCTGGTGGCTGAGCGACAAAAGAGGATTGTAAGGTTGACATGTTATCGCTACGCTACGCAAAGTGTACGCACATGAGGGGGATGTCATTGTGGGCTGTGAATAAAAGGTCACGCGCAGTTCTTTGCACCGAGGCGTCTCCGGACTCGGAAGCGCTTTCACCACTTGCCAAATGAACATCTTTCGTAACCGTCCGTTCTCTTTTATCGCGTTTGCTTCCCACTTGTGCTGATCGCTCTCGAAACTTAACTTACAGTGATTGGCAAGGTTTGGCGTAAGTCTTATGTGTCGCGATTACAACCTCATCCTGACTCTTCCGAATTAGAGGACCCTAATGCCACCGAGGTAGTCAAGATATCCACGGGGCAACTCCATCTTCTACGTCCGGACAATGTACGCTCATCTAGGGAGTGCATGTTCGTCGTCTTTATCATTTGCTCTGTACCATTTCCGAGCTCACGATTCCTCTTTCTGATAGATTCAATGATGCTATGGCCACCATCCGTCGCGTTCCTTCAATTGAACACAACTTTCAATTGGTCATAACGCGGGTATATGAGGAAGGTGATCAGGAGCTTCTCGAGGATGAGGAAGAGAGTGCGTCTTTTGCCAACCGTCTGTATCCGATGCTCACCCTTCTATCAGCCGATGAAGAACGCGTATTCCTCATCAGCGAAGAACTCGAGTTTCGTACCGGCCAGACAGAGGGCGAGCCCACCCTTCTTTGGCGCGATCTCCAAGGCGATGTTGACGAATTCTATGAGTTTGTTGCCTCTGGGACCAACGCGCCCACCAAGGCTTTCTTCGAGACTTGCATGTATCGCGCCATGTATGAGCGCAAGTACAAGACAAGCGCGGACAATGTGCGGGACGAAGATCTAGCCGAGTTTGTTTGGCAGTCCGTTTCCTATCGTTCTTCAATTCGTCCCAAGTCCTGACCACTTTCCCATAGCTCCCCTGTCGCCAACGTCAAGAAAGGAAAGGCCGCGGCGAAGAAGCTCTCCGCAAAGGACGGCATTGTGTCCCCTCAGTCTCCTACTGCTCCTGCTTCGTCAAGCACTTTAGATATCTCGCTTCATGTGATCATTGACCAGCCAGCAGAGCTATTCTTGTGGAATCGCGACCAGGGTTTCTTTGTTCGCGAAGCGGCCGTGGATGCGAAGATCGTGCAGCGAAAGGATGCCAACTTTTCGTTTGTTCTCACTGCTACGACCCAAGAAGGTCAAGTGCTTGCCCATCGCATTTCATCACAGATGATGCAACGCTGGTCACCGGCAACATGGTCAATCACATGGAACAACGTGAACGACAGCGGGAACCAGAGTAGCTGGTGTTTGCGTTTTGAGTCCCATGAGTCGTTCGAGCTCTTCCGTGCCGAATTCACAAGGCGTGCATGGGAGAGCCTGAATCAGACGTCATGGGATAAGGTCAAGGTAGCCCATAAGCAGTTTTCGCGACATGGGACTCGTCCTCATTCTTTGCAGGAAGACGAACAAGCATATGTACTCAGCGCCAACGTTGAGGATGTCGAGATGGCTGTCGAAACCGATGATGACGAGGAAGAGGCGGTCCTTGATGAGCTCGGTGGTGAGTAACATAACACTTGTCATCACCCATACACGCTACTACCGTGCTACAGACGAGGATGAAGAGGAAGAGGAAGGGGGAACCAGTCCACCTGCTGGCCTCAGCGAAGGGCGAAATTCACAACTGACTGTCGGATACAAGGGTGACAGATCATACGTCGTTCGGGGAGATAAGATTGGTGTCTTCCGGCATAAGCCGGACGAGGTCGAATACGTTGCCTCAATTGCCAATATCACGGACATGAAGGGGAAGAAGTTTGACCCCAAAAATGTACGTCTTGCCCTCGATGGCCTATCGTTTGTGGGTTTACAACTCTTTGACAGGTCATGTTACATGAGCAAGACTCTAAGATGGTCGTGATGAACCCTCTTGCACCGAACTCCCTTTTCCACCTAGACCTCGAGCGCGCAAAGATCGTTGAGGAGTGGAAAGTTCATGACGATATTACGGTCAATCACGTTGCTCCCAATAGCAAGTTCTCGCAAACAACGCATGAACAAACATTAATTGGAGCATCGCACAACGCGCTCTTCCGTATCGATCCACGCGTGTCGGGAAACAAGCTTGTGAACAGCCAGTACAAGCAATATGCTTCGAAGAACAAGTTCTCTGGTGTCACTACAACTGCGTCCGGCAAACTCGCCGTTGCGAGCGAGAAGGGAGACATTCGTCTGTATGATACGGTCGGGAAGATTGCAAAGACCGCTCTTATGCCACTAGGTGACCCCATTATTGGCATTGATGTGTCCGCTGATGGGCGTTGGATCGTTGCAACGACCAAAACGTACTTGCTACTGGTGGATGTGCTTATTGGGCAGGGAAGATATGCTGGTAGCTTGGGTTTTGACCGCAGCTTCCCTGCAGACGCGAAGCCCATGCCTAAGAGGCTGCAGCTGCGACCTGAACATGTTGCATACATGAATCACAACGTCTCGTTTACACCTGCCAGGTTCGTTTTTACCAAACTTTGTCACGAACAAGAATAACGTTGACATTTTCTGCCCAGGTTCAACGTAGGTGAGGGGCAGGAGGAGAATGCGATTGTGACCTCGACCGGGCAATACGTCGTTGCGTGGGACTTTGGCAAATTGAAGAAGGGTCAGATGGATAAGTATGAAATCAAGAAGTATGAGGATCTCGTCGTGCAAGATAGCTTCCGCTTCGGTGACGACAAGGAGATCGTACGTGACTTGGTGGTCAGAAGATTGCCTAGCTATTGACCACTTTCGTTGTAGATCGTTGCACTCCAGAATAACGTCCTCAGTGTTAACAAGAAGAATCTACGCAAGCCCACACGGACGTCGCTCGCTCCAGAGCGCCGCAATACGCGCAGCCACTCTGGGATTGTCAACGCGCCCTACTAATGATGAAGTCTGTTTGCGAGCATTGTCTTTACTTTACCTATTCCCCAACCATTTATCATTCTTTCTGTACCCTCGGAAAAGTTTTGTATTTTGAGCACGACTAAGATGTAGTAGAAAATGTACGTTGTTCCAAATGAAGTAGTTTGCCTAGGTGGGGGCCGGAACTTCCGGCCCGGGATCCCGTTGAGCTCATTCCCAACGTTGACTGTTGCAGAGATATCCATAATGATCAGTTACATTCTCCTCGTCTCACGCCAAGGAACGTCAATCCAATGTCTGTCCCGAACTTCGACTGAAATAACTTTTTACATCAGGCAAAGTACGTCTTGCGAAATGGTTCGTGACGATGCCGCCCAAGCAAAAGGCCAAGATTGTCAAGGATGTCACCCAGCTTGTCCTCGCTCGCCGCACACGCATGTGTAATTTCATCGAATACAAGGGTCCGATTTCATTTCTTCACCACCCAGAAAGAACCCTCTCGTTGATAGTGACCGCTTTTGTCAGATACAAAGGTCGTATATCGGCGATACGCATCCCTGTTCTTTGTAACGGGCATCGGCCAGTCGGACAACGAACTCGTCACGCTGGAGATAATTCACAGATATGTCGAAGTTCTGGATCGATATTTTGGGAATGTGCGTCCATTCGATATCTGTTGTCGCATTGGTCTCACGAAATTTTCGTTAGGTTTGCGAGTTGGATTTGTGGGTGCTTTTCAGACGCAGTGGTTGTCACTGACTTTTTTTCACAGGATCTTTAATTTTCAAAAGGCATTCGCGGTGAAATTTCTACCTTTACATCTGCATGGTGCCGTCATACTGATTAGGATTTGTTTTTATGCTTCCAGATCCTGGATGAGCTGATCATTGCAGGCGAGCTACAAGAGTCTTCCAAGAAGTCTGTACTTAGAGTGGTGCGTCGAGCTCTATGACTTTAAACGAAATATAACTTAGCCTTTCAAAGGTTACACAATCTGATAGTGTAGAGGATCAGGAGGCTTCAGAGGATGTACTCGTGCGACTTGGGTCGAGAGCAAGCTAGTTAGTTAATTGTAAATATACTGAGCGGGCCGGATCGAACGACGCGTGACGGTCTGGGTGGTGGTGGTTTTAATAAATGGTGGTGTCCCTGTCCCGTCTTGGCCTACAAGTCAACTTCAAACCCAATCATGGCTGTCCGTCCTTCTCGTTCCTTCTGCCGCGCCTTGCCTCAACTCACCGCCTACAATCACAGACACCTGTCGTGCTTCATGATGAGGACATACTTAGCGATGTCGTACCCAGTAACATTGTCTCGCGTCAGGTATCCTTGTTTAACCTTGCCACGCGTGTATTTCAAGGGGCTGAGCCGTGTTCGTCTTTCTCAAAGGATACTCCCGGGGACGAAGTAGAAAGCGAGGGATCTTCAGAGCATCAGGAACAAGATGAATTGATGAGTGAAGACGATGATGTACGTGCTATGTTTCGGAATCTCTCCCACTCCTAGCTTGACGCGTGGCTCTCAAAGGATGAGCGCGCCGGTCCAACATCTAAGGCCCAGAAGATTGCGGAAAGAAGGCAGCAGAAGCAGAAACGTAAGGCGAACGAGGGAAAGCTGGTCGAAAAGAGGCACGCGATGGACAAAGCCAAAGTATGTGATCATCTACGCTTTCTTTGCTTTTCGTACTGACTCTTGTCAGGTCGTTGATGCTGTCAAACGCTACTCATACCTACTAGGTCAGACCGATCTCTTCCGCCACTTTGTGGATGTGCAGGTATTGATTCGAGTTGGTGTTCCGCTCCAATCCTCCTCTGACATTTTATGTCATATTCAGAAAGCACGCGATCCTGATTATGCAGCCGTATTCGATACCGAACCAAAGGCAAAGGGCCGGGGTCGGAAAAAGGCGGCGTGAGTTGGCTATCACACCGTATCTCCACCGTTCTCACGTGTTGTAATTAGAGACAAGACGGCTCGGCACCGCAAGTCTGAAAAAGAAGAAGACGAAGAGATGCTCAAGGATGGCGAAGCAGCCGTAGACGGAGACGACCAACCCTTTGTTTTTGAAGAGTCACCCAGCTGTGGGTCTTGATGACTATCTTAATGTTCACCAACTTGACGTTTACCCTCAGTCATTCGTGGAACAATGCGCCCATACCAGCTCCAGGGCCTTAATTGGTTGGTCTCATTGCACCATAATAGTCTCAACGGTATTCTTGCGGATGAGATGGTGTGTTCCTACCATTGCATCCCTGTCACGTTTCTAACGTGAAATCACGTAGGGTCTTGGCAAAACTCTCCAGACCATTTCTTTTCTTGCTTATCTCAAGCACCAACGCTCACTCCCTGGCCTACATCTTGTCGTTGTGCCCAAATCCACGTTGCAGAATTGGGCCCGCGAATTCGAGATGTGGACCCCTGACTTCAATATCGCGCTTCTCACGGGTACCAAAGAAGAACGTGCGGAAATCATCGCCAATCGGCTTTTGCCGCAAGATTTTGAAGTCTGCATCACGAGCTACGAGATCTGTCTGATTGAAAAGAGCATACTCAAAAAGTTCAGCTTCGAATATATTGTCATTGACGAGGCACACCGAATCAAGAATGTCGACTCGATTCTCTCTCAGATTGTCCGGAGTTTCTCATCGCGCGGTCGGCTCCTTATCACCGGCACCCCCTTGCAGAATAACTTGAAGGAGCTGTTTGCACTCCTAAACTTCATCTGCCCCGAGATTTTCATAGACTATGCAGACTTGGAGACCTTTTTGCACAAGGACGAAACTTCGACGGATGTTGATGAGGAGAAAAGCAAGAAGGTGGTTGAGGCGCTCCACAAAATTCTTCGTCCGTTCCTTCTCCGCCGCGTGAAGAGTGATGTAGAGAAAAATCTCTTACCTAGTGAGTGTTACCATATGGGCTTCAAGGACGCTAACGATTGTCTTCAAAGAGAAGGAAATCAACATCTACGTTGGGTTGACGGACATGCAACGAAAGTGGTATCGTAGTGTGCTTGAAAAGGACATTGATGCAGTCAATGGCCTTACTGGTAGGAAGGAAGGCAAGACAAGGCTTATGAATATGGTGATGCAGTTGAGGAAAGTGACATGTCATCCATATCTCTTCGATGGCGCGGTACGCCTGTCTCATCGTATTCCAGAAATGGACAACTAATGGTTGTCGTTGCGCGGATGTCTAGGAACCGGGACCGCCATACACGACGGACGAGCATCTCATTCAGAATTCTGGCAAGATGGTAATATTGGACAAGCTGCTCAAGAACGTGAAGGAAAAAGGCTCTCGCGTCCTCATCTTTTCTCAAATGAGCCGCATGCTCGATATTTTAGAAGATTATTGTTTGTTTCGTGGTTACAGCACGTATCGTATTGTTTCATCATCTCACTACTGCTGACCTTCTTTTCGTAGAGTACTGTAGGATCGACGGTGGCACTGCCCATGAAGACCGCATTGCCGCGATTGACGAATATAACAAGCCGGATAGCGAGAAATTCATCTTTCTCCTTACCACTCGTGCTGGCGGTCTTGGGATCAATCTTACCACTGCAGACATCGTCGTGTTATACGATTCCGACTGGCGAGTTCCTCTTGACGCCGCTGCCTTTTTGGCTTCTCTGACAGATATACCCCAGGAATCCACAAGCGGACCTTCAAGCAATGGATCGCGCGCACCGCATCGGTCAGACAAAGCAGGTATACGTATTCCGATTTGTCACGGAAGAGAGTGTAGAAGAGCGAATGCTGGAGCGTGGTGCACAAAAGCTGCGACTAGATCAACTAGTCATCCAACAAGGTAGACAGCAGTTACAAAAAGGTATGTTTATTTATGCAGTCTTAAAGCATTGGCTTTTTTTTCTAATTTTCATGGGGTGCGAAAGCGGCGAATAAGGAGGAGCTCTTAGAGATGATTACACATGGTGCCGAACGGATTGTTAATTCCACTGAGACGTACGCCTTGACCCTTTTTCTTCATGAAAATTCCTGAAATGTCTTTATGCTAGATTCCAAATTGACGACGACATCGATGCAATTATCCAACGTGGCGAGGAACGCACAGCAGAGATTAACCAGAAATACGAGGGCCTGAATCTCGAGGATTTGTCAAACTTCAAGTCGGACAGCTCATTGCAACAATGGGATGGAGAAGATTTCCGCTCCGGGCAACGCAAACCTCTCAACTTTAACCCTCTCTCCTTGAGCAAGCGGGAGCGCAAGCTAAATTATTCGGTTGATAGTTATTTCAAGGAAACTATGCGCGCGGGACCCAGCAAAACGGAGAAAGCACCTAAACTTCCTCGCGCTCCCAAGCAGATTTCGTTGTAAGTGCCCTTTATCTATGTGACTAAGCTTGTGAATAATACTTTTGAATCATAGACAAGACTTCCAATTCTTTCCACCAAAGCTGGCAGAGCTGCAGGAGCGCGAGCTTGCTATATATAAGGCATGTCTCTCTACCACCTTGTTTTTGTGATTCGCTGATCCCGTCAATACAGCGACTCAATGAAATCCCTGCAACTATACGTGAACCTCAAGGAGAAGATGAGACGCCAGAGAAGCTAGAGGCTGAGCGACAAGCTGCTCAGGAATTCATCGATACTGGTACATGACATTTTGGTGGTAACTCCATGTCTTCGCTAACTTTGGGCACAGCTGAACCCCTGACTGAGGAGGAGCTCCAAGAAAAAGAGGAGCTTATATCTCAAGGTTTCGAGGATTGGAGCCGGCGGGATTTCCAACAGTTTGTCCGTGCGTTGGAGTCTTACGGGTGGTATGTCTACCTCTGTCGTACATGGAGTTCACGCTGACGTCGAGCACAGGACCGAAGACTTTGATTTGCTGGCTTCTGAGATTCAAGATAAGACATCGCAAGATGTCGCCGCATATTACCCTGTGTTCCGAAAGAAATGGAAAGAGCTTTCAGGTAAACAAGCTGGTTGTAACCTACATACGATGGCTCACTTCTGGCACTCAGAACACCCGCGCATCGCTGCCCGCATCTCGGAAGGTGAGGCGAAGCGCAATAAACGGTCGAATCTCGAAGCATTACTCGCAAAGAAGATCGGCTCCTTCCGCTATCCGATGCAGGAACTGGAGCTCAACTACCCGACAACAAAAGGCAAAGTTTATTCCGAAGAAGAGGACCGCTACCTGTTATGTCGATTGAGCCACTATGGCATGCGGACGGACGACGTGTACGAACGCATCAAGAAAGACATCTCAGAGTTCCCCGTGTTTCGCTTTGACTGGTTCTTCAAGAGCCGCTCGCCACAGGAGCTTCAGCGTCGGTGTAATACGCTGTTGGGCATGATTGAGAAGGAAGCCGAGCAAGAAGAGATACGTGCAAAGAGTGGCGGGAGCTCTTCTCGTGGCAAGGTGCGTTGACGTGCATGTAAAAGCTATGCGCAGTTGAAGTGTAGTCTAATGTCCTGGTAAACAGAAGCGAGTGATTGAGGAGGTCCAGAAGGCAGACAAGGTGTCACGGTCATCGACGCCCGCAAGCGCGAGTGCAAGCGCAGGAGGTGCAAGTGGCCCGGCCAAGAGGCCATCCAAGAAAAAGAAAGCTTAGACTTTAGACTAGCCGATAGATGTCCCTCCGTCCTCATTTTTGTTTTCCCTGTCTCCTCTCTATTTTTGTACCGTCTCTATATATTACCCCAACTTAACCTATCGGTGCCTTACACCACCTAAGACTTGTCTGTCACCAAATAGAAACATGACCCACCCGAAACCAGCTACAATCAAATGCTTTTTTGGATACGAATTACAGAGATACAAACAGGACACAGATAAAAAACTCCAACTATCAAACTACACCGGCTGTGTCCGGGACCGCCGTCACAGTTTTGGGTTTTGACCTTTCCTTTTTGTTCAGGACGAACCATTTGACGAGGTCGAGGGCAGCGACCGAGTCCTCAACCGACGAGTGGCCCCGCGAGCCCCCACCTTCTTGGATTGTCCTATTGAGATATTCTTTCGTCCTAAGTTATCATGATGTGAGTCACGTGCAGCCTTTTGAAAAAGGCGCAGCTCACAAGTCACGCAATGCCCTGCGGTATGGAAGGCTGCGGGGATGAGGGAAGAGTACGGCGGTGTCAACCACGCGGTGGTGCACGAGGCGCAGTGCGCGTAGATCATTGTCGAGTGAGTGCCCGATTAAGATGGTGTCCGCACCGATGAGTCGACCTAACGCACGTTGAACGGCATCTAGAGGTAGCTGTGCGCGGGTTGCGTATTCTTCAGGATGAATACCGGAGAAGCGTGTGTTCAAATCCCTGGTTAGATCATCGTGTGTTACAGCGACATATATATGTATTGAGAAGATAACGCACACCGCTTCGACGCCATCGTCCATCTTGATAATTTCATCAAACACTTCTTTCCCACGCACGTCAACGACGGAGACACGGGCGATGCGGAATCCCCCCGTGGTATAAATCATCTCGCAGTCCAGTGCGGCGACGTCGAGTGCCGAGGGCGTCATGGATGGACACTCAGAGAACGGGTGACGGGAGTGAAGCAGAGAAGGCTCAGTCTCATAAAATACGTGTGGACCGCGGGTGCAACCTTCTGCCCGATCGTCGGCTGGGATTGAACAACATGTATAGGTCCGTGTGCGTTCCCCTGTAGTAAATGTGATGTTGGCCAAGAGTAGGCAAGATAGCCAAAGAAAAACTTGCCGCCTATAGTCCGGTATAAAGCTTTGCCCCAGTGATAAGTGCAAGCCCTGGCAACATTGGCATCGTGATCGAGTGGGCGTACGACGTAAGGCGTCTTGCAGCGGTCGCAGTTGAAAAGCTGGCCAGCTCCGCTGGGAGAGTCTCCGCCGGGACCCCATTCTTCTGGAATGTCGACAATGTAACCGCAGTTCTGTAGTTCTTCGGGGGTGAGGACCAAGGGCTCGAGTTGGGGTTGTGTCAGACAAAGGCTGGAGAGAGCGTCAGCCTCTTCGCGTCGAGCTACAAGATCCCCAGCAGTGCCGACAGAGGAATGATTGAGGGATGTCGGTCTAGGGCGTTTCTTGAGAGAGGAAATGGAAGTGATGACGGTCTGAGAACGTGAGACAGCCTGCTACGGCCAAGACAAGACGGAAAAGATCACATTTCGATACGTTGACTTTGTCGTGCGCTCATATATCTCTTGCTCTTGACGGAGCGAATGTTCTGACGCCAACGAAGGATTTTGAGGGAGAATAGACTCATAGAGAACGAGGAAATGATCATATAACGATTTCAACATGGTCTTAATGTGAGTGAGTAGACGGCGGAAAGAAGTGTGTGAGTATGGAGCGTAGCGACGACAACAAAAGAGAGGGCTGAGGGCACAAGCGAAGGGAGGCGAAAAACACGTTTCGACTACGGGCACGAGGGGGATGACTTACCTGGCGAGTCGAAACGGGAATCTTTGACTGACCGGCATTGATCGTAAGGCGCGGCACACCAGTCTACGGCGACGGTGAAATAAGTGGTAGAGAAAATGAGTTGAGGGTATTTAACTCACTGGGGAAGAGGATGATGGAGTGGGTATAGCGATTGATTTGGTGGCAGAACCAGCCCTTTGAAGTTTAGTTGGTCTCTCTGTAGGTGGGTCAGGCTGTGAAGGACGCTTTGCAGGTACGATGATAGGGTCGAGGGTGGTGGATTTGAATGAAGCATTTGGACGATGAGAGAATAAACAAATCGAACGGTTGCAACTGTCCCCCAACGGACAGCTAATCTCACCAAATCGACCGATGAGACACTTAAACATGGATGGTTTCGGTTAAATCGGCCCGGGCATATAGTCGAGTAATATAAATATAATCTTACCCCAAAACTGACTCTATTTCCAAGAGAATGCCCCAAAAATTAGCCAACGTTGCCCCGCCAACTTCACATGGCTTTTGGAAAGATATAAAATCAGGTCGATGGGTCGTCGTTCCAAGTACGTCTCCATCACCTCTTTTTTTCTCACTCTTCGCTTACAGGCAATCAAGGTTCTTCTTTACGCATCCTTCTGTTCCCAATATTGCTACACGTAAATTGGTTAATCTTCACCCCTCTCCTTTCCGCCAACCCCCCTTCCAGCCCCTTTGCTCCCCTTCTTTTCATCTCTCATCCAACTCCCTCACCAACAGACGACATTACCGACCCGAGGTATCGTAAAGGCTGGCTTGACCTTGTCTTTATTGCCTATGGGATCGTCCTTTTCTCCTTTGTTCGTCAGACCGTCCTCTTCAAAATCTGCTTCCCCATCGCGCGCTACTTTGGTATCTATAACAAGGGAAAAATCGCTCGCTTTGGTGAACAGGGTTATGCTATCCTTTACTTTTCATTTTTTGGTGCATGGGGCGTGCGGATTATGTCCCAACTCCCAACCTGGTGGTTTAACACTCAGAACTTCTGGATTGGTACGTATCTAGTTTATGGTGCCGAGGCACGCTTCTGACTGCCCGCCCATTCTAGGTTACCCGCACTGGCAGATGACACCTGAACTGAAACGCTACTATCTCATGCAGGCATCTTACTGGTGCCAGCAGCTCATCGTACTCGTATTTCGTCTTGAGAAGCCGCGCAAGGACTTCAAGGAGCTCGTCGCACACCATATCGTCACCCTCTGGCTCATAGGGTGTGTCCTTGCCCCCCCCCCCTTTTTTTTTTTTGCCTCTATTCTTTTCTATTGACACCGCTGATCCCAGTTGGAGCTACGGTATCAATCTAACACTCATCGGAAATGCTGTGTACGCGTCCATGGATATTCCAGATGTTCTCCTTGCCGCCACGAAGATTTTCAACTATCTTCATTGGCAGCGGACGGAAGCCATCGTGTTTGTCACCTTTATTGGTACCTGGACGTGGGTGTCCTGGTTTCTGTATGCTATTGCTACAACTTATGCCCCTTTAGATATTTCCGCCACTATCTGAACCTCGTCATGTTATGGTCTGTGTACAAGGACTTTGACCTGATCCCGTGCGCATCCGTATTTCACGTCTCTAGACTTTTTAGTTTATCCAGCGTGTCGATATAGGCAATCCGCGCGTAGTTTTTCGCCCAGCAAGGGTGTCTGGATGGCTGGGTGGATGAAATGGCAAATATTCGTACCCATTCTACTCCTTCAGTGTCTCAACCTTTTCTGGTATTTCCTCATTTGGCGCATTTTCTGGCGGTACGCACTCTCCTTTATTTCCTGTGTCTCACCTCGGATACTGATATCGAGGGGATGGGGGGATAGGGCTGTCACGGCCGATGGAATCAAGGATGAGCGCTCTGACGATGAGGACTCTGATGACGAAAGTCCTGTTCAAAAAAAGAAGCAGTCTTGAATGTTCAAATCAAGTGGAAGGCACATCTCTGGTACAGTATACAGAGGATAACATTGGGTGTGGCGCATAGACTTGAATACATACAGTCATAGATTGGTCCTCGGAACAGTTGTGAATTTCTCAATTTTAGTCAAAATTCTCGATGGTTTTTTTTTTTGCATCTGTGAGCATTCTATCACTATTCAATTCATCTCCTACAGTTCCTATAGTTTTATTTGTGTGCAAGGGTCGTTGGAGCCCTCAACGTTGTAGAGGATCGGTCTATCCATACCCTTTTTTCTTCTACTGGAGGGATGGTCACAACGCCTGTCTGGACCGATAACTATTCTATATGCTTACAACCTACGACAAAATACAGCCCGTATAAGAAGATACAACGGTAGGGTCCCAACCTTACAGGTGTTTGCACTTCATGCCTCGCCCGTTGCCGATTTCTCAGTTGCTGGGCTCTTATCTGCATCATCTTGTTCCGTGTTCACTCCATCAAGCCTCCGCTGCAGTCTAGCCATGCTCTCGGCCCAACCCTCGCGAAGCCTTCCGGTCTTGGGATCATACGGCCCGGCAGTGATTATATCATCGTCATCAGACGGAAGTGCATCGCTATCCTCGTCTTCTTTGGAAAAACTGACACGCAGACCGCTATTGTTGCTCGTGTGCTGTGGCCAACGTGTGACCCGCTGCATATCCAGTGGATCCCCGCCGGCCATTTCCTTGAGGGCCAAGTGTGTGCACTGTCATAGTTTTTCAGCGCGCTAGGCAATGGGGAGATGGAAAGCAAATTTACCCGAGCGTCATTGCCCGCGTTGTGCAAATGCTGCGTGAACTCGGATTTGATCTGCAACAGGCGGCACACGCGCTCAAGCGAACGTTTCTGTCCACCCGAGTCACCTTCCAATGCGGCGAAGAGCTCGGCCGTGTCGATCACATATATCTTGGGGCTGTCAGACGTTTCGGCCTCCGTGCACGATTCGGGGAGGAAGAACGAGAGGCTGTCCAGAGGAGCCTGTATTGCAGGGGAACGGAGATATTTGAGGTCTTGGTTATTGTCGTGAAAGACAAGGAACAGAGGGCCTAGTTTCTTCATTGCCTCTATCATGGAGTGGATGCGCTCCTTCAGCTGCTTCATCGTCACGTCCTCAGATTGGCCGTAATGATAAAACTGGAAGCGGCATCAACAATCTCGGGTAAATGATAAAGTGGCTTAAGCTAACCCTTCGGTTTTCTGGTACATAATGGTTCGTGAAACCGCGGTGCTCGGCAACGATTAGGTGACCCATATTTTCGACGGGCTTCCCGTCAACCCAGTGGACTGCGCTCCAGCCAAACTCGGTGATCACGGTATGTTCCATGTCCCATGCCTCAAAGTCGACTGCGCACCACACTCCGCGTTGTTCGCACCACAAGGATCTCACGCGCTCAAACATCAAGCGTCGGGAATTCAGATTCGAGTCTGCACCTTTGAGCTTGCGATTGTTCTTGTCAATCGCCTGAAAGTGATTTCAGTGGGTTAGCCGGGCCGGTGAGCCAGATGATTAGATCAATTCAATTACTTTTATAGCGAGATGCAACTCGCCACCTGTCTTATAGACAACGGGTGAGATATTTTGCAGTCGCGCCGACGTGAGAAGGCAGTCAGAATATGGGAGAGGGATAAGTTCTTTCGTGAGGCCCATTGCGTGCAACCAATAACGGATATATTCGACCTGCGCAGAGGAGAAGAGAAGACGCGCCTCGCCATTGTCCAGAATACCTTGAAAGGTAAAGTGGGTGACAAACAAACAACAGCCGTGTGGCACAGGGCTCACCGATGCTGAGCTCGATTCCATTCCTACCTGGCAGGCGCAGGGGGTGATCTGGGTGAACGAGAGTGTCGTGGGCTAGGATAGCTTTGACAGCGTAGCCATCCTCCATGTTCGGTAAGACCTTATTCCTGCCATCCATGACCAGTCAGTTCCGTAACTTGATTCGTCAAGGGTCGATGTTTTTACCATTCGAACCAAATATCGGTGTACCTATAATACCCGTGAATTATCTTGGTGCGACCAATGTCTGGCATTGTGATAGTTAGGTGAGAGGTTCGACTGCTGCGGCTGTGGATACATCAACAACAAGCCAAAGAAGATAGTATCACGTAATCATCCATCCATGGAAGGAAACGCGTCTCTAAATCGCGATCATGTTGGAATGAACATTCTCACGCTCCTGTCTCTTCCCTTCGCATCTCCCAATTTCCCTTTGTTGTATTTTTTCTTCTTTTTGGTTGGTTTCGTAATTTCGCATGGCCCAGACAGTTCAAAGAAAGCAAAAACGGCGACAGTCTGCTGTCGAAGCTCAGGACTCGACACCGCCCGCACCGAAGCGCGTCAAAGTGGCCCAAACGCAGACGGCGCGTAAATCTACGGGTGGACGAGAACCCGCGCCCAAACGACGACGCGCTGGAGGTGGCGGTGGTGATGATGGCGATGATGATGGCGATGACAATGGCCCTCGCGCAGGACCGTCGAGACGACGTATGTGGTACTCGGTCAACCAACAAGACCTTCTTTCATTGACGCGTGCGTGTGGCGTGTAATTTTTCTTTTTCTTTTTTTTTTTTTAGCCAGAGACTCGGACGCGAACCGCGGTGGGCCTGCGAAAAAGCGTCGGTATAGACCAGGTACCGTCGCGTTGCGCGAGATTCGCAGGTATCAGAAGAGCACGGATCTGCTCTTGCGCAAGCTCCCATTTGCACGCGTCGTACGCAAATATGGCACCTTTTTTTCTCTCGTCCGCTGACTTTTGGACAGGTGCGCGAGATCGCGCTGGACATGGTCACTGACATGGGCGACTATGACGCAGCTGGGCTCCGTTGGCAAAGTTCTGCGATTCTTGCCTTACAAGAAGCTAGTGAAGCGTTTCTAGTTCATTTATTTGAGGACGCGTGCGTTTTTTTTTTCTCGCCCGTCGCATCCTGATACTAATCATGTTGTGTTGGTTCAGAAATCTCTGCGCTATTCACGCGAAACGAGTAACCATTATGACACGTGATATACACCTAGCGCGGCGCATTCGGGGCCAATATCGCGGCGCATGAGAGTCCAGTCTCCCCCTAGTTAGTTCACGAACCCTTTTGCTTTACATATCCCGTTTACCTTGCGACACCTCCTTGCGATACCTCCCACCATACTATTTACTTGTCATGCTATCTACTGCACCGCTGCAACGTTGAATACACAACCCATTTCTCGACCCTTATATAGGTGGCCTGCAAATGGAGCAAATAGCTCCGACAATCACCGCTTGAGCAGATGCCATCTCGAGATCCGTGCCCGAATCACAAGGATGCAGAACACGGGGGATCATGCCCGGTAACTTCTTCATCTTCCCACGTTGAACGACTCGTCATCAATGAAGGGAACAAAAAGCCAATCGTGTCTCTTTAAGTGGCAGTCATTCGATGTCAAACGTGAATACGGATTCGGACCCGAGATTGAGGACGCAATTCTTGACAGCGCTTCGACTCGGACTCCAAACAGACAAGTTAGAAGTGATGCCAAACACCCATACGAAGAAGGAAGACTACCCAGTCCGCCGAGGAGCATCAAAGACAAGTTTTTGTGGGGATCGTTGATCGAATGGGTCACAATGATCCGATCCGGAAATCGAGGACTGCGATAATAATGCGTTCAATTGACATGGTCATTCCATCAATACTCGGTACGTACAGTACTGTAGACATCTGTTCAAACGTGTTCGAGAAGCCCGAGGACCAAGAGCCTTGACCAGATTTATCATGATAATTCGGGGGGGTCGGTCGGACACGCTCACGTGTAGTTGGAGGGGAAGACACAGGATCACGCGATATTAACATCTTGCGGTTGTGGCGTTCGAATGACCCGGCCATTTTTTAAATTTAGTGTGACATGGGTGCTAGGCCAAAATCAGCATCATCGATCGAGCGGGGCTCAACGACGTAAATGAGCGACGATGTGACCCGACACATCTGTCGCGGGTGAAAGGGGGCAGGGTGGTAGCCTTTTACGGGAAGGGAGAGCGCTGATGACACGACTGACATGACATGACAGTACACTTCCGCTGCCAAACTACTGACAGACTATTTCGATTATGGTTATGGGCGGGGGGGAGAGCAGGACCAAAGGTTGTTCTATAGAGTGCGAGATAGGCGATACAGTATATAGTTTATTGAAACTGATTTCGGTAAAGCAGTCGGCTAAACAGTTAAACTGTCGGATTGTCAGCGTGTGCCCCTGCCCCTAGTCCCCGTCTGAAACCCGAAATTACAAGTGTCATCAAGGGCCCCGAGAAACGGTTTGAACGTTCGCCTTACGACGAACTCTCCGTCTCACCATTGGTGTACTCGGACGGATAGAGCGCCGGCGAGGCGTCATAGTAGTCCCACCAGAGACGGATGCAAGGCTCTGCGTGGATCCAAACACAGATTCGATCGACGACGGCTTTGGAGAGGGAAATTCAGGCACTGGAGAATCTGGCGCCCGCACCGCTTCAATGGATGTAACTGTGAGCCGAGAAAAAGACGAGACATTGGCGGCGGCGGTACTAGCGGGTATAGCAGCGGCAGCAGTAGCTTCTGGTGTAGGGTTTATGACACGCAGGTGATAATGATAGGCCGGAGGTGGCGGCGATTCTGAAGCAAGATTCACAGCCGAAGGGACATCACCGTGGCCCGACGAATCTGCGACGACGACGTTTGAATTGGACGACCTCGGGAGGAGACGCAACTCGGACCGGATGGACACTGAACGCCGGATACCAGATGGAGAATAGAGTTTCAAAAACATGTTGGCGGCGAGCGGTACCATTTTTGCGCATCTCTTGGTGAAAGAGAAACGTCGATGATTGGACTCGCCGTCTGTTGTCGTTGTTGTTTGGGCGGCGTCAGGAAGAGAAGAAGTGGGCCAGGGACGTTGGAATGCCTCGTTGGAGTTGATCCTCTCTGGTAAGACGTAAGCGCGGTGAAGGCTAGCGTTGATGTCCTAAACGTGCAGCGTAATCACGTCTAATGTCAGCCAAGACACACGAGAGGACGGAAGGGGGGAGGGGGGAACGCATTTACGTGGAGTACGTGGAGGACCTCAGCAATCGTCGCGCCTTGCTGTTCGAGCTCGCGATGGATACCCGCGTTGCCCTTCTCGATACGTCGGCCCATGCTCAACAGTTCCTCGTGGTCGCGCACATGAGCAACATCCAAGTCCATTTGCCATCGGTGTACATCGACCGTCTCTTCTAGCTGCAGCATAGTCATTCACATATTCATCAGAAATGATATGAAAAGCGTCGAGACGTACGTTGAAGAGAAAAATCAGATCGGTCAGAGCCTCGTTACATGCTTCGATCTGCAGCGCGTTGCTCTCTGATCGCAGCAGGGATGCTATAATACTCTGTTGGCCCACTTGTAGTATGGTTTGTGCGGTATACCCAAAAGCCCTGACATTATTACAATCAACCTCCATCGGCCGGAGCAAGGAGCAAGCACAACCCACCGTTCGAGCTCACGGATACGCTCCCTAATAATAACCGCATCTCCCCCTCTTTTTGTCATCGAGATGCGCTCCAACCTTTCGACGATGAATTGACACCGCTCGACCAATCGCGCGCAACGTGCCTTGCTCGTCTTGACCTTTGAGTAGGCCTGGTGTACCAGTTGCACAGCAGCAAAGGCGGCACCCAGCGCGATGCTACCCATGGCGGGGTAGCAGAGAATGTGGGCACAGTTGGTCGGTTTGTCTGCATTACAAGTTTCATTCAACATTATAACACTGACCGACCAAACGCTAACAAAGTACGTGGTAAAGACACGCGCGCCAAGCCCTTGGGATCTCAGGGGATTTCATGAAATATGCAGAATTTATTGATTTCGATGATTCTGCGAAGCTAATTACTCGCTGGCATACCGTGAATTGGTTCAAGAGTCCATACGACGTGTGGACCCACAAAAACTAGACGAGCAAAACAAAAGGGATGGAACAAAACGTCGGAATATGCAAAGTGTGTGCGTAGCTGCGGAGGGGGTAGTTGTGCTGCTCAAAGAATGTCCAGAGTGAAGTGCAATGCTAACATGACGAGTAAATTGCAGTGAATGCGTGGGTGGAGCGAGACCACGATTAAATTGCAAGGCGAGTACCATAAAGCAGAACCAACGTCAAAAGTCCTTAGTTACACAAAGCAGAGAAATCAGGAAATGGCTGTTTGCCGCCGCGCTGGGTAGGATTTCGCCGGAAGAGCCATGGACACCCTGGGCGACACATTTAGAGAACTGGCATCCACTGTAAACGCCGATGGAGGTACGGATTGCGGGAGAGACCCAGCTGGCGAGTTACGGCCATTGACCTCATCACTACTGGATCGATGATGACGTGACGGTGGCGAAGCGCGATCACTTGAGCGTTGGGGACGCTCCACACTACGACTTTGCCCTGTGCCTGTCAACCGAGGTGAGTTGCGAGAGCGACTCGGGGGTCTGCCGTATTGTTGGAGCATGAATGGTGCGGTGGGGGGAAGGAGTGGGATGTCCCCGGTGAACTGAGGCATTACGGGGATCATTGGCATGGAAGGAAAGACTGGCATCGATGGCACTTGAGGTAGACTCGAGACGGGTTGCCACCCGTACGAGAACATAGGGGAGGCAATTGAACGGGATGATTCAGAGATCATCGAAGTTCGCCTGCCGGCGCGTGTATGAATGTCATCAGAAGACATGCTGTGCATCGAACCAGGGCGGGAGTTCAGCGGAATCGCAGTTTCAGACGGGGGGACACTGCCCGGCTTTGAGCTAGAAGACGAATCATTCCGGGAACGTGGCAAACTGACTTGTGGAGATGAGGTCTGCCTGCGTGGATCGTATGATGGTCTAGAGTAGCTTTCGCGGAGTCGACCATCCTGCTCCCTTGGCTGAGAGGATGGCAAGGCATAAGATGACTCGCGCCGCGTACGGGCTGCTGTGATCTCTTCGGCGTACTGCTTCTGTCTCTTCGCTTCTTCAACAGCACGCCTCTCCTTCTGCCACTGTCGTTTCTCTTGTTCCCACTGCTGACGTTCCGCCTCATGTCTCTGCCTTTCTTCTTCATGTTGGCGACGTTCTTGCTCTCGTCGAAGAAAGAGGGCTTTCTCCTCCCGCCGCTTCCTATGTCGAAGAACATAACCGAGGGGAACTTGGTCCTCTTTGTCGACACTATCCGCGAATCGAACGCCACGACGGGAGGTCGGTACAGTAGAAGGTGAGGCCATGACGTCTGAAGTGGCTGTGGGAGTTGGCGGCTCAAAGAACCCACGGTCATGTCCGAGCGGAGACGGTACGGCTTTGTAGAGAGACTGTTTACCCACGACGGGAATGGAAGCTTGGGAAGAAAGAATGATTACGAGAGTGTTGGTGGTAAAACGTGTGAAGAACTTACTCGAATGAAGAGGGGAATTATTTGTCGAAGGAGGCGAATCATCATCATCGTCATTGACCAAACCTGCCAATACTTCTAGCGTCTCAGAAACCTCAAGAGCCCAAACGCCAAAACCGGATCCATTGACAGTTGTCCGGACAACGGTGCCTGCTTCGTCAGGAACCCAGACCACCATCCTCTCCTCAAAGTAGGGACGAGATATCCATTTCTTCAAGCCAAGGCTGGACAAACGCACATGTTTGAGGTCGTACCTCTCCCCTTCGTCGGGTTGCGACAACGATCTGCGCTGCGCAGCTGACGGGGGGCGAGAACCGAGGGAGGCCAAGAGGCGCCGGTCGGTCGGGGTGAGCGGCTCCCGTTGAAGCCGATAAAGTAATCGCTTCTTATGGATCGATGTTTCGACCGAGTCACGAAATGGGATGGAGCGCAAGGGGGATGACGAACGTGGGAAGGCAGGGGCACTCGGATACAGGAGAAGGGGAGGGGACGAGAAAGATGGCGACATGTTGTTCGTCGTAAGAGTGGTGAGGAAGTCAATAGGGGAAAAAAGGCGATTGGCCGAGTCGCGCCTGAGAGGGGCTGGAGGAGGGTGTGAGGGGGCTTCTGACTCTGATGACGAGGAATCCTCGGAGGAAGTATCGTCATCTGAATCAGGAGGCTGTACGGGGATGGTTCTTGACGGGGCTGGTGGCGCAGGCGGTGAAGGCACGGAACTTAACGAGTCTGACAAATAGGACGAGGGCCGTGATTGGGATTGACTGAGAAGGTCAGACTTCTTTGGGGTGAACCAAGGAAACCAAGTCTTCCTGTTAGAGGATGAGCGAACGACGTGATGGCCCATACGGTCGTCCTCTGGAGTGCGAAGGGAGACTGAGCCTGTTGAGGAAGCAGAGGAGTGGGCTGGTTCTAGGGGCTGAGCAAGTTGATCGGTGGAGACGGTGATGCGAGTGAGGGTACCGAAGAAGCGACGAGAAGACTTTCTGTGAGGGGTGGTTGAGAAAGGGGACTTTGGCGTTGGACGTTGATGGACATCATCTGGGGAAGGAGAGTCGGAGCGCCTTTGGGAGAGAACGGAAGCGATTCTACGCATGGTTTGATGGGGAAAGGAGGAGGAGGAGGAGGAGGAAGAGGAAAAGAGCGGAGAAGGATTAAAAGTTGAGTTTGAAAGGGATTATTAACTTAACATGACAAAGTGGTGAAAAAAATCAAAATCAAAAAAACGCTGAGAGGGACCAAAAGGATTACGACTGAGAGCGGGATGGTGATGACGCGACCTGCCAATCAAGATGTCTAATTCAGTTTCAAGAGGAGCGCCATCGCGTGGCACCGCCGGCCCGAACTCGAATCAAATCGGACGGTCTTCTATCCCCTCCCTCCTGATATGTGACCACCAATTCCACAAACGTCTTTCGTACCCCTCACTCACTTTGAGTATCATCTCTTCGTCAACTCCAACCAATCGAGCTCCGTAAGAGATCACCATTTCGATCTCTTCCGGCAAAGCCCCTAAAACGTCTCGGGACCTATAAATGGGATAGGCTTCACCTGTTTCACGTCCTTCTCCTACAACTCCAGCCGTCAACGCACGTTGATCACTCTTCAGCCGGTCAACGCCCGTTTCCCCGTTCCCGTCAACATCTCGGACAGATTCTAGAGGGAAGAATTCTTCCAACCTTCGCCGATCTACCCACTTCCGGTTAGCCATCTTGCTCCGTCATCCCCTATTCCGTCCCTACCGGAATGTATCATTTCTCGCCTCAGAAGGCCCTTTTGACATAATTCCACATATTCGTCCAACATTTGGTCGTCCAGATCTAGTATAGACCTGATAGTCCACATGTTGGTATTATGCCCATATAGACGCATAATTAATACCACTTACATTTCCGATGATGCTGAGAATAATACTTGCTTACTCTTCCCAAAAGCCACGTTCATATCTTTGAAAATCATCAGGAAATCATCCATCCGGGGAAGTGCACACGCCGGATCAATTCCATTTCTGGGTACCCTGATCGACAACGTCTGAGTGACCGTGGACAGGAACAAGGCGCTTGCCTGCCCTCTCACGCACCGTGGTCGACCGTCAAACCCGTATACCATCTTCAACACGATAATCACCGCTACCAGTAGTCCCAGTTCTGGCGGCACGTCGTCGTACTTGTGACTGTCTGGATCGTCATCTTTAACCTGTTCAAGGTCAGGGGCAAGACTGTGATGCAAGGCCAGAGGGAGCGATAAGACATGCGCAACCGTCTTGCCCAGGTTGTACAGAACGGCTATAAACGTGCCTTCCATTCAGCCATTACTGATACACCCAACTAGTCCGGGTACTCACGGGTGCCGCCGACGGCACGCACTAAGCGCCATAACATAGGCGCTGCGTTCAATTCTGGGGTGTGGATTTTGAATGACCCTTTCAGCTTCCTCGCCAGTCGAGCCGATAGGCTATGTAAAAGTAAGGTCGTAGGCGCATGCTACATTGTGGATATTTTTAATTTCTGGACGTGCACACCGAAACGTGGATACCCTTACCGCGGGTGAGAGAGCCTGGACACTATGTTTTGTCAGGTGACGGACCATGCCGTTGGGCAGATGGCATAATGGCTCCAGGTAGGGTAGGTCATAGGACTCGATCAACCTGGCGGGGTACAACTGAGCATACATCTGTCAAAACCATGCTACGCCCTAACCTTATGAGGTCCAAGTACATGACGGGCAGCCGAAGCGTCCAACATGCCACCATAAGCAGTGCGATGTTGCTCGCTGGGCCGTTACGACTGAAGGTATTCCGCGTTCGTTCTCTACCCTCTGGTTGAAGCCGTGGTTGTCCATGGCCGTCATCCTTGTCATCGTCCGAAGAACTCGATTCGGAGAGTGCGCGAAGCATCTCATCCATTTCAGAGTCATCCTCCAAATCGTCGCCATCGCTATCGGAAGAGCTCGTGCCTGGCTGGTCCGGAGATACCTTTTTCCCCTCATCCCCCGCACGACTCGAACCCCTTTCCGGTTTCTTCGCCTTTGAATCGTTGTCACTAACATAGTCTTGAGTCTCCTGTTTGTGTAGAAGGGGTTCTGGAGGCGGAGGAGAAGGCAACAGGCTCAAATACAGCGCCCATAAGTCCCTACAGATGATCTATGTGGTCACCGTCTTCCAACTCCCGTGCGTTGCTACATCAGGAGATACGGACCTCGAACTCACTCGGAAGCTCCCAGAGCCGAATTAACGCAGCTACCTGCTTTCGTAGCAAAAGCTGGAGACACTGGAAACAAAGATATCGCGCGCGCGCGCCATAATAAACTTTGTGTGCAGAAATTCAGGCCTCTTCAGCGAGAACGTACGTAACTGTACGTACGCTCAGGGTTAGCTTTGCTAGCACGTTGTCGCCTCTCCCGTGCCGATTTCAGCGCGCGCTTCCGTAGCTGATGCGGACCGGGTTCTTGTGTCTCGTGCGTTTCGTTGAGGTAATTCTAGGACATGCGAATTCAAAAGGAGAGAGGAGGTTTATCGCCAAATCAACGGTCGTACTGCAGGAATACGCACCTGCAGGACGTGACCCTCGCTGCAAACGACGAGTCCGGTTGCCGGTTCTTTGTGCCACTGCTGGGAACCACACACGGTGCATTTACGTCGCGGGGCCATTGAAACGTTTACCCGTTCGATAAGAAGCAGGAAGTTAAGTCAGAGGGTGAGAGTGGCCCGCGGCGACATAGATACGAGGCGGGCCGGACCAAGACCCGTAACCCAGGTTTTCCCACACCTGGCAAGGGAGGTACTGTACTGCCACCTGCAAGATCCTCTGTATCTACCCTCAATCGTTGGAACAGGGCCCAACGTGGCTGCGCGCACGACAACTGTGACCAGAGGTCACCATCGACATTATTTTGGCTGCGGCAGCATCATCGACAAGGCTAGGCTGCAACTCACGGCCAACCACATCAGAAAGAGTGATTCAAAACAACGTGCCCATTCTGAAAGTGAAAACCACACCGAGCGATTCTGAGTTGTAAAGAAGAAGCCCGAAAAAAATCTAATTATAACCAGTCTGACGTCAATGGGAAATACGTCCCAAAGAATAACCACGATGCCCGGGTTTACTCGACCCAGGCAGATTGAACCGGCTATGGCGTCGGGTATGACGGTAAACCCACATCCCTATTCCGACATCCTTCACCTAGTGGGGATCCGCGTATTGGTTAATGTCTATTGGAGAATACATGAAGTCAACCTACCCAAGAACCCCCTCCAACTTAAAACAAGCATTCTGACTTTATCCGAGGTCACCCGAGGTCTGAGGATGCCGGGCACCTCATCCGCGGTCTCATCTGCCCACAATCCCTGGAGCTAAAAGACAGTTAAGACTGGCCGTGGGAGTAGTCCAAATTGGCGTGTCGGATCATGTTCTACAGTCAGAAGGCAGTTCGCTTGAGTGTTTAGAACCCTGAATACAGAGAATCAAGGTATTTAGGTAGCAGGAGTGACCACCTTGGTGACCACTCACCAGGACCAGGAATCCTGACCACATGTCCTTCCGAGGCCAAGACTCTCCATGTACATGCAACATACTCCCGTATTGAACTCAGCCCTGGGTCATTTGATAGCCCTTTTCCTGTTGGAAGGTCCATCTCGTCCGCTGCATAGCTGTCAGTGCATGTGGTTCTGTTGGGGTACTGTGGTTTGGTGTTGCAAGCAGATTCTACCAGTAATTTGTCATTGTGCTGACAGACTCGGGGTTCGGTAGGAAAGCATACAGTATTATCAGTGATGGCTTCATCCCGGAAATACGGGCCGCTATTCCGGCCGCTTACGTTCCCCTCTTCCGCTTCCGCTCCCGGCACCAACGAACACTGTCATTCATTGTTACACTTCGTTGTTTCTCGGATAGAGCGGCTTGAGAGCCCAAGACAATTCTCGGATGAGATATTTTTCTGTGTTTTTTGCCATCTTGGCACTTCTGACTGGATTGGTGCATGGGTACGTGGACACCTGGCATCTTTTGCGTTGTCATGTGCTGACCAGTCCTGTCTGCTCCTTGCAGCTGGACCAAGGTAGGCTGAGAAAAGCTCTCAAATGTTTCGGATATGCAGCCCTCTCATTATGGTGGTAGGAAGATCATGAAATCTTTGACCTCGTCAGCGCGGTGGAGGCTGCAGAAGGTTTATTCTTATTCATCCCAACCAAAATATGCAATGTTGACCACATTTCAGGAAAGGGCACTACCTTTTACTCGTGGCTCGAAGTGTCCTCGACTGCCTCTATGGCAGAGATTGGTCGCGCGTATCGGAAGAAGAGCATGCTACTACAGTGCGTTTTACTTTCCTTTTTTGCTCCACTACACTTAGCCCTGCTCCGCTTAATTACAGCCCCGACAAAAATCCGGGTGTCAAGGGAGCCCAAGAACGATTTGCGCGCCTCGGTGTCGTTTCATCAATATTGAGGAGTGAAGAAGGTCGCGAGCGGTCCGTCTACTAGTATCGCATATACTCCTTCACCAAAAGCTGACACGTTGCGTATGAAGATATGACTTCTTTTACAAAAACGGGGTGCCACGTTGGCGAGGAACTGGATACTACTACGCTCGTTTCCGTCCGGGTTTAGGGGTGAGCCGATGACTTTATCCCTGTTATTCATGGTCTCTAAGCAATGAGTTACGCAGACCGTGCTCGTGTTTTTAACGGGTCTGACAACCGGATTACATTATGTTGTGCAACGCATGAACTATAGAAGAGATCTGGCGCGCATCGAGCATATTCTTGAGCAAGCCAAACTAGCTGCTTGGGGGCCCAAGATGATACCGGCTGGTACTCGGAAAAAGGTAAATTTTCCACGTCATTTTTCTCGAAATCTGTCCTGTTTTACCAGGTGCGTAGGTCAAGGTGAATTTGGGCGGTCAAGCTCGTCTAGACGAAGATGGGAACGTAGTGATGGGAAAGACCATTGATATGGTCGTAGAAAATAACGGAAATGTCTTCATGGTTGGTCGTTAGCATCTGGCACAAGACGAAGAACTCATATCGTCTGTAGTTGGAAGGAGACGGTGCCCAGACGCCGATCAACGCTGATGCAGCAACCCCTCCATCGTTACAGAGTACTTGGTTCATTGCTCTTGTTGTTGCTTTCATTCGCAAGGTATCAATATCCAAGCGAGAGGCAGAAGCCAGCGGAACGGCCCAAGCCGGAGGAAGTGAAGATGGCGAGATGGGAACGGGTACTGATTCAGATTTGCCGGACCTAGATCAGGAACAAAACGGCAACTCTGGAAAGATCGGACCAGTTGCTGTGAAGACGGGAGGGCGTCGCCGTAAGGCGGCGAGGAAACGATAATGAGCAGGAGGAATTAAACCGACTTGCTGGCTCGATGTTCCTACATAGGTTCTGCGGTTGTTGGGCATTATCATGAACGTAAATATATGATGGCCACGGTCGCGGTAACGGTTTGACTTTCGGAGCTGCTTGGCCCGAACGGCGGTCAACGAGCATGAGAAAAGTTGGTACCCAACTTGGTCCGTGTTGGGCCACGTGTGACGAGTTGCGCGGTGCCGCACACGACCAGAAGAGCGAAAGATGCCGAGAAGAGAAGAGGTGGTGCGCCACTAGAATCAAGGGTCTATTAGCTAGCAAGCCACTATCAGTAGACATGGATGCACACATGATCTGAATCGTAAGATCTACCCAATGGCATAATAGGTCACATGGTAGCCTGTGAAAAAGCTGTGAAAGCTGTGACGCGAAGAACGACTAGACTAGGGACAATTGTATGAGACCGAAGTATCGGCCGACCATTCTAAGGATCTAGATGGACACGAGATAGTGGTCGATCTAGCAACTGGTTATCGAACCAATAGAAAAAAGGAACAGAGACCGTATAAATAACTGTATATAATTTTGAACCTGGAGATCGAGGGCCTTTTAGAAAAATTCCATCTCTTTCACTTACTCTTACATCTCTTCCTCGTCACCCCATTCAGAACAGTTGCCCTCTCCGCCATGACTCTGCACTACCACCGAGACCTTCTTACTCCTTTTCTCGCATTGGATCAGGGCGAAAGCATTCAGGCCGAATGTACGTACTCCTTCCCTGTTTTCCCTCAAATACAAAACCTCTTATCTTGTCTTCTAGACGTCTGGATTGATGGTCACAATGAGCTTCGTTCAAAGAGCAGGGTAGGCGTCTTTGTATTTACCGCGATGTCCCCCCCTTTTTTGCTGAATACGAACCATCTACACTCAGACGATCACCCACAAGGTCACCGAACTCTCCCAGCTCCCCAATTGGGACTTCGATGGTTCCTCCACCGGCCAAGCACCTGGCCATGACTCGGATGTTTACCTTCGTCCAGCCGCAATATTTCAAGATCCGTTCCGTGGTGGTCACAACATTATCGTTCTTGCTTCGACCTACAATAGTGATGGTAGTCCCAATAGGACAAACTACCGTCACGAGGCTGCCAAGACTATGGAATTAGCAAAGGACGTCGTACCCTGGTTCGGTCTCGAGCAAGAGTACACCCTCCTCGACATGGACGACAGGCCATACGGCTGGCCAAAGGGTGGTTTTCCAGGTCCTCAGGGACCCTATTACTGCGGCGCTGGTAAATTTTCCCATCCTATCAGTTTGATCATTAGTAATTCTGGATATCAGGTGCCGGCAAAGTCGTTGCCCGTGATTTGATCGAGGCTCATTACCGTGCTTGTCTTTATGCTGGCGTCCGGATCAGCGGTATTAACGCCGAAGTCATGCCCTCCCAATGGGAATTCCAGGTTGGCCCCTGTGAAGGTATTTCTATGGGAGATGAACTCTGGATCGCCCGCTACCTCCTCGTCCGTGTCGCAGAACAGTGGGGTGTCAAGGTCTCTTTCCACCCGAAACCTCTTCAAGGCGACTGGAACGGGGCTGGCTGCCATACCAACTACTCGACCAAGGCGATGCGTGAACCCGGTGGAATTCAAGCCATAAATACTGCCATCGAGAAGCTCTCGAAGCGTCACAATGAGCATATTGCTGTTTACGGAGAGGATAATGAGCTCCGGTTGACGGGTGCTCATGAGACAGGTCACATTGACTCCTTCTCTGCTGGTGTTGCAAACCGTGGCGCCTCTATACGCGTTCCCAGACATGTGGCTGAGAAGGGCTACGGATATATGGAAGACCGCCGTCCCGCCTCTAACATTGGTATGTCGATGCAGCTCAATTGCATGACACATTCTCATTTGCTGTGCGCAGATCCCTATCGGGTCACCAATATCATCGTCGAAACCACTGTCCTTGACAAGTAGATGGGTTGTATTCGACTGCAGTTTAATACTGGGTCCACCAGAAATAGTCACTGCGAATTAAAATCATTTAAGTACTAGTGGCTGTTGATCTACTGTTGCTACATCGCGTTTGCGGATAGAAAGGAAATGATGAAATTATCTCGGCGAGTAGTCTGACTGGTCCTACTGAGCATCGAGGTGAGGTAGCACAACAGACAGCTCACCTTTTGTGTGTAATGCCTCTGAGAGTATCGCATCTCATCTCATTACACTAAAATTCGCGTGTGTTGGTATCACTGATGAAAGAATACGTCCTAGTCTCGCTAGCCGATGCGTCGGGTTTGGCGGTTTACTGACGGACCACGTGAATTTGCGTGCGATCCTAAATTAGGTCCGCTTTGATTGAATACATTTCATTACTTTGTTGTCGGTGACCTTGCTTGCAGATAGAGGACAGATCGAACAACCCATCGGTTTTTTTTCTTGGGGAATGTAGTCGTGGTGAAATTTTTTTGTTTGTTTGAACGTAATGCTGATGGGGGAGGGGCTATGCGATTGATTGCTCGTTGTAACAGTTCGCTTGGTCGCTTGTACAGTCGCGCATAGGTCGGATCGATTGAAATCATTGGTCGGAAACTCCTAAAAAAGAGCCGTTCGGAAGACCAGAACAAGCAAGATAAATCACGTGAACTTTCGATGGGTCACTGAAAAAAATAGGGTTTGGGCGGTACTTGTAAACTAGAAAAGGCCACCGATGCTGGCTTTAACCTTGCTTAAAGGGGTCAGTAGGGGACTGAAGAGATGAGAATCAGACATGTATATGGAGTGTCAGCTGCTCAGTGAGGTCCAGGCAGGATGGAGCTGGTGATTACATCCTACTTCCATGCTGTACATCTCAGTGGGGCTTTTCAAAGCAACCTCAGAGGCAGAGAGACAAGGTCTTTGATAGATTATCTGGTCTACACATTGTATAATACAATTTTATGGGAGGGTAACAGCTTAAAAGACTCTGTACACCATTTTTTCCCTATCAGTTTGTTGGTGTATTTTGGCACATCCATGGCAATAATGATGGCACACACAACATTCTTTTACTGAGTGATTTTGTTAAAAAAAGGCATAGGCATGATCAGATTGGTGATACATACCTTTAGATGTATTTCACATGCTGGTGAGCCAACATTTTCTTTCGATGACGCTGCAGTTCTTTCTTTGCCAGCTGTTTGTTTGACAAAGGCGTGTAGAGTACACGTGGGAGAAGTACGACGGGGGATTCGAGAATCACGAGCGACCTAAGTATTGCAGTGAAGCGCAGGCCTCCATGGGACATCACACACGAGAGGGTGAATGACACATGGATTGACACCCCTGGCCGGTATTTACTTGTCATACCATTGTGAAAATTGTTATCTGGTTGAGTATGTTGTGCAGAGTGGTGAGCGCAGAGTTATACAGTGTCATCATTTAACACCTTACCATCGTGACAATTTTTCAGGACATTATTGGGCTTGTTGTGTTTTGTGAGACAAATCATAAATAGGTGTATTAGCGTGCGTACCTCAGCTGATATTGTAGTTAGTTTGATAGATCTGTCACCATCAATTATACTCCGCGAGATTCTTCTTTCACCATAGGTACAACAAGCGAGCAGCATGATGGTGCGCAGTTTGAAAATGTAAGAGGACCAGGAGTCGGAGAGGAAGATGTGTCGTGGACGCAGGAGGTTTAGAGGTACACACACCATACTTGCACCATATTTTCGGATGCGGGAACAGAGATCGACATCCCCGATGAGTTCGATGATAGCTGGAACGCTGTTGTCACCCTTCTTTCTCAGTGACCATGTGAGCAAATCGGCCGGACGGGTCCACTGAATGTCGTCTAGGCAGTCGATAGTGGCGAGGTGGTTGGGGTTGTCTCCCAGCGTGTTGACAACCTGGATAGCGTCGACGGTAATCCCGGGCACGTAAGAGATCATCGTTTGTTCTCCTTCGAGGTGGTGGGTGGTCATCGTGTACTAGGGGGGCACAGTATGGGAAGCCAAAGGGGTCTGTTGGGCAGTAGATAAACATGTTTAGGAGGTGAATGGTACTGCGGACATAGGAACAAGAACACGATCTCAGACGGGTGGGTATTTGTATCTCCGGCGCGCAAGACGGGAGGCCGGAAGTTGTGGGGAGATTGGTACGGGAAGCGGGACGGAAGCTGTTGTGCAAATCCGTCGGGAGCGTGAGGGTCTCTCCTGTGTTAACCGAGTGCGCTGATACAGATTCAGTGCTCTTTGTGTTGTCTAGCATCCCGCGCGATATGAAGCAGGCACCGTTGCGCGCCGACGAACGACACCGAGACTTGGCAGATTTCCAGGATTGACGGCAAGAAGCGTACCCCGCTCTCAAAACCTGGAGAAGCAGATTGAGGACGCTGAAAGGCTCAATCCTGTCGGGAGTAGCCTGAACGACGGATCGCAACATCAAGACGGTGCCACGAAGAGCAGTCGCGTTTTGCAATCCATCATCGACAGACCTGTACACAAACTTGCGAAACCCAGACATCTGTGTTTGTACTTCGTCGTCTTCTTTGGGGAGGGAAACCAGGCGGATGACGCGATCAAACACGGGGTGGAGGGCATCGTGAAGAGCAGAATCCTCTGTGACCATTCCTTTACGAACAAGTCTCTGTAACGTAGTTGCGTTTTTGGCATCGGTGAACCGTGTATCTGGTTTCTCTGCGAAAACCACTTGGAGGACGTTCGCTGTACACAGAGCTTGGGCGAGTGTGCCATCGTTGCTTAAATCAGCCTGCTCCTGCCGGGAGGCCTTTGCTCTTTGGGCGAAGCGGAAGATTGACGCTATCGAGGGTCGGCGAGGGGGAACTCGGACAGATGGGAGGAGTACCTTCGATTGGTCATCGTAGGATGACGACGCGCTCGTCGATGCAGAAGACGTAGGGCGGAAAAATGTGGGAGGATGCTGATTGCCACGGGTGAGCGATCTCAGCAAGTC
Organism: Lactifluus volemus; assembly: GCA_022376515.1. Taxonomy (NCBI): domain Eukaryota; kingdom Fungi; phylum Basidiomycota; class Agaricomycetes; order Russulales; family Russulaceae; genus Lactifluus; species Lactifluus volemus. The sequence goes on along the minus strand of WTXI01000006.1, from coordinate 401,302 downwards.
CGCGCCAGGTCTTGTTGATAGACCCCTCCTCGGGAATCTGCAGATCGGCAAGCATGGTAGGCGATGAGTCGGACCTATCGAGCCTATCACGGAGGAGCCACAATTGCCTCTGACTGAGGTCATTGCGACCTGTAGACGCACGCCAATCCCCTGGCGGGCCAGCCACAGAGGAACCAGAGAATGACATGGGGAGCGGGGGCACGGACTCATCGCCCGCTAATGTTATCGCACGTTCAGGACTTTTTCTGCCGCTGATTGAGTCAAGAGGATAAATAAATTGCTGAGTGGAAGCCGGGGAGTACGTGTGTGACTGAGATGTGGGAGCTGGTGGCCCGCCCCCGACCTCGCTGAGAAGAGTCAGTGGCACCGGACGCGCGTTCAGTGTTGGGGGGCACGGTCACATGTTCAGAAAAAAGATAGTTTCGTTGGACGTTGTGTCGGACGAGGCAGTGTCAATACATCATTCAAAACCTATGATTCGCCGTCGCCCCGCAGTCTTTTAATGACTACAATAGAAAATGAAGGTAGTCATGGCGTAACAGTAACCAATCACGAATGTTTTCAATCAGCACGTTCTCAAGTACCATAACCTTTCCCATCCTTATCAGAGTTTCTAATCACCCCGTCTTGCCCTTTTCCTTGCTACCTCGGGCACCTCAAACTTGGAACCCATCGTCATAGTCGTTGATGACAGCTGCTCTACAAACGAAGGCGGCTCACACAAGACCGTCAGTGCTTGCACGTCAGCATAAAACTGCCATCCTCTCTGCCAGCGCTCGCAGCTTAGCGTGAAGGTGGCAAGCACGGTCGCACCGGAGAGTTCCGACTCGTATTGACTAGGCGGTATCGGATCCCTTTCTGTGTCAGTCGCAGGAAGAGGGTTGAAGTCGTACACATTCCGGCGGACTATCTCCGCCAACGCCTCCTTTGCCGCTTTCGTCTTGCAAGGCATGGCTTTGGTGGTGAATTCATCGTCCAGATCGTTCTTGGAACCATCTTTTTCTCCTGTTTAGTGTTGGGTGAGTTAAGTCACTGGTAAATGGAGGCACGCACCAGAAATATAGAGTGTCGTATCTTTATCTCCTTGTTCTCGACAACTTTGTGATCCATCCTAGTGTCCTTCGACGTCGACGTAGCCAAAGTTACGATTGCGTCGAGGTTGGCCATGTAGTTGGGCCACAGGTGATGGAGATCAGGGTGTTGCGGACGACGCAGGTGTCCTCTTGCCTTTGCCTTTTCAAATGGCGTCGGAGTTGACCAGTTACCTGTAGGCCCTTTCTCCCCACTCCAGCCTCCGCACGCATACAACCAGAACTTTTCTGGGTTGATCTCGGCGACGCATTCGAGTTGCACGGGGCTGAACTTGTTGTGAGTCTTGTCCTTCGTCACCAAGATGTACCTCCGACCAGAGGGCGCCCACTGTACGTGATCAAGCAGAGACGCACTGGACAGGTGGTAGGTGCTGCCGTCGAGTTGCTTCAGAACGTCACGAGTGTCCTGGGTGAGAAGGGGGGGAGCGAAAGGAGTTGAGTCATCACCGTTGTTGACGTCTGAAGTGCAATGGTTCTTGGAGGCGTCCATGTGGTAGAGGAGTTGGGCATTTTTGGTAGAATTGCCTGCCGTTCTTATACCTCTTCTTGTACTAGTATGGCGGCAGTCGAAGATCGAGAATGCAAAAATTTCTCATTTCCGGGTAGGTGTCCGGTAGCGCTTGCGGTCCGCTGGTCTCCGCTACCGGATGTGGAATCAAAATAGTAGGTTGCGGTGGGTTCTGTCAGAGCCCCTGTCAACTTATATGGCCGTTATGGTCCACAGCCCTACAGGAAACGGACAGAGGTATTTCGCTTCAAACCACAGGTGATAATCACACAGAGGTACTCAGTGCCAGTGAAGTTTGTACGGCATGCAGCACGGTACCAAGACGTCTATGCACGACCCCTTCCGGCTGGGAGCGATTTCCGAGGGCCGCCGTCATAGGATACGCAGGAGACTGTTGTCAGCAGATGCGGAGCTAATATCATATCGTGGTAAACCGATGAAAATGTCCGCGAAATGCAGAAGCTATCACATGTCTACATGTTCCACTTCATCTTCGGTATTTGGATCGCCATGCCCTCTGCACTGAACACATACATGAGGGAATTATGATCTGTGCGCAATTGTGGCCTTTCATTCGGCAGGAGGTCATGTGGGAAAACGACGTGTTATTAGTATCGAGCCGATACCTGTAGACCGCACTTCGACTTGCCCTCGGCTAAATTGTTGCTTTAGGAGTCTTGCATTCACCGGGACTTTTCTGTCCGGCACTCCTTTTTTGTTCTAGAAGTCGCTTGTGCATCTCATTGAAATTTTTCAACATGCAGAACGTATGGTGGATGCTCCTGGGGTGAAAAAAAAACCATTAGCGGCGTCGGACACTACCTCCATGGTTGAAAATCATCGTGTCATCCTCTCCCAGTTGTCTTTCGATGAGCTGGAAATATTGTACCGCCAATATGTCCCAAGAAACACACAGCAATTTTTGTCTAAGACAGATCTCGTGGAGTCGTTCTGCACACTCGCGAGCCCAGAGGTTCTACAAACGGTCGTTGCCATTACACTCGTCTCTCAAGCCGGCGGTGTCAGAATCACTCCGTTTAACTATACAGACGATCCACGCTATTCAGTCATATCTCAGATGCCAAATACCGACTTAGCTGCGATAATCAGTCGCTACTTCCGCGATGTTGCTCTTCCATCGGAGACCACGGCACTACTTGACTTCTTGTTCCGTAATGCGCCATCTGCAACCATCCAAACCATTCATGATGTTGCTCTTATTATGTCTCGAACAGCCGATGAAACAGGGCAGCGTGCGGATACAATGCGACGCAAAAGACAGCGGCATGAAAACTGGAATGTGTCAGGCATTCCAGACTCGGACGTGGAAAGCCAGTTTGAAACACGCCACATGGTCTCTCCAGATGACGATGAAGATGCCCGTGAAAAGGACTTCTTTCAGCTACCGTCCAGCGAGCAAGTGAAGCAGTGTTATCGAGCATATTATGAAGCAACCCACCCCAACTCTCTCAAGAAAGGCACCTGCGCAGTATGTGCAAGAGAAGTAGATATGTTAAGAGATCAACTAAAACAAATCAATTTTGATGAAGTCCCAAACCTTCGTCGCTTGCGACCCCACCTAGAACACGAGGCGCACGATACCTACAGAGGTGCTTTACTGGAGCCTTCCGGTGTTTCAGCACGTGAAAACACCACACTTGTTTCAATTTGCTCGGAGTGTCTCAAGGAGCTATCTAAACCTGGGGATCTCCCTCCTCGCCACTCTCTTGCCAACAACCTCTGGATCGGCCGGATACCATGGGAGTTGGCACGGCTGACGGTTCCTGAACAGCTACTGATCGCATTGGTATATCCTCGCGTATTTGTGTATAAACTACACAACAAAACCTGGGTTGAGAACGACACATCTAGACTACAGCGTGGTATGCGAGGTACAGTATGCACATACGAGCTAAACATAGACAGTGTTTCATCGATGCTCCACGGCGATCTAATGCCAAGACCACCTGCGATTCTGTCCACAACAATCATGATCACATTTATTGGTCGTGAAAAGTTGTCTCTACAACGTGTACACAACATGTTCCGGGTCCGGCGGCATGCGGTGCTGTCTGCTTTGATCTGGCTGAAGCGTAATAATCCGGGATATTATGGGGATGTCGTGATCGATGCAAGTCGTCTAGACAAACTTCCTGACGATGGTATACCGGAGGAGATTGTGTCTACAATGCGACACGATGACGACGAAGCGCTAATAGAACAAGAAAGTTCTCCATATGTACCCTCAGAGAGTGATCAGCTGACCGGGACGGTCAGCGGTGTTGGGGAAGACGGAACAGGTGAGTTGTAAAGTACTCAGGCGCACCGCAGAACAGATTTATGACTATGTGTTTTGAGTAGATGCACAACTTGAAGCCGAAGTGATACCGGTGACGGCCAATGGAGTGATCGATATAGACAATTCGAGAATCACAGCGACAGAAGCCAGTGTACGTGCGATGATCAATTTGTGGAACCAAAACTCCGAGGGCCCGTATGGCATTCGTCATGGCTATCGTCCAGTATCAGACTTTCCGTCTGCTGCTCATTCTGGAGAAGGCGAGAAGTCGTCCAAACTGTTTGAGAGAGCTTTTCCATGTCTCTACCCTTACGGCCGTGGGGGAGTCGAAGCAGCACGACCCGTTCCAATCGCGTTAAAAACTCATGTTCAGTGGTCATTACGGTATTTCGATCGGAGGTTTCGGAAGCATGAGACTTTTCCATTTCTCGCCTTCGGTATCTTACAGCGCCGCGAGGCCCTACTGTCCGCCAGGCTACAGATGAACAGGCGTACATTCGATCACGATGCCAGCGTTCTGTCCACACTGACCCGCGACAGATTACTCCTGGCTCAGAGAGAGGAGGAACGCAACCTGCCAATCAGCGACCCTGTTATACGTCTGTTGCGCAAAAGCGTCCGTGGAACACTCAGCCGGGTTACAGGATCTAATGAGAACCGCTGTCAATTGCGCTCTCAGATTTGGTCGACGACAGTCTATCTAGGACCTCCTAGTCTCTGGCTCACCATCAACCCATCTGATATAAATAACCCGATTGCCCAACTATTTGCCGGAGAAGAAATCGACGTGGAAGCTATAGCTTGTTTGGCAGATGATCATCATCGTTCTAAGGTTATTGCCGATGACCCCTATGCAGCAGCGGCTTTTTTTCATTTCATCATTCAAACGATCCTGGACAAGTTGTTCCAGGTGAGAGTCGTTGGCCATCAAGTTAAGAGTGGAGAAGGAATCCTTGGACACGTTGCAAGCTACTTTGGTCTCGTCGAAAGCCAGGGTCGTGGCACACTTCATCTTCACCTTCTCTTGTGGTTGCAGGGAACACCAAGTCCGGAAAGAATTCAGGAGAAACTCAAAACGGCCGAATTCCGTGACCGCGTTGCGGCATACATTCGGGAGAATGTACATGCCTATGTCCCAGGACTGGAGAGTGCAGAGTCAATAAAAGCGATTACACTCGACAAAGATGTCACCTCTCGTGGACCCCCAAGTCCGGATAGCTTGAACTATGAACAGACACTGCAGAAAGAGGAATTCATGCTTGCCCGTACGGAACAAATACACGTGTGTAAGTTGAGACGATGTTTGGTGCTTGATGCACAAGGCAAGACACGTTGCAAACGTCGAGCTCCGTTTCCGTGTTCGGATGAAGCTTATGTCTTGGAAACGGGGGAATGGGGACCTAAGCGGTTACATGGCTATGTTAACGGCTGGCTTCCTGGGGTCTTGGTCAATGCACGGTGCAACAATGATATAAAGCTGCTCACCAACGGAGGCGATACCAAGAACATCACGTATTACGTGACAACATACGCGGCCAAGAAGCAGAGTCAATCATATAACCTTTCCGCCGTATTTGCACAGGGATACAACTACCACCAATCTCACCCAATATCCGAGTACACCAACCAACTAAAAGAGAATTCGCGCTTACTCCTTTTTCGTCTGGTGCATGCCATTAACCGGAATCAGGAGCTGGCTGCCCCGATGGTCATATCTTATCTCATGGGCTGGGGAGATGTGTATAAATCACACACCTATACCAGTATATTCTGGACCTCATTTGTTGCTGAAATATTACGTGTATTCCCTTCCCTCGCCAGCCAGGCCTCGTAAGTCGTAGTTTCTTCTCAGCGAGGACTCTATGCAAGCTGATCATCTGTGAACACAGTGTAGAATGCTACAAAGTCACTAAGGACACGGGAGGAGCTGGATTTGAAGCGTCGGTGTCAACGACAGCAATAAACCAAAATGATGTGGAAGTGACACAGGTGAGTGTTAGGTCTCAAAGCCACTACTATGGCATTGATGCCTTGAAACATGACTAGGCAACTCAACACGTTGACGTTGAAATCTCACGTCAGGGTGGAGTAGCACGAGTCTACGCTACAAGTCAAATTGTGGACTATGTCCAGCGCGGAGAACACATGGGAGAATTCAACGTGCTAAAGTTTTTCGTTGACAGCTATGAAGAGACTATAAATCTAGGACAGCGTGGATCTCCTGAAGCAAATGTCACTGAAGATGATGTCTCACAACGATCAGGTAGATCCAGAAATGCACGCGTGCGGTATCTCCAAGAGCACCCGAAGGCAGAAACTCATCAACGGGTGATACGCTCAGAGGGACATAGAAACCTCCCAAATTTTATCGGACGCTATTTTCCAAGACAGGATGATGGCGGTATTGAGGACTTCTACTGTGCATGCATATTGACTCTTCTGAAGCCCTGGCGAAACTTGGCAATTGACCTCAAGAGGGATGATGAAACGTGGCGGTCAGCGTACGAAAGGTTTCTTCTCTTGGCGCCTGCAGAGATACCGCGCATCATTGGTGGTCTGCAATACTTTCACGAGTGTGAATCCAGTGCGAAGCAAAGAGCCACAGAAAATGGAACCAATCATGAAACACGTGCCATGTCGGAAGACCGTGACCTTATGTCTATGGACGATGAGCAAAGGATTGGAGGAGGACAGGAAGACGAAGAGGAATCGCCGCTGACGGAACCCGCTGCAACCGAACTGCTGGTAACTCAAACGTCTTTTGCTGAGCGGAGACACGGCGAACTGGCTGTCGAAACTGCACAGAAAGTGGGGCTCTTTCCTTCAACATCTGCGAGCGCATCATGGGCAGTTCGCAATACCACCGGTTATCGAAATGCAAACTTAAATGACGACGACCACTTGAAAGCGTGGAAGGCACAGATGAAGAAGGATATTGAGGATCAGAATGAACGTGAGATCCAAGCTGCCTTAGGAGGCGAACCAACGGGCACGACAGCAATTGTAGACACGGTCCAACCAATGGTGTGTGGCGATTCGGACGCTGCCCTAGCAAGTGACATTCAGGCGACGGCGGGAGTGACAGTCATTCAGGAAGAACATGAACTATCGTCAATCGACGTAACCCTTCTAAACGATCGTCAACATCGCGCGTTTGAAACAATAATATCACACCTGCGCAACCGTTTGGCCGGAACCCCACAGGAACCGTTACGCATGATTCTGTATGGCGAAGGCGGAACAGGAAAATCGAAGGTGATTCAAACAGTGACAGCAGCCTTCGCAGAAGCAGGTAGGTGACGCGGGCCACTGTGAACGATCGCAATGGTCTCACAAGCTACAAATATTTGTCTAGGAGCTAGCCACTTGCTGGTAAAAGCTGCATACACCGGAGTTGCAGCTTCTCTGATTGGGGGAAAAACCACGCACACTATCGCTGGCTTGAACGGGCACAACACAAACAACGGCCAACCAAGTCAATCAGGAAAAGCCAAATTACAGCGTTTCTGGCAAACCAAAGCATATCTCATCATTGACGAGTTCTCAATGATATCGAAGAGTTTTCTCCAAAGGTTGTCAACAAACATTTCTATTGGTAAAGAGGGTTCAGATGATAGACGGAATATGACGTTTGGAGGAATCAGCGTCGTTCTGTGTGGTGATTTACACCAGTTTCCCCCTGTGACGGGATCACATCTATTCCGCCCCATCAACACTACCAGAGACAGCGATTTGTGCAAGTCCGGACACATGGTGTACCAGGAGTTTCAGACAGTGGTCATTCTTAAAGAACAGAAGCGTATCACGGATCCGATCTGGCACACAATGTTGACAAACCTGAGGAAAGGCAAGGTAGAAGAAGCAGACGTTCAAATGTTGCGGAAGCTGATCATTGGTCGTCCAACATCTGATCAAGACCAAAACGATATTGCACAATGGCGGTATGCGTCACTGGTGACACCTCGGCATGGCGTTCGAATAGCATGGAACAAGTGTATGGCGCGCAACTGGTGTCGTGACACGAACCAGCAGCTTTTTGTTTGCCATGCTACAGACACCATTGAGAACAAACCGTTAACCATCAAAGAACGCATCAGTTATGTGGATCACATGCAGAAGAATGCAAAGAGAAAGAAGACAGTCCTACCAGACGAGGTGGAATTGGCAATCGGGATGGAGGTCATTGTAACTAACAATATAGCTGTCGACCTCGACATCACAAACGGTGCACGTGGACACATCACAGAAATAATTCTGGACAAGAGGAACCACCATTGGGCAATGAGCCAATTGTCCATCTAGTGAAGATGCCGTTGTGCATCATGGTAAAATTTCATAGCACACGCGCAAGCACACTAGCGGGACTGGAAGAGAAAGTTGTCCCAATAGAACCTATGGTGACCCGCACAGACGTAAGGATGGACATCGGCGGAAAGAAGACAAAAGCTAGACCAGTAATACGTCACCAATTTCCCATCACCCCTGCATATGCTTTCACCGATTACCGATCACAGGGTCAGACGATATCTCGCGCACTTGTCGATTTGGCCAAACCACCCAGTGGTAAACTGACACACTTCAGCGTATATGTCGCCCTGTCTCGCAGTGCCGGCCGAGACACGATTCGTTTGCTACGTGAGTTTGACGAGACCGTGATTCGGAATAGCTTCGATGCAGAGCTCGCACTAGAGGACGAACGCTTGGAAAGACTCGACCAGCTAGGGGAAACAGCATGGGCCCAAAGTCGGAGTAAGTGGTGCACTCGCTCTCATCGTGTGCCACGTTCGTTATAGTGTGCTTAACAGATTCACGTATTGAGCAGTTTTCCAGAGCTAAGTCGAACGCATAACAGGTGAAACAGGAAGATTGCAAAACAGGGAAGTAAGAAGCGAGACTGTTGCGGACAAGCGGGGAGGTATACATAGGAGATATTCTTTAGTTTACCACATGCAATGACCATTAAAAAACACCTTTTTTTTTTACTCAGTCCACTGATGCTCCACCGGGCAAAGATAGGGGTGTACCGGAGAAAACGAGCCGACGATTGGATTCAGGTTTCATACTGTGGGTGGTGGTGCGGGAATCAACCTCTCCGGTTGTCGAAACGGCGGATCCTCATTCTCGCAGATCTCACCCTCTTCCCGCATGGAGGCATCATCGTCTAGAGGGGTTTGAGGAGCAGGTCCGCCAAAACTAGGAGGCTGAATAATACTGCGAGGTGGAGATCTACGTGCTATTAACGGTGGAGTCGTCGTCGTCATCGGAGCAGTCGGTTGTTCAGGTGAGGTCGGAGCTGATGGGGACGAATCTTCTTGACCGTAATCAAGAGAAATGGAAGACGAGGAAGCATAACATGGCGATGAAGGTCTGGAAAATGAGGCGATGGAAGAAGCGGTTGTAGCATCGAGCCTTCGACGTTTGAGCTTGCGGGTGGAGAGGGCGGCTTGCCTAAGAAACTGGGCGAACATCGAGCTGCCAGCTGCTTGAATGTGCTTCTCCATCTGTGCCCTTGTTTTCGGGCAACCATCTCCGTGAGAGCCCGGGGCAGCTGGGGGTGATGACGCATCGGAAGGTTCAAATGAAGGACTTGCACTTGAACTCGGGCCATTGGAAGAGCTAGGAACGGACTGGTGGGCCACGGGACTCATTGCCGACGTGACGGGTGATGTCACTGAGTTTTTCATCAAGGCATTGAAATTTATTAGAGCCTGGGTACCGAACATATATCCGCCAAAGAGCTCGTCCAGAGAACCGGTAGATGTCTGTCCTGTCCACTGCCCGAATGTCACATCATAAGGGTTGCCAGCGTTCTGATTTGGTGACTGAGCAGAGCTCTTGGACGCGAGCGCGGTCTCCGTTGTGCTCGGGTCCGCGAAGGACATGAACATCGGGTTGCTGGTGATGGTCTTGTACGGCGTCTTTGCTGGAGGAAAAAATTGGCCATAGCCAAAGTCGTAGGCCATGATAGCATCCGAGTCATCAAGCAGGGTCAATGAAGCGTCTAGACGAGTGAGAGAACCGAAATCGATATCTCCGGGGAAAAGCGGAAGGTGTTGGGACGGTAACACCCCGAATGCCGACGCAAAAGTGGCTACGAGTGTACTGGGAAGGAAAGGCATGGCGAGCGCGTTTGAGACGCCGAGAAAAGATATCCCGGCGGCATTCCGCGTCTTCCAGAAAATGGTTGATATCCACAAAGGTAGTGCAGACGGTGGGAGGGTCTCACAGAGAAGGCGGCAGGGAAGGACGGCGCGAGCGAAGGGTTCATAAGTTCATGAAGCAGGAGGCACAGGGTGTGGGAGTGCTCACCTGTACGCAAGAACCGCAGGTCATACCCTGTATGCGCAACTCGCATTTCCCCGAATCCATAGTAAAGTTGTTGCCTACGAAGGCGAGCTCGTTAAGGGGCTGTCGTCAGGGGCAAGCCAAACAACCAAACAAGTTGAATCCGAACGCCAAATTAGGCAGTTGGGGACAGCAAAGTGCGCGACCGATGATGTCATTAGCAAGGAACTGTTCCCCCAACTGCCATTCCGGGAAGGCCCAGGCAAGCAGCAAAGAGGGGTGAACATCGAAGGGGGAGCGATCGCGGATCGGATGGCGGTGGCTAGGTGTCAGGTGGGGACGTTGGCGTGGAGGACCGAATAGACACCATTGGCGGCGAGCCATGTTTTGAGGTGCGAGGCGAGTGAGCGAGCTTTCCGAACGCGTGCATGTCAAACAGTGATGTCCAAGGAACAGATCTCCTTTCGCGGTAAACGACGGGTACGCCGTGGACGGTTGATCGAGCGGTGACGTATCAACTCGAAGAGAACCTGTTCGTGGACGCGATGGAGGTGGGTAGGTACTTTCCGCATTGGCCGTGGCGACTTCTTGGTTGCGCTTGGCAGAGATACGCTGCAGCAGAGATACAGGTGCATCGTTCGGATCGCTGTCAGAACGACCGCGCGTTTGATTGATTTGCGGTGGAGGAATACCATCAGCTCCTGGAGCGGTGCCGTTTGCTGGTACTAGTTCTCTGTGTATGAAGCACAAACGTTGTTTGCTGGTACTAGTTCTGTGTGTACGAAGCAACAACGTTTTCCATACGGGTCGTGACAGTCGGGAAGAGTCAACCGGTATCCATGGGAGTGAGTCAGTATTTAAGCACATGCGATGACCATCTAAAAAAAAGGGGCAACACGCACACCCACCTGGAGCCCCTAACCTGGTGCGCGCACAGGGGTGCATTGTATGAGTCAGAGGAAGGAGGAACGCGGGGATATAAAACGCATACGGTCGCGTTTCAACCTCATACTCCATCGCACAAATCAAATGTCTTCCCGCGTCGGTGCTAGTGCGCAGCCAGGTCTCGCGTCTCGAATTGATGACCCCGACGAGAGTGATAATAACGCGGAAGTATTGCCGAGCAAAACCAAAACGATAAACAAAAGCAAACTACGTACCGGAAACCAGCTCCCGTACGCTACCACGAAGGTCCAGACGGGATATCGGGCACAAGCCATGACAACTCCTGTGCAGATTCTGGACACGGCGTATCCGTACTGCACATTAGCAACCTCTCTTGGCGGTCAGCATGTGCAGCCGCAAAACAATTAGACGAAGGCGGATCGGGCACAGGCGATGGCAGTGTCATTGGGGTGGAGTGAAGAAGAAAACGAAAACAGGTTAAAAGGTGCAGTTATTGAATGTTTAGGACGGGGGCGTTGATGGGATGCGTTTATGTTGAATGAAATAGAGTTGGCTATGTCGAATGTAGTATGGTTGGTTTTTTCTGACGGGGAGAGGGTAAAGCAAATCAATTCGGGCACGACGTCTGAATGCTCGTCCGGGGCGACGGAGCAGTGACACACTCGCCCAAGCTCTGTGTGCGTATAGACATTGTGATATAAGGTTGTCACAAAACATACCCGTTAGGGCGAGAGTGTAACCAGAAGAGGTCACAAAACATACTTCTTAAGGCGACTGCACATGATTTTCTTTGACTCGGAACACTCACAAAAGGCAGGTTAACGTAACAGTACTGCGCGGGACGAACCAAAAAGGAGTGTCGGATGACCACCAAAGGCAGAAAATCACGTGAAAACTCATGGGAAACGTTACGTGTACGGGCGTGATTACGCCCGCATTGATACCTTGCAAAGCAAGGTAATAACTGTACTAATCATGCTGCCAGTGGTAGACAACCAGAAGCTATCTCTCCAGACCTTTCTTCAGGTATTAACTTCGAAGAACCTCCAGATATCACGCGCAATGACCGTCGCAAGCAAGATGTGCAGTATCTGTCTCTCAAAAAAAATAAAAATTCAATAAAAATTCACTGATCAATGGCGTGCATCATTAGTTATAAAGACTTCAACACACCCGCGCGTCTCGGCGAGCTCACAGACTCGAAGCTCCGTTCTCTTGGCATATCAGACAAGGACGATCGGCGGCTCGTACTCTCCGCTCTAAACGCCGCCGGTTATCGTGCGATTGCCGTTAACGACGCGAGACAGCGAGAGTCCAAGAAACGACGACGCAATTCAGATGTTGCTGCATCACCATCTCCCCCAAAGAGCGGAGAGTCTTCTACGGTAATTAACTATCCTCCTTCCACTACTGTAACTACTAGTGATATATCCTTTGTTCTCCCGTATGAGGGCAGGCACAACCTGTGACACCGCCGACACAGCTATTATCGCCATCATCACTGAAGAAGCGCAAGCGCCACGCCGCTTCGTCACGCGTCGAAAACGAGCTGTTGCCAGGCCCAGCGCTGGACGAAGGCGCTGCGCTGGGCAGCCTCGATTTTCATGAAATCCTTGACGAGGACGCACTGAAGCTCAAGTCTGCCGTCGTGAACCGCGCTCCGATCATGATGGCGTGGGCCTGCGTCGTCGCAGAGCGCCTGGGCTTTTCACGTGAAGAAGCACTGAGCATCGGTAAGTCCAACATTCACTCTCGCTTTCACCATTTTTCACCCTTAACCTTGATGAAACCCCTGTTTCCCTTTGCGATCCTCCGGTCCTCAGCATCGGTGTATACAGAAATGAATGCGATCTCTAAAGGGGTCTCACTCGGTATCTATGACAAAAAGCGTGAAGCTGATCTCAAAGCTGCGCATGCCAATGAAGCACAGCCATACGTCGACCTCCTCGGCCGGCGCGTCCCACTCTATCGAACCGCATCCGGATCGTGGCGCGCATTCACTACCGAGGATAGTAGCGGCAATAATACACCTGGTGGTGGTGGAGCTCCTCCAGGCGCTGCTTACAGCTATATTACACGGGCATTGCGGCAGACCGCACCGGCAGTGTTGGGTGCTATGCGTCTCCTAGCAGAGAGTTACAGCGACCCCGTGGAGCTGAATCGTATGGGATTCGCACTCTATGCGGACTTTCGGCCCGATGTGGATGGTTGGGGCAAACGCGGCGAGCTGCGGTGCGAGACCCTGCTTGGACTGCGGAGGAAGGGATCGAAGAATGAGTCCCAGCTCGGCAGCAGGAGTAGCGAGGCTACCGCGACTGAAAATGTGATATCAGTGCCAGAAGGTGACACAGCATGCAAGAAGCCCAAATTAGAATCGGATGATCCGCTTGACGTTTTATTCGATGAGTTTACTGTAGAAGAACTCAGTTCCCTTCCGTAACGTTGCCCCGACAGTGAGCAGCGCATGGTATGAATGTCTACATATCGAAACGAGACACTGATGATCCTATCCCGAGTCCAGGCTCTATGATGTCATATGGCTCACACTCATTCGAGGTTTTTGATTACCGCCGCCGTAAATTCAGAAGTGGTCGAGGACCCTGCGCACAGTGAGAGAATGGATAAATGCCATGAAGCAGGGTATGTATGACGTACCTCCCATGTCAGCAGTCTTGATTCTACCAGCGTTGAGAACTTGGAATGTTGCAGATGCAATATTATTTGCAATGTGATCTAGGCTATAATCGTGTCATTAGACTAAGGACGCTACGGGGAGCGAATACGGGGAGCGAATACGGACCCGAGCTGTCGGAGCATCATGGTCGCCGAAAGGATCATCGCAGCCGGGTTTGCCCGATCCTGACCCATGATATCTTTCGCTACGTGACGACATCCCGGCTCAAAAAGTGCATAATCCTTTCCACCAAAGAGGTTAGCAAAGAAGCAAGAACAAACTTAAAAGTGGACCTACACGGCCAACGTTGCAGCCCGGCACTATGCCAGGACCACCGACGAGGGCAGCGCCGATGTTGGACACAATCGCACCGTACAAGTTGGGCATGACCATGACATCAAACTGTGTTGGCCTGGAAACGAGTTGCATGGAGGTATTATCCACAATCATATCGTTGAATTCGATTCCAGACGACTTGTAGTCCTCGGCTACACGGCGGAAGGTATTAAGAAAGAGACCATCTCCAAGTTTCATGATGTTTGCCTTGTGTACGCAAGTCACTTTCTGTATGATATCGCAATCAGGGAAAGTCGAGAGTGACCGAGCTGGTAGTTGCGTACCTTGCGACCGTTCCTGAGAGCGAAATCGAAGGCAAAGCGGGAGATGCGCTCCGCTTTGGGACGAGTGGATACCTTCAAGGATTCGACGACGCCGGGATAACTCTGATGCTCAAGACCAGAGTACTCGCCCTCGGTGTTCTCGCGAATTATGGCAAAGTCGACGTCGGAATGACGAGTGGGGACACCTGGGAGGGATTTGCACAAGACTACAGAGGCGTAAATGTCGAGCTGTTGACGCATTGCGACATTCCATGATATGTGGCCGGACTTGGAAATTGGAGTGAAGAGGATGCCTTTAGAACGAACCGTTATACAGTGAAACGAAGGAATGAATGGATAGATAACAGACCCTTTAGGCCAACTTTATTGCGCTTCAAGCTCTCCATAGCCTGCTTGAAGAGAGCTTCACCGGAAGAGGACATGCCGGATACGTCATACTGTTCCCACTCTATGGGAGCATTGACAGACTCAAAAATTTCCTTGACTGATTCTGTAATCTCTTGACCGATACCATCACCAGGAATGAGGGTCACCTGAAACGAGGAAAAGTATCGATAATAGATATGGGGGCAAGAAGAGAAGCAAAGCTTACGGTGTACACCCCGCCATACTTTGTCGGTAGCTGAAAGCGAGTGAGAAGAGATAGACACAAAGCACGAGGCGTACACACCCTTTTCGCAACTTTCGGAAAGCCGGCGGATAGTGTAGACGCCGCGCGCTGGTCTTGAGAGTAAGAATTCAAAGCTTTTATTTAGTGAGAAAGAAGACAAACGAAAGAACTAGAAGGGAGACGCGCCGCTGTGTTGACAGCGTTACGGAGCATTTTTGAAGTTGCACTGTTGCAGGAAGAAAAAATAAGAAATCACGGGATAAGTCATTTAACACGTGACGTTGTGGCACTTGACGTGGGATAGTGCATATACTTGTTTACTGTACCGCCCATACACAATACCCCCAATCCGACTAATTAAGATGGCTCTTGTCCTCCGATGTCATCATCAATGTCTCTCCCCATCTCAGAAATTCCTCATCAGACCCCCGCTCGTAGCCTTTCCTTCTATCTCGTTCTCATCTTCTGCATCCTCCCGGTCTGGTCAATCCCCATCTTCTCTTGGTCATTTGTCCTTTACGAACTCGGGGGTGGAGGTCTTTGGGCTCTCTCACGGCAAAGAAAGGCACTCTTTACTTATGCTCTTGCTGAGGTCCTTCAGCTACTCTAATTTTGCCTTTCTCTACCCCTGACTAGTCCCTTCCTCTAGGTCCTGTTTTCTATATATCACTATTATCTCTACAAGTTTGTCGATGGCCCTTGCCCAATTCCTCCAGGGGATCCCGGGGAGCTTGCGCTCGCATTCAAGCGTATTGTTCAGACTGGTCTCGCCGACCTGTCCCAAGGCAGTTACGACGAAGAAACCCTTGATGTATCTCGCCCAGCAAGTCCTGCCGAGTCCATCAAGAGGCTCAGTCCCACTGACCCGCGCGCCATCGACTTTCAAAATCAATTTCGGAATTGGTGTGTTCTAGGGATCCACTTCAAACTGCGCCCATACGGTTACTAAGCTCACATTCGGCAGGTTCGGGGGCGTTCCGTGGTCCCAAATTCGTAAGAAGGAGATGTGTACCTGGCTCTACTGGTCCATCTTCAATGATCACATCCCCGACTGGGACAAAATCCCTCCTGTGCGCCTCAAAGCCTTGCTAGAATGCCTCGATTTGGTTGAGAAGCGCACAGGCACGACGATCCCCGAAGGGTCTAATCCTGACGCATATCCAAAGCTCGTCACTCTTGATCCTGTTAACATTCGGTGGCGCCCACTGATCTATTACCTTTTCATCACTCTTTGCGACTTCGTCATCAAACAGTCACTCATTCATTTCTGGGGTATGGCTCACGGCACCCGTCATGGTCTTGACTATCTGGTACGTGTCCCACCAACGTGGGACGCATCCAATGGCCCGACGCCAATTGTATTCCTTCACGGCCTCAGCCTTGGTTTGATCTTGTACAGCACAGGCATCTACAGCCTCCTCACCTGGTTGCCCGATCGCCCGCTGTTTATTCTCTTGCAGCCGCACATCAGTCAACAAATTTTCCACCCCCGCTTCCTTGTCCCCAAAACCCGAAAGGAGACTGTGGCTATCATGCGCCAGCTGTTTATCGATTTCGGCTGGGCGCCGAGTTTAGCTGAAGCCCAGAAAGGGGTTGCCGACCGCCCAAAACTGAGGGGCATCACATTGGCAAGCCACTCCAATGGTTCATATGTCCATGCTTGGCTTCTCAAAGACGCACCGGACCTTGTCGCCCGATCATTGTTTATTGATCCCGTTACGTTCTGTGGTTGGGAGGGCGGTATGTTCGATCAATGGAGCCCACTTGCTGTACACTCACGTGCATCCCCGATCAAGATCTCTGTCTCAAGTTTCTTTACAACCGCGCCACGACAGTGAGCACAGTCCCCTTAAATCGTTCACCGTGTCCATATGACATACCCATCGTCCATTTCATAGGGAATACAACTCAAGATGAACTATTTCTTCAGCACGGAGCTGGGCACTTCCAATCAGCTTCAACGACAATTTGATTGGATATCGAACACCTTGTTCTTCGATGAGATCCCTCACGCGTGTGACCCGATGCGGAACAAGTTCATCCTAGCGCATAACGACGTGGTTTTCTGTGCACCGGTTAGTCCTCGCTACACTTCACTGCCTCGTTGAAGGGCTGATGATGGGATGGTTACAGCGCATCAAAAAATACTTGATGTCGCATGGTGTCCGTAAGGGCCTTTATTATAACCCTCAAGGCCAACATGGGTTGGCGTTTATTCCCGGAACAGAACCTTTCAAGGAATTAATCGCCTGGTTGAATGAACCAGAGCATTACTAATATTCTCGATGATTGTATGAGGCAGATGCAGATGTAGCGTTGCTGTAGGAACTTCGATCCCTTTGTTGTCTCTGTTGTATACTTTTGTGGATGAACATGTAGGGACTAGAATAATACCTCATAGATTTGTGTTTTTTAAACCTCTATATAAGTACGTAGCACATTACGACTAGACGTGGTGGTGTACGCATGCACAATTTTGAATTACTTCAGACACTATCTGCCTGCGCCCCGGTCAGCAAAAAGCGCAATCCCATGGGACTTGAAAAGGCTCAGGACATTCTTGTTGTATATCCTCTCCAATTGTGACGAGTTGGCTTGGTACCCTTTCTCAAGATTGCTATCGAACCAGCGGATGGTATCCAGCGAAACCGCTACAGTACCGATCAGCGATGGGATCTTTTTGGGGTCGGAGTTCAAACAGAATCAAAGTTACCTGGGAAGTCGCTTCCCCAAAGGATGTGATCCCCAAAGTTCCACGGCTCTCCGTCACCAGCCGCCACGGAGCCACCGCTCAGCGCGGCGTCCCACCAATATCGCCGAAACTCGGCGAGAATTTCATCCTCCGAGAGCGGCGCGCCCATATATCGGGCGAGCCCGGCCACCCGCGAAGCGAGCGCGAGCGCGGACCCGCCCATGTGGGCCAGTATGAACGCGAGGCGTGAAAAGCGTCGCGTCTTGCCGCTCACGACTAACTGTGCCGCGGCTTTGAACGTCTCGTGGGGCACCTGTTCATGGTCGGGAGTGCGTGAGTAGGAGTAGTGATCGCTGATAAATCGACGGCCCGACTATACAAGGGGCAAAAGAGAAGACATTCGGATGTTTTACCTCTGTGATCGGAACTCCGAGCGTCGGATGCGGTATGGTCATTGAAGAGGGCATTTGCGTGCCATGGATAAGACGATTGCGCTTCGCGCGTCGAGAGCAGACCATATAGGGTCGAATACATCTTCACCTACGTACTCTATGCGTCGGTACAAGAGCGATGAGCCTAAAGACATTGACCGAACGGGTTGGACGCACTAGCCTCGGTTCCGGAGCCATAGGACGAAGAGACAGCAATACCGACCGAGCCGAGCTCATCGAATAATAGGGAATGAGCCGGAGAGCACCTACAAAGCGACTGGGATGTCGGTGGGGCGATCTGCCAGTCGATGAAGTATACCTTCCACATCACGCCAGTCACCCAAACAGCCCCAAAACGCGAACCTATTCTCGTGTTGTTTTACAATTTCGTGCATGAGGATATTCATCGCCTTCGCCTCGTCAAAATTCTCTGCGACGCCTGCTGGCAGCGATAGGACTGCTAGCTGGATGCCAAGGCATCCATCGCGCGCAAACTCAAATCCACGTTCCATGGCAAATTTTCCGGAGGTGTGCGGAAACCCACCGTGTGGGACATGGCTGCCTTGACACGAGAAAAAGAAGGCGGGAAGAAATGGTGATGGATGTCAATGCGCTCTGCGGTGCTCGCCATGGATGTTCGAGTCGTTGAAAGAGAGTGCTCGATCATCTATCAACTTGGGTTGTACACATTTAGACATTCGACTTCCTATTCAGCGCAACGTTCTCACGTCGATCGCCTGAATTCTCTGCATCTCTCGTCATCCCAGTTGACAAACTCGCCAGAGAGAGACTCCGGCGCATGGAGAGCAAGAGCGGCTATAACGTGCCCAGGGTCCTCGGGCTTTAAAAGTAACCCTTCCCGCTTTTCGCGCTCAACGATTTCATGGACACCAGGCGCCATGTGGGGACCACCGAATTCACGAATATAACCTTGCATCTACGCTCCTGTAAGCCTTAGACGAGACCCATGTGAAACGAAATCGACGAACAGCGGTGTCTACTTTACCGGGGCGAAGTGCGACGGACACCACCTTTCCTTTCTCTTCAGTGGCCAATGTCCTGATCGGAGTACATGAACGCAAGCGAAAAACCAAAGTCGGTGTATGGAAGGATTCGTACCGATTCAAGGCATTCATGGCGGCCTTGCTAGCATTGTAAGGTCCCCAGCCCGCAATACCACCAACGGCAGCTCCCGAACTAACGAAAATGACCTTACCGCCACAGGGACTTTCCCGCAGCGACGGGACAGCTGCTTTGAGTGCAGTAACGAGAGAAAACACATTGACATCAAAATGCGCCCTCCACGCATCCAGAGGCGTGTCGAGTGAAGTGATTCGCGTCATGGGATCTAATGCACCAGCGTTCAGTACCAAGGCATCTAGACGACCATACTTCGCAGGCACTGATTGGATGGCCGCTGTGAACGCAGGCTCATCGGTTCTGTGCACGTTATCAGCAAAAGGGTCGGAGGCGAGCGCCCGAACAAAACTAACATGTTGCACTGGACAATTTGCAAAGCTCCGGGATGTGCGGTAGCTAGAGCGTCCAACTCGGAAGAACGAGTACGCGAAATGGCGACAACGGTTGCCTTGAAGGTTTCAAGTAAAAATGAAGTGGCTGCGAGACCGATGCCCCTGACAGACAAGAATCAGCCAATAATAATAATATCGAGTGGCATTGAACTCGATAACCTCGAGGCACCTGTAATGATCACCACTGCCATAGGCCGATTATGATCGGAGTGTTGAGAGGCGCTGTTTATGCGTATTTGTATTTATCCCCCAAAACATGGAAATAATACTCAGTCTCAACCAAACCAGCCCTTGCTCTCCC
This sequence comes from Lactifluus volemus, assembly GCA_022376515.1. Taxonomy (NCBI): domain Eukaryota; kingdom Fungi; phylum Basidiomycota; class Agaricomycetes; order Russulales; family Russulaceae; genus Lactifluus; species Lactifluus volemus. The sequence continues at coordinate 381,353 of WTXI01000006.1, read as the reverse complement.
CCTTCTCCCTCAATCAAAAAAGCTTATGGCTGCGAGAAATATCTCACGACTAGCACCTGCCCTGACAAATTTACGCGCTGGTGCATCTCTTGCCCTACGTAGAAATGCGTTCCGTTCATTTGCCACCGAAGCACCAGGTAACTCCGTCAGTGTCTCGTCAACTCACCTCCGTCAAACCATGTCTTACATTTCTCACATAGATGACGGTTCGTGAGGCACTCAATTCAGCCATGGAGGAAGAGATGCTTCGTGACGAAACTGTTTTTGTTCTTGGTGAGGAAGTGGCTCGCTACAATGGTGCCTACAAGGTCAGTTGCTACATTCCGTCATACGCGTTCAGTTCTAACTTCTCCTTAGGTAACAAAAGGCTTGTTGGACAAGTTTGGTGAGAAGCGTGTCGTCGACACCCCCATCACAGAAATGGGTTTCGCTGGTCTCGCTGTCGGTGCTGCTCTGGCTGGTTTACGTCCAATGTATGCGTTCAATTCCACCGATCACATAAGTAACGCGAATTGACATAAGCAAGATGCGAGTTCATGACCTTCAATTTTGCCATGCAAGCTATCGACCAAATCGTTAACTCTGCTGGCAAGACTTACTATATGTCCGGTGGAAACGTCCCATGTCCAGTTGTTTTCCGTGGCCCCAACGGCGCTGCTGCTGGTGTCGCCGCCCAGCACTCGCAGGACTACACTGCATGGTATGGTCAGATTCCCGGATTGAAAGTCGTTAGTCCGTGGAGTGCGGAAGATTGCAGAGGCTTACTCAAGGTGCGTGATATTCTTCATCCTAGTAAAGTGCCAATCCAACATGATGCTGTCCAGTCCGCTATCCGTGACCCTAACCCCGTAGTGTTCCTCGAGAATGAAATGCTTTATGGTGTCTCGTTCCCTATGCCCAAAGAGGCCTTGTCAGACGACTTCCTTCTCCCTATTGGGAAAGCTAAGGTCGAGCGCGTCGGAAGTGATGTTACCATTGTTGCCCACAGCAAGATGGTGACGCACAGTCTTGAAGCGGCGGACATCCTAGCTAAAGAAGGCATCACGGCGGAGGTTATCAACCTCCGCTCTATCCGCCCCCTCGACATTGGTACGATCAAAGAATCAGTGAAGAAGACCAACCGGTGAGCGGTGGCAATTACTGCGCATATACAAAACTTACCGTCCCCAGACTGGTCACCGTTGAAGGCGGTTTCCCCGCGTTCGGTGTGGGCTCCGAGATCTGTGCCCAAATTGTCGAAAGCGAGGCCTTTGACTATCTTGACGCACCCGTCGAGCGCATCACTGGTGCCGATGTTCCTACTCCCGTGAGTTCTCCCAATTAGGTTGACGTTCTCACTTGCGACCTGACAACTAAATTCATTAGTATGCTGCAAATCTTGAGGCTCTGGCCTTCCCTGACACCTCGCTCATAGTCAAGGTTGCTAAACGCGCCCTTTACCGGACCAACTGAGACCATTCTTTCTGCTTTACATTCGAGCATACATCACGTTATTCCTAGTTCTATAGATTCTCTTTTACCCACGGAACTTGAGGGGTGTCACGTTTTGATAGCGTGTCTCAACGCCGAAGATGTGTTGAAACCAAAAATTTTACAACCCCCTTTCCACTTTCCACTTTCTATGACCGAACTTTCTTTCACATAGAACCGAGTCGGATCCGAACAGCGTTTGCATGCGCCTGCAACCCTTCGCAATCTGCAAGTGTAGCCACTACAGGTCCGAGTGCCCTGAGGCCGTCCGCAGTCAGTTCTTGTGATGTGATGTGCTTTTGAAAGGAGTGTGTGTTCACGCCACTGAATTGGCGAGCGTAGCCATTTGTCGGTAGGGTGTGGTTTGTGCCAGACGCGTAATCTCCGCAGCTACACGAAACGCAAGGCAGGTCAGAAGGACACCGTCGATCACAACGTGAGGAAGTGGAGCAGATAATGACTTGCCTCTCCGGGGAGTATGGCCCTACGAATACGCTTCCCGCATTCTGGACCCGCGCCACCGCAGCCGCAGCCATCTCGATGTGCAATATAAGATGCTCAGGGGCGTAGTCGTTCGAGAATGCCAATGCTGTTTCTATGTCGTCCACCTGTACGATAATGCTCTTTTCCACAGATTGGCGGATGATTTCTACGCGCTCCAGTGCGCGTGCTTGAGCATCGACTTGTGACTCCACTTCTGCCAGGATGGATGCGGGGAGATCCACCGCAACGAGTACTACCTGGGAATCAACGCCGTGCTCCGCTTGAGAAAGCAGGTCAGCTGCCACATGCGCGGGAATACATGTTTTGTCCGCAATGACCTATCGCCGCGGCATTAGCACACGTTTGTCCATCGAAGACTAGGAGAAAGGGGAAAACGGTGACTCACAAGAACTTCGGATGGACCAGCAGGCATGTCGATCGCCACTAACGCGTCGGTGTCATTTTGAACCAGCATCTTGGCGGCCGTCACCCACTGATTGCCAGGGCCAAAGATCTTGTCGACTTTGGGCACGGTCTGTGTGCCGTACGCGAGGGCTGCGACCGCTTGAGCCCCGCCTGCTTTGAGGACTGCGGAGGCGCCGACGAGATGCGCGACGTACATTACCTCGGGAGAGATGCTACCGTCGGGGCGAGGTGGGGTCGCAAGCACAATTTCGTGACAACCTGCGACCTGCGCGGGGATGCCAAGCATGAGAGCGGTAGAAGGTAGTATCGCCGTGCCACCGGGGACGTAGAGACCAACGCGCGCGATGGGGCGTGCGAAACGCGAACAAACGACACCGGGCATCGTCTCAACGACGAGTGTGTCCGACTGGGCCTGGGCCTCGTGGAACTTGCGGATATTGGCGTAGGCCACATCGATCGCGGCGCGGACGGCGTCGTCGAGCTGGATGCTTTCCGGTGCGAAGGGTGGGAAAATGACCGTGTGGTCGAGCTGCGCCTTGTCAAACTTGGCGGTCAACTCGAGGAGCGCAGAGTCGCCCTGAGCGCGTACGTGATCCACGATGGGCTTGACTTTGGCGATCATGTCATCAAACTTGAGCACGGGGCGCCGGAGAAGTTGAGCGCGCTCGGACGGGGAGATGGACGCAGCAGTATACTTGCGCATACGAATAGCATCATTAGGATTGGACTGGGGTTGATAGGCTGGTTTTGCAAGTGTGGGAGGAGGCGGCTCAGATATCGGCGGATGATTGGAAGACCAGCGTGCCTTGGCATTGCCCGGTCTTCTTGAGACCTTGCGCGCCTTGGCATCAAGATTGCGCTCGATGTCAACGAGACCCACACCTGCGGCGATACATCGAGTTAAGGTGAAATAAAGCAAGTCGGCTGCCTCAAAGGCAACTTGCTCCCTCGTCTCGGCGGTGCAAAGCTCATTCGCCTCTTCCATGATCTTCGATTGCAGGAGATGAGGATCGTTGAAAAGTCTTTTCGTATAGGAACCTTCAGGGGCGGAATCGAAACGGGATTTCAAGGTGCTCTCCAGCGCAGCCAGTCCGTTCACTTCACCGAAGCATGAGGGACGATTTAAATGGCAGAAACCGGCACCATGCTGAATGACACAGAACTCGAGAGCATCTGTGTCACAGTCGAGGTGGATGCGAATGACATCTTGCGTCGCACCAGATGTCTCACCCTTCCTCCAGAGACCACTCCTCCGCGAGTGATAAACACCTTTCCCTGATAGGATAGATTCGGCGATTGATTGACGGGAGGAATATACCAGTCCGAGAGAGCGACCGCCCTGGGCGAAAGAAGAGACGACAGTGGGAAAGAGACCATCAGGGCGATCAGAGCAAAGCGGCGCGAGGAAAGCATCGGCAATATTTATTTGCGAAGTACTGGATTGGCCGAGCGTTAATTGAGAGGTTGGGAGGACTGGAATAGCACCAGCTGAACGAAGCTCCCGGATGGTGAGAGATGTAGGTGGCGCGATTGAGGTGGATAGGACGTAAATGGATGAGCCCGAAAAAAACTGGGACACGGAAGAGATGAGGTCCAGTTCAAGAGATGGCGATTTGAGAAGTACACCCGAGACTCCAGAACGAGTCTTGTCCGAGACGGCACTTGCATTGGCGACATCTATGAAGAGAAGGATCCGATCTGAAGGCACCGAACCAATAACCTCGGACGCTTGTGGGAGGGACAAGATGACCTTCTCGGCACCACGGTCCAAGAAGGATATTAGGACATCAGGGTTTAGAGAGGAGTTGTTGTCGACAAGGATGTAAGAATTATGCAAATCAGATTCATTTGCTACTACGGAATTGGTAACGGGGATTATCACAGGGCCGATGCGCTCAAGGGGTTTGAGAATGGCTGGATCTCGAGTATCGAGCAAAGGTAGGAAGGCAACCATGTTTTACCGACAAATAAGGCAAAAATTATTATCACATCAATGACACGTGCTTTATGTTTTGAACAAGGGTGGCGAGGACTCAATCGATCGATGAAAGAGTATAAAACAGTATCTACTACATCGCAAATCACACGAAGAGAAGAATAAACCCTTCGGCAACGGCCCGGTCAACTTGATACAAAAGCCTCCCCTTCCGTTTATCTGCATATAGTTACCCTTCTTACCCTTCCCCCTTTCTACTCCCTAATACCTACTCTTCACTCCATTTTTTTTTAAAATCATGCCTCCAAAAGGTGCTCCAGGAGACCCTGGCCGTGGCCGTGGGGGTCCTCGCGGTGGCCCTCGTGGTGGTGACCGCGGCGGGCGCGGTGGCGGCGACCGAGGAATGGGACGCGGCGGCGGCGACCGTGGTGGTGGCCGTGGCGGTGGGCGCGGTGGTGGTGACCGTGGTGGTGGGCGAGGTGGTGGCGACCGCGGTGGCGGGCGAGGTGGTGGTGACCGCGGTGGTGGGCGCGGTGGCGGGCGCGGTGGTGGCGACCGTGGTGGTGGCTTTCGCGGTGCTGGCCCAGGCCGCGGTGGCCCTCCCCCCCGGGGTGGTCCGCCTATAGTTGGTGGCCCTGCTGTCGATCGTTCGCGCGTTCCTGCCGCGCATGTTCACGCTATCGGCGTCAAGCGCCCAGGACATGGCACTGCCGGAAGACCCATCGAAGTGTTCACCAATCATTTCGCGGTCGAGCTTGACCAAGGGATGATATATCATTACGATGGTATGTTCTCTTTCTTCTCGGAAGGATGTATCTAATGGGTTCTTCACATACTCTGTCATGATGTAGTCGGTGAGACCTATATCTTCCCACAACTGTATCCCGCTGAAACCCCTGATCACCGCTCATCATAGTCATTTTGCCCGATAAGCCACTTCCAGCTGCACGAAATTTTGAAATTATCAACCATCTACAAACCCAAGTGGAACCCGATCTTTTCGAAAGTCCCGGAGTGTACGATGGCCGTAAGAATTTCTTCACGGCGATCGAACTCCCTCTCGAGGAGGGTGCGAACGAGGCAAGTCTCCCAGGTTGCGGTCATGTCCTGCTTGACTCAACTTTCCATGTTCTAGTTCGTGGTCCCTATGGGGCCCCCACCGTCTCCAGGTGAAACTGCACGACGCGGTCGTGGCCCTATAGAGTACCGGGTTCGCTTGACCCATGTTGCTTCGATCAGCACCGAGTAGGTGTATTCATCCCTTACTGAGTTAACTCATGCTCAATCGACCTCTACTAGAGTTCTTCAACGCTTTTTGCAAGGTGTGCAGAGCCATGACAATAGCGTTTTGACGGCGATTACTGTACGCGCAGTCTAGCCGCTTTTTGTGGTTGCACCTTTATTCATGTCCCGGGACAGGCACTGAATGTAGTGGTTCGCATGGGTCCAAACCTGAGGTGGCCATTCAATGTCCGTTCGTTCTTCACGGACAGAGAGACAAGCGACATTGGCGGCGGTATTGTCCTATGGCGTGGCTACTTCCAATCGGTGCGACCTGCTATCGGCCGCATGCTTATCAACGTCGACATATCAACTGGTGCTATGTACATGCCCGGCCCACTCATTGGTCTCGCTCTTGCCGTCCTTGGCAGACCAGGAAATCCCAACGCACTCGCACCACGGCAGTCGCTCCCTGACAGGGAACGCATACGCTTGCAACGTTTCATCTCGGGCATAAAAATCACCACCTCGCACGGTCAGCGTGACCGGGGCCAGCAGAACCCGAGACCGCGGGTTGTCAAGAGACTGAGCAAAGAAGGAGCTCGGGATCTTAGCTTCGAACTCGACAATGGTCAACGGACCACAGTTGCGGATTACTTCCGAGGTGTGTTGAATCAGCCACTTCGGTACCCTGATATCATTTGTGTCGAGGTTTGTGCATTTTTGTACCCATCTTCCGGATAACTCAGATTCAGTGTCATGCAGCTCTCGACTGGCGCCTTGATCCCACTCGAGCTCTGCCATGTTCCCCCGGGCCAGATAATGCGAAAACAGGTACCCTCAGACAAGACGAATTCCGTGCTCGAGTTTGCCACGAAGCGTCCCAATGACCGTTTAGCGAGTATCTGCAATGGCTTGGCTGTATGTTCTTGGTGTGCACTTTCGGCTCGCCTGTTGACCACACCCAAAGGTGCTTGAATACGGAGAATCAGAATATATCCAGCAATTCGGCATGACTATCGAAAACCAACCGCAGAGAATTCAGGCTCGGGTCATCAATGCACCAACATTGAGGTATCATCAATCTTCCAGGCAGCCCACGGCTGTACGCTATTTCTCTTTATTTTTATTGGAAAAATGATTCCAGATTCTTATACCAGAAACCACGCGATGGTGCATGGAATTTGTAAGTGCTCTTATTGTGCTTTGTTTTCGTGACTTCCCAATGACTTCCTGCAGGATCGACAAACGAATGTTTACCCCATCTCAAGTCCCCAATTGGATGATTGTCATCTATGAGCGACCACAGCGTTTCAACGATCAGACTGCTCATCAGATGGCCAATGAATTAGTCAAGGCATGTGAGACAGTTGGTACGACCACTTATGCAGGCTCAGTGGACCATCATGCTCACCTAAGTGATAGGTATAACCATCAACCCTCGTCCGGCGCTCATAAAATGGGAGTCGGGGCAAGGAATAATCGCTCAGGTCTGTCGCCTCATCACTAACTCGCTGGTCCTTATCGCGGATGGCTTACCGTCTCCACAGCAACTCCGGGCTGCCGGTGGTGAATGTCAACGTCTGACAAAGAGCCTCCCCACAGTCATAGTCGTCGTCCTTCCAGATGGTGGAAACGACATCTACTCTGCTGTCAAACAGTAAGTGCATGTTTTTGGTGAAATACAACGCCGACATCTATATCCTACCTGCTAGTTTTGGCGATGTTACGGTGATTAAAATCGTTTAGTCGTGACATTTTCAACGTACCAATCTCCATCTGTAGACTGGCGTTGTTACACAGTGCATGAAGTCGTCAAAGTGCTACCGCGCAAAGCCCCAGTATTACGCCAACATAACCCTCAAGTGGGTCTCTTGCCGCGCCCCTTCGCGTTCTGATCTAATCTTATCTCTGCGTAGGCTGAATGTAAAGCTCGGGGGCGTCAATTCTGTCCCGGAACCCCGTGACGTATCATTCCTCACGGACTCTGCAAATCCGACCATGGTCATGGGTAAGCCTTACCTTGTAATCAAGGAAGAATTCTATTGATCACGTTTTGATCAGGCGCCGATGTCATTCATCCTGCTCCTGGGTCTGGAGACCGCCCTTCCTTCACCTCCCTTGTTGGTAGCATCGATAGTAGCGCTGTTCGTTATGTTTCGACTATGCGAGTGCAAACATCTCGAAAGGAAATCATTGAAGCAATGGAATCGATGTGCACGGTGCGTGTTTACTCGCCCCAGGGTGACATGATAACTGATTTAACGACAGGAGGTGCTGAGACACTATAAGGAGGCAACGAAAAAGCTTCCCAAGCGCCTTCTATTCTATCGCGGTCAGTGGTTCAACCTCGTTATCATTTTCGCTACAAACACGCCTTTTAGATGGCGTGTCAGAAGGTCAATTCGCCACGGTTCTTGAAGAGGAGCTTCCTCTCATCAGACGTATGCCCTTGCCTTCTATTCATCTCGTGTGGTTCCAAACTTCACCATAGGCGCATGCGAAAAAATGGGGTTCAAACCCACAATTACCCTTATCATTGTCGGCAAGCGGCACCACGTTCGCTTCTTCCCAAAGTCTGAAAATGAAGGCGATAGAAGCGGTAATTGCCCAGCGGGGACAGTTGTCGATAGCGACGTTGTCAATCCTGTCGAGTTCGACTTCTACCTGCAGAGTCATGGGGGACTGCTTGGTACCAGTCGTCCGTCCCATTATAATGTTCTCATCGATGAGAATAGGTTCACGTATGTCACTTATCTCGTCAAGATTTTCATCGTTATTGACAGTGATCGTAGGGCTGACGGTTTGCAGTCATTGTCTTACGCGCTGTGCCATGTCTACGCGCGCGCGACACGCTCTGTCTCTATACCCGCCCCCGTTTATTGTGATACACGTTCACTATTTTTATAGGTTATGACTGACGCACTCTACCTTAGACGCAGACATTGTTTGCTCCCGTGCAAAGCACCATTACGATCCTCAACAGGGTTTCGACCTCTCAATGTCCGAGACCGCTACCAACACAACAGAGGCAGCGACCACGTTGGAAAGATTCCGTCAGGCCTTCAAACCGGCACATGAACGCATGAGACAACTTATGTACTTCTGCTAAATTGCACCCTAGGGAGCCACGGAAGGCTGCTGCCCGTCCTGCGAGAATGCAACAGATAAGACCCAATTGGTGTGTTCAGCTTCGTCGGTTTATTACTATACAGACTGCAACACGCTTTGAAATGATGTTTCATTGTATTTTAGTCACCATTATGTACACGATTGTTAGGAATGATCAATGAACATTCATACGTTTGGCGTGTTTGATGATTACGCCGCTTATCTGACGGAGTCCTCTTATACTCTGATCCTTTGTTACGCCCGTTGGGCCAAAGCATGATTGGTACCACACGCTTACTCGATAGGTGTTGGGCTTTCACCCAGGTCGGCGGAGGTCTAGGGACCGGAAACGGAGAATGGTTGGAGGCATCGGCTTTCCCTACCTCTGTGCACGTCGAGCTTCTCCACTTGAGCATAATACCAGATCCTGTAAGTATGGAAGCTATATTTCAATGAGTTGGGATGTTTTTACTCTTGCTAGTTCGTTGGGCTACACGAGTGGGACATTCAATGTACGCCGCAGTACGCGCGACTGTACAGTAAACGATTTGGCACAGAACTTGGCCTTATTGTGTTTAGGGATTGGGGAAGCGGACTGGGCCTTCAAGACTTCTTTTGAAGTTATTGGACGGGAACTCTCTCTGCCGAATATCGACCTTGTATTCGATGGCCTGGACACCTTCAGCATCGTGTCACTGGTAAGTAAAGGGTCTTCTCAACTGATGGTCATGTCCACCCGCGCGCACTCTAGAATGGCCAGAAGATTCTCGGGTGAGTGCCTCTCTCTTCACGTATCTCGCAACTGGCCAACTCGCCACCAGAACTGAAAACCAGTTTGTGTCATATCGGGTGCCTGTCAAGGAGCACCTGCATACGGGATCAAATGAACTTGTAATCACATTTCCGAGTACTTTCTTGAAGGCATGCATGATGTCCACCAGGACTTGACAGATCTTCCTGGCACTTACCTCGATGGCAGGGAAAGGACCTTGAGAAGAAGAACGCTCGATACGAATGCTGGAACGGGGATGCCAGTCGTCTGCATGTCCGCAAGGCGCAGTACAGGTAAGTAAATTTTTTTTAGTTCGCCATACTTTACTCAAGTAATCGCTGAAGCTACGGCTGGGACTGGGGTTCGCGCATATGTTTTCCTCCTCCAAGATGTCCTAACTAGCATACAGGCCCTGTATTATTGACCGTCGGACCATGGCGCCCTGTCTCTCTGCACAGCTACCATACACGCATATCGGACTTGTATATCTCTGCCCAGGTCGACGAAAGCCTCGGACAGATCTGACTGTACGAATTACGCATTCTCCGTCAGGGACATCCGGTTTTGCAGAAATTCTACTGAAAGACCCTGCTGGCCAAGTTGTGACCAGTCAGACCAATATTCCGGTCAACAGCGGATTCGCGCGAGCTGCGTTTCATTTCAAGAAGGGAGACATCCAGTTATGGTATCCTGTTGGTTACGGTGAACAAGCTTTGTATGATGTTGAGGTCAAGGTGATGAATGATGTACGTCACTCGCTCGAAGGAAACGTTATTGCAGCGTTCGCTGAGTCCCATGGTTTTAGCAAGGTCAGCTACTTGATACCAAGGTTCAAAGGATCGGATTCCGTCGCGTCCGCATTGTGGAGGACCAACTGGTCGACCAACCTGGACTCTCTTGGCTCTTCGAGGTAAATAACATCCGGATCTTTTGCGGAGGCTCGAATTGGATTCCTGCTGACTCCTTCGTGACAACGTGAGTGTGGGTTGCGTTTTTTTCGATTGTCGTGAATGCATGTTTCAGCATTACGCCCCAACGATATCGTGCATGGCTACAGTTGCTGAAGGACGGAAATCAAAACATGGTAAGGATCTGGGGCGGCGGCATCTACGAGGACGATGTGTTCTACGATATATGTGATGGTTCGTTCTTCATGCTTCGTGCCTGTCGTCTTCTCTTAGTGACTGTCACTGGCACATAGAGTTGGGGATCCTTGTTTGGCAAGATTTTATGTTTGGATGCGGCCAGGTCGGTTACTCGTGTCCAAGAGACTTGCTATATCCGCTCAAAAGAAAGTCAAGTATCCCGCCTATGACACATTCCTTGCGAACGTGAAGTTGGAAGCAGAACAAAATGTTCGGAGGCTGCGACATCATCCTTCAATCGTGATTTTCGCCGGAAATAACGAAGGTTGGAACCCCAACATCATAGGAGAGGTGAAACATGACCTGGGTTCGAAATATAGACTACCAAATAGCTGAATCACTCAAGCTGGATCTCGACTACGACGACGAAGAGTCAGACTTTCGGAAAACTAACTTTCCCGCTCGCTACATCTATGAGCGTGTTTTACCCGCAATCGTCAAACAGCATTCAGATATTCATTACCACCGGGGCTCGCCGTATAGTGGACATGGAAAGGTGACTACCGACCAGACGCACGGTGACCTGCACCAGTGGAACGTCTGGCATGGCTCGCAAGAGCCCTGGCACAACTGGGACGTCCTCGCAGGACGATTCGTTTCTGAGTTTGGAATGTTTGTCGCGCGGCTAGCAATTCCGGATGCTCGCTCATCATCCTGTCCACGCAGGGAAGCTTATCCTAACATCCGCACCGTTGATTACTGGACGGGCGGAGATGTCTCTGAGCGCTACCCTCAATCTCGGTATGCGCGTGTAATTTATATATCGACACAGACTCTCGAGTAAGCTAACTTACTCATGGCCGCACAGGACGGCTGTGAATCACAACAAAGCTGCTGGCTTCGAGCGCCGCCTCGAGCTATATCTAATGGAGAATTTCAAACATGCATTTGACATGGAGAGGTTCGGTATTGAATTTTGATCGATAGCGGGCGTTTCTCATGTACCTCGCAGCTATGTTTATTATACCCAGATCATGCAGGCGGAGACACTCGCGGCTGCGTATCGCATGTGGCGAAGAAATTGGGCAGGGCCTGGTAGAGAATATACAGCTGGAGCACTTGTGTGGCAGGTAGATGAACTGTCATCCCCATGTTTCTTCATCTCTGACCTTCCCTCTTTACCATAGCTCAACGATTGCTGGCCCGTGACTTCCTGGTCAATAGTCGACTATTTTCTTAGGCCAAAGCCTGCCTATTTTGCAATCGCGCGCGAGCTCCGTCCGTACACGGTGGGGATGACGCGCAAAGATGTCAAACGGTACGATGACGAACGTACGCTCGCTCACTTTACGATTACGTCGCAGTTGGAAATTTGGGGCACCAACGGAACGCTCGAGAAGAAGGGTGCCACGCTTCAGGTCACGTCGTTCGATCTCGCGCGAGCCGAGTGGAGCGAGCGGTGGGAAACGGACGTCATTTTGGCGCCCAATGCCAGCACCGAGCTCTGGAAGGGACCTGTGCCTGGACTGCCGACGCGTACGCGAGAAAGCGATGTGCCAAAAACGATCGTCGTGAGCGCGCGTTTGCTAGATGTGGACCAGGACCGTACCGTCCTGGCACGGTATTCAAATTGGTCAGTTTTTTTTTTGCCGATTTATGAGCACCGTTCCTCGCGCGCTTTGACGGACGAACGGGTTTCTTTTTTTTGTTCGTGAAACCAGGCCAGAGCCCTTCAAGTACATTCATTTCCCTGACGTAAAGGACCTGGCCTTCAAAATCATGCCGGGCGCGGGTGGCGAAATTATTGTGTTGAGCACTGAGCGCCCTATCAAGGGCATCGTGCTGGATGTCGAGGGCGATGAAGTCAGATGGGGTGACCAAGCTATTGACCTAGTGCCAGGAGATCCACAGACAGTCAAGGCCATCGGATTGAACGGTAGATCGGTGAAAGCGAGATTTCTTGGTGATGGTACCGCCTGACTGTGTAAATTGCAAAAATAACGGCAGGATAAACAATATCGAGATGTAATTCGTGTTGCCATTACTTGCTTGTCGGAAAGAAATCGGGCCACGAGGTCGAAGGATGAGGACAAACTTTCTGTATCTGGTAACTTGTGCCGGCACGATTGTGATGCGTTCTGGCCCCGCGCCTATAACTGAAGTCATAGCTTTTTCGAATGACGCGGACGAGTCAAAGGCCAGACAGAATAATGATATTAGAAACCACCAGTGGAGAGCGTAATAGGGGAACAGACCCGCTGACTTGGGATGAATGATGCGCTATAAGTACATACATGGTGAAAGCATGAAAAACACCAAGGGGAGGTTTCTAAGGAACTGACGTTCCCTCTAGTCCAGAGAAGATGATTAAATGGAAAGACGAAAGACCTCATACGACGTAGGCTGTAGCAGTAACGATGAGAGTACAAGAATACCGATCGCTATGAGAAGACCAGCGTCGATGAAAGCATAGTCCACGAACGATATAAATCTAGCCGGATCCGAGAGGAGAATGGGGGAAGGCGGTCACATAATTAAGCAACGACCTGCTTGCGGTTCAGCCTTGGCCGGAGCTTGTCGCTCGATCTCTGCGAGACACAACTCGAAGACTTTGGCTACCGGATGTATTGATTGAGATGGGATAAAAAGTTGGGGTGAAAGTACGAAAAAAACTCACCGACATTGATGTTGTTCTTCGCGCTAGTTTCGATCCAGGCTGCATGATTTTCCCTGGCAAGGTTCTCACCTTCGGTTGGTTGTACCTGTCTACACCGCATGTGAGACCGAGAAGGGTGGAGAACATAGGGACCGCGAATATATAATCCCACCTTTGTGAGAGATCTATTTTGGAACCGACAATGACACAGGGAATCTCTTTGATGCCACAAAAGTTGACGATCTTGTCGTACACGATTTGAATCATCTCGAAAGAATTTCTCGAGGTGACCGAGTAAACGAGAACAAAGCCATGGATGCCAATGGCATGCTTGGAATTGAGAATAGAGTACTCATCCTTGTCGTTGTGGTAAGTATGGAAGTGCCACATAGTAGGGGTGATGAAGACACACCTGACCGGCGGTGTCTATGATATCACAGTCGTAGTCGACGCCCTTATAACTGACGCTCTTGGTGAATGTGTTTTCGATAGTAGGGTAATAAGAATCGATGAACTGATTCTCTGTGAACTGTACGACGAGGGACGACTTTCCTGTCGAGGCGAAATATAGGTAAGTATGACCAATAATATGCGCCGAGAAGGCAGATTCACCAACTGAGCGGGAGCCAAGGACAGCAATTTTCCTCTTCTTGAGAATGTCGCCCGGCATATCGAAGTAGTAAAGGAGTGAAGGGAGGGAGGAAAAGGGAGGAAAAGGCAAAAACAAAAGGGACGGGAATAATACGGGTGCCGATGACCACCCCTCGGAGTTAACTTAGCTCGAGATGAGACAGTCAAGTTAGACAGTCAATTCCCGGCCCGGTCTTAGTTTACTCTCACTCTAGTCAACACCTTTTATCTTCACTTTTTTTAATATGCAACATTCCGCGTAGGATACCAGTGATAATGTTCCGAGGAACTCAGACTTTTGGTGACGTGGCAGCCATAGCCAATCATCGATCGTGAGTTATTAGCGTAGCACGTGACTCAGTATCACTATTCACGTGACAAATCGCGTCTCACGTGCAAGTTCATTTGTGGTGGTTCAAAGAGGCGTGTCTTCCAAGCGTTCAAGTTTTCAACCGCATCCATCATGTCCTCTACTTCCACCCCAAGTGAATCTCCCGTCTCCGTTCACGTCGAGCCCCTTCACAATCCTCAAAACGCTGCCCACGTCGCCATTCCACAAGCACCTCTCGGTAATACCACCAACGGCCCAATAAACCTTGCTCCAGGAATGGGCGCAAGAGCGCTTCTCGTGAAACGCATGACCAAGTCGCAGTAAGCTCGTCCTCTTCGTTTTTCGCGACTTGAAAACCAACTGAAGGACAACCACTTGAACAGGAATGCTACTTATGTCTCACCAACGGACAGATTAGTAACACCTGTCACCCAAAAGATTAGCGCAGCCAGGAAGAAGCATTTCAACAGGTGATAATTTATTTCTTTAGCTCAGTCTAATGGCTAACGTACCGATATTTTTCAGAGGCAAGCCCACAACTACGCCTGCCCTGTTTAGCGATATTCCCGCGGATACATCTGATAATGAAGACTGCGACGCGGTTCCTCCAGCGAATTCAGAAAGCTCTGGAGAACCAAGGACCACGGATGATAATCCATTCTGAGTGCCCCATGAATTATGACAATAGATGATATTTATTCTATGTTTTGTATACCTTGTTCTGAAATATGTTCTGATTGGCTGGCTCCAAATGTGAAACTTATTCGATCATCGATATATTTGCAACCTTTTGTTCACTGCCACATGAATCCAGAGCGTAGACACCCATCTTGGGACCCATTCGATCCCAATGTATTGAGCATCATCGACCCCAATTCTTCCCTTGGCAGAGATCTCGCCATCTCTCTCCAAGCGACCGCGATGGAAGAAAACCCAGATGAGAACCGCGGCCCTCTCCCTCTAACAGACGAGTGAGCAAATTTCCACACTACCCCTTCGCCTCCTGTTCGCCAATCATTTCGCCTTGCGCGTTTTATCCATCATCGGTGTTGGGTACGGGTAACTCAAAAGGCAGATTCAATCTATCACCGAGACACTTCCACACCTGACAGAATCTGACTTGGAAAATCTTGGACATCGTGGTGCGTTTTGCCCCCATCGGTTTTTTCACCCAACTCATTTTTGATCGCGCACTTTTCTTTACCAAGATTCATCGTGCACCATCTGTATGAACACCTTTCTCGCTTCTCTTGCAGAAGAGGAGATTGCGAAAGTGATGGAATCACCCGCTCAACCGGCCGAACTCTGTGGCGTAACACGCCTGGTCGATACATGCGAACACTTATTTTGCCGCAAGGAGTTGAGTGTCCCGATCCATTTGACGCCGTCAGTTTCGCAACTCACCCATTGTTATTATCTGGCTGATGCTAGTCTCTTGACCTGGATCCGTGGTCGGGTGAGTGTTAAATGGGGTTTGCCCTCGTCAAGGACAGGCGCATTTACACCTCCGTAGAATTCTTCTTGTCCACTCTGTCGCGCCCGCCTTATCGATCCATCGGTTGAGAGAGCGGCCGTTATTAGAGCGAGGAACCGCATCATCGCAGCTTACCGCTTAGAAAGCCGGATCTTGAACGGAAGGGAAATGAGGTCTACAGACATGTGGCAATAAGACAAGTCAATCTTTGATTCTCAAGAGCGATCTCGCAAATAAAGTCCTTGGTATGCTAGACGAAGGAGATGAATACATAATATAAATGCCCCTACGGGCTACCTCTGACAAGAGGCATCGTATTGGCATCATGAGAGGAAAACAATCAGTCATAAGAGAGTCCATCGTATGATCGATAGCTGCTTGCTATCAATTCGGCATTCTACGATTTCCTGAAGCACCGGAAAATGTTGCGCTTGAAGAAGTACCACAAGCACTGAATGGGACAATTCCTTGAGACAAAGGACTGAGGTAAAATAAAAACCACATACCCCAGTGAACCGAACGGCCGCTAGTGCAAACGTAGAGTAGAGAATTATGGCGAAGTAAATGCTCTGTTTCTTTTGAAGGTCATTCTCATCCGTCTTCTCGTTGCCTGTCGATAGGCCATTGATGTTTTCAATAGCAACAGCCAGCCCCGCGTTGCTGAGCATCCAGCACACCACGAGACGCGTTCGGAAAGTTTTGTTCTGATCATCCATCGATGGTTTCTCCGGGGTCTCCTTCGCTTCGACCTTGGTCACTGCGCGAGTCACCGTCTCTTTGAATACAGCATCCAGATCCTCCTGTACACGCTCTGTGTCTTGCACGACAGCGACTTCTTCATTTTTCCCCTTGGATGACGAAACGGACGGCAGCGCGTCGGCCTTGTCGGAGCCTTTGGTACCCCAGGAGACATCATGCAAGTTGCAGAATGCGTAAACGTTCAAAACATTGGTGAAGCTGGGGGCTAAGCACAGATACTGCAAAAAGCTGGAGAACATGTGCCAGGGATCGCGCTGTGTGGACCAGTAAACGGTGAGACAATGTGTCAGTGGGGTCTGACTCACATAGAGGAACGACGCAAAGAGATAGATTCCAAATGTCGATACCATCGCCGCGATTAGCGCTCCAACAGGGGGCTCAAAGAATGTGAGTACGATCTGTGTCGCTGTCTTGTGTTTCAGTTCACCGGGGATATTCTTGTAAAATGGGAACAAGATATCAGCGTCACAGCTAAGGACCAATAATGTAAACTCACCGCAAATGCTTTGACAGTCAGAGTCAGCGAGCATACAAGCAAGTATATGGCCAGCCCAGCATAAACCCTACCACATTTCCTCTTAGCAGAACGGAGAGTTGGCATTGGAGAGACGTACCATAAAGTGATGACATATGCAGTACGTTCGCCCTTTGGTCGATTCCCCAGTGCTAAAACAAACTTATAGACAATTAGTAGTCGGTGGGACTATTCAGGCGAGACGTCCTGTCTACCTGTATTGCCAAAAAACCGAGATAAATCCATTTCAATACCAAATTGACCCAATGCGTCTGAACAGCCCTAGTTAGTGCGAAACGATGCGTTAGAAAGGAGAAGCGCACAATTTCAAGTCCAACATGATTATTTCCACCAAAGAAAACAATATTCTGGCTCGGTAGGAGATCGATAATGATGCTGAAAGTCAACCAGATATTCGCTAGGGCAAACCAAGAGAAGATAAGCGAGAATATGTTGTACTGGAGAGGGTAATGTCAACTATTGGGCACAGGGAATCACGAGAGAGTATGACACACAAGGGCCTGGATATGGAAGAAGAACATGCGGATGATACCGTGGTTCGATTTATACAATCGGCCAAAGTGCACGAGAGCATACTGTAACACCGAGTGAGTAGCCATGGTTGACAAATTTGGGTACAACCCCTCACAATGGACGCGGCGAACGAGCCGTTTAGCCATCGGCGGCGCTGACCGATCAATTCCACGGCAGTTTCGGGCACGTCTGTCTCCGCTTTAGAGGGCTTAACATAGGTGAGGGTCCATTGAGCTCCCGCTTTGGCAACCAGTTCAAAGCATAGGATTCGATCCTCGGCCAAGAACATGTTTTTGGTGAAGATACCCATCCCATAAATTCCCTTTGAACCAAGTCGGTCTGCGAGGGAGTGGTCGCCGTGGAAGTACTGGTCGAGAGGTCTGCCCTGGATCGCGCGATACCGATACGCGGAGAAAGCACCGGGTAGCACAGACACATAGCCAAAGCTACTTTCAAGTGGTTTGTCCAGAATATTTGACATCTTGTATTCAAAGTTCTGCGCCGCGACAAGTGGGTTGAGTAGCTTCCTACCCTTATTAATCATGGCGTGAATTTCACCACAGCATCCACCGAGGTTCTTGTCATTGTAGAATGCTTCCCAAAGATAGTAAATGGATTTATGTCCTGGCTTCGTGCCAGCATCAATAAGGACGCAAGTCTCGGGCTGGAATTGTATTAACGGCGCATCAGTTGGTGGCCACCAAAGGTCACAAGAATCCACACCTGTAGTATTCGACCTATGGCATTGAATAGCCAACGATGAGAGTTGATCTTCTTCTGATTCTTAGCCTTCAAGACAAAGATAATTTGCACAGGCACAAGGTTGTTAGGATCATCGCCATGAGGTAGAATGAGCTTTGGAGACGGATCCACGGATATTTGAGTGGTGTACTGGCCAGGGCTAGTATTAGTAAAGGAAACACAAGTCAACAAAGGGCAAACCTCAAATATATGACCGACAGTGTCTTTGCCATCGACCTGCTTCTTCATGACACCATCTTGATATACGCCGATGGTAGCGAGGATATCCAAGACCGTCTTGTCCATAGGCTCCAGGCCATCGACAATCAAGGCAACAACGATTTTCTGCCATCCAGGAACGCCCTCCTCCGCGCTGCGGCGCCAATATTTAGATTGTTTGGTCTTGCAGATATCACGAATGTTCAGCATCACGCCATGAAGTGTGCGAGAGTACAAAGTCTTGTCTTCATTGTACGACGTGACGGCGATCAGGAGCTCCGTCTCCCGGTTATACATCTTGGTTCGAAGTGACCATCCATTTTCCTCAGAGAATTCATCAGGGTCACAGGTGGCGGCACTATAGCGCATGTGCCTGGACTGTGCATCAGATTAGGGTCCAAGGAAACCGAGCGGTTTACTGACGAAAACTCAGTTGTTCTAACGCCAGATCTCCACTTGGCCTCGACTGCGCTGTAAACCGGGGTGGGGACAGCGTACTCGGTGATGAAGTTACCGTTCGTCAATTTGACCTCCTTCTTGACACCACGTCGGATAGTCTGCCGGCGACGCCACGCGGTATCAATGCCATTGGATCCAGAAGAGGCAACAGACATGGGACGACCGTATGGGTCGCCAAACGCATCAGGGTCGATGGGCCTAGAGAGAATCGCAAATGAGAGTGGTTATGTTTGGGCACAAGATTTACACATACCCTGGAGGGTAGAAACCCCCAGCAAAATTGCCCCCAGTGAGAGGTTGTTTTTCTAACTCTTCATCATCGTATGGGCGGTTTCTATCACCAAAATCTTGAGGAAGGGAAGTAGTAGAATCGAAGGGTCTTGGTTGCGGTTCCTGGAACTGCAAAACACGGGTACGGTCTGAAAAAGGATCTGAATTGGGGTCAGACTCGCGGGAGGAGTAAGTGTTGGATATTAAACGTTCAGCCATGAAGGGAGGATGTAAAGGAGAGAGAAGTGGGGTTGAGCGTAACTAAGTGAGCCCCCGTTTTGTTTGTGTCAGGAACGAGGCAGTGAGCCTTGTTTTGACCGGGGCAAGTAAATGCGGCGCCACCGGTACTGCCGAGTAACCCGGCCTTGATTGTGATCATCATTGCCTTCGATCCCTCTACCTCTCCTTTCTTTTTGGTTTTCACAACCGCTGCGGGCTCGTATCGTAATCTACTACTACTTCACTGCCCGGTACCCCCCATACCCAGGGTAGAACTGGTACCTACCAGGTACTCATTCTCAGCTGGACATCAATCTTTACCCATGTACAGCCTCTTGTAACACTGTAATTTAGTTACCGTCGGTAGGACGAAAAAAAATTGCCAAAAGATCGCATATAAATCACTGACACGTGCAGAGAAGCCAACCGCCAACGTTGCTGCGGCCCGGTCGTCGCAAACTATAACTTGACGCATACATACACTGCCAGCGGCACGCTCCATGTCCGCTCAGGGTCGAGCAACTGCATCTGCAGGAGCGCAGAATGTTCAGGTTCAGCAAAATGAAACACCTTTTCGCAAGTTTGTTACCCTCGCACAGGTGTGCTTTCACATATAACTTGAAACTCGTGTTTTGGCCTCTCGCTCACTCACTCGCAGCAAATCCTGTTCGTTTATGCAGTAACCCAGTTCGGTAAGATCTCATCAACACTTCTTCTTTCCCGCTAGAGCTTACTTGGTGCCAGCGAGCAAGTTCTTTGCGCCAAAGACCTCGCCTACCGAGCCCCCTCCCGCGATAACAGGACTCGAGCCCGGTCACGAGCAGGCCAATTCATTCCTTCTTCCACCTGAGCAAGCATTTCTTGCTTGGCCATTGGGAATTTCGGTGTCTCTTCATTTTCACTTGTCAACAGACCCTAATGGACATGTCTTTGCTCGCAATTCGGAGGATACGGATTTGCCTCACTTTGCTTGGCATAACATCACCTTCGGAGATTGGAGCGAGACGCGGACGCTAGATTACCAAATTCATTTACCAGAGGTGCGTAAGTTATAGCCCGTCTGTAAATCTTACTGAACTTATCTTATCCACGCAAGTCCGTTCAGCAAAACGGGTCTATGTGGGCCCACATCTTTCTAACAAAAGATAACGCGGACCCGGACCCATCGAGTGCAAAGTACAGAGAGGGCTCCGTTCATCACGTTAAGAAACGTGCGTGCCAAATGCAAGCATTGCGACTTGTCCGTTCATGACGATTGTCCAGTTTTGACTCGCTACCTCCCGAAGCCCAAGATTCGCAAAGAGAGAAGTCTCCTGCAGAACAACATTGATGGGCTGGATGGACAAGGAGAACCTGAGGTGTGGTCAAGAACATTCACTCTTACCTCACTCTTACCTTATGGACAGGTCCCAGACAACATCGTGTCTTTCTGGCATCAAGTCTGTGTTGCAGTATTCACCGCTCTCAACGTTGTTGATATATTTCTCATCAGAACCTTACTTTGGCACTTGTCTCGGATGCTGCAGTCCTACAATATGCACAATCCCCCCCTCCAATTACGGAGCGTACGTCTACAAGGTATTATCCTGATCAGAGCTGAACTTGATGTGCAAGCAGATATTCACTTGGTTCCTGGACAACGGGATGAAACGGGGACAAAGGGCTACTACCATCCAATTATCTTTCCCAACGAATTCTGGCACCTCAGATCTCAATACATCGAAATTAATGCTACAACACCTACTGTCCCATTGAAGGTCGTATTCCAGCCGATGTCTTACTTCAAGTTTCAAGCCTTCGCCTCTATGACATTTGGTTTTCAGGAAGCTACCAAACAACAAGGTGGTGGTTCTGCTGCAGAGATCGACGAGGTTAAACGCATGCTTGTCGAAACCAATCCTTGGTTTTTGGCTCTGACTGGTGTCGTGAGCGTGCTTCATGTGGTGTCAGTTAGTCAAGTCTTCCTGCTTCTTTTTCTCACATGGTCTTAGGTTTGAGATGTTGGCATTCAAGTCCGACGTCTCTCATTGGAGAAAGACGGATGTACTTACTGGCGTCTCGATTCGGTATGTTTCTTCCCCCACGGAAACTATTCTCGGTTTTTGATTTTGGAGTCATGCAGGACGGTGTGTTTCAGTTTTCTCTGCGGCATTCCACGCATGCCGAGGCACTTTCATCGTGCAGATTATCACGAACGTCTTCGTCCAGCTAGTGATCCTCTTGTATCTCATCGACAACAACACGGACACGAGTTGGATGATCCTGATGGGCTCTGGTATGGGGCTGCTTATAGAAGCGTGGAAGGTGATGCCAGCACTCTCGTCCATACTCGACTGATTGACTCGCATCCGACCTAAGATTACGAAGGCTGTCGACATCAAGGTTGTCGCTTCTCAGCCAGGGTCTATGCTACCTTGGAAGGTGATATTCGCAGGTAATCATGAGTAACGATGAAACGTCAGTGGTAATGACCAAGGGCCCAGATAAGCACGTGCTTAGCGAAGACGAAAAGAAAACCCAAGAGTACGTCATCTGCTATATATTAGTGACTTTGTCGCTGTGACTGACTATATTCATGAAAGGTACGACAAACTAGCCTTTCGTTACGTGTCATACGTCGCCATTCCCGCCCTCGCAATTTATGCCGTCTATTCCCTGATTTATGAGACGCATAGAGGGTGGTACAGCTATATTATCTCGACCTTGACGTCCTTCGTCTACATGTTTGGCTTTGTATGTTTCGAAAGTTCCCAAGACGTTGTTGGCCGATCTGACATAGGATGATTGGTTGTAGGCTCAGCTCATTCCTCAACTTATTATCAATTATAAACTCAAGGCAAGCCAGCAAGTTTTTTGGTGACGTAGTCTTACAAAGATGATTATTTCAGAGCGTGGCACATATGCCTATGAAAGCAATGGTGTACAAGACGTTGTCGACAGTTATTGATGACTTGTTTGCGTGAGTACAGTAACGTTCTGGTCGTGGTGCGCTGGAATAACATGGTGTATTGGTCAGGTTTATCATCAAAATGCCTACTTTACATCGGCTGGCGTGTTTTCGGGACGATATCGTGTTTTTGATTTTCTTATATCAGGTAAGTCTAGAATCGTTGGACAACTAGATCGAACTGTGACATTGGTACTCAGCGTTGGATATACCGGGTGGACCGGAAGCGTGTGAATGAGTATGGACAAGTGTTGGTTGAAGAGAGCAAGAAAGACCAGTGATATTAGAGATAGATGAATAGATAAGATTTTGAGACTGACCGGACCGGATCAAGGGAAGAGCAAGTGAAAGCGGAGACATACAAGGGTCGAGTTGAGTTGCTTTTTGAACATGTCTTTCAACTATGCTTGTCCCTGCCTCAACGTCTTCATCCGTCCTCATCATCCACCAACCGATTCATTTCCCGCTCCATCCCTCACAGATCCTGACTATCATCCCCTCTATGTTGGTCAAGATGGCATTTCCATCGTACCTTATCCTCTCTTTCCCACCATTTTACTACTTTATTCACATTTTCCCCCAGGTTCACCCCCAGTTGACTCTCAGGAGTCGAACGCACTCTAGACCTCAGTCTACTCAAGAACCCTTTCTCCGCAGATATACATCCCTGTCCTGCCTCATTTGTCGCCTTTCTGTATACCGTGTCCTCCAGTTTATTCCACCAGACTTGGATGCCGCCGAGGGTCCTGTATTACCTACAGAAGAGTATGTTGAGCAGGAGATTCTTCAAAGTGGATCTGGTTGGATCGAGTTGACCAAACAATGCTTGGTGAGTTCCCTTCATCTCTTGTCCCGAGTCGCAGGAATCAGTCGCTATCCTTTTCCCGTTCATCTTCCCCAGCACATTGCTCACTTCTCAGTTGATTCAAAGACAGATGAATCTGTAGCTCTGCTACAATCCTCCGATGCATATTCACCCGTGTTTCGTGTTGTATTGCCCGCGCCAACTCTTCCTCTTCCTTCCCCCCCACCCGCTGCTTCGCCACCTTCATCACCAAAGCCTCCGCCGTCGGTCCCTCCCCACCAAGTGCTCCCTTTATCACCGCTATTCCCACCCCCTCCGTTTGTTCCATCGCACCCGACATTCGATCATCTAATGGCCGTCGCGTTGCAACAATCTGATCAGCTTCGAAAGAATGCTGAAGATCATATTTCACAAGTCGTGCAGGCTCGCGTTTCGGAAATCGAGAAAGAGGAAGCAGAGTTGAGACGTCAGGTTCAACTGCTGTGGATGGTGTTCCGGGAAGCAGAGTCCGCTCTGGCTCACGAAAAGAAATTGCCGTCACCGAGCAAACGGCCCACTACCGGAGTCACTTCCCCACTGTCGCATGCTAGCCAAGGATCTCAACATGTGTCCCCACTGGCCATCAATGACTTCGTCCCAGTTTCGACCGTCCGACCGTCTTCGCCACCCCGTGACCTGCCCCCCTCTGCTCTCTCCACGTCCCTTGCAACCTCTTCATTCCATCACCCGAAGGCTTCTGACGAGGGAAGACATGGCGCTTCTCCGACAGCAGCAACTCCATCCAGCATCCTTCCCACTAGTCCAACTCTTGTAGGGAGTGCCAACTACCGAGATCCGGTCAGACGTGATATGAATGAAGCCAAGGACCTCGCCACGAGCTTCAAGTACGTTGTCGACATGGAAGCTGAAAGAAGCGCGCACGCGAGGCAATACCAGTCTCTTTCAAATATCAAATCACCCCAGGTGAATACGAAACTTACGGGAGATGCCAAACCTGCTGTCTCCGGTGTGTCCACAGAGAATTCGGACCCAATGCCTGGCCCATCGACACCCAAAAACAAGGCTCTCTCGGAAGAACCGCTGAGTCCTTCGGGGTCAAAAGGCAGGCGCAAAGTGACATTTGATATTAAGCCTATTGTCTCCACAGGAGAAGGGAAAACTCGAGTTGTCGAGGAACCAGGCGAAGGTCAAGCTCCCATTCATGTTCGGAGTCACTGGTCTGACTCCTCCATGCAGCTCCGATCTTTGAATTGGAGGATGATGACCCCGATGCATCTCAGAGAGATACTCCAAACGGTCTAACACTTCCTCTTCGTGATCCTATTGATAGCCCCACACGCCCGCATCGTCAAACCCGAGTTACCAGTGGCCCAGCTCTGCCTCATTCGTTACAGGCACTACGGCCGGCGTCACTTCCGGCTACCGTTGCCCTTCGGGCTTCTGACTCCCCAAAACCGGAACCTGATTCCCCGGAGAAGGTTACTCCATCATTGGCCGCCGAGGATACAACCAGTGTGGACGAACCTCAGACTCCTCATGACCAGGAGCTGGCCCGACTTGTTAATGTCACCACTCCCAGCCATCGAAACGCATGGAGTAGTCAATCGTGGAAGCTCTTCTTTGGTTCCAACGACGCGGGTGTCGCCGCTCCCGATTCGTACGATGATGAGACCGACAACTCCGTCATACCCCATGGGGCTACAAGTAATGGCAACGGTATGTTTTGGCGTTGCGCACCAAGCCAATGCTGATGGATTCGATCAACGTAGCGCTCTTAACCTCTGGTATCTCCGCATCCTTGCCAATTTCTATTGCTGTCGTTCCTCGGCACCGTGTTGAAAATGGTCCCGCTGAACAACTGGGTAGTAAGCCAGAAGCTTCGACATCAACAAGTCATCGCAAGGCGTCGTACGAGGCGCACGACCGCATCCATTCTTTGGATCCTGGGGCGATGTATTTCGGAGCAGATGGCGATGATGAGAGCAATGATGACGGCGACGGTGACGGAGGCACACTCAGTCGGGGTCGACGTCGTGCGTTGAAAATTTTGCAAGCTCGCAGTGAGCTACCTGATGAGGGTATGTGGCGAAGCTTGGCGACTTGAGGAAGGCGGCTACCCCCATCTTTGATTCCATCTACGCATTTCCTATCCGCTTTCAGTTGCAGTCCATCACGTGTATACACCCGCAGTATTCTACTTTTCGTCAGCGCTACGAATCTAATCGTAATTGTAATATTGCACGAAGTATCATGGCTCATCGGTGCAGGTCGACATGGGTATCTAACGGGTCTGCCTCATCGTCCTCTCGCCATTCTCAATCCACTGTGGTGGTATCGGTGGCATTGGGTTGATTGATGCCCAAGGCCGCCTCCCGATCCACCTGAGAGACAATTGGCTCCACTTTAGATTCGTCCTTGAGCGGCAGCAGCTCCTTTTCTCCCGCCGCGGAGGAAGATGGAGGAGGAGCCTCCCTCACGCAACGGTCACACTGGCACGCAAACCGCCATCCACGGGCGAGCTCCTTGCGCCGGCGATACCTCGCTTGCACGACGTCTTCGTCGTCGTGTACGGTGGCGTCAACGTAGGAGACGGTTATCTCGTCCCCGGCTTTGATGTCGCGCGTGGCGATGAGGTGTAGCTCCGAATCACCGCCTTCGAACGACGGTCGGGCGCATGGATCGCAAGAATGGGATATCTAGAATAAATAAAACATGAATTTGGTCATATTATCATAAATTTTCCGCGGATCAGCGAAAACTCACATAAGATGAGACGGGAAAGAAACCTGCACCGACTTGACGCGCTGTACCGTTTGGAGTGCGCGTCAGCTCGACGTCTTCAGGCTTGGCGTGTGATGGGGGCTGCAGATGATCGGATCCAATCGGTAATGAATGAATGGTGGGTACAGGAACGACAGACGTCCTCGTACCTTGTCATCTCGGCCACCGGAAAACGAAATACCGTAGGCATTGTAGGCCATCTTGCCGGTGAGCACCGTGTATCGCTCGTCGGTAACAAAGTCCTCCAAGCCCTGCAAATTGGCTTTCAATATCGCCCTCAGATGATCCGCTTCGTACTCCTTTCCGCTCAGCTCGAGGAATCGGACGCGTTCCATGTGATCGAAGAGGGTGTAGCCGTGTTCCGTCCATTCGTTTCTCTCTGTTGGCGGTGGGATGGAGGGGTGGCCGGAGGGAGTAGTTTCACCGTCTCATTGATGACTTGCCTCGCGATGAACCGCGCGACCAGTATGACCTGCGTCCCACCAGACTCTCGCACGAACCGTGCAAGAGCCGCCTGGGCATCCTCGAGCTTCTTGGCGGTGTCGGAGTCTCCCTGGTTAGGATTAAGCTCGGCGGGGATGGCGTATCGGGACCGAAAAGTAGCGTCTGAGACTCTCTCTTCAGCTTCGTTTCACACGCCTCGGAGCAGAACGCGGACTCGAGCCGGTCCCCGTCCGGCTTCAAGGCGGCATCGTCGACCTTGCGGAGACATTGTGAACAGTGCGACCTTTTTCCTTCTAAGTCCGGGTCCAGAACCGAGACTATTGGACGTTCCTGTTCACTCGGTGAGTAAAATTCTGGCCGTCAATAAGGCCCCACACATCACCTGGTAGATAACGTCTCCGGAAGAAAAATCTTTCGCCGCAGTGAGTATCCTCTTAAGAACATTAGCACCACTCGGGTCAGCTACTTCGACAGTCGCCGTTTTGACATTCATTTGTTTTGGTGGGAAGACTTCGTAATAGCCTACCGAGACCTATCTCAGCTTCTGGCGAGGCTCATTGTGCTTGCCGCTCACCTTCAACACGATCTTTGACCTGCCCCATTGAACAATGCAGGAAGCGAAAAAAACGAACATATATTAGAGTGGTGCAACTCAAATAGCGATTATGGCAGAAACGAATACATTGGGCCCCGGCGTACTCATGAAGGGTATCATGGAGTGGCTGGGGTCAGGCTTCCAGGATCAGTAACCCGATCCCAATCCTGTGACGAGGTCTCTGAAGGTGGGCCACGCTGTGACGCACTCCCATCGTCCTCGGACGAGGCAGACCGCGGCGCCTCGTCGGTATTAACGGATGACGAAGGGTCACTTACGTCGAGCCGCATCATCTCCAATACCATCTAGGAAAACTTTGAGCTGCGAGTAGAGGACGAGATACGGTGCTGCTTACCTTGAAAATAGGCTCAGGTACAGTGGTCTGAAAGATCATGATCAACTCGACTGGCGAGGGATAAACCCGAAGCGCCCTAAAGAACGCCAACGCAGCCTCGATAGCAAACTCGGGCCCTTCGGGGCAGGGTAAATAAAACTACCACATGTACGACCTAGAAGCGTTGACACACCTTTTGCGCAAAGTTGTTCTCCTTTTTCAACATGCGACATGAAATATTTCTCCCGCTCTTCCGGTGTTGTAGGAACTTGATCGTCCTTAACACTCTTCATAGCGGCAATGATATCTTCGGTGGGAATGCTGGCATTATCGGGTGTAGGATTTGACTCGGCTGTCTGTGCAACAGACTTGTCAACCTTTTTCTTTTCGCGGCCTGACTGGGTGGTCAAAGATATGAGCTGGGAGACGTAAAAGTTAACACACGGAGTCTTTTGCGAAATTGGGCGTCTGTCCTCCGCTTATGATCAAAGTAGATAGCATATGCCAGGGCACCAAGCCCTGAAACAGCGAGTACAGCGAGGGTCGTGTTACTGACCGGAGCCATAAGTAATGTAATGGTGTTGTGGTACAAGTCGAGGTGTACGTACACGTGACAGATACAACCGCGCGTATAATTGAACGTCGATGGCAGCGTCAGCTAAAGAATTGACTGATCCCTTCGTAAAGGTGTCTTTCCAAGAAGACGGGGATGGTGACCCCTTGATGGCGCATTGGCTCGATCAGGGTGCGCACCTCACAAAGCGATAGCGAATGAGCCTACCTAATTATTCATAGGATCCGCCAAACATTCCTCACCTCTCGTCCTTTTGTGAGACATCAAATATCACGCGTCTCTATAGACCTCACTCTATTATTTATAGGTCTCAGCTTCTCCAGAAGCTATACCCCAATCACTCTCTCGTAACGACGCAAGACCCCCGCTTGAATATACTCTCTTTTCCAGGCTTGCATGCTCAGCCTATTTCTCCATCTGAGCTCATAACGAATACCATTTTTGCGTCACTCCCCAAAAGTTCAAGCCCGATTCCCGGCACGTTACTCGACTCTGTGGAATACGGCGCTTTCAAGGCCCTCTGGCAGGTAAGGTTCTTCTCACCAGCTTTGTCCCGATCCATTACATTAAGCACGTACTTCAGGGGAAAGTGTTCATCGTCTACATTGCTCGAGTATGTATCAGCTGTTACTTTTTGCATTTTGCGACTAGTGTAACCTGACGCGTGGAAGTGGCCACTCGGCTACGGTGTAACAACGGAACATTTTATTCTCCATGACGGCCCGGAATCGGTCTCGAAAGAGCTCCTCTTGGCTGCCGGCCTTTGGGCTGACCAACTCCATGAGGAGATATGGGTCTACAATCAGGGCTGGATGAAGAATACTGGCCTTTGGCAAGAGGTTCAGAAGGCCAGTTGGGATGATGTAATCCTCGAAGACGACTTCAAGCGGGCTATACAGAAGGACGTACTTGGCTTCTTCTCGTCCAAAGATACCTACAAGGCTCTCACTCTCCCTTGGAAGGTATCCGGTATTTCCTAGTGTCATATCCAGTCTGATAGTCTCATCTAAGCGTGGACTCATATTTCACGGCCCACCCGGTAGAGAATCAGTTCCTTGATACGGACCCATTCCCTGACGCTTGCTAGGTAACGGAAAAACGATCAGTATCAAAATCATCATGAAAGAGTGTCTCGAGAGGGGATACAGTCCTATGTATGTCAAATCTCTCAGCGTATGTATCCCACTCTTCCCTCGTATTGGATCGAGCGTTGAACTACCCCCCTATAAAGATTATTTTGGAGACGAATATGCCATTGCCGAAGTCTTTCAAAAGGCCCGACAAGAATCGCCTTGTGTCGTCATCCTCGAAGACATTGATAGTCAGATTAACAATCAGAATCGCTCTTTCTTTCTGAATGAATTGGACGGGATAGAAGGCAATGACGGCCTTCTTCTCGTGGGTTCGACAAATCACCTTGATCGACTGGATCCAGGACTGTCGACCCGGCCGAGCCGCTTTGATCGCAAATAGTACGTGACCACAGCACAGCAGACTGATGGGAGGATCTCTTTGCAATACCACAGCTAATTTTTTTTAGTCTATTCGATGACCCTAACAAAGCCGCTCGGGTGCTTTATGCGCAGTATTGGCAGAGAAAACTCAAGGATAACAAAGATGTGTCTTTCCCAGATTCACTTGTGATTGAAATTGCCAGCGAGACCGAACGCTTCAGCTTCGCGTATTTGAAGGAGGCCTTGTATGCGTTTCTTCCCATCCCCCGGCGTCATGACATACGCTTAGCCATTCTAGTGTTTCCGCCTTAGTGACGCTGCTCACGGAGAAGGAAGACGGCCACCATGTTACGTTTGAGGATGTCATCAAGACTCAGATCAAGTCTCTTCGCAGACAGATCGACGAGGGCGCCCCTAAACTTGACACTGCCGATATACAAACCTCAGTTGAAACTTTCCCTCAACATTCGGTAGAGAAAAAAGATTTCCGAGTTGTCCTAGAGGCTCTTTCTCAAAGGAGACAGGCAGCTCAAAACCGAGCAGCGCCCATCTTCCCAAATCCAGATCGTGATATCCGAGGCTTGATGGATGATATCGAAAGGAACAGAGGTAGCTCATGGTTTTAAAAGGTTTGTAGATAGCTGTGACATTAGGCTACACGCACAGGTAACGCATGTATGAGTTCCCATCGCAACTCCCATCGTTATTATTCTCTGGTAGTACCGAGTCTTTATTGAAAAAATCAGCATTTATATCCCGCAACATGCAGCTATGACAAAGACGCGATCCCTATACAGAGTATTTTGTTTCACAAAGGGTAGAATGACGCAGCCCGTTCACAAGCACGGTTCTATTGCGGCAACAGATTCAACTATGGTATGTCACTCGAGTCAGTAATTGACGAGCTTACCATAACTAGAAAAGACGACATTGTCATCGGGAACCTTGCTTGCCTGCCTTGTTTATCCCTCCAAGAATTCTGCGATACAAATACAATCTATACAAATCTGGTATTACAAACAACGACAACTTATGTACATAGATTTCATAATAAGGATTTTTTTTCCAAATTTTTAGTGAATGATGACGACGCAATCAGAAATCATCAGGCAGAACAGAAAGGAGGGAGGAAGAAAATATAAAAGATCAAGTGGGAATAACGACAGGAGAAGATAACAAATTGAGCTGAGATTGAGAATCCGAAGAGTTACTCATTTCCATGCATGATACAGAGAATTTGCGTGTACAGGAAGTATGAAAGCTCAATTCGTGCATGTAAAAATCCATGTAGTCTACAGGTGGTGATCAATGAAATTCCCCTCCAAATTTCCTGTCCTTAACAGGGGACGCGACTATTTCCCTAAATCGGATGTCGAAATAGTGACTTGAAGCATCCTCGAATCGGTCTCTTTCACCCAAAATTTACACCTGTAGCGAGAAGAGGCTGCCGTTTCCATAACAATTTTCGCAATGTTTGCAGTTCGTAACACTTCTGATCTTGACCCGGAGCGAGGGGTACGCCGACCTATTTCGGTGTTAGCTACTGATAGAGCCAAGTGTTCCATATATTCTACCTTGCTTTCCTTACAGACATGCTTCCTACTCTCTGAAAAATCGATGAGAAGGAACCCGCCCCATGGGTACGTACTATATTCCGGGGTTCGAGGTCTCCATGGGCTATTCCAATACGGTGGAGGTCTTGTACCAACTTGTATACTTTGGATCTGCAGGAAATCATGTATCGTCAATGTAAGAGCAATGATTCGACATTATTTCCGCTGCGTACCGCTCTGAGGCGCTTAGGTCGTCCCACGAATTCATAATGCTGTCGCATAAATCAAGGACGAGAACGTCCATGTATCTACCCACAAATGCCCCATAGCAACGTGGAGCGATGCGATCGTGTAGTCGCCCAGATTGATATGCCTCGTCCAAGATAAGGTAGATTTTAAACTCGTTACGGAGCCGTTGTCGCTTCTGTGTGTCAGAGGGGCGCAACACCTCAACGATCTTGGCAGCAAATGAGTCATAGCTGGTATCAAAACGACATTGCCAGACGGCGCCAGTCGATCCCGATGCTATAAAACGGGTGAACCATAGGTGTGGTTTATCGTTCCTGACGCACGGCGGAATGGCGAGCGAGTTATTTGATGTGGTATAGAGACGTGTCCATACTTGCTGATCTTCAGATAATTTGGGAGAAGACGAAGTAACCTGAAGGTGGGTAAATGAGCCAAGTGATCGATATCGGCCAAGGAATGTATGAACCAATAACTCGCCTGAACCATCATCAATGTCATCTTCGGGTAAAGGGCCGTCATCTTGTTCTTCCTCGATAGTATCGAGTTCCATATTTGTATTGTATGCGCTAGACTCGACGGGCACATCTTTGACGACAGATAAGATGGCACCAAGGAACGCTCGAAAAGGCTTAGATGACTCTTGGATGCTGATCCCTGGCGAGTACACAAGATAGGGGTGGCGGTCATCCCTCACAAGACGGCATACAATCCAGTAGTTGAAACAGGTAAGAAAAAGCCATTCCGTCTTTCTCAGACCCATATACAGTGCGGCCTACACATTTCTCCTTAAAACGAGTGCCGTAATTAGCGGGAAGAGCGTACCCACCTTTGCGAGAATTTTCGGCACCAGAGGTTGACCATGAACCCATTTCAACTCGATGCCGTGTGGCGGTAGCAAATTGCAGACATTCTTCATAACTGATGGTGATTTAACTTCACAGAGTCCCATAGTCTCATTGTTCACCAGTGCAGCGTAGTCAACCTTGGAGCCCCCGCCTTCGGCCAAATGTTCTTCAGTCGTGTTGAAGACAGATCGATCGTATGCCCAAAAATATTTGCTTGCGGCGGGGAAGAACCCCCTGTCTAGCAACCTCCGACTCTGCCGCAGGGTCAGCTCGAGATTGCTCGGTTTTGAATAATGAACATTCGAAAACACTTACATGGGCTTCACTTGAATTCGTGGACCAATCCCAGTCTCGTCTGCCACGCTCATCGAATTCAATTCTAGGCGAAAAACTCGCCAGGAGATAATCTTCGGCGGTCTTTGCTAAAGGGGTGTCCCCAAGGATACCCTCCAGAGTATCACAAAGCTTCTGAACAAGAGTATCGTCTCGCACAGCAAGCTTGGCTTTCCACTCTGGGTTTTTTTTTTCGAGCGAATCGACCTCGAGTGTGGATATATCAGTAGTAGTTGAAGATAGATGCTCATTAAGAGCAGGAATGGGAACTTTGCATGTTCTACTAGAAAGTCGTGCAATTTGGACATGGCGGCGGTGAGAGAAGAAGTCGGTGGCCAATTACAGTACGAACAAAACAAGGTTGTCAGGCTAGGGGAGGAGATGAACTTGGCCACGGATCAGCTTTGTACGGACTGATCTGCACACTATGACAGGAATGCAACGTCGTTGGAGCTACTTGAGAGTGCTTGCTTGAAAATCAATGTGTTTATGCTGTGCCTGCTCTCTCGAAGATCACGTACAACGACGATGGAGTCTTGCTTACTGTCTCTCGCTCGCAGAGATGGTGGTGCCACACCTCTATCATAGAGGTGATTTCCTTCCAAATTAGGATACTCGGTCTGTGGCGACTGTCACTCACACTCGACCATCATGACACCAGCTAAGAAGACGACGACATCTCAGGCAGATGTGAGTGAGAAGAAGAAGGAGTACAAGTATCAGCAAGAAATCTCCCAGATGGTGTGCACCTAGAGAGAAACGCGAGTCGCATTCTTACCAAAGTCGCTAGATGTTCGTCTTTGGTGAGATCCAAGAACCTCTCACGACACGGTTAACCTTGTGGAGAATATCATCCGAAGTCAGCTTGTCGAGCTTGTAAGCCCTTTTGCATCTCCCATACATCTACATCTCACGGTTGTGGATTCAGATTGTCCAAGCGCGTGCGCTGGCAAACAGAAGGAACGCGCGGTACCTATCTGCGGAGGACCTGATATTTCTTATCCGACACGACCGAGCCAAGGTTAACCGACTACGAACTTATCTCTCATGGAAGGAGGTACGGAAACATGCGAAGGACTCCAATGCAGATGGTGGAGCAGGCGTTGAAGTGGAGACCCTCGAAGATGGGACCGACGGTGCGATCCACCTTTACTTGACATCTCCCCCGAATTGTTGATCTCAGGATGCAAAACTACGAGCAGACAAGCTGACGGCCAAGGCTCAGAAAATCACCATCAAGCTGCCGTGGGAGGTCACCACGATATACTCTGAGGCCCTCAAGCAAAGTGGACATCAGTCAGATGACGAGGAGGACGAAGACGACTTGGAAGCGCAAGAGGCCTCGCTCGAACGCTTGAAAGTGAGTCCCACGTCGAGCATGGCCAACATAATGATTTCAATGTCGAATCTTTCAGGAAGCCGACGACGTCACGAAGCAGATGACACGGGAGGAGTACCAGCATTATTCGGACTGTCGACAAGCCTCGTTCTCCTATCGTAAAGGTCCGTGTGGTTATTTCTAATACTTGAACCTATTCACCGAACGGACGTTCTCGCAGCAAAGCGCTTCAGGGAATTCTTGAATTTACCATCCCATCTCGACCTCAAATCCAACGATGATACCACTGATATCGTCGGCTTTCTCGCGTTCGAGATGGTTCGCTCTCTCACCGTCGCGGCACTCGACGTCAAAAAGTCCTTAGAAGAATCCTATTTTCGGGAGGACCACACCGCTTCGCCGCTCCTCGGTAAGCGGAAACCCAATCCGGGGCCTGATTCCAGCAGCAACAAACGCCGCCGCGAGCATTCCACGGACGACGCTGAGGTGCCGCTTCCCATAAGCTCGCTCTTTGTTCAACCTCCTGAAGCTCGAACTCCACTCCGACCGGAACACATCCAGGATGCCTTTGCACAGATGCAGGGCGATTGGACCCAGAGCAGATCTGCTGGCATGCGTGACTGGCGTGGTGGCTTGGTCCGGACATGCGTCAGCCTCATCTGATCATTGTCTCTATTTATTTTCTCTATCCTCATACAACCACTTTGTATTTTAAATCCGTGTACTTCAGAAACCAGACCCTCCTAGAATAAAAGCGATGCGGCTACATCTAAGTTTCCCCCGGCAGCATCCAGAGTACTGATCGCCACCTCTCGAGAAACGCCTAGATCCATTATTGTCCGAATAGTATTTTCCGAATGCCGTCTCTCTGAGTGCGGCTCTGAAGGACCAGAAGACCGCGATGAACCGGCCCCACCGGAAACCACCGCGTTCTGTCCTGAACCCCCAGGGGGATTCGGAAGCGGGGTTGATTCTACCGATACCAACTCGGGAGGGATATCCCCACTGCGACTCTTTTCGGGAAGTTCGTGCTCGGCGAGGAACCTGACCTCACGACCTTGAATACGAAGAACTTCCTTCTCGAGGTCGATGCAGGCTTGATGTGCTTTCAGCATGTCCAAGCCAAACAAGAGATCGACGTCTCGGCCCTACATCATATCCAGACAAATGCTCGTGAAATTCGTCTTTTTTTTTTTCGAGGGATCACATACCTCCATGATAGTGAAAGCGCAAGGGAGGAAGAGATCCGCAAGTTTCAATTGCGCACTGTGTACGCGACCAAGAATTTTGGCGGTTCCAACACCATGGGCGATACCAGAAAATCTGCTGTCCAAAAGTCGCATGATACTGTGGATTGTCAAAAACATGACAACGACTAGAGGTGACGTCAACGTACCCGCAAGCTTCAGCGCACTCGGGGCTCACTAAGAGGTCATCAGGAAATTAGTATCACGTTTGAAAAAGCGGGCTCACTAATTGTTTGTTGCGCGCCACTATCTACGAATGCCTTGACATGATATCCATTCACCTCCACTGGGATACTGGCACCGGTGAGTATATGTGTCAAAACCGTTGAGGCGTAACATACTATAACATGGTAACCCGGCCGAAGCTTTCAGGAGAGTATTCGATAGCGTGCTCAAGGTTCTCGACGACGGCCTCCTGACGTATCGCCTCCTCTATCCTCCGTTGAGCCTCAACATCAAACGGATCGGCATTGAGACGTTCTATCTCTAGCAGCCTCTGTCTTTCGGAGTCGGTTCGACGGGAACTTAATTCTCGTAAGAGTTCGGCAAACCGCTGAGGATTTGAGTGGGCCGCGTTCACAAGCTCTGGGTTGGTCTATAACACATGATGCGTAAGGCAGCCTTTTCTTGATATGCAAAGGGACAGAATCGCATTACCTGTTGTACCTGCCTCATCATATGAGGATCTCCCAGAATCTGCAATCGCACCATCTCCGCGTCTTGTTCTACGGTCCTGAGATCAGATGAGTGGAGCGTCGGTTGAAGCATATCTAAGGCACACCTCCCAGCAAAGCTGACCTTTCTTCGGAGTAGCAATACTGCATTGTCAATAGTTCCAAGCTGTTCCATGGTGGCTTTTGCATTGCTTAGTTCTCGCCCATTGTATGATATACTCTGTTCCCTGACAGGAATGCCGGACTATCGCCAGAGGGATGAGCCTGGACTGTGTCCGCAGTCATGGTGGGTCACTCACTTCGGCTTCTAGCAAAGCCATGACGTTTTCGAGTTCCATGTTTGGATCGATCTCGACAGCAAAGGTTTGTCCGAGATCATTCACGAATGTTAGACGCATACGTGGTCAATGGTGTGAGATAGAGTAGTAGATAAGCACCCGTGAACACTCGGAGTGATCTTTGTCCTCGAGACCTCGGCTAAAGCCGTTGTAGGCGAACTGAACTGCCACATTATCCAATCTTAATTTCTCTAAAAAGCCATCTCTACCGTAAATACATAGCGGTGAACATCTCATATTCGACCACTACCTCTCCCTAAAAAATGTCTGTGCGAGCTTTGCATGTGAAATTACATTCGCGTCAAGCGAAACACTTACAAGCGCGATCCTCCCGCATGAATATTCGACGAGAAGGCACTCTCCAACTCAGAGTTCAAACTAGCTTCTGATCGAATACAAAATCAGACGCATAGCAATGTGGACACATCGAAAACGGAACGAACCACTCAAATCGCTGAAACTTGATGCAGAGGAACCAGATGTTGCCTTTACCGATGGCCCATATCGCAGTATCGGTTGAGTCTTGTTCTGCCCAGCGCTAGTGGGGGTTGTGGGTTTGGTAGGCGAGGCATGTCTGCTTGTTAGGGATTGTGGGCTTTCAGGGGAGGGTATAGACGGTATAGACCCGCGTGGTGAGCTTGCGCTTGAGATGCTTTGACTACGACTCGAAGTACCAGTTTGCATGCCCACTATTTGAGGGGGGGAACCTGGTGCGAAACGGCCCTGACTCTGAGGCCCTCTTGCTTTTCGACCTTCGCTGACAGAGCTCACAAGTCCGATGTTGTCTCCAGTTAGGAGCGTTTGTAAGTTCTTTAGTTTCTTGTCTAGCGCCTCCTGTTCTTCCCACCGTCGCTCGGCCTCTTCCCTTCTCTCATCCTCCCCGTCCGTCTCGGACTCGGAGGAGAGGGGCGAGCCAGGACGAAAAGCGCTCTGGTCGCGCCTGTGGCCGCGCAGAGTCAGGACGGAGGATGAAGAGGGTTTATTCATCCGAGAAGGCGAGTTACTGCTCAATGAGTTAAGGCGAGCACGAACGCCGAGCGGGGCGGTCAAACGAATGGATGTGGTCAATTTGGCGAGACTCTCCCGATGGCTTACATTCGAGCCGCTGCGACGGTGGTTAGGGACTTCACCAGCTTCGGGCTCTTCTGCCTGCTGTGGCCCAACTGGCGAAGAGGGCTCAATGAACCTTTGATGACTTGAAGGCCGCGTAGGTCCTGCTCGTATCTTACCTGTGCTCGGTAGAGCAGGTATGGAAGAGGGACTTCGAGGCGGGAGGCAAGTACTTTCCCTGCCATTGGCGTGAATGGCTAGAGTCAGCAGAGAAGAGCAAGCAACTCACAGTCTGGTGTACCACCTCCTTCAGACCCGCGAGATTTCGCTACAACTTCCCAGAGGTAGTTCTCTTTGTCCGAGTTCCATGAAACCTAGATAGGTCAGCCCCCCTGTTTTTATACCTCGTTGGCCGGGTTGGCTCACCGGAACGGGATCCGCCAAGGGGTGTTCGGGTCGATTGTAGGGTAGACGTACAACAACTCGGACAGCCTGCGCCTGCATGCATATAATATAGAAGCCGGCTTTACTGGCTCTCGGTCGCTGCGCGTGGGTGTTCACTTGAAAGGTGCGAAGCGTAGCCGGCCCGCGGGTTGAACGACTTGAGCAATGGCACTATGTATGACAATTATTTACAAGATCAAGCTACTCAAGTACCGTAACTTCAACTAAAGCACATGCGGGTGTCATCGAATACTTCATGGACCATCTGATAAATGATTCAAGTCGTTATTCTCAACATTTCGGGCGACTAGCGTAGATGGGACTCACATATTGGATTGATATTATCTGTTGGCATCTCTGCAAAATTCTGCCAAAACTCCGGACCCAATAAGACTTCAAGCTGATCGAGATTGAGATTGAACATGTAATCAAACCCATCGTACAAAGCGATGGGCTCGGGTGAGGGCTCCACCAACGAGCTTTCTGACATATCATTGCATGTCGTTTTCGAGGCCGAGAACATTGATGATCCAGCTTCGGGAGGATGACCCGGTTCAACAAGTTTCTCATTCGTGGTATGAGAATTGTGAGCGTTCAGCTGCTCGTGCCAGGTGTCCACAAATCCGGATATCACACGGGCACATCTACTTGCATTGTCGTCCGCCGATAGGGAAACTTGTTGTAGACATTTGATCGTGCGCGCAATAAGTTCATCACTAACGCCGGGGATCGATCGCACAGTTTTTGATTGAAGAACTAAGAACTTTGAAGTTGTAATATATCCTGCAGCAAACGAGATCATGGCGTGGACGGAATCTGGAGCAGTTGCTAAGAGTTCTTTGTCCTTTATACTGAGAATTGCCGTTAATAGTGCCTCTGCTGAGGTGAGGGCATCGCGAGAACATGTAAGCGCGAACCCGCATCCGGTGCGAGTGAATTTGGATGAGGAAAAGGCATTCGCGCCGCGCGCAGTAACAGAGGGTGGAATGTGGATGTGAGTTCGTATGTGGTGAAGGATGTGGACTAGAAATGTCAGCCGACAAAAGTAGAAGTAGACGATGAGCATGTGGGTATAAAACACCTCGACGTCCGTCGCCACTGGAAAGAAATTAGCTTTTGAGTTGAGATGAAATAATTTAGATCACCATGCACGGATGTCACGACCCTCTGAATCCCATCAAAACGACAAAGTACCTCGGCTGATACGTCACAGAACGATTCGAATGTGCGGTATTCTTCGGACATTGCCAGTTGTAATGCATTCTGTGTGAAATCAAACATCTTTGCGGACAATTTCATTCTGGTCCTACGGGCATTTATGGGCGTTGAGAAGTTGAGCGGGGCAAATGAACTCAGTTCATGTTCCGATGTTTTGGAGGTTATCCCGCGACCAGTTCCGATGCACACCCTGGCACACGTTAAAGGGCCAAAGATAGCAAAAAGGATACTAACTCACATGGATTCTATATTATGGACACACATCCACTAAGAAAGACGAATAAGTTCAAGTGAGTCACGGAGCAGTAGATCACTCACTAGAGAAGTTTTTCGTTCAGCAGAAATGGACGACGCTGCTTCCTGGAATGAAAGCTCTGCGCAAAGCTTTCGGCGCTCGTTCAGTACATGCACATCCACTGCAGCTTGGTCAAACCGTAGAGAGATGCACATATTAACAGCTGTGGCAGCAATTAGACGACTGTCACAAGTCTCCGAGGAAGACGGGGATTGAGCATCAAATGGCGACCATAGTGCGAGTAGCGCGAATGCCAGAATGGTCGCAGGGGAAGGTTGGGGGTTAAAAACATGTTTCATGATGGCTTCTTCAGTGAGTTTTTGTAATGCAGGAAAGACGCGTGCGTGTATTGAAGATTCAAGGTGTCTGCTTGCTATTGTGCAGCGAACAAGGTCCAGGACTGGATCTTCCTCAAGGGGATCTGGCGGTAATGATAGCCAAGGCGCATATCTAGACTCGAATCTATGGATCTTTTATTGGGCCTGAATAGAGATTACGAGATAATAGCCACGTACACGCCGAGGAGATACTGTATTTGGTCTCTGGTTAAGACCTCGGCGAAGGTCAAATGAGCCGTTCGCTGTATGGTTGGTTGGTTCTTAGAGACCATCTTTGACAAGGTAAGCATAGCTAGCATGGGAGTGGCGGTCCAGTCAGGTATCCCGGGGACCTTCAGGAACTCCCAAGGGGACGTAGCGATGGGCCGTGGAGTTTGCCCATCGGTTTCACATTGCGTCGGTTCGAGACTTTTATCCGAGTTGCCTTCTGGGAAAGCAAAGAGGGTCCTGAAGAGACGTTGACGGAAAGCTGTCCGAGGAGAATCATCGGCCACTGCGGCACTCTGTTTCTGTGCCAGTGGGACATCGGTTTCAAACGAGCAGGTGATTGACAAAACATCGCAACGATGACAACGAGTGTGATAGCTCGAAGACTCGAGCAATTCGCAACGAGTCTTATGTTTACGGCATGAGGTGCAGGCTTGGCTCGCCTTGGCACGCTTTAATGGTGGATGTACGTTTGAGCTATCGGAGGGCCCGTTCGAAGAACCTTTGT
The DNA here is from genome assembly GCA_022376515.1 of Lactifluus volemus. NCBI lineage: Eukaryota > Fungi > Basidiomycota > Agaricomycetes > Russulales > Russulaceae > Lactifluus > Lactifluus volemus. The sequence goes on along the minus strand of WTXI01000006.1, from coordinate 341,471 downwards.
GCGGACGCTTCATACCGTGAAGGTGTGTGTCAAGCCCTGTTTCTCATTCTGTCGGATGCTGTAGGGTGCACGGCGCAGAGCCACCCGGCGGCCGGCGTATGTCAGTTGTCAGTTTTCTGCGAAGCGCTTGATGCAGAGGGCATTGGCAAAGATGACTGCCGTCTCAAACTTGGAGAGTTTGATTGTCTCTCTTCCAAACATTCCTGATAAACAAGTCGTCATCTCCGAGTTGGATGGTGACCTTCTTCTCTCTCCCACGTCAGTCATCTTTCTTACTCGCTTCCTGAGATAGTCCTTCAGTCAATTTATGGTGATCATGCTATCGCCCCTTGGCAGTCGTCCTCCTCGACAAAACAAGTTATTTCGCAGTCAGAGTCCATATCGTCAGATACAGTGAGGTACCAGGTGTCGCTGAGGTACGAGCACCTCCTGTCGTGTTGCTAGAATTCCGGTCGTGATAGAAGAGCAGCCTTCCCCCTCCCCATGACGATATATCTCTACTTGTTCTAGTCTCTCTCCCTCCTTCATACCCTGCAACGTCTCCTCAGCTACAGCTTCTCTCACGCTACATTGGGCCTTTCGGCGTGGATGCTGAACTTTTCGGTTCGATAATCAAAACCTTTATATCCGTGACCGGAATCGAATGGACTCCTGGAGTAGTCTGCGTTTTCGACGGCTTGCAAAGTGTGCTTGAAAGAGTGGTCAACTGGTACGAACAACGGCTTGAATCCAACAAAGCAGGGGAGGCATTGCGGGTGCAAAGTCATCCACACTTGCTTGAGACGGCTGAAGCCGAGGGTAGCCCATCCACTTCACGTATCGCTCTTCCCAACACACAGACAATTGCATTGCTGGAAGGGATCAAACTCGTCGAAGCGGAGCCTATAGTAGATCGCAAAAGTGTATTCGTTGGTCGGGCATGCAGAATATCTGACCCAGCCCAGGTGAATTCACCCCAAAAGTCCCATTAATCATTAAACAAGAAGCATCATGGCAGGTACCATTAATCATAGCCTCTCTCATGGCAGATAGACGAGTGGCGAAGGCAGCTCATCCAATAATAAATGCTTGGAGGTGTCAGATAGGCAATGTACTATACCAAGGTGAGGGCCGCTACGCGGTCTTAGCCTACTTCAATTCATAACCGTCCTCTCGATGGCAGACAATGATGACGACGGTGAATCTGCGGCAGGTAGTCGGCTTGCTCATTTGCTGCAGATATTGGTGGGTATATTCTCTTCCTGACTAATTTTCTGACTTGAACACCTGAAAGCAGGAAGTTAAGGATGTCCTAGTCATTGTCACGAGATACTTTGGTGGCACAATGCTGGGCGCGGATAGGTTTAAGCATATCAACCAAGCGGCACGGGACGCTCTTGAACTCGGTGGTTTCATTGAAACGAAGCGGGTAGGAGCAGAGGGCAGCCGGAGTAAGGGCAGGGCATGAGGCGATGCAGTCACGGTACTAGGTCAGATCATATGACCCTTCGTCTCACGGAATTACACACACCCTCCAACATAAACTTGAACCCTCGCCTCATCCATGTCTCGACTCACTTTGGCTGGTGTGTTAAATTCAAGATATTTAGTTGCTCCAAAACACTTGAATCGTTTCTCGCTTTCAGCCAGAATGGCTAGCTCTTTGGTCAGCAGTCGTTCCCTGGCACGATGTCCTTTTCGTTCGAATGTCGAGTAGTTAGGTCTTAGGGAGTCTTCTCTCGGGAAAAATCATGGCCTCATTGATGGAAAATGGGTTGATGCGAAAAGTGGGGCCACAATCTCGGTCTTCAGTGCGCCCTTAGTTTCGTCATTTTGTTTGGCCATATCCACTCACTTCTCATTAGACCCGGCTACTGGGGAAAATCTCGGCACTGTTCCAGAGATGGGGCTTGAAGAGACTAAGGAAGCCATAGATGCCGCAGGGAGGGCCTTCACGACATGGGGTCGAACAACAGCCAAAGTGATAGTCCTCCGTTCTTGAATGTATCGCGCCTTACCCGAAGTTGGTGCAGCATCGGCACGACATTCTGATGAAGTTCTTCTATCTGATGAAACAACACGAAGATGATCTTTCCCGCATAATTGTAAGTCCCCTCATATTCATAAAACAAAGCCTGCTCACACTCGAGATGTAGACACTCGAGAACGGCAAGACGCTGGGTGAAGCAAAGGTGGGTATAAACCAAGCGAGCATTCGCTACGCAATACGTATCTAACGACCTTTTTTAGGGTGAAAATGCCTACAGTGCCTCCTTCATCGAAGTAAGTTATGCATATTCGTCATCCGTCGCAGACTTACTAAGTTAAGGTACGGTAGTGGTTTGGTATGTTGTTTGACGCGCGTCGTTGGTCCCTTATTAATGGTAGGGTTAGCTGAGGAGGCCGTTCGAACATATGGCGGTCAGTTAATAGACACTATTCGTTGTTTTTGTCTCACTAACGAACCTTATTGCCTAGAGCACATCCCTTCACCTTTTAGTAACCTTCGTAATGTTGTCATTAAACAACCTGCTGGTAATTACTCCTCACCTGCTTCATGGTGACCGCTCTTTGACATGGCTCGATCCGCGTAGGCGTTGTGTACGTTTTGGATTCGGTATCCAAATCGGCGAATCTCATGTCCTGGTTAAAGATCCATTCTTACTCCCTGGAATTTCCCATCTGCAATGATCACACGGAAATTAGGCGCCGCTCTTGCTGCTGGTTGCACGGCTGTGATCAAGCCTCCTCCCGAGACACCCTTTTCTGCATTAGCTCTCGCGGAGGTAAGCACCGTCTTCTATGGAGAGCTTGGATATTTGTCTCAGCGCAGGTTGTTTAGCTTGGGAAGAGAGCCGGTATCCCAGATGGTGTGATCAACATCGTTACCACGCAAAAGAATGTCAACGAAGTCGCAAAAGAGATGTGTGAGAGTAAGATCGTGAAGAAGGTGTCTTTCACCGGTTCGACTCCAGTGGCCAAACTACTTTACAGAATGGCAGCATCTACTATCAAGAAGTGCGCCCGCAATTAGCGATAATCAGATTGGTTGTTAACAGCGCCCTATAGGGTTTCTTTCGAAGCAGGAGGCAATGCTCCTTTTATTGTCTTCGATGACGCAGACATCGACGACGCTGTTGAAGGTGGGTCCGTAATTCGCAAATGCCCAGATCGCTCACTCCACTTGCATGCTTAGGTGCGATTAATTCCAAGTTTCGCGGCTCTGGACAAACTTGCGTCTGCGCAAACCGCATTTACGTCCAATCTAACATTTACGCCGAATTTGCGTCCCGTCTCGCGGAGCGAGTTGCGGCATTCAAAGTCGGCAATGGGCTCGAGGAGGGAATGTGAGTGGCGTGCCAACCTTTCCTCTACTCTCTGATGCGTTTGCCTCTCAGTACTCATGGGCCATTGATTCACGATCGCGCCGTAGCAAAGGCTACTAGGCACGTTGATGATGCCGTTCAAAAGGGCGCCCAAATTCTCGTCGGTGGCAGTCACTACGATGGGCCTGGACATTTCTTCCCTCCTACCATTCTCTCCGATGTACCCTCGAGCGCCTTGATCCATAGCGAGGAGACCTTCGGACCCGTTGCGGCACTCACAAAGTTTGAAACGGAGGAGGAAGTCATCAGGCTAGCTAATGACAGCGACGTCGGGCTAGCAGGTTACTTCTATTCACGCGATGTCGGAAGAGTTTGGCGCGTTGCCGAGGCATTGGAAGTTGGCATGGTGGGTGCCAACGCAGGAGCGATCTCGTCGGCTGTTATTCCATTTGGTGGTATAAAGGAGAGTGGCATTGGTAAGTCCACCTAAGTCTTGATGCCCCAATGTCATGGTTCTGAGCCAATTCAGGTCGGGAGGGTAGTCACGGAATTGAAGAGTACCTAAACACCAAGTTCATCGCATTTGGTGTGTGATCATACTAGTACAGGATAATTGGAACATGGGATTCGTGTATTTAGGCACCCGTAGTGTAGGCTGTTTTTTCTCTTCACTGGTAAAGATCGGACTCGAAAGCAAGCGATACATCTCTCCGCCACCGTATTATCACGGCGACGACATTCTAATCTTCTAACTAGCAATACCAGGAAGTTCCCACCTCCGTTTCCGTTTACAAATTGGTTGACAAGGAAGGTAACCTTCCTCTATCACTGGGTTGACCAGCGTTCCGATCCCGGAACCAATCCATACTTGAACAGCGTCCCCATGCTTCAGATACACTGGCGGCTTCCTGAAAAAGCCAACGCCCTTGGGTGTCCCTGTCAGAATGATCGTACCTGGCTGGAGGGTTGTTCCTTGGGAGAGAAAAGCGATGGTTTGCTTAACGCTGAAGATTTGATCACTGTGGCTCGTGTAAAAAAGGCGATCTAATTGGACGACTTGGAGTAGAAACTTGCGCTGTTGTTCCGTCTGGAGAACTTGATCATTAACGATCGTCTTCAGGGACAGAGCTTGAGGATCGGGAATTGCGGAGGCAGCGACGAGACACGGGCCTATCGGCGTTGTATTGTCTAACCAAATGTATCAAGTCACGCCTCGTCAGGTATGGAAGTAAGAACACTAGCTCACCAAAGCCCTTCGAGAAGTCCCATTGCGAGACATTCATTTGGTGAAAACGGAATGAGACCTGTAATTTCCGTCAGAATAGAAGTGTCGGACAATATGTTAGTTGCATTCAGCATTTCACTCACGTCGTTGGCCGCAGTATATCCTAGCACATAGTCCAGTGCGTCTTTTTCAGGGACGTTCTTTGCTGCCTTTCCGATCACGATGGTCAGCTCCACCTCATAATCCGGAATGTGTTTCGCGACTGGCTGGGCAACTCGAGGATGTTTATCGGCGAATTAGGGCCGATGATAGCAGTGGCGGTTTGTAGAATAGGATTGGGGCGCTGTGACGAGGAGGGAGGTTCAGATCTGTTTCGATCGACTGAGGCGCAAGCGTGACGTTACTTGGGTCGTTTCAAGTTAGCCTCGGCCTGATCGACGGCTTGTAGTCAACTACAGCACAAAAGGTCATCGGGTAAACTACGAACCGCATGGTCGGCATAGTTCAATCCAAGGCAGCGCGCCAGCCCGATTTGCTCCCTGGATAACGGCGAAAGCAGCACCTTCACGCTCAGCACATGTTTGGTGAGTCGTGCAGCAGGATCGAAAGGCGACCCAATAATCTCATGGGCTATGACAGGCCTTTCATTTGCGATGGCTATACCGACTGGAGAAGTCCATGAGTTACGAAAAAGACGTCTGCGAGACCGACGGCTTCACTGTCGAGCTCTGGGTCTACTGGTTGGCCGATGTGAATTTGGGAGGTCTCTTCAGCGACGAAGCGTATGAGGCGCGTCCATTTCTGGAAAAATATTGACTTGGTAGGCTATAAGAAGAGGGCACGACAGCGGCATACCGTCCTAATAGGTGCCATGGCTAGCTGACCAGAGAGAGCACAACGGCCCGGCAAACAAGTGTAACGCGCACACGTGACCGAGGTCAACATGAGCTGTGGCAGTGCCGTTGGGCGCGGCGCAGGACAACTTTGAAGCGATAATTGAATGTTCATTCTTCACCACGAAAGACCCACCAGCACGCAGTTCCGACTTGTTCCTTTAGAATATTTCTCGTTGTTATAATGAACGATACCCTTACTAGCGTACACGCAACCCTTCAAGACTCCCTGGATGTTGTAAGCATTGCTCATGCCCAATTATTGAAGCTCTCACCTATTCACCTTTGCACAGCTGATATCTGCGCGTTCATCCAGTAAATCTCGATCACGAGCATTGGAAAGTTTAGAACGTTTGGTCACACAAGTATTCATCGCTCCCGAAGGCTCCATAGCGTTAGGAGAGTTTCTGTCGTTACAAAATACTTTTGAGTGCAACAGTGAGCTAGTGCACCTCGTTTAATCCACCCAGCTCACAACATATAGTTGCTTCGCGGATTGTATCGTGGATCTCAGGAGCAAGCTTTCGCCTCGAAGCAGTGATACAGCGCGGACACTCTGATGGTCTGTTTCTAGTAACGGTGCTTGTAAATGAACGCTGACAATACGCTACCAGGTCAACGCCAGGCAGAAGCTGCCACGTTGTCTTCACAATTAACCCAAGCCCTTTCCATTATTCAGGGCGTTGCTCTCACGCATCATTCCACAAAAGCATTCCTTGGCCGGAAATATCCTCTTGACGTAAGACATTCTCTTCTGAGTGTTTCTCCTGACGCTCATATCCAACGTTTAGGTGTTGCTGGACCTGCTCGTAATTTCGCGTCATTTAGCATCTACATCCCACGGTTCGAAGCAGTCTACCGTATCTGATGGTGCCCGTACTCCCAACGAGGAAGTAGTGCCTGCATCTCCCCTACCCAACGCCGTGCTGGACACGCTGCTCTGTATTCTAGTGGACTCTCCCCTCTCTCTCAGGGTATTCGAAGATTGTAATGGGGTCCAAGCTGTCGTGAAGATGTTGAAGCGGGCACATACTCCCCGGGATGTCAGGTGGGATCCTTTGGTCCTGTCTAGTTCTATTCCTGATTTCATCACAAAGGATGAAATGTTTGGAATTTCTCTACTTCTATTTGATGGATGAAAAATCTCCTCGCTCGGACCTTTCAGTGGCAACTATCGATCCAATCGCCTGCCGTCCATGCCTCTATCGCCATCACCGTTTGTTAATCCCCACGTCAAACCAAGATATTTTACACAGAGCGGCCGCAATGCGTCGTCCGGTTCGGAGGACTCATTCACTTCCAGTGGTTCCTCGCGATCGTCCTCGTCAGTGTCGTCGTCAACGTTGGTGTCGTCCTCGTCAACTCCGGCTCATGCAAAGATTCCACCAACGGCACCGAAAACACCTCCCTCCCCAACGAAGCCATCGATACTCTCGCACCCCAAACCACGCTCGCTCCTCATGCTTCGGAGGGAAGTTGACTTCATACCAGTCACGCCAAAAAAGTCGCACGCATCCCGGCTAGGAGTCGACCCATTCCGATCGTCGGGCACACCGAATTCGCCATTTAAGAACTTTCGGGTAATCCCTGATGACATGAACTCAGAAACGCATCACTGTTCCGAGGGGTCCGCGCTCAGTGGTGAATTAGATCATCCCTTTTCTAATTTAGATAGCCAAAATATGACCAAGACAACGGAACAAAAGAAAGAGCTCCTGGGCTTTATGCTGGGTAATGTAGATGCACTAGTAGAGGGCGTGAAGCGGGCTGGGATTTGGGGTCTTGCATAATTGCTCATCTCTTGTCAAGTGAATCAGTGACGGGAGTGGCGCGAATAAGAAAGGATTCGGATGTGGCGTTCAGTGGCGTGGCACGATGCCAACAAGCGAAGCCAATCAGAAGCAATGAATTACACGTATAGTAAGTGGTCTAGTTGCCGGCTATTGGCCTCATACCCTACCCACTACTTGTAACGTAGAAGTTGGGCTGAAACATATGTGTCCCTATAGAGATATAACACATCGTCAGAGGAACGAGACGCGTTTTCTTCAAGAGTAGAATCTCCATGCGAAGTAAGCGACAAGGACAGCCAATGGCACAATGTAGAAGGCACTAAAAGGTGAATATGAGTATATAAAAAAAATGCGCCAAAATGTGATGGAACGAACTTGGACGTCTGCTGAACAGCATTCTCCATAGCAGCTGCAGCTGCAGTAGACTGGTACGACTTCGCTACGCTCTCCTGGCTCGGAATTAAGTATTGGTGAGAACAGATGAAGAGTGGCGAGATTTACATTAGGTCCCTTCTCGAACTCTCCAACCTTCATTGCGGGTAAGAGCGCGCGTGCTTCATCGGAGTGTCCAACATCCTCGAAGGCCTCAGTGGCATCCTTACCTTCAGTGTATAGAGTAAGTAGTTGCATTACGAAACACGCAAGATCACCACCCACCGGCTTCAGAAAGAATCACTTCATCGCCCCCAGGGTGCTGCAAAGCCGTGTAAGCTGCATTCATGAGTAAATAGACGAACAGTGCGGCGGACCTCGTCTAAGAAGTTTGTGACATCGTATACTATTTAAAAATTGTGAGACATCTTGACGTGTCATTGCCTATTAGTAGGGGTAACTGACCAGAGCCGTTGAGGAGGACCCAGATATTGCCTTTTGTTGTGTGCTTGCGTAGCTCATCTAGGGTAATAACCTTGGCCATGGTGAGAGAAGAAATGGGCAGGGACTCGGAGATGGTTCTGGGAGGACGACTGGCGGTTCAGTGGGAAGGGAATCAACTGTCTCATCTGTTTCAGTCACCTCGCTCGGGATTTAATATCCGCCCGGCGTCTTGCGAACTCGGTTCCCACAAACCAAACCCAATCACTCCGTCAGGAACGGACGGGATTTTCTCTTTGCAGTGTTGCAGCCGGTGAAACCGGGAGAGATGTCCCTCATCAAAGTTTTTTATTATTAATTTATATACGTGTGCGACCTGGTTTAGTACTCGAATGACCACAGTTCAAGTAAGAGGGCATTCAAGCGTGGACCAAGCGCGAGTGATTGTTCTTCCACAACACCAGTAGAGGAGACGAAAGCATGGACTGCCATGTCCCTAGGCAGAAGCGAGTGGGAACGGAATCGAATAAGAACAAGAATGATCTCAAAGGTTAATCGGATCACATTGTGCACTGTACTGTATAACATGATGGGGAGAGGTCAAGATGAAATTTAAGCTCCGCTCTGAATTGGACGCGTCGACCCAGCTTACCAACACGCGTAAGCGCCACCTCGCTTTCACTTGCTGGCTCTCTCCACCCTACCCCAATACCCTACTCACGATGGCCCCCGATATTGACTTCGAATCTTCCGACATATTAGGCGGTGCTCTTCCCGTCGGTCGTGGAAGAGTTGCTCAACATTCAGGTTTCTCATCCTTCTTCAAGATTTGTGCCCTTGGTGCATCCACTCTTCTTCTCCTACTCGCCTTTCGTCACGGACGAACATTCTTCTTGCGGTGGAAAGAGAGACATTACAAACTGTATCCAATTTTAACTTGAATCCCGTTTTGGATCTCACACCTCATCTTTAATAAGATCTATGCGTCGACGATATGGAATCCCAGACCACGACCAGCGGCCCTTCAATGTCGCTTATGCAGCTGCTAGGCTTTCCCAAGAGGATAAGAGGAAAACTCAAGATAGATTGCGAAATCTGCCCACATCTGATCATGCTAGTAGCCTCAACCATGGCCAAACAAGAATAGGTATGTTATTCTCTAGCTAAATTCCAGTTGTAATCATTCAGTAAGGGGTCGATTTCTTAGAGGCTCAACAAGTTGTCCCTCCTGTTACTCTTGAGGTCTCCCAACATGACAAGAATGATAAATCGATGTGCGTATTCCGCCGCCGAATCCTACTGTCACTGACATACCATTGTTTTCAGTACAAAACGGTTGCCATTTTCTATCCGCACAGCTAGTCATCCTTTACGGCCCGCTATCCCCTCGAATTATACAGATATTTCTGCGTCCCGTCTTCGCCCTTCACTTCGAGGTGAGGAGCCGGTAGATCGGCATGAAGCAAAGCTTGAGAGGTATGAAATAGTCAAGTCCATACGGTATATGGCTGACATCGTTTTAGTGATCATCCAGGTCACGGTATCCAAGTAGATCCAGCACCTGTCCCCACGCGGTCAAGCGGGTGGCCGATTCGTGTGATGATAGCGACTTACAACACCCACAGGAGTCTCGTCATGATAAGAGGCGTCGGAAGGTCTCTGGCCGTCATCTTAAGAAGAGCATGCAGAAGGACGACGACGACATTGAAATGGAGAATGGCGATTCGGAAGCCAGAACATCTCACAATGCCAAGAAACGTGGTCACATGGAGGTGGATTCAAGCTTTGGATTAGATGATGACACATTTTATAATGATGAGGATAATGACTTCGCGCTGCATCACCATCGGAAGCGGAGACAACGGAAATCATTGAACGCGCTCCGTGGCCAAAAGCGCGGACGTGACATCGATTCCCCGGGTGTGGACACTGATAGCGGTGATCCAAGAGGAAAGAGGAAGACTTTTCGCCGTCGGCCAGACACATCCGACACCGATCTCTCGGTTGATGAGGGACAGATATCGAGAGACCCGTTGTGCAAAGGCCGGCATATTGGGGAGGAATGGGAATCCCACGGGGCTCATTTCAGAGTTGGGCCTGATGGCCAGAGACTGCGGAAAGTGCTTGTCAAAGAGGACCGCCCAAAATTCAATATGGTGAGCCTTTCTCGCAGAGCGCTTCGATTAGTCTCATCCTCCGTCAGCCTGTTGATTCTGAACACCCGGATCGATCCGCATCCGTGACGGCAATTGTTGAGCGGTGGTATACTGAAGAACAGTATACGGCGGCAAAGGAAGCACATGAATTAGCATGGCAAGATTCTGACAAGCCTTTTGCAGAGCCTGAGACGCCAAGTGATCGTATGGTACGTCTGTAGACATGGTCATTCATTGCCACGCCTGACTGTCACCAGCGAACGTCATCTAATGCTGGCAAACAGCTTCTTTGGGCCTCTACATCCAACACTGGCAGTCCAATTCGCAAGATCCGCCACTCTTCTTCGTCTGCAATCGCTAGCCCCCGCATGGTAACGTTTCCAGTGTCCCCAGCACCTCAATACACTCGCCGTGTCTCGTCTCTCTACAGTAGCTCGGTAATGAGCTCTACGGAAATGAGCCCGAAATTGCGCTCATCGAAGTCTTACTCAAAATGGGAGAAGCAAGAGATTGAAGCGGAGGCTATAGCACGTCTGCGACGCAAGGCAGAGGAGAAGGAGAAGGCGAGAGCAGAGGCAGAGGCAAAGGAAGCAGAGGCGAAGAAGCTTACAACTGCGCCTGCACCTGTTCTGCCCGCAGGTCCCTCTCCGGCCCTTGCGAAGTCCGATGAAAAGCCTTCTGTCGTTCCTCAGATTGCAGCGTCTCCATTCTCTCTGCCTCTACCCCCGAAAGCCGACACACAGGTCACTGATCCCACTCGCCCACCCTCTTTGTTCACATTGTCTTCGAACACCCAGCCAGGCGAAACAAAAGGCAAGCCCGAGACCAAGACGACTCAATCATTTCCTTCATTCTCTTTCCCCTCTGCGCCTGTTCCCACACCACAGACTTCAGCCCCTACTCCTGCTGCCAGCGGCCCCTCAACCATTCCTAACCCCTTTGCACAAAATGCGCCACCTGCGACAACACCTTCATTAGCCGCTAAAGGCACTACCACACCGTTTTTCGGTTTCGGGCAGACGAAGCCGCCAGAGAGTAACCCTACGAATGTATCGTCTACTTCGCAAGGCAATGGTCCTGCACCCCCAAATCTGTTTTCGTTCCCAACTTCCGCTACTTCTACTACCGCTCGCTCCGACATGAGCGCCAACGCCCCCTCGACTGGAGAAACGGGTGATGCATCGAAACCGAAATTCAAATTTCAGATCACAAATAAACCACCTGCCCCACCTCCATCTAATCCCTCCCTAGCTGCAGCCACTTCGTCGGATCCACCGAAGCCGACATTCAACTTCGGCGCGCCAAAAAGTTCTTCGGCAGCATCTACAATGCAACCTACAGCAAATCTTTTCAGTAATGCGGGCGCAACCACGACGCAAGTGAACCAGCCATCAGTGTTTGGCACAACGGGTGATAGTAAACCCGCTGGCTTTTCTTCCATGTCTGTGGCGTCCGGAATTAAAGTTGGCGAGAGCACCAGTTTAGCAACTCCGGGGCAGCCGCTTCCGCTTCCGACAGAGGCAGCTACAGGAGAGTCCATAGTCGTATTTGGTAGAAGTGCAAAGGCTCAAGACGCCAACACGAAACCATCGCCGTTTGCGACAAACGGATCATTATTCTCGTTCAACCCAGCGCCAGACAACAGAAGTGGGACGAATTCAGAGCCTGGGAAAACTGCCCCAGGTCCATTTATGTTTACCCCCACCAAGCCTGCTCCTCCTACCCCGGTGGTGTGTTCAGTGATTCGACCACAAAGGGTCCTCAGAACGTGGAACCGATACCGCAGCCAACCTTTGGTCCACCAAAAAACGCGGCTACTGGGACAGGAGGTAGCAGTACATTTACATTCGGCCAAGGCTCATTCGGCCAGGGCCCGGCTTCGTTCGCGTTTGGATCGCAGAAATCGTAGTCGTGAAGTCAGGGTTACGTGTACAGTTGCTGTCTTTGTATGGCTACATATCGATGGGTCAAAGAATGATATACAGCGTCTGTTGATTTACGTTATCATGGTTGAGGTTGTGTTTGAAATGTGCCTGCCCCTGGTCATGGGCCACTTTCATGTTATTAGACCTTGTTGCACCTCGACAACCTCGATCACTTCTCTTTCACGTCCCATTTCATGACTTCGACCACTGCTGCCCGTCCTCGTCTTCCCGCACCGAGTTCTCTCCGTTCTTACAAAAAACCCTCCCCCCCCCTCCGTATGGTGATACATGCCCGTCTTCTGAAACAAGTGGGTTATCTGAGTCTGCCACCGCACATCGTATCCATGCGTTAGCAAATGATGTCTTTTCCGGTGCTGTCCCCTCTGCCATTGAGGAGTGGATCAATGGTCGGTCAAGAGAAGAGCTCTCATCCCTTCTCGTTCGTGCAAATGAAATCATACGCGAGCGTGAACGGGGCAAGTCTTGTTATCATTCAACATCCTATGTGAATTGACGGCACCTCACAGAATTGTCTATGACTTCAGAGCTGTCGAGAAATCTCTATCACAGCAGTATTACTCTTGAAGAGAAGCACAAGGCACTTCTCGCCCGCCTGCCTCCTACCACTTCTTCGACCCCTCGTTCCACACCGTGCTCGTCGGCTGCTCAAACACCTGAATACAAGACCACCCCCCTACCGTATCTTCGGTCCTCCCGCGCACGTCGCATCTCACTCTCGCCGTCCGATCTCACCCTTCTTGCGGATCAGAATACGGAACTCCTCTGAAGGTCGAGAAACTCGAGTCCGAGTCTGCACACGCGAATCTGGCCGGCCGCCGACGGCTTGAGAAGCTTGAGAAGGAAATTGACGTGCTACGCGAGGAGCTCGATCAGCACAGGTCGCGGAGCGATGCCCTTCAATTAGAAGTGGAATCCAAGAGCGAGGAAGCAATGAAACGGAGACAAGAATGGAATGATAGGGTGAGGGCCCATCGTAGCAACAACAGCGGAAGCTCTTGGTCGTTTGGTGGAGAAGAAGGCGGCATGCGTAATTTTGCGCCTAGCGGCAACAGGCCAGTGCTACCATCGGCCGTTCTCAAGCCCATATTGCCAACAGCGTCAGACACTGTTTCGCCTTCCCAACTTGATTCAGACCCTCCCGCGGGAACTACCATTCCCCCTTCATCCTCTCAGCACTCTCGCGCCATTTCAACTGTTTCACCCCCTGGGGAGTCCGTGCTAGTCGCCCAGCTTGTTTCGAAGTCCACGAACTCGAAATGGCAAACGAGCAGATTTTGGAGAGCCAGCGCGACACTGCGACGAAGCTACAGGAAGCGCAAATGGAGGCGAAGGAATTCGGCGGTTATATGCCTTCCTCGATGAACAGCCCAATGTCGAACTCGAGGTTGTCGAAGAAGATGACGTGCGCGAAAGCCTGCCTATCCATGATCCTAATCACACCATGCGCTTTCGGAGCCTACGCCGCTCCATCCATGGTGACCTTGGACAGTTCCTCGCGTCCAGTTTCGGAAAGGGTACGGAACCTGGCATGGAAGACGCCGTGAATAGTAATGGCCCTATGAATGAAGCGCCACTCAAAGCTCGGAAAACCGTTCTCGGATTGTTTGATACCCCGAGTCAGCTGGCTCGCGACGGCTCCGAGCCCGCCATGATGATTAACAATTCTCCTTCCCCGGCGTTGTCCTGTATAGACCTGCCTGCTGGCAGTCTTTTCTCCTCTTCGCGTCCAGGTTCGCAACTAGCAACGCTGAAGAGTGAGCTTGGCAGCGATTACGGTGACGATTACGCGGAAAATCACCACCTACGTGAGAGCAGCCTCTACAATGTGTTTTTGTCTGGCCCGACGCCCTCGCGCCCTGCCACTCCTGCTTCCCAGTCGCGCGATGCCCCGATCTCTTCGATTCCCTTTCCAGATAGATCACAATCAAAGCCGTCTGATGATATGGATAAAACCCCACGAAACCCATCATTCAAGCCCCCCCATCAGCACCGGCTATCAGACACCATACGCTCCAGGACGAACTACTGGGTAACCAAGCGCTTTCATCACACGACACCGATTAAACGGCACAATGGACTTCAGACTGCTGAAGTCGGTTCATCTAAGGATGTGGTAACAGTCTCAAGGCCTGCCGTCGCACAGGTGGCTGTTCGACGACGCCTTCCGACGCGAAGGAAGAAGACCTTGCGCTAGTTAGAGTCACCACTCGCCATCCGCTGCGTCGCGAAGATACGAAGCCAAAGAGGAGCCGGGCCATGACGGTTGTGGTGGAGCTCTGGTTGTGGGTGCAGTTCGTGATTATCGTCATGGTCTTCCTTTGGGCCGTCACGAAGCGTGGCCCTCGAAGCGTCTTGCGCAACGCCGAGCGAGCAGCAAAGCGCGTTGAATAATGAATTACTCGGGAGTATCTATTATTCCTACATTCTTTATCTTATTTTTCTTGTAATGGATACATTCAGTTTGGACAGTCCCTTGCACCATTTGTGCGGTGTATCTAGCCCTCGATTTGTATTTAGTGAGACCATTACTAGGCTCCTGTGTTTCAGTGCACCCCATGATCACACTTGTCAGCCATTGGATAGAGCGGGAGACCGTGTAGGGAAGTCAGCAACGCCAATGACCTCATGCTACCCTATTAGGGACCTAACACTCCACAACATAAAGTCCCCTCAGCTGGGGACAGTCTGGTGTTTTCCCCTCGCCTATCACTACGATCAGCGCAGTTGAAATGAAGGCAAGCACAATTCTTAGCAACACTTGATGAAGACATGAATGACATGAATGGCTTCCATAGTCCCAGGCCGAAAAACTAAGAGACCATCAGCACGCGGTCGCCGTCGGGGGGGCCCAAGGGTTTCTAGGAGGGATGGGCTTGGCGTTGCCTGCATCATACCTCGCCAACAGAAATTGGCCTTACTACAGGAACTTGCCGCCATCACTAAAGGCATTGGGCGTTGTTATGGTTGTCGTACCTTCGTTTCTGATTTCAGCCGAGAACGCCGGGCGCCGATTCGAACAAGACAATTGGCAAGTTTGAACTTTTCTCTTTTTTAAAAAAAAAAACTGAATAACGAGGGGAGGCAGGGAAAAAGCAGGCCAAGACCAAGTTGCGCTTATCAAACGTCGTGAAGAGACGAGATGGGAAAATATGACGTTAAGCCAGAAGGCTGTTGACTTTACAGCTCGACACCAGTTCAGCGTCATTGCAGGATGTTGGGCGCTGGGAATTGCCGGAGCATTTGGGGGATTATGCGGGATCCGTGCGTTGATTTACATTCGCAAAGTCGGATGATGATCATTCATTATTCCCGCAGATATCAGAGTTTGTCACAAAAAGTATGGCATGATTTTTTTATTTATTTGCCAAGCATAAGGTAAAGGGTTCTTGGCTTGGCAGGTCGTGCAAGCGAGAATGTGGTCACAGGGAATCACGATTGGTGTCGTTATTGCGGCAGCAGCAGTTTCACGTACGAGGATGTACAGACGAGATGAGGTGACGTTGGACGACCTGTGAATCGTGATCATTCTTGGCGAGAAGTGATTGAAATGGGGAGCGGGAGCAAGACTGGCTAAGTTAAGTTAGTCTTAGTCAAGTAGTAAAGGATTAGTAATATCATGTTTCCCTGTGCGCTCCTGTCGCCTGTCTGCTCCCTTGCTTTATTCCCTCATTCCTCTCTCTCTTTTCTCTATCCTATCGCCATTATCTACACTGGATTATGCCCCGCTGGAATAGGACGGTTGTCCTGGTCACCTCCTTCATAGGAGCTCTCTTCAATACTCTCCTTGCCATTCAACTCTTCGCTCTCTGGCGATCCCTAAGGTGGGACTCCGAGAGCGAATGGGAAGGGTCTCTAGACCCTTGGACCGTCAAATCCCTCAGTATCCTTGGCGGTCTTTTAGCGGCGTACTTTGTCACAGCAGCGATAGCTAGCTCTATCGGTTTCGCTGGTATTTTCAAGGTCTGTTGTTCCGCCTTAGTAATGAGGGCGCTCAACTCTAAGCGGTGTTGTTCACAGGGCGTTCCGCCGTACATCCGTTTCTACCGCGATTTCTCCGTTGCAGATTTCACCTTTTGCACCATATCGACGCTCTTTGTCACATACGCATCGTTCAGTTACTACTCCGTCCGGTCCAGGATCTGTGAAGAGCTCTCAAGACATGGAGATCTCATGCGTGATTTAGCCGAGATCGGCCTCAGCCCGGAGAACTGTGAGCAATGGTTCGAAAGGGTCGTCTTGGTGTTTGTGGGCGTCATGCTGATCGTCATGGTCGTGCGGGTGAGTTTCTGTTCCTATAAATATCAGCAAGTGGACATCCCCGGTTCTCATATTTATCCCATAGCTACATTTGGTTATTGTAGTTTCGAGTTATTATCTCCAAGTATCCCGTCTCTCGAGAGATCTCGCACCAAGAGTTCACAAAGATGGCAATTTCAAGCGAATCTACCTTCTCCCGAACCCCACAACTTCAGCGCCGCGCGTTGACCCGCTTGACGGTCGGCTCGAGTCGACGACTCTCGTCTACGCTCCTGTCGCCTTGGGTGAGCTTTCTGAACGTGAAGTACAGGGTTTGAATGCGCGAGAGCATGGATACATACGGACCCCACCCCCAATCCGTCACGCCAGCACCGTCGTTCACACTCTCGGGGACAACGACATAGTGTTGGTCGAATAGCACTTCCCATTCAGCCAGGTGAAGGGCTGCTTCGTGGGCATGAGAAGTTCAAAGATTGATCACTTTATCTCTCTCTGACTTCCTCTCCCATTGTTGTATATAAATTTACCATTCACTTCATACGCTGTGGTCCACATCCCTTACGGTCATCTCCCGTAGACTTTTATTTATTTTTTCCCCTCCATTTTTTCACGTTTGTTGTACCAATAAACTGCTTTTGCATCTTTTGTGATTGGAAAGGAGGCTCGACCCGAAATCGACCGCCCGAGCCCCCGGTTTTGTTAAGCTGGCGGTCGATTGGGTCTAGCCCGGCCTGAAGATATCCTCGATGCAACACGGTACGCGGAATCCCTAAAAACCTCTTCTCGTCTCTTGTCCTTGTCTAGTTTGTGATGGCCAAAACCCATCCACGATCTCCCTCACCGGAGCCCAAGACGAGCGAGCTCAAGAGGCTCAAAATCGGGCACCCACCACCTGCATCTGATACTGCCACCACCACTGCTGCCCCTCACCCTACAACCCCTCTCACCGCATGTTTTACGTCCGATCTGTTCAGTGCTACCCACATCAGCGAACTGGCCACTTTGTATGCTACCAATCAACCTTTCAAACACGCGCTTGTCGAAAAACTGTTTCAGGATGACTTGCTTCAAAAAGTCAAGGACGAATGTCTTGGCGAACTTCATTTCACTGAAAAGGAGACCGACATATACAAGGTATCCCTTCTTCCCTTTTCTCACCTTCCCTTGTTTGTTTGTCGCTCATACCACCCTCAGGTCAACCAGACAGGTGATTTAGCATCACTATCCTATCTCACCGAAAAACAAGTCGCCCTCCTTCCAAACCTGGTCAAGCTCCGCGATGCGCTCTACTCACTCAAATTTCGTGAATTCTTGCGTGCCGTCACGGGCTGTGGACCTCTCTCGGGCGTCAAACAGGACATGTCGGTCAACACTTACCGCAAAGGTTGTCACCTGCTCAACCACGACGATGTCATCGGCACCCGACGCGTCTCGTACATCCTCTACATGCCGCTGCCGAATTACCAGCTCTGGCAGAGGGAGTGGGGCGGCGCGCTCGAGCTGTACCCCGTTACGGAGAACGCGCACGGCGTGTTGGAGCCCGAACCGATCCCGGTAAAGAGCATCCCGCCGGTTTGGAATCAATTTATTCTTTTCGAGGTGCAACCGGGACGGAGCTTTCACTCTGTGGAAGAGGTCGTTGTCGGCGACGGGGAAGATGGGTGGCAACGTTTGAGTATCAGTGGCTGGTTTCACGCCGCTCAACCGGGCGAAGAGGCTTACGACGGAGAAGAAGTCGAAACCTCCGTCCCGAGCTCGCGCGAACAACTCGTGAGTGGACATCATTCAGGCTTTCATCTGTTCGTTTCTTTGATATCCCTCGTAACTTACTCAAGACTTCTACGTCGACCGAGTTCAAATCATACCCCGACTCGGAAACGCCTCCTCTTCCAGACTCGTCTCCATTGACCGAAAACCACGTCTCCTTCCTCTCCGAGTTTCTCAACCCTGCCTACCTCCAACAACGCACGATCAAAGCATTGGCCGCCCGCTTCGCCGTCGAGTCATCCCTCGAACTGTATGACTTCCTCTCGGAGCCAATCGCCGAAAAGCTCGACCTCGGCCTACGTGAGCTGGACGAGCGTGACGGCCTCGGCAAGAATCGTCCGTCAGCAATCCCGCCACATACCGCCGGCATGGGTTCAGGCTGGCGTGTCAAGGGTCCACCTCACAAATGGCGATACAACGTGCTCGAGCCGCCCACTCCGGGGGGACCGTCGACGGCCGTGTCACCCCGCGCGGCCCAGGCGCCTCGTGAGCTCATTCGCTCGCTGCAAGATGAGCTCTTGCCCTCGTCTGCGTTTCGCGCGTGGCTGGCCGCCATTTCGAGCTTACTTCCTCTCAGGTATGCAGTGGAGGCACGTCGGTTTTGTCCTGGCCTTGGCTACACGCTTGCAACCAGCGAAGCGAAAGAAGCGAGGTTAGATGCCGTGCTCTCGTTGACACCTCAAGTGAACGAAGCTGCGGGGACGAAAGGTAAAGGCAGGGCAAGAGAATCACAACCGATCGGATGGCAAACAGGCCAGTGGGGAGGTTGGGAGGTTTGTGTGTGCCAAAAATTTCTTACAGTCAAATCTCTGAGCAAAAAAATAAATTTCTAGTGTTACATGGCTCCTCACGATGAGGAAGACGATCCGGCCGTTTACAGGTCTGGTTCTCCCAAAAAAACAGCACAAAATGGACACGGTCATGATGACCATGTGGCCAATGGCAACGACGGTACAGATAGGTCTTGCGAAAATGGTGACTTTGAGATGGAAGATAGCGAAGATGAAGAGGAAGATGCCACATTATTGACGTCCCAACCTGGCTTCAATCGCCTCCTGCTGGTCCTACGTGACGAGGGCGTCATGAGATTCGTAAAGTACGTCTCAGCTGCCGCAGAAGGATCCCGATGGGACGTCTGTGGAGAGTATGAAGTCGGAATGATCGAGGTAGACGAGAGTGATTGTGATGACTAGGTCTCATTTACTGTAATCCATTGTCATTGTAGTGATACCAACAAGGTGCGGCATTCGGAAGCTCTAAGCTACTCCGAGCTGTAATCATGAATCTAATCATCGAATGTTATCCTCCGCCCTTGACTGGGCACAATCGCAACTTGTTCCCGCTTCGCCAGCGCCAACGCTGCACCAGGAGTTGGCCGTGACTTTCGCGAAGTACCGCTGGTGACTTTTGCTTTCGCAAACGCGCCGCCTCTCCTGCCTTTCTCTTCTTCTTGTGGCTTGGACTTTTTGATAGTCATTGTTGTCGCCATTGTCGTAAGGTCTCGTTCGTCGGCGCGATCGTCCACCGTCGATCCAAGCTTCTTCTTTCTATGCGAGTGTCCTTCGCCGCCGGATGCCTTTACATTTTTGGGTCTGGGGCCAGCGCCTCCGCCTCCGCCTCGACGGACGGCATCAGCAGAGGCATATTCGACCACAAGCTTGCGTCCGTCGAGTTGGTGGTTCTTGGGGTGAATCAAAGCGGCAGTCGCGTGCTCGATGCTCGTAAAATCGACAAAAGCGAACCTGTTATTTTCTTGCCTAGTCAGCAGTAGACCCGAAGGGGGGGCGGTTTAAGAATATGGATGGGGTACCCTTTACATAGACCGCTATCCTCGAACGTTCCCATACGGATCTTCCGTATCCATGGATCGTCCTTTTTCGCCTTGTCGTCGGTAGACCCGGACGCACTTCCACCACCAGCATCATCACCAGCGGTCTCCTTTTTCTTCTTCTTCTTCTTCGAGCGATGGGCCTCTAAAAGGCCTCTGATCGAGTCTACCGTGGTTTCGAATCCGAGGTTGCCCAAGAAGAGCGTCGGTGCTGGCGACTGCTTTTGCGCATCAAGGATTTTTCGCGCGAATTTGGTCTGGCTCTTGACTTGACCTTGACGCTCCGCATCATCATCGTCATCGTTGTGCGATATTCTGGGTTTAGGAGGTCGGCCGTCAAAGCTGTCGCCTTGGAGGGGGGCGTTTAAGGATGGCGAATACAAAAAAAAAGTTGGATGCACGCACCGTCCTTGATGAGAAGCCGGCGACCCTCTAGAGGCTGCTCGGTCATCATAATAGCGGACTTTTTGGCGTCTGGCGTCGCAAAGTCTACATACGCAAACCTACCGACAGATAAGAGTTGAGCCAAAGAAAAATGATAGTGATGAAGGAACCGCACACACACCCTCGGTTTTCTCGTCTCGCTGGTTCACTAGGAGCAGCTGGGTTGGAAACAAACTTGGTGGGTAGATGCACCCTTGTGATCTCCCCGACTCCATCAAAGAAGCGTCGCAGAGAGTCTGGCGTGGTCTTGTAGCACAAATTGCCCACCCAGATGGAATTCTGTCGTTTCGATGGATGGTCTATTGTTGTCGTGTCTTGCTCTGTCTTCTTCCGTTTCTTTGTGGAAGGAATGGACTCTTTTAACAGCGCTTTCTTCTGCTTTCGCTTTGCGGCATGGGACAGTACGGGATCATCCTTGACCTGCTCGAGTTCTGAACTTGACGAAGTATCAGTCGAGTCTGGGGAAGGGTCTCTTTTCCGCTTTAACGACATCTAACTTTGTCTCGGTTGACTGAGAGTGGTCATGCCTCCATCGGTCCGTTCTCCCGCGGTAATAACAAAAAGTTACAGTAAGTCGACGAGCTGAGTGGTAGTGTAGTGATACATATCCATGATTAGCAGGTTTTATGAATAGATCTAAAAACTCTATGGGGTCATTCAAGAAGCAGAGCCAAGTTGCTTAATTTTCCGTGATTCGGCTTCCCTAGCCTCGGCTTCAAGGAGTTCGCGCCACGATTCATCAATGACACGGTGCTTTGCAGCTTCTCCACGCTGCGAATGGGTGAGGATTCCAGTGGCAAGGAGAACTCCGATCGTCAAACCCTGAGCCCACATTCGGGCTTGAACAACCTTCTGCGAGGTGGACTGATGTCTGGAGAGAGGGAAGAAGGGAAAGTAAAGGACGACGAAAACAACACATACCTATTGCGCATAATGATAGTGCCGGCGACAGCCATGCCAGCTGCCCAGCTGCCCAGAATGACCTTGTATTGATGGCGTGAAATCCATTTCGAGAATTTCTCTTTTGAGCTCAGGTTGTCCCACTCGTATGCCTCGCGAGCTTTGGCATTATCCAAGAGTTGGCGGCTGACACCCTTCCTGCATGTTGGATATGTCACCCACCCATCGGCCGAGCATGTTGTGGGCAACCCACCAGTTATATTCCTCATCAAATTCAACGCCCCTGCGTTCGGTCTGTATAGCCCAGGTGGGACCAACGACGAGGACAACTCCGAGAGCCTTGAGAGGTAGAGGAAGGGTCCGATACGCGGGCCAGTAACGTTGTGCGGCGAACGAGGCGGGGAGTGAGATAGCTAGACCAGCTACTACACCCTCGATAGAACCACGAACAGTAGCACGGTCAAAGGCCTTCAACTCTTCTTGAGTAATGTTGGCCTTCATAGGGGATTGAGGATGAGCAAGCCGGTTCACGTGAACCGGACAAAAAGTAACTGGTGGTGGCGACCGAGCAGGCGCACGATGTTCGCAAGTCCATTATTACCTGCTGCCACTCCTCCAAAGCTGGCCCCTCGTAAATCTCTACCGTCCACGTCCACTCTCGCGCCATCGGTCAACCATCTCTCCCGTGCTGCCATCTCTCTTGAGTATGCTTCTTTGCGATATCAGTCCCACTGCCCCCTTGGCATGTATGTCATCCCATTCGTAGACGATCCATCAATATGGGATGCTGTCCTCTTTATCCACCAGGGTGAGCGACGACGATTTTCATCTTTAAATGCTAAAGTCACTCCGAGACAAGGTTACTACACCGATTCCATCCTAAAGTTTCGTCTTACATTTCCCCATAATTATCCCGAACAACCCCAACAGTACACTTTGTCACGGATGTCTTCCACCCCCTCATCTCTCATCAAGACGGAACATTCAATCTTGCGCTCAAGTTCCATCCGTGGCGGTAAGTCTCCCTGCCACGTCAAGGTTGTGTTAAAATCTTGATTTGATACCATTGTTAGGCCAAATGTACATCATGTGTATGACATCTTGTATTACATCAAAGCCTCTTTCAAGAAGCATACGCTTGACCAGATCAAAGAGAGCGATTGTTTGAACAAAGAGGCATTCAGGCAAGCCACGCCCGATCTCACACCCACACTTATACTGACGCGCTCATTGTAGGTTGTAAGTGTCCGCAACGTTTCTCTCAAAGCACAGGCATGGTGACACGAGATTTCTGTCACGCAGGTACCATGACACAACCTCATCGTTTGCAGCACTGCGACCCAGTCGTCGATGCTTTCCCAAACGGCTTCTGCCTCTTTGACCAAGACCATCCTTCGATGGCAAACACAAAAGGTCCACCGCACACATTAATCTTCCGCGAACTGAAGCCAGAGCAGTCCGGTGAATTGCGTCCCGGCTGGGTCTACAGGCATGGGAAGACGCCCCTCAGGTAGCCTGAGGTGCATCCTGCGAGTCTCGTTGGCTGTCTTCACATATATATATTGTCCCTGTTCCGTATTAGACCATGTAGTCGTGAATTTAGACAATTAATTGGAGGGAATAATGACTGAATATTAAGCGGCTCTGGATTAGTTTCATGGGTAGTCTTTGCTACTGTCATTGGCAACCGTTGCGGGTACTGCCTCGATAACGATCGATGGCTCTGGCCCCGTGTCGTCATCCTTCGCACACGATCAGTTATGCAGTTATGATATAGGTTAGTTTACTCGTGTAACTCACTTCTGGTGTACGGCCAAAATGTTTCGATAGCTTCCCGATGACAAGGCTATAAGGCAGGTGCTGAGTCAGTTTTCTATGGACACAACCATTAGCCTATCTGACAGAAGTAGAGATTCCGAATGGTGTAGACTGACCGTCGCTGTTGCACGTTTAATGAGTGCCGAGCATCTAGGGCGGAATCAAGGACATTGGACGAATGAGCGCCTTCGCTCAATGATAGTTTGATAGAATATTCCTTGTCAGAGTTACCTCGGCCATAGTTGCGCTCATACAACTCGAATCTAGGAGAGGAATCAATTCACTATTTTGGAGATCAATTTTTTGGAAATGACATGCGTTATATGTGACTGTCGCGATGCATCAGTAAAACTGCACATCACACAAACGTTCGGAGCGTACCGCGTAGTCAAGCTCAGGTATTCGTCGATTCGCGATCGGGAGCCCCGACAAGAGAACAAGGTTCACTAGCGTGTGGATGTGGCTCTCCTTGGTGAAGTAACAGGTTAATGAGCTACGCCCATGATTACGTGCTTCCTCCAGGTCCTCAACTACCTTGCGGAGAAGCGGAAGTGAGGTAAGTACGCCAATCTCCTCCCTAAAAGGAATACCTAGATGAGTCAAAGTGAGGGGAAATGCCAAGAAAATGAACGACTTTTCCTCAGGCTCGATGCCATATTCTTGTGGCGCCACAAGGTCAAAGAGAGCCTTAGCGCGACCATACAGTTCGTGGAGTTTACGATCACGGGGCTGATGATTGTCCTGCCCACCGCTCGTGTCGAAAATTGAAAAAAGAAAGGTGCGGTGATGGAGGGCACAGTATTTGATCGTATCGTACAATTCTGATACCTGGACGACACCGAATCTGATTCACAAAGACACAGTATGAGATAAGGTCGAAGTCGCACTTACGCGTGATGGATCAAATTTTTCCGGCTTTACGTCACAGAAATCTTCAAAAAGCTTCTCCCAACGTTCGCGGAAGAGCCAAGGCTCGTCTCCGCAACACCTCGGCGAAAGTAAGACGGGTCCTATGCACGTTCATACCTCAACCTAACTTACCATCGTTCCTGGATCTTCTCCACGTCTAGCGTATCAAAATTTCGACCCATGATGGTCCTGAAACCGCTAAGGAGTTCCATTACTTCCTGCGCAAGTTAAAAACCGTCTTTCCCTTTGTAAGGGTATACAATAGGCTTGCCTTGACAACTTCCACCGGCTCTTTGTTCATGCTCTTTGGCCACGTCAGTTCTGGTCGTTTTTCTGGCTCCCCAGGTCGCAGCAAGATCTTGAGCCGCTTCTTCACGTCATCCATGAGGTCCTTTGCGGCATTCGAGTCGTCCAGAAGGTCCTTGCGTACGATGAGTTTGGAGTTCTCTCCATGACATCGAAGACTTTGGTGTGATCGTATGCCCAGAGACGCCATCTGCAGACGATCTTCCTGAGCGTGCAGGGGTTGGGCTCGCGGACACAAGGATTGATGTTGATCAAGCAGTGTTGCGGCGAAGATCTCAGCGGAAGCAATGACGCGGCGCTCAGAAGACGTAAATATCTTTATTCCCCAAACAGGCAAAATTAGCGGCATCTTTGTCATCTTTGTGCGAACACACGGACCTTCACATTGTTTAGGACCTCTCTGTCTGCGCGCTCTCTTCAGTCCCGACGCACGTTCGTCGAGAGAAAGGTTAAGATGCTTACTCATTATAGATATGTCTTTCTTCATATTCTCGCCCAAGTCCCGGGATTGATAGCGTGCGGAGTGGGTGAATTCCCCGCCCCACTTGAATACGAGCGTCAATTTGACCAGTTTCCTTGGTTGGCCAGCTGCCTTCTTCGAGTACACCGGTTGAGCTGCGCTTTGTTCCAGGAAGTTCTATCTTGCTAAACAGCGCGTTATTGAGGAGAGTCAGCTTGTTTAGGTCTTCTCCGTCCGCGCCCAGTCGTTTAGCCTCCTCTACGGCAACGGCGATACGGCGAAGTTGCTCTTTCTCACGTAGTATGATCTCCTCCTTCTCGCCATTTAGGAGGGTAACAAAGGGCTGAGTCCACGCCTCTCCAATGGGGAAATTAAACTTGAGCTTCTGTTTCGGAGTCCGGTCAGCGTGGCGGAAGACGGTGACGTTCGCCTTCAGTAGCCATGTTGGCGCTTCCGGGGTGGCAGACTCGGAATTGATTAACGGTCTATCCGGAGCTGTCGAAATACGGGTACAAAGGGCTGAGAGAATCTCAGCCGCTTTGTCTAGGAGGTGGAGCAGAGGCAAGAACATCATTCCGGCGCTGACACTTGTGGTTTATCAAATATACTCACCGTAATAGGACTCATTGCCCTTAACGAAACTCCAGCCGTTGACATCAATCACTTGACTCCGCGTACCGTTTTCGCAGCGCAGCATATCATAGCCACATACTCTCTGGCCAAACGCATGGCAGATTTTCACCGCCCAGGACTTCTCCGCGTCATTTAGGTGTGTGATAAACCTACGCAATCTAAGCGAGACCCGTGACAAAAGGAGTATTCTTTGCTCACCGGATCTCTTTTCCTTCGGTATTGCGTCTCACGACTCCGTCAACCACAGGAGACTTGCGTGTCTCCGCATGGGTATAGTCTTTACCGACGGTATAGACTTTGATGTCCTCCGAATTATCAACATCAATGAACTCTTCATATATGTAAGAGCCATCGGTTCTCGGGTGCATTAATCCGGGATCCAGTTCACTACTTTTGTTTCCAACCTGAAACAAGTTTCACACCATCCAGGATAATACCCGTTACGTCAGTGGCTTACCTTTCTGAAGAGGCGGCGACCACCACCATCCCTAAAGTATATGTAAACGTTATGGTCCTCGCCGCTCACAGGTTTCTCCACAAAAGGTTTTTCTAATACTTGACCATGGGCTATGATAGCGTTGCCATCTTCCCGCAGAGTCACTTCTGGGATAACCCGGAAGTTGTCTAGCTCAATACCAATCCTGGCTTTCATATATTCTTTGAGTTCGTCGTTGACCTTGGGTCCACCGTCGCGAGACACTTCCAACCTGTTTGGAGTAGGTACTTGGACATGATCCAGGACCTGTCCCACTAAGCGACGGTCCCAGAGAATAGCTTGAGGCAAAAGCTCATTGATACAGAAAGGGTTGCGAAGCTTTACGTAGGATATTGCTTTGTCTAAGGGGAAGTCTGTAGAGAAGAAAGAAATGAGAATGTCGCATCTTGGCCAATTTTCAACGTCTGCCAGCGAAAGTACCGAGATATCAAAAAGAGGCGCGCATATCAGACGGATCTCGGCTCACCCTCGTCAAGGATGACTTTATCTCCGAAAACTTTGACCTCGACGGTTCCTCTCGCTCTGTCCACGAGGCGGGTGAGAATCTCCCTCATCGCCTTTGACCGAGCTTTGATGTCCATTGCGCATATACCTAGGACGATTGTCGGCTTCGGGGGCTCATTTCCAAAGTATAGATCGGATGTGTGAGAGCCTGTAGGGGACGGCGTGGAAGATCTAGCTAGAATGGAGCTAGAGCGGGATGAATGCCTATCAGTTGTATGCAACAGCGAGACGCGGGATGGTCTATCCCAATGCATTCGATTCAAAGACTGTCTGCGAGGTTGGTCGAGTCAGATCAATGTCGGATCTTCAACTTGCCAAGCGGACAAGCGGGTAGGCACCGAGGACCCCAAACGGGGTGTCTGGTGTACTCATGCACGCACAATTGCCTCTCTACTCCACCCGGCTCAGTGAGGCAAATAATGAGGCAATTCTGCGGACACCGATTTTCAGTATTAATAAGTCATAATCTCCCTCTTTCACCATCTCTTTGCCACCAAGCTTCTCCGCCTCAATGTCGGCGAATAACCGCGATCAAGTTACAACAACAATATTCATCTCCAACCTCCATTGTGGAAGGTACCTTCCGTTACTTATACTCCCCACCACCAGATCAGCTAATCTATTCTCAATAAAATAAAGTTGCGTTCATACCATCAAGGAGGCTCTCAAGCGACTCTCCCCTTCGCCCAATTCCGTCCACGTATCCATTCTGTCTCAATGCGTAACCGTAGACCATCCTACCTCCCTGTCAGCTCTCATTATCACGGAGGCGATTGAAGATTCCGGCTTCGATATTGCTGACACCACAAACGGGGACCTTGAGCGACCACCTGATCGCCTTTTTTTCTCAATACCCTCGCGTAAAGTTAAGAAGCATCTGGAACAATGCCATGTTTGTCAGCACGACTTCAAAAGCAAGCCTGACATACTAGAAATAGCAGAAGCAGGGACATCCTCAAAACACTCGCAGCAGCAACCTGTATCCATAGAGAAAGCCCATCCTTTTCTGGGCGCGACCGTCAATACGTCACATTACGCCAGTGACGAATCATATGTTCTCACGCTTTCTGTCGGCGGAATGACTTGTGCATCGTGTACAACGACGGTGGCTCAGGCATTGTCCGGACTTTCTGGTGTGCATGACGTGTCCGTCTCGCTTCTCGGAAATTCAGCCACCGCCACTTTGTATAACCATATTATCGCAGAGGACGTACTTGAGACTATTAGAAGCATAGGATATGAGGCTGAAGTTGTATCAGTACTCCCCTCAAACCTAGAACCAACAAACGTCGAGATGAACGGGTCCCTTCGTGTCACTCTCACTGTAGCGGGGATGACTTGTGCCTCTTGTTCTTCCACCGTCACCAAGTTACTTTCCGAGTTGGAGGGAGTCGAAGATGTTTCGGTCGATCTCATCGGAAATTCTGCGTCTTTGGTTGTTGAAAGCAGGAATATAATCAAGGAAGTGCAGGAAGTTATTGAATCCGCAGGATTCGAAGCATCTGTGGTCACCGTGGAGCCTGTCAAAACGACGTCGGATACTCCAAATACTGCCTTGGGGAGACGCACTGTTGCTCTGCACGTAGAGGGCATGTTCTGCGAGTAAGTCATCGTAACAGAAATTTTTTTCGAAGACTCTAATAGATTCCCACCAGCCACTGTCCTGAAAAGGTTATGCAATGCCTCAGCAAAATGAGTTGGATTGTATGCAAAGAACCACTAACTCTCCGGGATCCCATTCTTCGTCTCACTTATGACCCATCCCCACCCACCTTCACCATACGTGACATTGTCTCCGCCATCGTGTCCTCCAACAACCCCCCTTTCCGGGTCACAGTACATAAACCCCCTCTCTTGAGGACCGCGCTCTGTCCGTACAGGCAAGGGAAAAACGTCGGCTCCTCTACCGCCTCGGGGTTTCTGCTATCATTGCTGTTCCCACTTTCGTCATTGGTATCTTCTTTATGAGCCTAGCATCACCGAAGAACTCTGTCAGAAATTTTTTGATGGAGCCGATGTGGACGGGAAATTCATCACGGATTCAATGGTCCTTGTTCTTTTTGGCTACGCCGGCGATGTTCTATAGCGCTGGAGGCTTCCACAGGCGAAGTTTGAAGGAGATACATGCTCTATGGAGAAGGGGAAGTCGCACGCCTGTATGGAAGCGTTTTCTTCGTTTTGGAAGTATGAATTTGCTGGTACGTGTCTTCACCACACGCCAGCCACGCCGTTGTTTGCTAATTCAAGTATCCTCGCTATGGCAGGTATCATCTGGAGTCTCAGTGGCCTATTTCTCCTCGATCGTTTTGCTAGTCCTCGCAGCCTCGAGTTCACCATCTCCAGATGGCCATGCCGATACATCAACTTACTTTGATTCCGTTGTCTTCCTAACGATGATTCTACTCACTGGTACGCCTCTTTCCCGTCGTAGTGAGGAGCACGTCTGACCCCAGGCCAGGCAGATACATAGAGGCGTATACCAAGAGTCGAACCAGAGATGCCATTACTAGCCTAGCAAAGTTGAAGCCAGCAGAAGCGTTCGTTGTGGGTTTGGCAGACGAGAAGAGACTACTTTCCAGCTTTCCCAGCGAAGATCACGACATAGAAAACGGAGACACAGATACAGATACAGCGGCTCAAATAGCGAAGCCCGGTTCCAAAGTACAGAAAGTCCCTGCAGATCTCCTGGAAGTTGGCGATGTAATTCGGGTGCCAAAAGGAGCCACACCTGCGATTGATGGTATCGTTGTCTCCGGTCCCTCTCTGTTCGATGAGAGCGCGGTGACAGGGGAATCTAAACCAATCACGAAGGGTTCCGGAGATCATGTACTCCTGGGAACTATTAACATTGGTCAGGCTGTAGATGTGAGAATAGATGTGGCAGAGGGCAAGACCATGTCAGTGCCTTCATTAATGTCAAATCATGCAATTCTCACCCAGGTATAGGCTTGATCATGTCATCAAAGTAATCAGAGATAGCCAGACAAAAAGAGCGCCCATCGAGCGCTTCGCCGACCGCTTAACGGGTTATTTCGTGCCTGTGGTCACGTTACTTGCCCTCGTTACTTGGATCGTATGGCTTAGTCTAGGACTGGGCAACGTACTCCCACGTAGCTACCTTGATAAAGACGTAGGGGGATGGCGTGAGTTTCTTCTCTTCGATAAAGAGCTGTTTGTTGATAACCGTTTTCACTAGCACTGTGGTCCCTCGAGTTCGCTATCACCGTCTTTGTCGTAGCATGTCCATGTGGCATTGGACTTGCAGCTCCAACCGCTCTTCTCGTTGGCTCCGGTATTGCCGCGAAGTTTGGAATCTTGGCTCGCGGAGGCGGCGAGGCCTTTCAGGAGGCCGCGCAGCTCGACGCCGTCATTTTTGATAAGACGGGGACCCTAACGGTAGGCGGACAGCCGACGGTCGCAGACACTGGGGATTTGTGTAACAAAAGCCCATGGAGTCGCGAAGTCGTGCTTGGATTGGCGGCCGAGATTGAAGCATCTAGTTCCCATCCTCTTGCGACTGCCGTTCGTTCGTATTGCGAGCTTAACCATGCCATTCTTCATACGGCCAGCTCTGTTGAAGAAATCCCAGGGCGGGGACTCAAGGCTACATTCAAAGATGTGGGATGTTCAGTGGCCGTCGGAAACGAGGCGTGGATGGCAGAACATGGGGCAGAGATTCCTACAGAGTTCGCTGACCGGCTGGAGTCCTGGAAATCGGAGGGAAAAAGTGTTGTGTTACTCGCTGTTCGCCGAGACGATGCGGCAGAAGCATGGAAGGCTAGCCCATTCAAAATTCTCTTCTTGTTTGCTGTTACAGATCCCCTCCGACCTGACGCCAAAGCCGTGGTTTCCCACCTACAGTCCCAGAAGTTAGCAACTTGGATGATTTCCGGTGATGACGTGGCGACTGCAAAGTCCGTGGCGAAGCAAGTAGGCATTCCTGAATCTAATGTAATCGCGGGCGTATTACCTCACGAAAAGGTGAAACCTTGGGTGATACTTCGCTAGTTACCTGCTGACAATTGTTGATGATTAGGCGGACAAGGTTCGTTGGCTTCAAGAGAACGCTCCGAAGAAGCAGAGATCAAAATTTAGAAGTTTATCTGGGATGAGATTAAACAACCGTTGCGTGGTTGCTATGGTTGGGGATGGCATCAACGATGCGCCGGTGGGTGTTGAAAGTATTCAGCAGTCGCTCGACGGAATTGACCATTCTAAAGGCGCTAGCCGCAGCCGACGTGGCCATAGCGATTGGGTCGGGAAGCGATGTGGCGCTCTCGAGTGCCTCGTTTATCCTTGTTTCATCGGATCTCAGTAGCATTCTGACCTTAGTGGATCTATCTGCCACTGTGTTTCGGCGGGTCAAGCTCAACTTTGTGAGTGACACCAGAGATAGAGGAAAATATACGCTGACCACAGACATACGTCAGTTGTGGGCGCTGGTCTACAACATAGCCGCGCTTCCGATTGCGGCAGGCGTCCTTTACCCCGTTAGGCACATCCGCCTTGATCCCGTCTGGGCTTCACTTGCCATGGCTTTGTCGTAAGTCGTCTCATTCCCATATCAACCAAATCTCGCTCACATTGGAGTACGCATCAGTTCGGTCTCAGTCATCTGTAGTTCTCTTATGTTGAGGTGGTATAAACCGCCACGACAACAGTAGGCGAGCAGTTAATCGCGCGTGCTACAGATTACTGGTAGGTTTGTATTTGCTAATGTATTTGTATGGAGTAGCGCGTGGATTTCTCGTAGTGACACGAAGCTTGTTGTACACATAACCGGTTAAAACGAAGCTATTATGATTTAGGTTGCGCCTGTGAGTCTTTCTTGGCACGATAGAATTCTGAGAAAGACAGCCGGATACCCAAAAATCGACAGTCAAGGTCTACATGCGTCTGCAGTGCATGAAGAATGACTTGGACTTTCTCTGAGAAGGAAGTCCCGTATTCCTTACACTGTCGCAAGCCATTGAGTAAAGCTTCTGGTTGCTGCTGGCCCATTTGCTTGTCGACTGCAGTGTAGATCCCCTGTTCACGAGGGTTGGTTGGTTTGGTTCAAGTCATCACCAGGCTTTGGACTTACGCGTGTTTGATCGCGCTCACCGTCTCGGCGAGAAGACTCGGTCATGCAAAGATTGTAGAAGTGTTCCTGCATCATAAAGTCGTCATTCTTCGAAAACCACGTATCATTTAACCACTCACTGTTGCGTCGTAAAAACCCAGAATAAGTGAGAACGCTTCTCTAACCTGATTGAGCAGAGTCTCCTGAAAGCAGTGGGAGTCAATGTCTGTGAAAATACGATGAACGACCAACCTCTCTACCGGCCTTAGGTCCAATGAGCAATATTTTCTTCACCATGCGATCCAAATATACGCGGTGCGCACTGATAAGTGCATCCAGGTCGCCTTCTTTCTCGTTGACGAAATCCATGACAGCCTTCCACGAACACTCGATGACTTCCAAATAGCAATAAGCACCCATCTGTCGTATAAAGTGAATCATTTCCGCTGTAATCAAGCGGATTTTGTGCCATTCTGGCTCCAGCTCTGATTCCCGACGTCAATCATTGCCCAACTAAAGTGTTGTCAAACTCACCTGGAAGTCGTACAAAAGCCTTCGTAGCACTCGCTGTTCTCACCCATGCTTTCGTCATGGTACCTTCAATCCGCTTCATTTTCCAGAGGTGATTGAACAATTTTAGGTATTTGACCATTGAGTCCGGATCAAGGACCGTATCCAACGGTGCGTCGACTTTGTATTCCAGAGTAAATACATCCCAGCCAATTTCACCTTGATTATACTCGAGCATGCGAGCGTCAAGTCGTCGAAGAACATCGGGTGGATCTTTCTGAGCATTGGACGAACGGATAGCTGTTTCCAGTGTGGCTGTCAGATTGTGCCGATACAATGAGTTCGCTGGTTTTGACAAGCTTGGTCTAAGAAATTTGAGGTCTCGGCGATGCGGCGGTATCCCAGAAGGTTGGCTTACCCAATCGTTTCCATGAGCTGCTCCGCGAAGTCACCATGTCCTAGGAGCAAGTAGTTCTTCAGAGCCCGGAGATGGTCTAGCAATCGAAACTTGTCAAAGAATATGTCGAACAATCGCTGGCTGGCTATTCGATAGGCGGTGTCTATCGAACGCTCAAGCCCGAAGATATCACTGTACTGTAGGGCTTCTTTCAATCAGACAACAGCAGATGTGCTTGTATTGGTAGCTCACTACCGTGGGTATTGCTCATTTTCTCGCGAGTGGCGAACCAGTCAGTGTCGTGGCAACTATACCGAATGAAATTCAGACTTTTCCCTGTCGAGAAGATCTGCGAATACGATCGGGGTTAACAAATTTAGGCATGCACGAATAGGCCAGCTTTCCTTGTTACCGAATCCTTCCCCAACAAATGCTGGTAACATCTCTTGCCTGAATTTGTATTTGGCCTGCCACAGTCGAAGACCACTTTCGCGTTCTCCGGTGAGATCGTCATGATCTGCGCTGAGGCCGCTGAAGCCGCTGTCGCCCGCCATAATCCCAGCGCCTGTCGAAAGAGAGGATGGATATACATATTGTAGATGGGCAAGTTCAGGATCCACAGAAACGAAAAATTCCAAGTAGGGATCGTACAATTCCCCTGAGAACAACCACCTTTGTAAAGTCTCGAAGAAGGGTTTAGAAACCTTTGATTGACGGGCTTTTCAGCGAACTTTAAAAACGGCTCTGAAGCACACTTGCCTCTTCAAGAAGTTGGTCTGTGAATTTGCGTACAAAAGGGTCACCATTCTCAGTGTAGCTGTGAATGAGGTTGACAAGCGCGCCTCCGTGCGTGTCTTAAGAGCGTCAGTGAAAAAAATAATCGAAGAACGCGGCATATGCGTGTACCTTTAGCGGCTTCTACACAAACACTCATCATCCGCATCCGCAGTCTCCACTCATTAACCCATACATCTAGTCGCCTGAGAGTCAAACCGCTCTCCTCTGTTCGAATGTCTGGCTCCATTGACATGGTAGTTTGTGATGATTGGGTATTCTGATCGTGAGCGTTGGAGATATTCAACTGTGACTCCAAGATAGCTATGAGGCGATAGTACTCGGTTAGCTGGGATTGCAAGTGATGACAGAGACTCTGTTCAATCATCCCAATCCCAGGTCTCGCTTCCCGCTCTCGGATGAAGTGATCGACACGAATATATAAATGCCCAACTTCGGATAGTTTGTATATTAGCTGCTTCGTCGGAGTCGATATATGATATCCCTAGGAGAAGTAGTCAAGAACAGTCAAGTACAAGATATGCATGAATTTCAAGCGCACAGAGTCTTCTGAGAAAAGAAGGCTCATCTCAGTCCCTCTATCTTTCCCAGTCGCAAACCGCACGTGCTTTCCTGATATCCCTTGGAGAAGATATAAGGCGTCTCTCAGGAGAGCAAGTTCTGGAATCTGTGGATACCCTATCCCTCATATGATGAGTAGGTCACCCTAACCGATCGGCAGGAACCATACCGGATCGGGCGCGAACCTCTCGCAAAAGCTCTGCTTTAGATTTAAGCTTTTTCTGTGGTGGTGGTTGCGCTGCTGATGCTGCATCGATCGGCGAAACGACCGGTGTATGCTTAGAAGAAATGGGAGGTGATGGCGCCAGGGAAGGGAGGAAGGAAGGTGTAAATAGAGGTGTTCGCGTAGAGGATGCGAGGGAGTGGAGGAACAAGATGGAATCATATTTGCGCGATAGAACTGGCTGTACGCATGTTTAGTGACAAGTTGCGCATCCACCAGGGACAGGTGCACCTGTTCGAGTAGTCTAGATAACAAATTTGCGAACTGTACGGATGAAACACCGTCAGGACGACTCTGCACAACTGACACCAGACGCATACATCAAGTAGAATCGTAGCAAGATAAAATCATATGCGTACGGCGGCGTTTGACAAGGTCTGCCAGGTGACCGATATCCCTTTCGCGACTTTGACCTATGTGGCTAGGGATTCCTTATGTCAATCGAAGAGTGGACAATATGAACGGCATCGCTAACCTAGATAATACATCACTACAATGAGCAACAAGGTCATTAAATACGACCTGATCATTCCTGGACTGAGGGATGAGAGAGTGGATGAGAGATTCGAGGGAGGACGATGATGCAGACATTGGTTTACCATTGGAACCCCTGCGTGCGCGACTAGAGAATGCAACGCGGCCCCGTGACCGGACCGTGGTTTCCCGAGGCCGGGGAAGCCTGCCTAAACTGAAACAGACTCTCATCGCGCTCACTGTCTCAACGGGCTTCAACCTCCGGCGTCAGCCCTACCAGTGGCTGTTCTACTACTCACGATTCTTACGGCTCTTTACGATTTGACGCGACATCATGGAGCAATCTGACTCTTCAGCTACTGGTTCATCCGTACGTTCGGGTCGCCCTAACTCTATAGGCTTTGCTTATCAGGCTCGTCTCCTCGAGCGTGGGTCTACGCATTCCGGATCGCTTTCGAGATCTGGCTCAGTCTCTACCCTCGCCACCGGTAATAGCGCGTCTACCTCGTCAAGCACAACTCGGCGATGGACACCCTCCCATCGCATCGGTGGGAGTATTGATGCTATCCGCGGAAAATGGGAGGAACGCCTCCGTGCAGAGACTGTCTCTGATGAACAGGAGATACCCATCACCTCAGGGCAATCCCCTGCTGCCGACCCAGGACCTTCGCTCACCTTGTCCCATCGCCTACCCTTGTCACGCCCCACAGAGAGCCCATCTATTTATCACAACAACAGGCCTCCTCTGATGCTCGTCAAACAACAACATACCTGAAACGTCGTACGATGCCCGCTCCAATAATCGCATCACCCTTATCACCCAATGCAACCGGCGTTACTGTGACGAACCCCGACCCTCCACAAGCTTCTACTAGTGACTCTTCCCCTTCCGATACTGCGCGTCGAATACGTCTTCCTTCTTCCACACCCTCTTCCTCCGTCACAGCAGTTCTCGGCCAATCGGCAATCTCCGGTGAAAGTTATAGAGAATCCTCAACCACGCCAATTCCTGCACGTTCACGTGCCCGTACTGTGGATGATGTTTTCCCAAAAATGGCTGGATCATCTGCGCCTTTTGACACATCTTTAATATCGCGGCAGGACGAGTCCCCCTCGTGGCGTATTAGTTCTTCCTCCAAGAAGGGCTTGTCTAACTCTGGCCGCATTCGTCCTACCTCGGTCTATGAAGATCTATTGACCAACTCAAGTCACCCTAGTTCGGAGCCATCCTCCCCATCGCCTCGTAGGCTATCAACCTCCCGCTCTCGGGATGGTCCCCTTGGCGGTATAGGAAACGTTTTGACACGGGTGGTGGCACTCCAGCCTAGCCAGACACAATCTTCTCTTATGCACCCTGCTCCATCCAAAAGCTCGTATATGACCAGCAGGAAGGCATCGACATACGGCGAGAACCTCATTGTTGGACGTAAACCAGGGCAACATCTTCCTAGGATTGCCAGCGGAGATGCAGATGATGATTGGGTTGCAGATAACGATGCTCAAATTCAACGCGAAGAGGAAGACGCTCGAAACGAGAGGCAAAGATGGAGGGAACAGCGTCTTGGGAGGAGGGGAGCTATTAAACAACGCGAATCCCGGGAAATATTGGCCCCAAGCACCGCAAATCTGGATGGCGTTGTAGGTATCCCCGGGAGACTCAAGCTATCTCGTGACAAAGCTCCTAGCTCCCCTACATCATCACGCCTTCCTGCTACACGGTTCACACATGGCCTCTGGGCAGACACCCAACGTCATCTCATGCAGGCTTATGAGTATCTTTGTCACGTTGGCGAGGCACAACAGTGGATTGAAGGTTGCTTGGGGGAAGAACTCGGCTTTGGAGTCGTAGATATGGAAGAGTCTTTGCGGAATGGCGTTGTGCTCGCGAAACTCGTCAGGGTCTTTCAAGGAGAAGCTGTTGTTCGTAGGATTTATGAGGCCCCAAAGCTTGACTTTCGACATTCGGATAATATTAACTACTTCTTCAATTTTGTCAGACACGTTGGTCTTCCTGAGGTCGGTGCTCATTTCCTCATGTCCCATCTTATACTAACAAACAGAATAGAGTTTCATATTTGAACTCACTGATCTTTATGAGAAGAAGAATCTTCCGAAGGTTATTTACTGCATCCATGCCCTGAGGTACCTGGACATTTGAAGTCACATTGGTTGCGCGTGCTAATCACCGCGTATCTTCAGCCATCTACTTGCTCGACGCGGTCTGGCTGAACGAATTGGCAACTTGGTCGGTCGTCTGCAATTCTCCGACGACCAACTTCAGAAGACACAGAAAGGCCTAAAGGATGCAGGGGTACCCATGCCCAACTTCGGAAACGTCGGCAGGGAACTTGCTTTGGAGATCAACGAAGAGCCAGAAGAGACCGAGGAAGAAAGTCAGTGTCATTCGTTTTCCTTCTTGTTAGTATCTCACCTTTTCTAGTACGTGATCGTCTCCTGTTGGAGAATGAGTCCTCTATCATATCAGTTCAGACCCTTGCTCGTGGATTTTTGGCGAGGAAGGCCCAAGCCACGTTGATCGCTCGCCTCCAGTTGGCTCAGAGATATATCGTCCGTGCACAGGCACAAAGCAGGGGGTTTCTCACTCGAAAGGGTCTCGCTTATTATCGGGACCAGCAAGTCAGTCTACTACCGTGGGTGGTCGCACTCCAGGCCACATGTCGCAGTTATCTTCTACGAAGGCAGTGGTATGCATGGGTCAGGCGGGTTAAAGCACGCTCGCAGACTATTACCAAGGTCCAAGCTCATATCAGGGGTCTTCTTGTTCGCCAAAGACTTGCCAAGCTACGCGCAGCTTTTCGGCGCAGCGTCTTTTCGGTCACAAAAATGCAGGCACAGGCTCGTGCGCGCCTCGCCCAACGGAAGCAGAACCAACTCATGAAGGTGTTTTCCACTCGAAAGGTGTTTCGCTCTATCGTTAGACTTCAAGCGGCAGCCCGAGGGGCGCTGCGGAGGGCAGCCATAGCCAAAAGACTGAATGCGCTGGATCGTCTGGAAGGCTCTATCGTTGCTCTTCAAGCACAAGCAATGGGGGTGCTCGTGCGAAGACGAGTTGGGATTCAGCTCGCAAAATTAGAAGACATCACGGACGTCGTGGTTCGCATTCAAGCGGCTGTTCGGACGTATCTGGCGCGCAAGCGACTCTTAGTACTTATCCGGGGATTACGGAGAGCGACCCCAATTGTCGTCCAACTCCAAGCTCGCGCACGAGCAAACCTCTCCCGGCACCATCATGAGGCCTTGCATAAGACGCTAGCCAAAGTTGAAGTCGTCACGTCTGTTGGAGGGTTTCAAGCACTAGCGCGCGCGGCCTTAACTCGAAGTCGGCATCGGGAACAGATCAAACGCTTGGAGTTCTCGTCACCTGATGTTCGTGGTTTCCAGGCCGTTGCGCGTGGATTTCTCGCGCGTCGTGACTGGTATGCTTGGCGCAATCATCTACGTAGAAGCCACAGCGTTGCTTCTGCCTTGCAGGCCCTGTTCAGAGGGGTCTTGCAGCGCAGGAAATTTCGCGACAAGATGCGATACTACCGTGAGAATCTCGACAAGGTCGTCAAGATTCAATCTTTATTCCGTGCGAAGGAAACTCGGGACCAGTATCGGCAGCTTACCATGGGGACAAATGTCACTGTCGGGACCATCAAGAATTTTGTGCACCTTCTAGACGATTCCGAGGCAGATTTCCAAGAAGAATTGGACGTCGAACGCATGCGAAAACAAGTCGTGGAAAG
This sequence comes from Lactifluus volemus, assembly GCA_022376515.1. Classification (NCBI taxonomy): domain Eukaryota; kingdom Fungi; phylum Basidiomycota; class Agaricomycetes; order Russulales; family Russulaceae; genus Lactifluus; species Lactifluus volemus. The sequence continues at coordinate 303,247 of WTXI01000006.1, read as the reverse complement.
GATCCGTGAGAATCAGGCACTCGAAAACGACGTCAACGACCTAGACGTTAAAATCGCACTCGTAGTACACAATGTCAAGACTTTTGAGGACCTTGTCAAGGCACGGCGCAAATATGGTGCAGACAACGCAGCGGTGCACGCGTCAAGAGCATCCGTGCTCGCTGCGCATGGTGATCCCTTTGCGGGACCAAGTACTCTCGATCATGCTGCAAAGCGAAAGCTTGAGCTCTACCAGCAGCTCTTCTATCTCCTACAGTCTCGTGGCGAGTATCTGGCCAGACTGTTTCTTGAGATGTCAGGGGACAATGTTCCCGAGAAGGATCGCCGCCTCCTTGAGAGAGTTGTTCTTACGCTCTTTGGGTACGGGCAGGACCGCAGGGAGGACTACCTGCTTCTCAAGTTGTTCCAGGTAAGCTAACCATTCTAACTTTGGCTTTCGGGGAAGTGACATCCGATGCAGTTCTCGATCATAGAAGAGATAGCACGCGCGGAGACTCTTGCCGATGTGATCCATGGACATCCAGTGTACATTAATATTGCTCTTCACTATATCCGGCCCAAGCAAACCGTTCATGTTCGTGAGACCCTGCAACCCTTGATACGCGACGTTGTCAATACCGAAGACCTGGATTTGGAAGTCGACCCCAAGCAGGTGACTGTGTCTCGATTTTCGCGTTTCCTTGGGACTGACGTGGACACTACCAGATATACCGCGCTCGGCTAGACGTCGAAGAAATGCGCTCCGGGAAAGTAACCTCAAAGCCAAAAGACATCACCTTCAACCAAGCTCTCAACGATCCGATTATAAGGCCTGAGTATATTCGACGCAAGTGAACGCATCCTACCCGTAATTATTCTTCTAATCGCCATCGCTTCTAGATCTCCAAGTTCTGAGATGGTGGACGGAAGCCTTCATTGCTGCCATAACGCGATCAACGACGAAGATGCCATATGGCATCAGATTCCTTGCTCGTGAAACCACGATGGCAGTCAGGGTGTGTTCTGGATCCGTCCATGCTTTCCCCTCTGACACGTTGTTCAGAACAAATTCCCTGATGCAACCGACGAAGAATGTGCAGCCTCCGTTGGTCGCCTCATTTTCTATCGGTATTTCAACCCTGCGATCATGTAAGTAGACTTGCATTTTCCGATCTATATTCCTTGAGCTCAAGATTTGTCCTTCATTGTTTCAAGTACGCCCGAAACATTCGACATAGTTTCCAGTACTGTCGACGTCAGTTCTCGCAAGAACCTCGCCCAGATTTCCAAAGTGTTGGCCCAAGTGACAGGCGGCTTGGAATTCGGGGATGACACACCGAGCTACATTCCTATTAATGAGTATGTGAAAACAGCCATCGTACAGTTCACAGCCTGGTTTTTTGAAGGTAAGTACTTTATATACTACCAACACCAAGTATTTATCCAGGTTCAGTTGCTGATGTCCCCGATGCGGAAACCCAATATCACGCCCACGAGTTTTTGGATGTCACAGTGCAGCCTAGACCAATCTATATCTCACCAAACGAAGTCTATGCCATGCACGGCTTGCTCGCACAGCATCTTGATAGCCTGGTGCGCTGTTTCCTTGTTGCAACAATGCGGTATCTTTATTCTAAGCCCACCTCAGGGACCTGCTCGTGATGACCCATTGCGGACCATTCTCCAAGAGCTCGATGGTGTACCCCAATTTGGGAATGAAGAACTCAAAGATGCTAGGGACCGTGCAATTACATTAGAGCTAACAAACCGATTTGCGCACGTTCGAGGCAAGGGTCCCATTTACGACCAAATCAAATATCCTGACCTGCGGTTTAGATCCCCACGCCGAGGAGAAGACGCTCTGGGTGCAGGCCAAGCGCACCGTCCTTGCAATCCTTCGTGTTCAGCCTGCCAAAGATCTAGTCGAGTCTCTAATGCAGCCAGTCCTGGATGAGCACGAAGTGATGTGGGAAGACATTCTGGAGTCTGAGATGGAAAGCGATCATCGTCTCCGCCATCCGAGGCGCATGCCCTCCGTTGCAGCGCAAGAATCTGCATATCGTCTAGAGGACATCCGATCGTTGGTTGATCAACTTCGCTTATGAATCGAAGGCTCACTACAGGCTAGGTTGTCATTCCGCGAAGTGAAAGCACACGCAATCTTCTTCCTCCTTGAGCTGGAGAAGCAGGGAAAGTTTCACGCAACGATGGTTATCAAGACGTCCTGAATGGTATTGCTCACGATGTTCGCAGTAAACATCGCATGCGCCTCCAACGCCAGCAAGAAATTGAAAATATGGCTGAAGCATTGCACCATCTCAAGGAACGCAAGAAATACTTTGAAGAGCAGATCAACAGTTACAATAGCTATGTCGAAGTGGCTATGGCAACCATGCAGCGAGGAAAATCGTATGCGATTACCTCGAGCTCGTCCGCGTGATTATATTGACTTGTACCCAGGAAAAAGCGAATCATCATGCCTTTCACGAAGCAGTATTTCCACCTCAGAGACCTCCAGAAGTCTGGCAAGACTCCTCAGTTTGGCTCGTTTAAGTACAGCGCACAAGACCTATATGACAGAGGCATACTCTTGTCAATCGACCAATTCTCCCCAAGGCAATTTGACAAGATTGACCTCGTTATTTCTTCAAACCAGCTTGGCGTATTCACCATTGAAGTGTTCAACAACGCCTTAGGTATCACGAACCGTTTGGCAACTGCGGATGTCCGGCTTGAAGACTTGCTACAGGCTCAATACCGTGACAGAGCGTCACTCTCCTTATTTAATGGCCTCGCTAAATTTAATCTCAATCTGCTGTTGTATCAGATCAATAAGAAGTGAGTGTTGTTCCCTGATTGTATATGAATTTCTGACCATCTTTTTCGTCTTAGGTTTTATGTATAATTAGCGTTTTGCGTATATCATGTACTGCTTGCGGCCCACCGTGACTTTGCTATCTTGTCTGCCGTACTTCCGTGTCAGGAAATACCACATGTTGATACTAATACGTCTCTACTTATGCACGTTATACAGGTGCGGTGCATGGCAGAAGATACTGTAACTGTAGGTTCTTGAAAATCCCTCTCGGATTCGGCTTGTACGAACGATAGATCTCTTACATTGGAAGAACTGTTGAAGAAATATATGTACATGAAGAGGACTAAATGTGCGCAGAGCAAGTTCCACAAAGGGAGGTGATTCCGGTTCAAAAATGACTACTGTATAGATAACGAAGGTGTGTATGGATCATGTTTCTAATACAGTAACCCACCCATTTTCAAACCCAGGGCACAGGAATAGTAACTCCGAGTCGGCTAATCCATCAATCTAGATATTTGAATTATGACATATATGACAGTTGGCTGTCATTGACTCCTTGGAAGTTGGAACACGTGAAAATCCAGCACAGATATGACATTCAACACATTGAAATATGTACGTTGCAGATGTCAGGACTGCAGTGTACTACACTTGATCCTGTCAACGTCCACACTTCCTTTCCTGACATGACATGATTAACTTTAAGGGTAAGTTCGTCAATCACTGACTCGAGTGACATACCATGGCGTTTTTGTTCCGCATCAGAGTCACCCTGTTGCAATTACTTACGCACATATACACGACCACCATTTAACATAACCACACTACTACACACTGATGGCCTCACGGCCGTCCTCCACTCACTATCCCTACATGTCGGATTCAAAAAATAAAATAAAATACCATAGCTGAATCTGTTGCCGCAATAGAACCGCGCTTGTGAACGGAACAGGCTGCGTGATTCTACCCTTTTGTGAAACAAAAATACTACTCGGACCGCGTCTTTGTCATAGCCGCATGTTGCGGGATATAAATGCTGAAATTTTAAAAAACTCCTTTGATGAGCCACGCGACTCGGTACCAGAGAATGATAACGACGGGAGTTGCGATGGGAACTCATACACGGGTTACCTGTGCGTGTAGCCTAATGCCTATTGGTACCCAAGTCAGGGACAATAACTGGCAATTTTATTCTTGACGTAGGATGTGATGGCCCATGACATAAAGATGGAGGCCCCGTGGCAACTCAAGTAAGCTTCAAGGATACGGTTTTACGCCGACCGCCGCAAGGAGCGAGGGCTCTGAATTTGGAGCTTTGAGGTCGAAACGAGACTGTCACTGGCGTCATCAATAAAGCCAGCGAGCGACAACAATAGTACATCTCCCTGAGGACCAACGGAACACGAGTGGGATATAACATTTTTCTTGCCTGCCATGAGCGTCATTACGCATCTGCGGAGTATGACGGGATTTGGCGCTTGGAAGAAAAAAGTGTCAGGGTGTGCCTTGATCTTTTCCGTTGCTTTTCCTACTCACTTGGAGATCGCACCTCAGTTTGAAATTATGGCATTCACGGGCACGGAACTGACGAGGCCAACCAGTGTAGGTCATGTTGGCTGGCTGACATTGGCACTCGGCGCTACTCAAGTTTGATACAAGCAATTGGTATACGTGAGACAAGTAATTAGAACATAAAGGGAAACAGCCCCATCATTATGCGTAAATCCGCGGACCAGGAATTAATCCCCCTTCTTCGGAAACGTCACCTTCTTAACTAACTCCCCCACTAGATGGACGAGTCTCGTTGTGCTTATGAAACCTATTATAGCTTTGGGTCCGTACCATCCTTCAGGGAGCCGTTGCTCGCCAAACCACTCGCGAATGTACTGCTTCGGTATTTGTCCTTCGGGATTGGTAAATAGCTTTGCGGTCAATGCTACCTCTCCTATGGAGATAGCACCATGAAGTAGGCTGAGGGCTGATCAAGTGCTGCGTCGCGAGCTGCGCGCACCTTCACAAGATCGTCGAGTGTAAGGTAGTTGCGATTCGGCGAGACATCGAGCAGTTTTTGAAGAAGTTCATCGTCGACGTCGATAGGCGCGTATGTGCTGCCCGGCATAGCATCAGCGTGGGTCAATGATGCATCGTGTTCTATCACGTTGTGTTGAGCCAAATCTCCGAGGTCAATCTTGAAATATCGGCCACATGTGAGGGTGCCGACAATGCTTAGCATGGCCGCAAAGGGCAGAGAGAGGTGATAGTGCTTCCGTAAGGCACTCGTAAGTTGAAAAGCACTGATATCGCGTCCATCGTGGGGTCTGTAGCGTGAGTGTTGAGAACCAGAAAAGCTACGATAGGTGCCCGACGGACGCACAAGTAGGAGTGGTTCGCGAGTGCATTAAGAGCAGGACAGGGAGAGCGACTATCGCCGTCAGAAGGTCGAACAAATTTGTGGTTCAGGGTTGACATCGGGAAACAGCGGCCTGGGGATGAGGCCAGGATCCCCTGGTCTTTAAACAGACCCGCTGTGTTTCAAATATATGCGTAATGGGGAGCCAGAGACCTGTGGGAAATAGCCAAGACAAGAACCCGGCGCCCAGAAAAACCAAAAGGTCGGCGATTAGGACCAACATGAGGTCCATGTTGGAAAAAGCTCCGGCATGTGGAACCGCCGAGGTACCCAGGATGAACTAGCTGACAAACGGTTAAATGGCGTAAAACACCGCTTTTATGGCCTGATGAGGATCGATAAGTATCTGGAAACAGGACTTGTTCCGTGATGACTTGCGATAAAAAGATGGATATGTGTAAGAGATTGATGGGACTCGGGACTCTCGCTTTCCGGTGGATTCAAGGTGGTGCTATGATGAGGGGTTGTTGATCATTATAGATGTTGGATGGATAATTTCGCCATGGTAAATGAAGTTCCCATTCATTGTCTGACTTAAGGTTGTTCGTACCTGAAAGATACGGGCCGTTATCTGCCGGTGAGACTTGGCCACTGGCACCGGACATCCGGACTTGTGGCACAAGTACAACAGCCGGCCTACTAAGCGATACAATAACTCCTTCTTGATGGCTCCCCCACATCCTCTTGCCTCCGTACCCCCTCCTCTCCCACGGGGTGGACGGAACATGTTGGTATGGCACACAGCCACCTCCAACTCATCAGGGAGCTAATCATCACCTTCAGGTCCTACCGGCCAGATATATTTTTTCAATGCGGCCACTAAAGAGTCTACCTATGTGCGACCATTACCCGCGTTTCCTGCTAATGCGCCCAAGAAGGAGAAACCAAAACTTAAGATGCCCATCCCAGGGACAGACTGGCTCAGAGTAACTACCAATCAGGGAAACGTGTTCTACACCAACAAGGCCAAGAAAGAGAGCGTGTGGACTGTGCCTGATGAAATCAAAGAGGCAGTCGAATTGCTTGAGAAACAGGAAGAAGAAGATAGAATACGAGGGCTCAAGAAGAAGCACAGAGGAATGCGGACGCTGAACAGGAACGTGAAATTGAGAGGGTTCGTATGGAGGTGCAGGAAGTGGTAAAGAGGAAGGTGGAAGATATCTCCCCGTTGGATGAGGTCATAATCTCCAAGAGGCCGCGAGTAGATGACCACGTGGAGGATGAGGCAGGGGAGGACGAGGGTACAGAAGACGAGGAGGAAAGTGAGGAGGAGGATTGGCAGAAAGAGGCAGCCGCGCAGCTCGCCAAGGAGGCTGAAGAAGAAAAGAAGAAACAACAAGAGGAAGATGAGAAGGCAGAAGAGGCGCGGAAAGCCAAAGAAAGTGCCCCCAAACTTGCCATACCAGATCGCGTTGACCTTTCTATTGACGAGGGTAAGGCACTATTCAAGGTCTGTTTTCGTGCCAAATTCTGTGCATGATCCCTTACGCATTGTATTTTCAGACCTTACTCCGGGAGAAGGACATAAACCCTTTACACCCATGGGATACATCTCTTCCACTCTTCATTTCTGATCCACGCTATGTGCTCCTTCCTTCTGTTGCTGCCCGTCGCGAAGCCTTTGACGAATATTGTCGAGAACGTGCGCGCGAACTTCGCGCATCACGCGTCAAGAAAGAGAAAGAAGATCCCAAGGAAGAATTCGACCAACTCCTCACGGCGGAGGTGAAAAGCACACGAACAAGCTGGACTGATTTCCGGAGGCAATGGAAGAAAGATAGACGGTTCTACGGTTGGGGAAGGGATGATCGAGAGAGGGAAAAACGGTTCCGAGAGTTTCTCAAGGAACTTGGAGAGAGTATGTGTTTCGCCTGCTGATCTACTGCTCTCCATGACCTGAACCCTCTTAGAAAAGCGTGTACTTGCCCAGAAGGCGGAGGAGGACTTCTTCGCACTTCTCAGAGAAAGTGGCATCCCTCAAGAAGGCGCCGTGTGGAAAGAGGTATGTAACTTCACGGCCCACTATTTTCACAGTTCTTATGATCCTTTGTGTCTAGGTCAAGAAAAATATTTCTGAGGATCCCCGCTACGATACTGTTGGCTCGTCATCTCTGCGGGAGGAGCTCTTTAACACGTTCTTAAGTGCGCGATCGAGCCAAGCCATTCCCGATCAAAGTAAGAAACAAATCGACGCTTCGTCTGTTGAACAGGTCGATGAGATCCAAAAGCGCAAGGATCGAAAGGCCCAAGCAGTCAAAGATCGCGAAGAGAAGATCAGGGCAGAGCGCGAGCGGGTACAAGCTAACATTGAGAAGTCTAGGATTGGTTTGAACAGAGAGGAGGGAGAATTGCAGTTTAGGTGCGCCACTGCTACCAGCTTCGGATTTCACGAGCCATGTGTTGGCGCTCATAGATAATCATTTTATGCTCTGAAGGACCCTTCTTACAGATGCCATACGTGAACCACAGGTACGGGAGGGATCTTGTCCCGGACAATGAACTTACTTTCCGAGTCTTAGGCGACGTGGGAATCATCTCTCGCCCAGTTACGGACTGATCCACGTTTCCGACATTCATCTTTGCCCCTAAACCATCAACATCATCTATTCGAGAATCACGTTGGCCAGCTACGGAGAAAGCACCTGGATAATCTACATGCACTATTCCTTTCAAACGCACCCTCGCTTGCCACGGAGTTTACCACTCTTCCCATCACGTCCCTGCTTACCTCACTTCCTGGTACAAAATTGGGCTTTGATGTTTTCAAGCTTGAAGAAGAGTTTGACAGATGGAAACGCACACGAACGACGGAGGCACAGAAGGCATTTGATGACATGTTGCTCGAAAATTCCTTCATCGAGTTCTGGGGAAGGCTGAGTAAGCTTGGGGGCGAAGGTGTGGATGGAGGTGTGAAGCGAGACGACGACGGGGATGAAGATGAAGGCGAGGGCGGGGGAGGTAATGTTGACATGAAGAAACTGGCGAAAACCGTAGACATTACGGAAATGGAAAAGGTCTTAAAGGTGCGCGCGATATGATATGTTCACTTGGACCGAGTTATTTATCGAGCAGGGAGACAAGCGATATATCATTTTCGATCATGTTCCCGAGCAAAGGGAACGGTGGTTGCGGGTACGTTGAGTCCCAACGACCATGTGGCGTTATGAACCTGACAATAGCCGAAATCAGGATTACTTGTCGCGATTATCCGCTCCGAAGTTGTCTGTACATGTGGGAGAAGAAGTAGAATAGATTAACTTAATGCTGGCGTGGCATGTGAATAGACGCCCATAATTGACACGTCAGCTTTCTCTCACTTATACAAACTCGATCCAGTTACTCTTTTTTTTTCTCAATTTCCATTTTCCCCATAGTAGGGATGCGATTTCACTCCTTTTTCATAACTGGGTTTGCGCTCGTGTCTTATGTTCTGGCTCAAGACCTCACTCCAGAGGTCTCTGCAGAGAAACATCACTACCAGGTGCGTTATTCTCCATAATTGTCGGTTCAGCGTCATAACCGTAAACCCGTCCTTAGAGCGATGTTGCTCGCCTTCGTAAGATCGTAATAAACAGGTAATCACTACTCTCTACAGCTGATTTCCGCCGCTGATGTGACCGCTGCCAAGTCTTTACTCGCATCGGTTGGTATCGTTGCTACCTTATTCGAGATACATTCACCTCACTTGGCAACAGTGATGTGTTTCTGCGGGAACTCATTTCAAACGCAAATGATGCTCTTGAGAAGCTCCGCTTGACCTCACTCACTAACAAGGATGTCTGGGATGGTACCAACCCCCTCAATATTACAATTAGGGCTGTGAGCGACGAAGACAAGTCGAGTGGGCGGATCATTATTACAGGTACATGGTCCTGCCTTATCCAAAGCATGCAATGATGCTGATCGTTGATATACCAGACAACGGCATTGGCATGACACCTGAGGAAATGACTAGGAACTTGGTGCGTCTGCATTCTTTACTAACATAGGCGCCCATTCTTAAAACCGACCTCCCCAAAGGGTACCCTGGCAAAGTCTGGGACCGCAGAGTTTCTTGCACAAGCTGAGGACAGCCCGGAGTCGGCGAACAATGGCAACCTGATTGGCTCCTTCGGTCTTGGTTTCTACAGCAGGTATGTTCCCCGCATACACCCAATTCGCTATCCTCACATCCATGCTAGCTTTTTGGTTGCCGATCAGGTTTACGTCGCTTCCGTTCCCGCCAAAACTTCCGAAAACCCCAATCCGGAGCAATACATTTTCAGCTCTTCCAGTGACGACAACGATTTCTCCACCTACCCCGATCCTAGAGGCAACACACTGGAACGAGGAACGGAGATTACACTTGTCCTGAAGTCTGATGCCCTTGAATATCTCGAACACTCCAGCATCACCCAGCTTGTGTCAAAGCACTCTGCGTTCTCTTCGTCTTTCCCAATCTATCTGTACCGTCAGCGTGAGGAGGAAGTCCCTGAGCCTGAGGAGCCAGTAGGTGAATCCCCGGCTAGTGACGAGGAGATTGTAGATCATGGGGAAGATGAAGCTGTCATTGAGGAAGTCGAAGATTCAGATTCTCAACCAAGTGAAGTCAAAAAGAAGACGATTCTGGTGGATGATTGGGCTCACCTCAATGCAGCTCCCCTCTTTGGGCCAGGTATTTGTGCCTTCAACCCTCCTGGTAGGTCTAGCTTACAATGAGCGCTTGAACAGGGACTCTAAGAATATCACTGCCATCGAATACGAATTGTTCTACCAGTCTACCTTCCTTGACTTTAACGGCAAACCACTAGCGTGGAATCATTTCTCTGGCGATGTGGGCTCTGGAATTTCCTTCCGTGCTCTCCTATATATCCCAGCAAAACTACCAGACGACTTCTGGCAGGGGGCTCAAACAGCACTTATCAAGGGCATACGCCTGATGGTTAAGCGCACTTTCATCACATCAGACTTTGGCGAAGATTACTTGCCCAAGTGGGCCAGCTGGGTTAAGGCCGTTATCGATGGTACGGAGACCTCTGCATCGTCACTGGGGTCTAGTTGGCTGATTACATCGTGTCAGCTGACGATCTCCCTTGAATGTTCCCGTGAAACACTTCAGAATGCTTCGTTCATCCGTCAAATCAAGCAGGCGATTTTGAAGCGAATCATTCAGACATTCGCACGGCTTTCTGAAGAAGACCAGAAAAGTTTGCTGAGGCACAGAAGGTTTATGGCACCGCGTTCAAACTCGGTGTCATTGAGGATTCGAAAAATAGCGACAAATTGGCCCCACTGATGCGTTTCGCCACAAATCAACGAAATAGCATGTCTTTAGATGACGTATGTTCCTCTCGTATTATAGTGTCGATGCTGGCTAACAATCTTTCCCAGTACATCGAGAACAAGAAGGCAGGTCAGAAGCAAATTTTCTACGTCTCTGATGCTGGGAAGAGTGTATCGTCCCTAGCGAAGAGCGTTTTTGTCGAAAAGTTGCATGCCCGGGGCTACGAGGTGCTCCTGCTGACAGACTCGATTGATGAAATTCTATTGCACCACCTCAAAAAGTGGAAGTGGGTGTACTTTTATAGCGAACTTTACCTGCTACTGAATTGTGATTCGTCAGAGGCATCCCATTCCAGGACGCAGCCAAGGCTGGACTCCAGTTCGGCGACGAGGGTGAGCTTGAACGTAGAGTTAACTCGGAATGCGATTTAATGCGTGTTTTCTCAGATCTCGACCCCGAAGAAGAGAAGGCTAGGCAGGCAGAGATCAAGGAGAAATACAAGCCTCTGTTGGTTTGGCTGAAGAAGCAAGTGGAGAATGTCGTTCGCGATGGTTCGTCCAACGTTGATCTGTCAGCCTCGTAATCTGACATCGTATACTATAGTTATAATCTCCGATCGCCTGGTGACTAGCCCATGTGCTATTGTCGCTGATGCAGGTGGTTACACCGCAAATATTCAACGTATCATGAGTGCGACAAACAAGAATCAAGACTCAAACATGATGTTCGAATTCGCGAAGCGCCAAAAAGTCCTCGAGTTGAACCCGCGCTCCCCTCTGATCGAGGGGCTACTACGTCGTGTGGAGCAACTGCCGGTAGAGGATGAGGAGCGCGATTTTGAGGCCGAAGATGAACTCAGGGAAGTCGCATCAATCCTAATTGACGGTGCTCTCGTTCGCTCTGGTTTCGAGGTATCCGATTCTAATGAGTAAGAGGCGGCAAAATGTGCACTCTCGCTCCTTCCTGACTACTTTATTCTAGATTTCTCATGCGGGTGGACCGTGTCCTCCGCCGCTCCCTTGGAGTGTCAGAGACTGCAGCAACCGATGCTACGGTGAAGCCAGCGCCGCCAGTTGATCCTGTGGTCCTCGACGAGTCGGAGTACGAGTCAAAGCCCGAGCCGGTCGCGTTTGAACCACCAGAGAATGATGATGGCAAGCCAAAGGTGATTTTGTCGGATGAAATGAAGAAGAAGATCAAGGTTGATATCGAGGAGTACACCGACGACTTACCCTCTCACGATGAACTATAATATCCTTGAACGTTTCATCTCGATATTTACGCCGTTATTATCAATAAAAAGGCGCTCAAATCACAACATGATCCTACATTGTTCCATCCATTGTTGCTAGTAGGTTGGCATATTAAGTCGCAATCGTCTTAGCGTGTAGCTATTGATATCCCCATGCTTGACCCTTCCGCAACCGCGTCCATTGTCTTCACTGGGCAGCATGCTCATGTTCATTTCTATCTTCCCTTGCTGGGGTTCGCTGATACTTCCATCAGTAAGATAGTATGGTTTCTTGCAATCCAGGATTCCCTGGATACGGGGTTCGAGAACGTCAACGTCATGTCATCAAGGATAACCCCCAATGGACGTGGTGGTAGCTGAAAACATTGTGCGAACCGCAAATTGAACGCGCCGATGGCTACATAGACTCAGATGTCCGGCCAGAAGACAAGTTTTCCGGTATCTATCTTACTGCACTCGCAGGGTAGCATTCTCGCCCAGAAAGCGGCCTGATGTATCTCTTCCACCTACTTTCTGTTGGCAAAGGGCGTGACTTGCATGCCATGGAGGATTGCGCCTCCTACCGTCCACGTCGAGAATCATCAGGACACAGTCGATATAACCATTTGACTTTGGAAACGGAATGCTTCGAATACATTGCCGCTACGTCCCCTCTACGAGTGAGCGGCAGCGCTAGCTCGATCGATTGGATCTTTTTCAACACAGTAACAAGTTTAGGCATTGTACAAAAACTTGGCGCTGACATCACATATATCTGTACGCCTAGGTATGCCTATCACATGCGATCTTTCGTTCGTCCATAACCCAACCTGCGGCGTTATCCATCAAGCATCAAGCGTTGGCGGTTTGTGGGCTTAGCTCCTACATGTTTTCAACTGAGGCCGGATATTGACGAAGTTGAATGCCGTCTGAAAGACTAAGAAATTGGGATGCGTCCATGGATTCGTGACGAGAATGGGATCACACATATTAACGAATCAACCCACGGAGATATGTATTTTTCCGGTATCAAAACTCTCCGTGGGGTGGGCAGCAGCGATGGGTCCCGGCCATCAAAGGCAAGACAACCGGTTCTAAACCTCGGGACCATTTCTTTATCACGTTGGGCTTTCTTATGCCTCTTGCGTCCTCGAGGGGTACGAGTGCCAGTCCCCCAGCAACTCGTCAGAACTCCCCGGCCATCTAGACCCGTCGCTACCACCCGATGCACACTCACTTCGACATCAACTCCCCTTGCACCTTCTATCTTCACCCCCGGTGGCATGCGCACAAAAAGCAGTAACAAGCTGACAGCTGAGCGGGCCACAATTGAACGAGGGGGAAGACCGAAGACAAGGGATGAGATGATGAGGATGAGGGATACGACTTCGAATACGCAGCCTTTTATATACCCCATTGGAGCGGAGATGAATCACAGTTTTGGCTAACACTTTGTGAGGATCGTTCTATGGCGTTCAACCGAGTGGAATTCAACCAATAAGCCGGAACACAGGTAAAACTACGCACAGTTGAAAGACGACGGCTTGATCTCTATCGCGCACTTTGTGCCCGTAGTTCTCCCATTTCACTGTTGCATCTTCGAGGAAAGGTACCTGTCAATCAGGATGCAGGGCATGCACCGAACATCCTACAGCGGAGGGTGTGAGTTTATGCATTCCAGCTACATTCCAAACACGACCAGTGTTAGCGTATCATATCATGTGCAAATGCCGTCATTGTTTGCTGGCGGGAGATGCGTCATACATGACGAAAAGTCGCGTGTTGTGGCGAAGCAGCTCCTGTATGCCCGACAAATAGCAAACAATGAAAGTCCATATGAAGCTTTTGAAAAACCTTTTGAAAATCCGAGGGTAGTTCATTGACGCCTCTTCAAAGCCAGATGAGCGGCCTATTTTTGAATGGATGATATTTATAAAAGTGCACGTGGCATGGGGTGAGCCACGAGAGAAGAGGGACAACGAGACTATGGCCTCTTTTTCGCGCCTCCAACTCGCAGCTGCTCTCATAGGTTCGATACAAATCCTGCACTCATGACACTTCACTCATTCTCGTACTAGAATAGACAATGATCCCTCCGATCCAACAAAGCCCTTCCGCTCCGCCCACGAAAGCGCCGTCTTTGCTCACCTACGTCGATCCCACCACTTCCTCCACAGCGGAGAAAGAGCGTAGACTATCTCAGCATCGACCTTCCAGGAGGTCATGCGACTGGTTCGAAAACAGAGTCTGTTCAGGGTCTTTCCAGGACACCGAGTTCGGCAGACATGCTCAGGAATCCATTTGGGAGAGACACAATTTTCTCGGATGGTGCCCCTGAAGAAGGCGAAGACGAAATGGAGGTCGACCTCAGCTCTTGGGGACTCGACTCGTTCATTCCAAAGGAGAAAGGTGACCGCAGAAAAAGTGCCAAGGGCAAGGAGAAGGTTGCGGCCCTCCCCAATCCTCACCCAGCCACACACGTCGCTCCGTATCTTTCTGGTCGCTCGCAGAGCATGGGAAATTTAGATTCTTTTGGCGCAGGAGGCGCATTTTTAGATTCACCAACGACAGAGACGAGGCCAAGGTCGCTTAGTGCCGCCGTGGACCTAGGCGAATACCAATCGTATAGACCGCCACGACACCAGCGCCCCTCATCAACTCACGACGCTATTGACCGTCTACCGGTTACGCCTCCTCTTCACTCCATTCCATTCCCGGTACAGTCCGTCCGTTCCGCATCTCCTGGTCCCATTGATGGGTTCATGTTCCATCTCGCGAGCGCGCAGCGTCTTTCGCTAGCATGGGTTCTAAGGGTCTCCTCGCCGAGGCGGAAGAGTTGCCAAATCCTTTTGAATTAGAACCGCCTTCACCCGACCAGGCATCGCGTTTCGACCCAAAGGCTCGTGCACGGACGATGTCAATGGGCACCATGGGGTCGCTTGGTTCCCAAATATCCTTGCAGAGGAAGCTCCCTATCCCTCTTCGCGACCTTTGTCTGCGTTCTCTCGCCTAGATCCAAACACATGGACTCGTACGAGAACGCTGTCAAATGCATCCATGCTACGTGATAATGATGCCGTTTCGTACACAAGCCGACAGAACATCCGAGAAAGGCCGTATTCAACCATGGACTTATGCGCCCGAAGGTCCTTGTCATGCCGAGTCCGCTCCAGTCCCAGAGCCAGGCTGTCGCTGCGCCAAGCTCTATGAGCAGAGAAGGCTTCGAGATTTCAACAGATGGTCCTCCTCTACCCCAAGGGGCACGGTCAGACTCTAATCGTCGTCTATCCACCGGAACACTTCTTGCAAACCCTCCAGACTCGGCGGTCCCGATAGCTTCTAATTCATTTACGCCTAATCCCCGTGCCAACCTCACGTTATCTCAGCTGACATTCAGGAACACCCTCATGGTGGGAGGACAGCGCGATGTCGCTTACACAGACATCGATACTGGTCTCCGCCGAGCCCTAGAAGACGGTGAACAGGTTGTTGATGAACTTCTTCAAGAGGAACCAGCGCGACCTGTTTCAGTGATCGTAGAAGAACCGAGAAATGCTGAGCGGCCCCCCGGAAAGCTATACGGGCGTAGCCTTGTTGACGAACTCGAATCCCGCAAGGCTACTAGACGCAGCAAGCAAAGGCATGTTTCCTTTTTTTTTTTCAGTGTCTCGTAACTGATACTGCATGTCACTCAGAGTTTTCACCGGGGACAATCGGCCCTCCATGATGGCCCGTGGCCAAATGCAACGCTCTAGCACACTGATAGATCCCGCGTCATTGGATCAGCGTCCAGTATCACAAAATCTGATGGCTTCTGAAACGCGTCCTAACCTTGCACGGAGTGGCTCGTTCAGTGGGAAACCCCTTCTTGATTTTGATCAACCTCACCTGCAAGGATTACGGCCCTCGCAGAGTGGCGTACGTAACGCACGGTCAGTCTTTGGTGTTGACACACTGTGGGAGCGTGAGATGGAAAAACTCAAACAAATTGAGGCGGAAGAGGCGGAGGAACAGAGAAAGCAGGAAGCTATCGAGGCAGCGCGATTGGAAAAGAAGTCCAAGAAAAAGAAGAGGAAAGAAAAGCCGACCCCTCTAGATATTCCTGTCGAACAGCCGACGGTATGTATCGAGACTCCCACGCCCCGTGTCCAGAGAACCATCGAAAGAAGGGTCCCGCCTCCCCCAAACGATGATGAAACAGAGAGCAGTGGGGAATCGAGTGATGGAAGAGCGCCGCGGCCTCCCCCAGAGGTCAGCGCCGAGGGCTGGCATTCTGGAGAATCCGATAAGGAGTTGAACGGGCCCGTTCGTACCACTGGTGTTGGACCGCGGTATCCCAACCGTGCGCGCAGGCCCGCTCCCTTCGCTCACTCCGCCACCCAGTCTGTGGAAGATGACGATAGCGAAGAAGACATACCATTGGCCGCCACCGTCAGTCGTGCCGTTCAACGCGCGACTCGTCTTGGCCCTGTGGGCTCCGACCATCGGATTCGGATGAGGAGAAACCGTTATCGCAACTACTGTCGAAATCCAGGCTATTGGAAAGCTCACCTCTTGACGCTGACGTGACGACGGTGGTGATCATAAGAAGGGGGACGAGGACGAGGATGAAGATGAAGATGACAAGCCACTGGGCTTGCGGGCATCACGTTTCATGTCTTCGCAATCGCAATTGGGACACGCTGCCGGTGAAGACGACGACGATCTTCCTCTTGCGTTCCACCCGGAGCAGCAGCGACGTACGCAATATAATATGTTCTTGCAACAGCAACAACAGCAACACAAATGATACTGCAGGCGCAGGTGCATCAAAGCATGATGTTTTCCCCGCCGTCGCTTATGGGCTCCGGGTTCTTCGGTGCTCCCGTGCTCCCGCAAATGATCCCGCCCTTTGGCCCGCCACCAGCCCCGCCAAGTGCTGCACCTGACGCGGCGGATATGACGAAGTTTGGACGAGTGGACAGGTGGCGACGAGAAATAGTTGAAGGGGGACAGCCCTGATCCTGGCGACCACCAACCTACCCCGTCATCACATTGTTTTCAATATTATTTCTCATCGTGACACCTAGCAATAACTACATTCTCTGCAATTTTCATAGTTTTTTTTTTTTCCTGATTAGCACGAACGGACATGGCATCGTAGATCGTCTTTTTTAATATCATTTCGAGAGCGTACAGCGGCATGACGTGTCTGTGACGTCCGACGTCCGCGAGATAAGTATCTATGCGAGGAATAACCATGGACCTTACAAAGGAAAAATAGTGAAAGGGGGGGAGAGGGAAGGGGAAAGGGGAAGCATGAAGATAAGGGGGAAAGGCAAGGCAAAGGGGAAGTAGGGGGTGAACATCCAATGCGACTTAAGAGACACGACACGACAGCGTGAGGAGATAAAGACATTAACATGCAGGGTCTTGCAAGCGAGACATAGGGTATAGAAAGATCTGGTGCGCAGGGAAGAACAGGTTAGGGGGGAAGAGGAGGGAGGGAGGAGGGAGGAAGGCTGATGAATAAAATGGGATGATGTTACGTAGGATTCGTAACCCATAGTTTGCGCTTTGGAACGGTGACGATCGAGACATCGCGGCGGCCAATTTCATCCTCGATACGGCGCTGCCGTGTCTCCTCGTCTTCATCTGATTCGATTTCCGTGTCGGATCGCATACCGGCATAAGACGCAGAATGCAAGTCGTCCTCCGGTGCTGGTTGACACAAGGGTTGATGGAGATAAGGGCTACGTGCTTCGTGGGGGAACGGGAACTGGTCTGTTCCGGCCATGGAGATAGGACGGGAAGCGCTTGGAGATCCCGTTTGGGCTGTAACCAAGTGGTAATTTCCTCGAATGCGAGCAAGGAGGACCGTGAGGGTAGATTGCCGAGGACGTCCATGCCAAGAGAGGAAGACAAGAACGACGTAGAATGCGACAGTCCAAGCCAAGAAAGTGGCGAATAATGCCATCGACGCGCGGTGCCAGAGCTCGACCAGCGAAAGTACGCACAGAGCTAAAATGAGAATGTGCATAAAGATATGAAGCGCCGTTTCGTCTTTTCGTGGAATCAAGGGTTGTTGGACTTTTGCTGAAGGCGGATCTGACAATGCTTGAGCGCTAAGATGCGTCGTGGTCGCGGGCGTTGAAGAATGGACGCGATTATTCAGCTGCATCAAAGCGTAGTCCAGATCACCCTGTAAGCGTCCATCTCAGTAAGAGGACTCCCAATCATCAGCTTTGATACGTACCACAGCGTTTACGCTTCGACGGCGCTCAAGCCAACTTAGATCGCTCAAATTGCGGGGAGTTGACCTATGGGCAGGTTCATAGGGGTTGGATGAGCCGCCTGCACTTGCACTTGGATTGCGCATCCGGGCTGGTCGATTGACAACTTCAAAGGTGCGAGGGATTGGCGATTCGGATTCGGTGGCACTTTCACTGGATATCCGTCCCTCTTTGTTTCGAAACCAGAATCCGAGGTGCCGAGATGGAGATGGAGTATGTCCTGGAGACGAAGGAGGTACGGGTGTACGCAAGACGCTTTGTTGATTTGTGTCCGTGGTGCTCTTGTATGAATTAAGTTTCTCTGCTGTGTCGGAGGAGTCAGCACGAGATCGTTCAGCCCGGATCTTCCCCACGATACCCTTCGGCGTGGAGGTAAGCAAGCGCCATCGTAGAAGGTAGGCGAGGAACAGAAGGGGGATGATGGCGTATAAAGCAATGAACAAACCAAGTCCCGCTTGACCATGTAGCGTCTTCAAGACCGCATTGGACGACGTCCCACCACTGGGAGAGACCTCGCTGATCGAGGTGAAGGAAGACACCAAACCTGCCAGACCGGCACCGTATGCGACGATCAACATCAATACAGAAACATATCGCAGGCCAAGGTAGTGCTGCGACGAGGAGCTGGAGGTAGATGGCAATGATAATCGATAGAAAATGATAGTCGGAAGAAGCAGTGCTAAAGATATTGGAGCCAGCGACTTGTGCGTCAGTGAGGTGTCGAATCTGTTAAACGCATTGTTCTGTGGGGATGAAGATGATGGGGGTGAAGACTTGGAAGGGCCGTGGCCAGATGAGGAACCAGATGTGCCTATCTGACTTGCACAAGTGGTCATATATTGCATGGTGACGCCCTGGCCGGCCGCATTCACGCCTGTCTGCAATTGTCCGTTACCAAAGCCGGGCCAATGTTGACCTGATTTAGTGATTGATCCATTGTAAGCCCTGAGAACCCAAATGTCACCCAGGTAGTTGCCTGAAGCGTCTTGACCGCCAAATATGATCGTGTCAGAGTATGCATCCCGCGCATTACCGACGAGCCCACTGGGGAAGGATATCGAAGCTGCCCCGCTGCGAGGTTGGGGGAAGGTTGCAGTTCCCGTCGTGCCAGGATCGCCAGCAGGGAGGATACGGGCCCAGGAACCGCCATTAATGTCAAGGACATCCTAACCAAGAATAGTGTGAATGAATGAAGCCGAAAACGAAGAAAATGGTCGACTTACAACCTCGCCTTTTTGAAGGCCGCCTTGATCATCCCAGAGAGAATTGTTAAACAGGCCGAAGAGAACAAAGACTTGTGGGGCAAAGCTGGCAGAAAAAGTATTCTTGTTCGCCACGAGAGCAGTACCGATACGAGGTACAGCACAGGCTTCGGAGGATACTGCAATCTGAGTGACGGCGTCGGTGACATAGGAGTAGGGTTGAGCACAGGAAATGTTGGGATTGGCTGTGGCTACACAACCACCGAAAGCGACTAGTTGCTCCTTGACAATAGTGCCACCTTGACCAGATACAGCGGTGTTATTACCTGCGGTGATTTTGGTCCACGTCCCGACAAGGGACTCGACGTTGGCGGAAAGAGTTCCGGAGATATCGAGTCGCCAGATTTGGGAAAGGGGGCAGGGGTAAGTGTTTTACCGGTACTTGTGACGCCGCCCATGAGGAAATAAGAGTTGGATACGGCAGTAAGATTGAACGGGACGTTGGTGTCGATCCCGCCTGCAGCACCTAGAATGGCGGGTGTGACGGTGTTGGCCGATAGATCGACATTGGACCAATATTGGTTAAAGAAATCGAATTCCTGGGAAACCGTCTTGAATTGATGCTAGGTGAGGGCGAATGCGCGAAGGGGACTTACCCAGACATCAGCTAGAGGTTGCCCATCAGTACCTTTACCTCCGATAACGACATAACCGTTGCGGCTTTGAGATACCGATAAGGGTGTAAGTAGTAGTGAGAGAAGGACGATGGACGTACTAGCTTGCGGCGAAATCGCCGCCTCCGATGGCTGCACTCCTTGGTGGTGGTAATTTGTTAGTTCCACTGAGAGGAACGGGAGTGGTCCAAGTAAGGGTGTTCAAGTTGAGACTGGGGAGATTTGATGGGTGAAGTTTAGGGATTAAGAAGAACGGGAGCAAAAAAAAAGAAGGGCTGACAGGTATGTCTGTTGCTGCGGAAGCCACCTTGAGATTCGCCGCCGAAAATGATGAGAGTACGGGTTGGGTCATCATAACCAATAGAAGCATCCTTGAGAGGGGGGGCTGCGGGGCCTTGAAGAAGACCTGTGAGATTGAGCCATTGAAGAGGGGGGATTTGGGCGGAAGTAGATATAGCTTGAGCACGGATGAGTGGGAATGATTTGAGTAAAGACCAGAGGAGAAAGGCATATAGAAAAGTCATGATACTTGGCTTGGCTGGGGAACGCCCCGCAGCAAACGGCTGCAAAAACTTGCTTTAGGATTGACCTGACCCAGCAAGCCAAAAGGACCCCCACGCCCACGCCCCCCTTCTAAGCCTGGGCTTCTTTGCGGTCTACGGTCAATGTTCACCGTTTCGGCTATCCCCGGCCCGGCTACATAACAACGACCGTGTTCACCCACCGAACACCACAATGTCTGAAACTGAAACAAAGCGTCCTTTGACCCAACATGCTCGTATCATCGCAGATACCTCTTTTCAATCTTCTGCTTCTGATCTGTCAGTCAACCCCCACATCTTTACCTCACATACTTTAATTAATTTACCCTATTTAAAAGTCTCTCCCCAGATTTAAACGCCCGTCTTCAGAACCTAGGAAGTCGCATACGGAGGAGTGAGTCAGTCATCTTACAATACTTCAATTCATCTCTCATTCACAGGCGTCTCCGAGGGTTATGCCACACACCGATTCTCCCCTGCATCCGTGCAGATTGAAAGTTCAACATCCATTAACGATTCCTCTACCCCAATCTTCCGTTCTTCTAACGATACCCTTCATGCCGTCTATTCTCAATTTTCACATTCTACAACCCTTGCATCGTCCGATAGAAAACGTGCTCGCGATGAGCTTGACGAATCCCTTGATGGTGGTACCATGGGCCAAGATGACATGGAATCTGATGTCGTGATGCAAAGTACATCATTGATCGCAGCTAATGATCTTGCCTTGTCCCGCCCTGTGAAACCCCTACGTCGTACTCCCAGGACCTTTGGAATGACAAAATCTCTTCCTCCAACAGTATTTCGATCCTCCATGGCTGAGGAAGACCAAACCACGTCAAGTGCAGGTTTACAGGACGAGGAGGATTGGAGTACCGCCGCTTTCTCTGACGACCCTTTGAACACCCAAAGCTTGGGATGATGATGGTGATGATGATGACGATGATAAGCGACATCACCATTTGACAGATTGCGAGTACTTGTGTGTCAATTATCCAACTACCGTTTACACCAATTACTGGCTCACAATGCCACTCTACTACAAGTCAGCTGACCGTTTTTATTTTTTATTTGTTTCCTGGTCGTCGTTTTTTTAACCGAGTGCAACATGTACACCACCAACTCGGTTTGAAATCCCAGTTGTGGCTAAACCGCTAAATATGGTATACGGCCAATAAAGGCGCCAAGAAGCAGTCTACTCTACTGGTCTTTGGCTCTTCTTCCGCCACGTGTACCTTCCCCACGTAATCAATTGCTGAAAAGCCTCGCCACTCTCCGGCCTGCACTAATCCATTATGGGCGCCCAGCTGATCGTATCATGGTCATAGCCTTGTTGACCTTCAACGGCATTTTTACAAGGTTGGTGCCTGCTTGCAGTTCGCATTGTTTTCTTTTGGGGATCATGGACTAAAACCTGGTCCTTCACATCACAGTTTGGCGCCATCTAGCGCCCCAACCTGATTGTCTCGCCACAACCCGGTGACAAGACATCCGGCGTTTTTTGGAAATCCCAAGACGATTCATGATTCGATCGGCTACCATCGGGTCCCATGGATATCTTTTCCCTTGCCGAAGGGCCAGTGGCGGGCATAATCGCTTAATTCACACTTAAAATGCACCGTGCATCACTCTTCTTGTACGTCTTTTCTTTTTCGCTATGTCCCTGCACTTTGAACGCGAACTTTACCGCAAGTCCCCTTCGCCAGCATCTAGTGTTACCTCTACGTCTTCTAATACCCATACCTTACCGTGAGCACCTCGGAAACTAGTATGGAGGGAGCACCAATAACCTATTCCCATCTTCTAGACCCCGATTTCCTCAGCGGGAGTTGATTTTCCCGCGTCCAGTCCAGTCGTTACCTCCGTTGCGGGCATTCCTCAGAAATGAAGGGATTGATGCAGATATCGAGCCTCGTCATCCGTGCATCAGGGATGCCGCCCATGAGGCTGCTAGAGAGGAGGCACGGCGGAGGGCTCTGAGAGCTGCTGCAATACGGTATGGGTTCTTGGAACATACGGTAACCAACCCTCATCGGATATTGTCAGCCATCAAACCAAGATGAGCCCAATTCTTGGCCACGAACGTCGTCACAGTACTCCGATCGATAAGCAATCATCGCTTCAACCTTTGGATGAAGTGCGCTGGTCGGAGTGTAACAGAAAGTTGGTTCCTTGCTCTTCGGCTCGTACTCTCGTTGAAAGAGACTACAGGAATCACGACCGCGGAGAACCGTCGTCTTATCAGAAAGTCTTTAACCCATTACGATCGTCGCCTGTTATCAGGGATGGCCGTCTTGCGCTGAAAGCTTTGTCAAATGGATCCCGAGTTGGCACAGTTGAGGAGCGAATGTCGAGAGAAGTGGAGACGTTCATGTGAGCACTGCACTTGTTTACGTGAGAACCCATAGTAAACGCTGACCATCTGTAAAGACCAGGGCCGCGGTCCCCTGTTTCCCCTGTCCCTGTTGTGAGGGACGAGGTTGTCTCTCCTGGCCCGTCCAGAAAGAGGCGTCGACCTGCATACCTTGAGTGAGTTTCAACAGCCTCTCTGCAACCCTTCACGTTACCAACTTTTACCCTCCAGGTCATCAGATGACGAGGATCCTGAAAGTGATAACACGGGGCGGTTGTGCACCGGCGGCAATATACCAGAAACAGGGAAGGATCAGCTCTCTGCCCAAACTGACTCCGACGACATTGATTTGTCAGACTCGGATTCCGGCAAGGGAGGAGCTGGAAGGGAGCAAAGGGTTTCGTCGCGCGCGTCCAGCAAGCCTTCCGGTAAACACAAGGCAAGGAGATACTTGGATGACGGCCTCGAACGTGAATATTTCTCCCCGTCTGGTGTGAAGCTCGAGGTCATCGAGCTTCCTGTCAAATACGATACGAAAGAGTGGCTCAAGCATGTCGAACAATGCCCCGAAGGGAGTAAGACCCCATGGCGCTGCACGTGGCAAACGATGAAAAATGGGACTCCGGTGCCGTGCGATTACTCTTCCAAAAAGCACTTGGTCAAGAGGCACATTGAGGCAACACACCTTTGTATCAAGTATGTGGGCTAACTAAATTTGGTTCGCTCTTTGTCTGACGCGATAATGCCTTTTGCAGGAGGTTTCAATGTACTTGGTGCGAAAAAACTTTCACACAACGATCAAATGTTGCAGGATGTCATCTCAATACGCAGTAAGTTTTTTTTTCTTCTTTGTTCTGCACATCCCCCTAAATTGAACTTTTCAGTACGGGTGCCTCCCCTCATGGGTGTGATTTCTGCGGCGACCGTTTCAAGGACCCGTCTAAGAGACACAAGCACATGCTACGCAACCATGGTTATCGCCCAGGGGAGAGCAGGAAGAAATTCAAGTCCGATGAGTCTGCACAAGGCCAGTCTGTTCACGAATCTCTCGAGCCATGGAAGGTGGCGGACCCTGGAGATTGTTGATACGAGATGTGATTTTCTGGGGGGCAATGTCTTCATATTTCCTTTTTGACACATGCCGCTATATCTGTCATCTTTAGTTTAATTACAAAGAATCGGGTCTTTCAGGATGTGATACACCAGGAACGCGTGTTGGGTGGTGTGACAGTGGGGCCGTGAGACGAGATGTCGTTTCTTGGCTAGCATCAGGGCCGGGATCATGGTTACCATAAGCAACGAAACCAGTTCATTGGTCGGTCGGCCCTAATTTGATCATCCTTTGCCCCTTGTTGACGGCTGAGGGACTGAGACATTGTCGCCACCCATCAGATAAAGCTCCCATCGTTGGGAATAGAGCGCTACAGAAGCTAATTGTTGGGAGCCTTGCCTACTGGAGTGATTTGCATGAGGCAACTGCGCCGCAAAATAATTATCTGGTCATACCCATAAAGGAGCACCCGGCCGTATCCATGGGGCGTTTGCGCGCCTGTTTCACGGCGGCGTCCAAACGGCCCATAAAAACGCTTGTTGGAGCTAAGGGAGGCTGTAGGGCAAGTACCGATCCAGGGTTATGGCTCACGGCGACCCTTACGTTTGAATCCGGATGATCGGCCGGCTGTTATACCGTAGCGCCAGCTTCCCGTAAGCATAATTGATACCGACCCTCAGGTCCTGTGTTCAATCAAAACCGACGACGAGCTACCCCCGCTGTCGCCGAAAAGTCAATAACCAAAAACTTTGTGAGTGGGAAATCGACTTGGGGACCGTGTCCCCGCCGCCGCCGCCGCCGCCGCCACCACTTTGAACTAGAATAATGTCTCCACGTATCCCACCCTTGGGTAGCCTTGCCGTCCAATCTCCTCCTCAAACATCTCAGTTGGTTCATGTTTCCCCTTCCACTTGTCACAACCTCTCCTTATTCAAAGGTTCGTCTCTCTCTCTCGTTGATCTATGCATCGCCCTCGAGTCGTCCCGGTGATGATGAATTGCCCATTATAGAGCTCCTCAGGGAGTACCGCAAGCTAGACGACTCGGTCATGATGAGGATAAACCGGACCAACGCGCAGTTCCGTGATCGCGATCGCCTACTTGGGGCAAGTGGGAAAGGGAACGTCCAAGAAGAGGCATGCGCACATCTTTGGCAGGAATTAGTTGGTGCGCTCGAAAAACCCTATTATCACGCGGAAGCTTGATTTTTTTCATGACAAGACAACTGGAAACGCCGGGGTCAAATCATCGATTATTGTGTCAAGGTCATGGAAGAGGCACGGGTCGGAGAGCAACCCGAGTCGGATCACTCAGGGAATGGGACACACCAGAGGGAATCAGAAGTGGCGAAAGTAAATATGATTCTCCATTCGATTGATTTTCTTTCCCGTGACCCCCGGGGGGCCCATCATGAAACTACTTTTTGCAGTACCAACAAGTGCGTAACGAGCTTACGATCGAACGAGTCGTTCGCCGACGCACCATCGATGGTCAGTTGCGCGCTCACTGATATGTCCGTGGGAGCTCGATCGCTAACGCCTGTCATCACCTGGCAGCGTTTATCTCAAGATGCCGGTATTTTGAGCCGCCCAAGGTTGACCATGAAGCCCGAAGATGGTGGGATGAGGCACAGAAGCGCCACTAGTATTACTCTACATAGGTTTTTTTCTCTGACAATGTACGTCGGAAAGTGAAAAGCTGCTGTTCTTACTCTTATAACAGTAAAGGGATCGGAAGCAGCGATAAGGGCTACAGTAGTCATCTGAGTGAATGATAGAGACCTGGAAAAGGCGCTCGGGCACGTGTTCAAGTTGGGTCGGCGCAAATGACGCAAGGCAGATGGCCCGCCACTTGTCCAAGCGTTATCAACTAACGGCGAGGTGCGATGCTTCTAAGGGGTGTTCTATTGGTGGTATCATTGTATGTTACCGTAACATACGCGGGCTCCACGGACACGCAGGAAGCATTGTCGGGCCCGGGTCCTCTTACTGATGCCCATCATCGGGTACCTGTAATGTTGGGCGTCATGTCACGCTGTCCGGACGCCCTGCTTTGCGAGACTTTGTTCGACAAGGTCATCCCAAAAGTAGCACCCAAGATTGATCTTTCTCTCGCCTATGTTGCCAGGTATGTGTAATAATCGCTTCCCATCCAATCAACTAAATAATTGACTTTTTCAACAGAATAAATTCATCCGATTCAGAATTTGGCGTCACCTGTCCGCACGGTCGCGATGAATGCGCCGGGAATGTTCAACAGCTGTGCGTTGCGAAGTACACGCCGATGAGGACATGGTGGGAATTTGTCATGTGTCAAAATTATCAAGGCCGAGATCAGATTGGAACACCGGACGTCGCATTTAGATGTGCTCGCACTGCCAAGATTGACTGGACAGATAGTGGAGTTGGGCGGTGCGCAGGTATGGATGGCAGTGGAACGGGTGCAGAGGGTGTTTTGTTACTCCAAAAAAGCATTTGGATCACTGACCTTTTGGGCATTACGTGCGCTACTATTTCTTTTACCCTCTCAATCACGGACTTATGTTCACTCTGACCTTACAGCAAGAGCTGCACCATCGTCATCAATGCAGAGAAGGTTTGCGTCCACGACGAGACGTGGCAGGCTTGTGAGGTTGTAATTGTTGTCAACTTTGCACCGTAGCTTGAACTAATCCAGCCGCAGAATGGTCATGAAATCAGGGACTTCGTAAGACAGATCGAAGCCGAGTATCAAAAATTGAACGGGATGGTTAGGGTGCCGTATTAAATGGAAGGTCACTCTGAAAGAGACTTTCCAACATATGTATTCGTCATTATTTCCCAAGTATGAGTTCATATATGATGACCACGATGTTTATCGCTATAAGAGGTACTATTTTGGAGTTGGTTGTCCGTGCTAAACGGCGCATAGGGAACAAAATGACACGTACTTCGCATGACGGTTCGGACTGCACTTATGAGGTTGATAAGCCTGCCCTTCATGCCAATATCCTGCACGGGATTCCCGTATCCACCACTTTGGTCATAATTTTGTTGAAACCCGATGTTGTTCGGTGGCTGAATGTTGACCATCCGACTGTCAAGGGAGAGAGGTCAGACGGGAAGCGGATAGTAGATGTGGCAAGAGGAAGCGGACACGCACTGCGAGCGAGGAAACGGTCCTCACTGAGGACAGCTACGGCATTTATGAGGAGCAAGCCAATGTAAAATATGCCTCCAAGGAAAAGCATGACGGACTGACTTTGACAGCTTTTGGGTCTCTCGTCGCGTCTCATCATTTCCGCTCATTCGGATTTATCCGGACCCTCGTGTTGTCCATGGTCACCCTCGTCGCAGGTACACGCTCATACTGTTTTATATTCGCTATCGTTCTAATAGTGGTGTACTAGTTTCTCATTTTGCTCGGTCTGTCTCGTCAAGACACTCCACCTCAGCATCGCGTCTCTTGTTGTCTGGGCCACGCAGACAGTGAGCCATCCTCAGCACCCCCGTTTCCTCCGAGATTGACTGGCGTATTTCTAGTGCATCATTCGGTCACAACCCATTCGAGTTTTTACGTGCTGCTGTGAATCCAGGTTTGCGAAAGCAACGGACAAGTCGTGAAATAGACACCGCAAAACGTACCCAAGCTCAGGATGACAGCCAAAGCATATTCGACACCGTCACACCAGAAGAAGAGAAGGGAAAGCATATGGACGAAAAGGTCGTGGGCAGGACAAGGCAGAGTGATCATGTGAGTATTTTCATCTACTTGAAGAACTACTCATCAACTCGCGCAGCACAAATACTCAACAGCGAATTTTAAAATATCACATCGGAAACTGAACAAAATTGGTCGTCAGATTTCAGGGAAACCTATCGATTCTGCCATCTTGCAAATGAATTTTAGCGAGAAACGAGTCAGCACACGCCTTCGGAATATGCTTGTTGTTGCCAAATCGCACGCGACGTTAAAAGGCATCGACCCCAAGAAGATGATCATCGGTACGGCGAATACTATTCTATCATTTCCGTTCGTGTTCTGATGTGACCGTGCACATGAAAGCGGAGGCTTGGGTAACGAAGGGTCCGAGGTCACATAAACGTTTAGAGATCAAAGGACGCGGCAAAAGCGGGATTCGTGTGCACCCGGACGCGCGGTTGAGCGTCATGTTAAAGGAAGGAAAGACGCGTGCACAATTGTTGGAGGAGGAGCGTGTACGCAAATTAAAAAGAATAGTTTCTGCGGGGCTTGTGAGGGAAGATAAGCCGTTGCGTAACCCGAGGTCGATGTGGACTTGGTAGAGGCTTCCTAAAATAGAATTCGCAAAATAGACACGTACAACCATCCATCCACAACTTCAATGCCTCTCCCTACCTGGCTTCGTTTGCCAGCTCTCGCTTTCGCTACCATTTCATGGTCTCTCTTTTCTGCTGCGTCAAACTCATTTGAAAATACCGCCATTGTGCGCACAGCTGACCTCGGTGGTTCACTCGTCCACGTCACCACGACGTATGCTATTAGAGCACTCGACAACAATGCCAAGCAATATACCGTCAGCCTTGGGGAGAAAGAGGCAGAGTCGACGAGCTGGTTCGAAGCGAAACTCAAAGGTCAAACCGAACCTTTGGATGTGACTAGACGTCTGCTTGATCCTCACGAGTGAATTCAAATTGTTGTTCCACGCTCGACCTTCAATACTGACCCATCCCTCTGTCCTCGCAGCGGCACTTATTCGTACGTCGTTGACCTCCCGAAGCCTTTGAACGTCAATGGCACGGTCAACTTGGTTGTGGAGACGATTCTCACACATACCACTTATCCGTGGCCCGAAAAAGCGGCCATGGAAGATGACCAGTCGCTCAAGTATGAGGGTGAACTGTTCGTTCTTAGTCCATACAAGACCGTGACTCAGAGGATCAAAATTCGGTGCGTGATAGCCATGCACGATGTTTTTGCCTATCGTATAACATGGACCCCACAGAGCGCCCGCGCCCCGTATTATCTCGTACACGACTCCTGAGGGCTTGGATGTTTTCACAACTGATAGCGTCACCACAAAATCAGGTGCAACGATCACCTATGGCCCCTTTAGCAACATCCCGCCGTCTGCGTCTGCCGCGTTCATCAAACAACACCAAAAACATATCGTGGTGCACTACTACTTGGACTACCCAGTTGTGGAGATTACATCCTTAAAACGCACTGCCGAGATTAGTCACTGGGGCGCTAACCTAAACATTCAGAATGACATCGCCCTACACAACGCCGGACCTAAGTACGTCTGTCCCTGATAATATCACCAACGTTCTGATAATTTCAAAAGGCTCAAGGGTCATTTTGCACGTATCGAATACCAATCTCAAGCCTTTTTCAACCGGATGAAGCCACAAATCATACCTTCCTTGACCCTGCACCTACCCCCTGGCATTCACTCGGCATATTACTATGACCTGAATGGCAACGTGTCGACCTCACGTGTGCGTGTAGCGCCGTCCGTACCCAAAGCCGCCCAGGGCAACCAGTATAGCACGATAGAGCTACGTCCGCGGTACCCTCTCATGGGTGGTTGGAACTACTCATTCACCCTCGGATGGGATTCGCCGCTTGCGGACTCTGCTGGGTACGACGCCAGCACGGGCTCATATGTAGTCGGTATTCCCGTCCAGACAGTCTTTCCAGCCGCTGTTGTGGATGAAGCAGAAGTGAAGATTATCTTCCCGGAAGGCGCAATGTAAGCCTAGGCTAAAAAATTGGTGTGGAACACTTAACCTTAGATGGTTAACTTGATTTTACAGCGACGTTGAGGTCTTCCCTCCTTTCGCCTCAATCACTGAACAGCGCTCGACGCATATCACGTACCTCGATACCATCGGGCGTCCCGCTGTCACGTTAACATTTCAGGATCTCACGGATAAGCATAATGGATTGATCTACGTGAGTGTGCACGGACACCTCACCTCCATTAAGCGCCGCTAACGAAATTGGGTAGGTCACATATAAAGTTCCGCTATGGGCGCATCTTCAAAAGGCCAAGTCTGTCTCATCGCCTTTGGCGCTTTGTTCCTCGTCGCTTTTTTGGCACGGCGAGTAGACCTCAGCCTATCAAAGTAGTTAAATAACGAATTATTATTTGCTGTCCGAACACCGCCGGTAAAATATAAGATTGTCAGGGTCGTCGATCAATCAAACTAGGTAGATAGGGGGGTTTGATTGGGCTGTGCATCAAAAGTACTACTACGTAGTGTAACTATGTTGCATCCTCTCGGTGGCGGGATCCTGTCTCAAATTCAGTCCCGAGTTTACCCGTCGTCGACGGCTCCGTATAACATGCACTCACGGTTCAAAGGAAGTATAAAGACCTTCACCGTGCCTCGAAACACACCTATAATAAAAGCCGTTGTTGGTGCATTGCCCATAGTCGAGATCGAGATGCAGGGACGTCCTCCTCCAACGCCACATCGTGTTTGAAAGGCCATCACGATGCTTTGCCAGCGCTAACTTGTATGGCAAAGGCTCATTTTTGACCCCAGTCGTATTGAGGACATTAACATGCAAGATGTAAGATTCATTCCGGTATTCGAAGAATTGACCGCTGTTCACAAAGAATAACGGGGCATCTTCTTGATGGGGTATGACAGAAATCGTCATATTTCCGCCGATCGAGCCTGTTTTTTTAGTGAGTTGCTGTTGGGTATAGGGCGACGCGGGCACACACACACACACCTTTGGGCAATGGCGTGGTTAGGTAATAGGATAGGCCATATTCCAAACCACCAGCAAGGAGGAAGGTGGAGCCCGTGACGAGCGAATCGATGGAACTCCTACTGTTGAAGCTCTCCCAGGTTGGAAGTGCATGCACCACGGCAATATTGGTGCCGATGAATGCGAGTAGCAGCAGCATCAAGTTGTTGGCAATCATCATTTGGCGATGCGACTCGAAGCGTGGAACACTAAATGAAAAAGAGGTCAACGACGTTATATGCTAAACCAGCCAGCACCAAAAGGGCCGTAAGCACAAGTCAGGCAGGCGATCAGCGTGACTCGACGATCAGCGCTCAGCTCAACCCTCCTTCCTTATCCGGTCCGTCAAAGCCGGGATTCGACCCATGAGACTCACCACTGGTCTTGTCTGTCGTACATTTGCGAAACCACTAGCACTTGCATCCTCCTCATCACCATCATGTAGTCGCAAACTTCCCGTTCATTGACTACTCTGCCAGAGGGCTCCAGTCAGCGAAGATTGTTTTCCACGGCCATCGTCAAAAACTTACTCTCCAC
Organism: Lactifluus volemus; assembly: GCA_022376515.1. Taxonomy (NCBI): domain Eukaryota; kingdom Fungi; phylum Basidiomycota; class Agaricomycetes; order Russulales; family Russulaceae; genus Lactifluus; species Lactifluus volemus. The sequence continues at coordinate 272,190 of WTXI01000006.1, read as the reverse complement.
AGTCGGTTCCTCTGACCCATCCAAGCCCTCTCCACTCAAGGGAACGGGAACGGGGCCGCGCCCGATTTTACAGCCTTATACACTTTCTACGCGTCTAGTCGCGCTTTGTAAGCGGGGAGATGTGGATCTTGCAGTCGACATGCTCAAAAGCGCTCCAAGGAATGCACAAAATATCAAAGTGTGGAATACCCTCATTCAACAGTGCATGAACGCCAAGCAATACAACCTAGCATTTACCGTCTTCACAGATGTGTGTCCATCCCTCCACCCTTTGACTTTTTTTTGTAGTTTAATGCTCGTTTACGTAGATGAAGCGTCGCGGTTTCGTGCCGAACATCAGGACATACGCCACGATGATGAACGGCTATGCCACCGTCGAGGATTGGACTCCGTTCTCAAAACAGCTCGGATTTGCACATTCCATATACGGGCAGCTCAAGCTCTACCTCAAGAAATTTCGCGACCAGACCGACGATAGTCAGGCTCAGGCCGTTGAAGAGTCGGAAATGTCATTTGCCCTATATCCCATCGCGCTGTACATCTCCATTCTTGGGAAGGCCGGAAAGTATCAAGAAGTCTTTGACGTCTTCCACGCGTTGGACATCGATGGCCCGCTAGGTCCACTTCCAAAAGTCTACAGTTCCCTCTTGTGCGTTTTGGCAGACCGTGTAAGTTCCACCGACACAGAACAAACGGTGTCCGACGCAAAATATATCTGGCGACGGCACATGCGTAGCTTCGACACGCAGCCCGACCACTACATTGAACCGCGCTCCGTCGATGCTATCATCAATATTCTTTCGCGTGGTAAACCGTCCGATCTCAAACTCATGTTCGACATTCTGCACGATATTTGCGGGCTTCCCCGTCCCCTCCCGGTCAGCGAGGGTGAACACCAGCTGCCGTTACAACCACTACAACCACCATCGACATCGACGTCGACACCACTGCCCAAAGTGCGACTAACCTCGTGGATACTGGGTGAGATTCTTGACAGCTGTGTCGCAGCGGGTCGACCGGACGTGGCAGTGCACTACGCGCAGAGTATGATGGACCGCCCCGAGCTGCACCCAATCTTGCATCCACGGCATCTACAAAAGCTACTATTCGCCCATAGGATCCTCGCCCGGGACGATTCCTCGACTGCCCGATCTGAGAACGCGGCCGCGTGGGTAGAGTGGATGGTGGCGAAGGGAACGTCCAACAAAGAGGCGTCCACAGAGACGTCCGCGACGGCGGCGCCGGCAGGAGTAGTCATGTCAGACGGCACGGTCGCGTATGCGCTCGAGTTGTGCTACTATTGCAAGGATATCAACTCTGCGCTCCGAATAGCTCGGTTGGTGCTGGAAAGCCCCGACTCCGTGGGTCGCGGCGACAGCTCTTCTTTGTCCGTCAAAGCCTGGTCGCACCTGTTCCGACTCGCAATCGTGGCGGCAACCCCGGTCGAGAGACGGCGATGCGTCGAGCTGCTCAACAAGCACGATTCGGTTCTCGACGCTTGGGATTCGCATTTGGCGTTCGAACGGTTGACGGGGCTGGAGAGAAGAGGCCACGTGTCGCTCGCTCTGGCTGTTGTCCAACTGCTCCAGGATGAAAGTGCTGTTGCTGACTACGACGATGAAGGGAAGAATAAGACGGCGGTTGATGGGGACCAGTCCGAGGCATCCACAAATCTTCAAAGGCGAGCCAAGTCTTTGTTAAAAATGGCTCGTTCCAGCAGCTAAGATAAAAATGGCTTTGATAAACGGTGCAAGATGGGCATTGGGTTGATCATGTCTCCGAGTTTTTATAACCTCGGAGAGATGAATAGTGATCGAGTGGTCTTTTACAGTCATTTTCACCCCACGCCGAGGCATTTGGTCGAGCTAGAACTCCTTAGTCCTATCCACCACACTGCTTTTCCGTAGTACAACCTCACACCCCAAAAGTACATACCCCAAGAAAAATTATATATTCCTTGTCCATGAATCCATTGAGTAAATATGTCCGCAGATATGTATGAAATCAGCATGGGTATGAATGAGCGCGTGGGGGAGTTGCACAGTCGACATAGATGTGAACGTACACCTACTAGTGAGACAAAAAATTTGTGACAACGCAATGCAGCGCAGAAAAATGTGCAAGTCTAAATCAAACCCGAGTGCTATAATATTAAGATCAAGGAGCGAGTGGTCCATCCACGTATTAACCTGGCCCGAATCAAGATGCCCTATGGGCTCATGCGACTGACTTGGGTCGGTAGTCGAAAGATCGTCCACCGGATCCGCCAGCGTGGAATGCTGGGGACGGGGGTACGAACGTCTCTTCAGAGAACGCCATCGAAACGGGCTGGTAGGCATGAGACAGTGAACTCGGTTGCGACGGTTGCGACGGTTCAGGTGGTGGAACGAACGAGTCCGTCGATACCACTTGGAGGGGGTATGGCGTAAGCCGCCGTGCCTTCCTCCCCACCCGCGCAGATGATGAAGGGCGGCGACGAAAGATAAAGATAAATGCTGCAATAGCGAGTAGGAGGATAACAAGGACGTTCAACCCGAGGACCGCAAGCATGATGGGGAAGTAGGTGGTGATCTTGTTGAGGGTCATTGTGATCTCGTTCGACAGGGAGGTTGTCATGCTTCCAGAGGCCGTTGCCGTTGAGGTAACTGCGTGGTACGTGATATTGTTGCGGGGGACACTGCCTCTGGCAGACGCAAACTCTGAGGATGCTTGATTCGGGTTGACAAGGGAGAGAAATTTGATATATGGTTTCCCCATGTTTCCTGATTTATCAAAATCACCATAGTCATAAACCGAATATACAGAACGGAGGAAGTTGTCGCCGATAATCATATCGCTAGAGATTCGTATTATTCAGTTCAGCGGTGTGGCGATTGAGAAACGACCTACAAGTTGCCGGCGGCAATAGCTGAGATGTCTTGAGATACGAATGAGCCCACGCAACTGTTGGGATTGGTAGTGCTTGGTGGGACTACATCAAGGGGTTGCATGGGGAAAACTTGTCCGCTGAGGAAGAGGTCAGGTTTACATATCACTGGTAGGTGGACCATACTTGATCTGTAGAGCGATATCGATCTCGACATTGCAAGGGACCGACCATAGACCAGTTTGAGTGTCTAACTGGGCACCTGGGATGTTTCCGTAGATTGCGTTGCACACCTCAGGGGGCGCATAACTACTAGAGGTTCAAACCATGAATCGAGTTGGAAAAACATAAAAGCCCACCTATAAGAACTTCCACTATCGAGCAACGCAACTGCATTATTAGATGGCGCATCCAACACGGCGCTGGTCATAGGAATGAATGTATTGCCGATTAAGATGGCTTCTAATAGAACGTTCCAGCGCGCAGGGTTGTTCTCGGGGAAGGTGGGGATCGGACTACTTTGATTGACTGCGGCATAGTCAGAATCGAGCTCCCCAATGAGGAACGTCCCTTTAACATCATCAGCGGGATCAACGGCTCTTTGCAAAGATATTGCTATGAAGTTTGGCTCGTGAGGGTTGGCACTGAAGAGATTATATAAAAAGCTGCGTCCCGACGATGATCCCGATTTAGTAAGGAGAGCATCGATGGTAGACTGGGTGGTAAAGCCAAGACCGAGGATACCACTCAACCCGTACGTAATAGCAGGATTCAGCGCACTGGATACGTCAAGAAATGCTTGGTTTGAGACGGAGATGCTGAAAACAATCTCAGAGCTCATCATGGACAATATGTGGGAGAACAGACCCAGAATATTGCACGGTGGAGTAGGATATGTGACCAAAAGCCCACCCGATACCATACTGGAGGAGTCAATCGAGCTAAAGACACTCTATGGGAGTAGAGAGATTAAGGCTCACGGTCAGGTTATGCGTCGTTGACTGAGCATCCGGTCAATGTTGTGCAGCGCAGAGAAAGTGAACGAGAACTCGCCGTGGGGTTACAGTTGGGCAGTGGTGAGGTGGAACCCTTTACCCAGAGGTCGGATGAGCCGGTATCCAATTGCAAACGATAAACTATTGTGGACAGCTAAATCCTCGGACTCTAAAAAACCCAGACATGGGACACGAACCAACATTTCCAATCGTAACCTAGAACGCAAGTCAGCGGATAGGGAGCGAAAACATATCTTAAGCGTACGTTGACAATGTAGATCATGTCATTGACGGTGCTTTAGAAGATCTATGAGTGTGCAATATTCTTGGGGATAAAAAATTGGGTACTGCACACCTGAGGTCGGCATTATCTGGGACGGTGTTGGAAGAAGCCAAGAGATGAGGATCATAGGTTGAGATGGTTTCAGACCGAGATCTAGGCCTGTAGTGGTGTTTGTACGTTCTCCTCAAAGGGAACCTGGCAGCACGTGCAGCGATAGTGAAAAGAATGAGCGAGAGCCAAAGAGCGGTGAATTTCATTTTCATAAAGACCAAAGAAAAAGAGCGAGAGGTGTAAGGAGAGGGGAAAAAAGGAAGGGAAGGGGGAACAAGGTTAGACTGGAAGCAAAAGTCAAGCCCGAACACGAAGTGCTCCTCGCTTATTCGCTTATACTCGTTCCCCGACGCTGGCGAATTCAAAATGTATGCGAGTCGTGGGAGTTTTGATCGACACCGGAGTCGACCGATCGTAATTCCAAATTACCCCAGAGAATCGTCTTACTGCCATGTCACCAACTCCCTCTCGTGCTGCCATTCTCCGCCTTATCAATGCTTCTCAGCACACCAACTGTCCTTGTCATGGCTCTAAATCATACCCCACCGCAAATAATCTCAGGAGACTCGCTATTCCAGTTGAGAGGATGGACAAGGAGTATGCTTTTGAGGTAAACCTACCTCCTTTCGCGTAATTTGCCGTCATGGTAAACTCAATCCAGGTCGCAGCATCCAATCTTCGTTTTGGAGACGGTGTCACCCGCGAGGTTGGTATGGACCTAAAGAACATGAAAGCTACCAAAGTCAGAACAATCTTTTGATATGCCGTTAGAGACTAAAAAGGCAAAATGTCGTAGGTGGCTGTATTTACGGACCCAAATGTTGCAAACCTTCTTCCCATGAAGACGGCATGTCCCGTTTCATTCACTCTCTGCCACACCTTTACGCCTGACATCACTCCAAGGCGATTGAGTCACTCTCATCACAACAGGATTTACCGTTTGAGGTTTTCGACCGGGTTGTGACGGAACCAACAGAGGACAGTTGGCGAGAAGCGATTGCCTGGTCAAGACAACATGATTTCTCCCACTTCCTCGCGTACGCCGCCGGATCTCTGCGAGTGTTTATTCTGGCTGACATCTGCAACGCAGTGTTGGTGGTGGTAGTGTTATAGATACCGCTAAAGCGGCCAATCTGTGAGCTGGCCGTCTTCAATCCCAGCGTCTCCACTGACCTCCCTGAAGGTTTACAGTATACAAGGAAGCAGACTTGTACGATTTCATAAACGCACCGATAGGGAAAGGTTTGGCCATCTCAAAGACCTTGCGCCCTCTAATCGCAGGTATAGGTGTCTTGTATGCTGGCTCGCGTCGAGCTGACTTTAGATTTTCAAGTTCCAACTACTGCTGGGACTGGATCTGAAACAACCGGTACTGCCATCCTTGACATCACGTCCAAGTCCTTCAAGACCGGCATTGCTAGTCGTGCTTTGAAGCCCATTCTTGGGATCGTCGATACATTCAACACAGAATCTTGCCCCACAGCAGTACATATAAGCGCGGGCCTCGATGTTCTCTTTCATAGTTTGGAGAGTTTTACCGCCATTCCGTTCGTTTGTTGCCCGAACTTGCTTCTCTCGTCTGAGTCGTTTGTTGCAGGTACACGGAACGTTCACCAAGGCCGACTAACCCCATTCTTAGACCTGCCTATCAGGGAAGCAACCCTGTTGCCGATATCTTCTCTTTCTGGGCTCTGGAGCAAACTGTGAAGTATCTTCCCAAAGTTGCCAAGGACAAAGACGATACTGAAGCGCGTCGCCAACTACTGTATTACCTTGTCTTGTCGAGATAGCCCAAGGCGTGCTCATGTGTTCTTTCCTCCCTAGATTGGCTGCATCTTTCGCCGGAATCGGGTTTGGCAATGCTGGTGTCCACCTCTGCCACGGAATGAGTTACCCGGTAAACTCACTGCTTCCCGAGTGTTGATGTCCGTTTATGCCATATCCCCAGATTTCCGGGCTCAACAAGAAAGGCCCTAAGTATCAACATGCTGGTTACCTTGTTGACCACCCAATTATACCCCATGGCATCAGCGTGGCTCTTACTGGTCCTGCCGTCTTCCAGTTTACTGCCCCCTCTTCTCCCGACAGGCACCGCAAGGCACTTGCTGTGTTCAAGCAAACAACTTTCCTAGACCAGTCCATAACTTCTATCCCAGACAGTGCTATAGGCTCACATCTTTTCGAAGCCATCGCATCCTTTTTAGATGGCCTTGGTGTGCCACGAGGCCTAGAGGCAGTTGGTTACACAAAGGGAGACGTACCGATGCTCGTGGAAGGAACATTACCACAGCGGCGAGTATTAGATCTCGCCCCAGGTGTAGGGGATGTTGTCGGCGAGGATGGCAAGGAGCATCTAACGAGATTGCTTGAAGCTTCCTTGAAGTACTGAAGAAGTCTTCAGAGGCTCGACGTGACTAAGTTCACGGAAAGCTATGGTACAAACGCTGTTCCGTAGCGACAAAAATATACAGTTTGATCACCCTACTTTGCAAGGCGAATACATTTAGGATCCTGAGAGAGCAGTCTTGTTCCATTCAATCAAATCCTGGAATCTGACCAGATTGCCTCCGAATATATCCAGGGCACTTATGATAGATAGTCAAGACAAGCCTCATGTAACATTGAATAGCAGCTGACCTGCCGTAGGTCAGGTCAACCCTTCCGTCAGAGAGTCGTTGTACCGTGCTCAGGTCCGCAATGTCTTGACGGAGGTCAGAACAGACCATAATAACCATAACCATCTCACCTTTAGCGCCCCCTGCGTACGTCGTCGGTATCCGTACCCACTTTCCAAGGACTACTACCTATTAGAATTGAGAGGTATGGTTGCGCGGAAACGTACGAGCGACAAGATCTTCGTCTATGCCCTGGCAGAGGCCTTCCACGTCTGCGGCATGTATTAGAAATTCACTGAGACCGTCGATGAGTGCCTCGTTTCCAAACTGCAACTGTTACACCCACCTGCAATAATCCGATAGCAACTGTAATGTTTCTGGAAGGGGTATCTCAGTATGAATGCTTCAGTGACTGGGCTCGTCTCTCATGCCTCGACAGACTTCCATATCAGTGATATCTTGCCACTTGTTCATCGCTACCATCCATTTATGTCCTCTCCGTCGACAACTGTCTGCATTTGTACCAGGTCCTTAGGGCGAACATGAGCCAGTGGACATACCTAATATCGACGACTAGGCGCTCCTTTCCGACGAGCGAGGATATCGTCTGTAATCTCTGGAGAGAGAAACTCTGTTCGGGGAACAGGTATGAGGTGATGATAACCTGAGCAGGTGAGGGACACTTTAATTATCACGGAGAACCAGCATAGCAGTGAGAAAAACACTCGCTTTACTGGCTCCATTTTCTATCCACGACAAGGCATTCTTGTCGGTTATCCCGCCTCCGATCTGTAGTCCCCCTGATGGGCAGACGATATCTATGACCTGCCAAGCGGTCGAGGGCTAAAACTCAAGCGGACCTGGCCAAGCTCTCAGCGCTTCTTTGGCTGCCTCGTCATTCCCGGGTCCAAGTTTGATTAGATGTCCTCCTTCTAATCCATGTAGTTTGTACAGCCGTGCAAAGTCTCCAGGCGTTTCTCTTTCAGAGACAATCTTAGCCACATGTTTAAACCAGATGACAGCAGCTTCGCAAGCATACTTTGCAACAAAGTTTGTCTTTAAAGACTCTGGATCAGTTTCTGAGAGTGTCCCGCCAACGATTTGCTTCACATGCCCGTCGTGAAGGTCAATGCAAGGGCGAAACAAGCTCCTTCGAGGAGACGCCATCAGCTAGCACTTGTCGGGATGTCGGGCCGGCGCAACCCGGCGAAAGGATGAAACATGTGGGAAGTGTGGCTGAAGAACTGTATAGTTCATCCCACCGAGATTTGGCCAGCTCGACGCTGTGTATCACGTCGTTCAAGGCCGTCGTTCTCCTCAAGGTAATCCACCTTTTTTTTGCCGTTCAAAAACTGCAATGACGTTCCGTTGCTCATGTACATTTCCCCTCACTTCCAGAATCTCCTTATTACACAATGCCAAACAAGGTCAAGGCGTACGAGCTTCAATCAAAGTGCGTTAAGTGTACTAGCTGCGCGGCGAGTTTTGCTGACGGCTGGATTTAATCGTCAGATCCAAGAATGATTTGGCAAAGCAGCTCGCAGAACTGAAGCAAGAGCTTCTCACACTGCGGGTACAGAAGATCGCCGGTGGTTCTGCGTCCAAACTGACCAAGATGTAAGTTCGCCCCCCCCCTCCCTTACGAGTCGGGCTCATCTATGCACAGAAACACTGTGCGAAAGTCAGTTGCTCGGGTGCTCACTGTAACCAACCAAAAAGCGCGCCAAAATCTCCGGGAGTATTACAAGAATAAGAAATACGTCCCACTTGACCTGCGGCCGAAGAAAACTCGTGCTATCCGGCGGCGGTTGACCAAAGTGAGCTTTTGTCTCTTAAGGCTTTTTGATATGTGCTGAGACGAGGCTCGCAGCACGAGAAGTCTCTCAAGACACTCAAGCAACGAAAGAAAGACATCCACTTTCCCCGGAGGAAGTATGCCGTCAAAGCATGAACGCAGTCCGAGTGTTGTGTAGGGATAGAACCCCTCGACATCTGTTTGCTATATGTTCACATGCCTCATGATATCTCATATGTCGCATTGTACCAGCCTGCTAGGCAAGTCGAGCGTATCTGCGAGCACCACGGGAATTCAGACGATGTACTCTTCTCAAAATGTATGTCTGCGCCGGACTCGAAATCATTTAAGGACTTGGGTCGCCTAATCGCATGGAATCAACAACCTTCTGTTCCCGTTGTCAAATCACCTATTTATGGTTCGGGCAGATGGTAGTACGCGTAGTTTCATCCAGCCACAAAGGAGCATTTTTCGGTTTTCAAGACCCTGAGAGATGGCAAACGATTATATTATCACCATCAAGCTGGGTAAAGTTACAATGGGTTTTGTGTTCTAGTCGCTCTTAGAACGAGGAGATAGTTCAGGAACGGGGCCTTCATCGTCCCGACGTCCAGTGATTTTGACGAAGCGGTCCATAGAGTAGTCTGCATTGGTTAACTGGGGACTGTTAGCGAAAGACCTGAAGTTGAAAGAAGCGAGGATACCCATTGTGCGAAATCCCTCAAAAAACTGGGAAGGAAGCGCAGGAAGGGCATGAAGTTCGCATAGAACGGCAAGTAGATCGTCTGTGAGTGTTGCTCGTCCAACGTCGCGATAATCTTCTTTACAACAACAAATGGCTCCAAGGATGGGAAGCAAAACCGGAAAAAGGGGTTTTTAGGGAAGCGAATGGTAGAGAAAAGAGGTGTCAAGACGTGGCCTGGGACGATGAGGCTGGTACGGATCTTGGGTGCGTGATAACTGAGTTACGTGCGTTAGATGTTGTCCAGTGTTTCGGATTTCACAGACGCACCGATGGTCAAGCTCGTACCGCAATGATTCCTGTAGCGAGATGGCGGCAGCCTTGGAGGCATTGTAATCAGCTATGGGGTACTCAAGTCAGAGGACGACGATATGGAAAGTTCAAACACACTACGCACTCATCTGCGCGACCCCGACGAATCCCATGACAGAAGCCACAGTAACCTACACCACTAGTCAGCGGTATCGATGGGCAACCCGTATAGAGAAACTGACGACATGACCAGACTTCTGCTTGATCATTTCAGGAAGAAATGCTTTCAAAGTCCAAAAGTGGGCAAGTGTGTTGACATTGAAAGTTCTTGCGCATAGGGTCAGATGACTCCTTAGTTACGACGAGAAGGGTACGGACTGCCTAACATCTTCCGGTGAAAGGTCCAAAATAAGCTTTCCTTGGGCGACCCCAGCATTGTTGACTAGCACAGTAGGATGACCGACCTGCAAGGGCGGTCGTGATGTTTGTTGAAAGGAATGGACCCAGAGGCTTACCTCTTCGATGACCTTCTTCGAAACAGCTTCAACCTCTTCCCATTTTGTCACATCGCACTTGTAGAAGGCGATATTATCTGTGTAAGTGAACAAAGTGGTTATGTAGCAGCGTAGGACCAGAACACGGCACGCACAGTTTTCTGTGACAATAGGGTGTAAGCCAAGGACAACGACCGTGACATTGCGAACTGCCAGAGTATTCGCAAGCAACTCCCCGATTCCTGAAGATCCTGCATGAATAGTTCAGTAAATGGAGCGTGGGCGAACAACTAGCTAGCACGCACCTCCAGTGATGAGTACGATTTGGTCACCCCAGTCGAGTGGTCCTGGTCCAAAGAGCAAATTCCTTGATTTCGATACAGCCTAGAGTACCATTTCAAGAACCCTGAGGAGAAATGGAAATATGTAGGCCCCTGAAACTTGGTCGTAGAACGAAGAACGTACAAAATAATGACAGGAATACCCAATACGCCAAAGTTATCAAGACTGGAGTATCAATAACTTGGAGCTCTGGAAAGCCAAGAAGACAGGCACGAGAAAGACAAAGAACGGGCCTGGATCCCTCGTTAGACTTCCTTGGAGAAGGTGAATATGAGTCTCACTGAATGCCGTGTGCGACAGCACCTTGACAACGATGTCGATATCGAAGTTGTCGAAGACGAGTGTGGGTTCACTGCGTGATTGCGAGTTATCTTCCATTCTTGAGCGTGAGCTACAAATGTTGGGATATCCAATGGACCAGCCGTGGGTGGGGTTATAAGTTAGGCAAGGGCATGCGTCGCCCTGCCGCCCTGCCGCCGGACGAGTAGCGGGCCGCGCACACATCTTGGCTTGCAAGCCTCGCCAATCTGGCGATGCCCCCTCGACCAAGAACAAAGGTACATAATGCTACCCCATCACAAAAAAAGAAAAAGGAGACAGCGTCTGTCGTGAACCAAGCTAACCGGCCCTCACAAACGCAAGAAAAGAAACGCAAGACCTATCGTTACACATTGCTCTTCATACCAATCCTTTGTCTCATGGCGCTGAATTCGCTTGTTACCTTTCTTTACACCCGTTCCTTAGACCCATTGTATGGGGGCCTGGCTGTCAAATTTCACCTCGACAAGATTGTCTGGACTGCAACGATCATGGGCGCATTTGGACCTGTTCCATCGTTACGGCCCTCTCTCGCCATCTTAGGTGGTCTGGTCACCTCAATTCCCGTTTCCTTCTACTGGACAGCGGTCTATACCGGAAAGACTGATAACCCTGTTCTCGGTTCTACGGTTACACACCTTGTTGTACTCTTTCCAGTTATTTATATTGGCGTCTCTCTGGTAAAACATATAACGGTGGGTGTGCACGCGCTTCATTCTGGCGTGCATTACAACCCTGAAAGTATCTAGGTAGAATTTGACGCCTACACATCAGGGAGTTCCACTGCACGCTATACAATCATTCCAGCATGTGCAACAAGTATTACTGAATTTCCTGTAATTTGGAGTTACTTGCTGGAGTCATATCGCTTCGGATTCTCTGACAGTGAAATCGTAAGTGGAGAAAACGTCTTTCCCTACGTGTATGCTCAACGAGTTTTCAAGTTATACATAATTGGCGGGATTTTCGTCGCGCTCTATTGTACCTTGCCTGCATTCACTTCATGGTCTTCCCCGCCGAAGCAAGGTGATAAAGAGAACGAAGATCTGCCATCTACTTCCTCGCGCCGGCTTTATGGACTTGAACTTATCCTAGTAATCCTTCCTGTATTGCAGTGGTGCTTGAGCCCTCCTCTGGTGCCAAAGCCTATGAGAGAGCCTTACACTCATCCAACATTTCCATTGCGGATATTATCGTCTGTATCATCTGTCACGGGCGTGGTTGTTGTTGGCGAGTCTCTGCCATCCGATAGCTGGGTGTCAGACACGTCCAAACGCTATTCACCCACAGTGAGATATCTCCGTGCATCACATTCACTTCTCGGCGGTGTCTGGATCGGGAACCAAGTCTCAACACGAGACAACACTGGCAGTGCGCCCTTGCTCGACGCCAAAGGGACACCTCTTGGGGAACCCATCTTCCAAGCGTTTGTGTTACAAGAGGCCGTTCGCCTAGTTGATACGAGTGACCGGGAGATCGAAACCGGTCGAGAGAAGGCATTGTTTATGTAGGTCCCTGTCCCATTCATCGCAACTAAGGCTTGATACCTTATAGTGGCCTGGGAGCTGGTGCTGCAGTCACTTCCTTTGCAATGCGGAACATTGACACAACGGTCATCGAGATTGACCCTGCAGTATACAACGCATCTCGTCAGTATTTCGGGCTACCCGATCTTAGAAGCGACCGTGTCTTCTTGCAAGATGCTCGCGTTGTTGTCTCTGAGAAACGACGCGCAGCGCTGCAATCCGGCATTCCCAATGCGGAAAGATACGACTATGTGGTACATGATTGCTTTACGGGTGGCGGAATGCCTCCACACCTTTTCACCCTCCAATTTTGGGAAGATCTCAAGGTGATTATGAATCCTGACGGTGTTGTTGCTGTGGTGAGTCGAAGTATGCACTATAGGTGACCTCGACTTGTTGGTTAACATTCTCCCGCCACTCAAGAACCTCGCGGGAAAGATAAATTCGAATCCTGCGAAAGCGATCCTATTTACCTTACAAAAAAGTTTCGGCCAGTGTCGTGTTCTTCATGCCGATGAACTTGATCAACCCGATCTGGCTAATACGTTTCTCAATCTGGTCCGTGTTAGTGTTCTGGTTTGGAGGTGATGACTTAGAATTTCGGGACCCAGGTGTTCTTTTGTTCACCCTCTACGAAGCCATTGTCTTTCCGCTCCCCGAGGGAGACGGACTATGCAGGCTCTCATAGTCGCGCCAAGGTCTTTAATACGCTTCGGGAGCGCGAGGTGGATTTGAAACTTATTCGCGGGGATGCTAAGGATGGCGAGACTTGGGTTCTTCGTGACACGAACAACCGACTCGTGGACTGGCAGAGAAGTGAAGCGTTGGACCATTGGCGTAGTACGTGTCTTAATATTCTTCACGAGGGGTATCACTCACGTCAGGCACTCAGTAATGCGGAGTGTATTTCCCGAATTAGTTTGGGTGACCTATTAAGAGACTGTAGAATGGTAGTTTGGATGTATCGCCCGAGTTAAGTTATCTCGTGGGAATGAGCGCACTGAGCCGCTGTGGCTACTCGTGAACAAGTTGTGTTACAGTACTGTACTGCGGCCATTGTCCCACGGGATTACATTTAAGGACTAGACACAATGTCTACTACTGAACATTTGCCACACAATGGATCTCCACATTCTTCACCCGCACCTTTAACCGGACGCGCCCTGTTCCGGCCACGGCCCCTTTGGCCTTGGTCTACCTCTACCTACTCCCACCGCTCTTCTCAGAGTTCTCTGTCTACTCATTCAACAGGCACCTCTCGCCCAGAATCTTGGGATCAAAGACCTTCATCTGGTTCCAGCTCTTCAAATACCATGTGGCACTCGACGAGCACCGCAGCTAGACGCGTTGCAACTGGGGCACCAGTCGCTCCTGAGGACCTGACACGACACTGGTCATTCACGGTGAGCTCATATCATGGTATTTAGAGTATTCTAGTAACAACTTTCTGGGCTCTAGGCTTTCGAGTGGGTCGTCCAGGGAGTTGGCAAGCTTCGGGATTTTGTAGAAGGTAGAAATCTAGACAAGTCCGCAGACGGAAGGGGCGGGCCAGAGCGTGGTGAATTCGAAGTTCTCAGGGAGTCTCCCGTGCTTGGAGATGGTAAATATAAACTTGAGATAGGTAAGCAATTGCCTTGGATCCCCCTTTCATCTGGTCTTACCCAAAATAAATTTTCAGCGCCAACGGAACCTGATTCAGACGGTGCAACTACGCACCTCCCTACACTTTCCCTCTATGTGACGTGTCTTATGTTGGAGTATCCCAATGCTGAGGATGAAATCTCAGCATCCATGTTAGCCGGAATCAAGTGCCAGGATGATCGCGTCAGTGAGCGCGGAATGAGGGCAGACTGGGCATGGGATACCTGGCAGACTGAGTGGACCTTCAGGCAGGACAACGAAGTTTGGCGTGAGTCCCTGGACTGGCGCTCTCCTTCCTCTCCTTTTCTGATGTTCAATATCTGCAGAATGTGCCTTACCGTCGCTGTCATCACTACTCGAGAATCCAAGGATTTGTGAGACAGACTCTTTTGTGGTCTGCATACAGATTCATACACCTGTGGGACCCTTCTTTCCTCAGCACCCTTCTGCATATTATGTACCTCGCGATCTGCTCGAAGGACTTGAAGCTTCTCTGGATAACATCAGTCAGTAACCGTCCGATTGATCCGTCCGAGTCGCAAAGCTAACACTTCGTCAGATACGGGAGATGTCCAATTCATCTGTCTTGAGAAGGCCTCCCGTGAATACTCCCAGGTTCCGACTTCTCCTACTCCGCCGAACACCGCCAACTCTGAGAGTCGGCTTTCCTCTTCATCCTCACATTCTCTTACTGGATCGCGGATTACCGCTCGAAAGCGAATCATATATGCTCATTCTGACATTCTTATGCACCGATCGGAGTACTTCTCTTCCATGCTATCCTCTGCGTTTGCTGAGACAGTACCCTCTGGGGAACGCAAAATCCATACAATCATCGTGGAAGAAGCCGATTTCGTCACTATCTATTGGTTGCTTAAATGGGTTTACGCGAACTGGCTTTTGTTCAAAGAAGAGGACGACCCACGGTCAGCTGTAGAGGGCATTGGTGCAGGTTGGAGCGCGCGCTGGCTGAGCACGCGGGGAACCGCGGGCGAATGGGACTGGAAAATGTTTAGCAAGAACAGTGCTGTAGATGACGACATCGTTAGCGCAGCTAGTGGCGACAGCGTCCATTCTCACGTGGATGGCCGTGGGAGCGGTTCCAGTCAAGGGAAGTCTACCTTTCAGAGTAGCCAATCTACCTCGCCCGCCATCCGGAACGCGGGTCAACGGCCGTCGTCCGCTTCCAAGTCGCCATCTTCGACCAACCTTCGCTCAACTAGTTCAACGGTCTCTCGGCGTGGCACCGTTCCCGACGGCCCATCGATCAGCATGTCCGTCTCTTCGCCCCCGCATTCGTCTTCGGGCCGTTCGGTGCAGCCAATTTCTATCGGATCGTCGCATTATGCCAACGCAGCTCAACGCCCGCGTCCTCGCACATCTGCATCCTCAGGAGATCCGCACGCTCACCCAACTTCAACTCCACCGCCCGCATCGGCATTTTCGGTCTATCAGATTGCACATCGATACGAGATGCCTGGATTGGCCACCCTCGCCCTCGAACACATGATGACGACCATTACGCCTCAGTCGTGCTTCGCTTTGCTCCTGGCTTCGGTAGTCTGGGACGAACTCCACTCTTTAGTCGAGGTAGGCAATCGATGTCTCTAACTTTGAAGATACGGTACTCAGTGCACTCCAGGATTTTGTCGTGGATAGGTGGAGTGAAGTCCAGATCTCGCAAGAGTTTGAACAGGGCTGTGCGGAGGTGGCCGCGGGAGAGTACGTTCCTTTCCTACCTATATGTAAGGATACAATCTCATGATCAACCCAGATGGGGAGCAGACGGTGGCAAAACATTGATGGCGCTCTTCAGGCGTTTGCGGTCACCTGCCCCCACCTTTACCCGCGGGTAAACCACTAATCAAACACATTTATTTCCAGGGCTCTGTGAAACATAGGTTAGACAGATGCCATGTGTAGTTAGCTAGACGACAAGTATTACATGCCAGGAGAGGATTCGGTGCTGGAAGTACAAAAGAAACACAAAAAGTAGGTATACAAACAACGATAGCAAGTATTTCTCAGCAATCGATATGCATTCTTCCAAACTTTGTGAGCTAAGGTGGTATTCATCGAAATATATTTCTCAACTGAGAGACGGAAGATAAACCACCATGAAATCGAGGGAAGCTGCATGACTCACTCTGTCCCAGATGGTCCTTGGGCACTCGCGCGTATTCACTTCAATGGACCAATAACCACGCACACCGGCATCGAGACCCTAACTCAAGTTAAATTTGGGCCCTTCTAAAGATGCATGGGACATACGTAGTTTATGCACGAGTGCGGGGAAGCGAGTGTTCGCCCAGCAACGGTCATAGACGTGTTCATGCACATCCCGTGCCAATCGTCTTCGACAAGAAGGTTGTACATGGGTGCATCGTATTGTCGAACGCGGTCTCCCGGGCACTGAGTAGATAGCAGTCGAGCTTCGCCCCAGAAAGGCACATGACCCCGTCTCCTCTCTTCCATTGCTTCACGTTCGCGCTCCCATTCTCGACGCTGTTCCTCGCGCTGAAGCTGCAGCTGATGTAGGTCGTCCAAAACAATACTCTTCTCCACACGCAGTTGCCTGATGTCGCGTTCTATCTCCTTATGCACACGCCGCCACTCGGTCATCTCGGAATTTATGGCCGCAGACATCACTGGAACCATCACCCATACGCTGGCTGTTATGAGGAAGAAAAAGAGTGGAACGACGAAGAGAAGGAAATGAGCCTTGAGATTTCTTTTAGCTCTGTTCATGCTCAGGAGCGATGCCGTTTCGCATGGACTAGAAACAATCAGGCACTACGCCTTGTGAAGAAAATGATGAGCGTACTCTGCGTCATGATATCGACTGCTAGGACTATGAAATTCAATAAAGCGGCAAAGTAGACCAATCATGCATACTTACTAGGACGGAGGTGGCGTGGGGACCTGGCAGAAAGTATAAGGAGGAGGTGGCAAACCAGGGAAATTCAAGATCGATTGGCTATTCAAGCTGCCGTATTGCTGAACACTCCGAGTCCTTCCTGCAGAGGAGCGAGTCATATTGTGGGAGGTGAAGACTGATCAACCTAGGATAGTGAAAGCGTTAAGTACTTGGCGGAGCCCGCTGACTTTGAAGTATGTGGCACAAGCCGCAAGGGGTGTGGGGAAAACACACTGTAACTTCACATCGCACCGCAGCATTGCATCACTAATGGGGTATTTTCTCGCTTTTAGATCTACTAACCATCGTGGATTACGCTTTCGTGGTCGGAGTTTGACTAGCCTTGCAACTGTTCGTGACCGCAGCAGGTTCGCTCGACTGATGTATCCAATTTAATCTTTAAATCTTTATTAGGATGTTCGTTCGGATCAGACTTTCCGAATCCCTCTCATCGATTTGAGCAAATATCGATTTGCAAATTCGATTTCAGAAAAGCGACAAGTAGCAAACCAAGTCGTCAATGGCTTCAAAGAGGTCGGGTTCATCTATCTCCACGGTCACGGGATCCCATCCAACATTGTAAATGATGCGTTCAAAAAGGTCTGTTTGTATCTTCATCATAAGATACAAACGTAGTTTCGCTGAATTAAATCAGAGTGCAGATTTTTTCCGTTTGCCGTCCTCTGTTAAAGTATGGACCCTGTCCATCTCCTGATCGTTCCTTAACTGATAACCGCCGCAGGACCAACTCGCGTGGTATGACCCTCGCGCAAACCGCGGGTATGTCAAGATTGGACGGGAGCGTGTCACTCAATCTTCAGATGCTGCTGAGATAGCCGAGCTGCGCAGCAAGGCTCCTGACACGAAGGAGACTATGGAGATCGGCCGGGACTGGGACAAAACTTGGAAAAACCGATGGCCTCAGGAGGATGACGCGCCCGGATTTAGGCAAACAATGCTGAGTTTTTTCCAAGTGTGTGGCAAGATTGACACATCCTCTTCATGCTCATGGGTTGATTAGACCTGTCACGAACTCCATACTGTCGTGATGCGTGTCATTGCCGTTGGCCTGGATCTAGATGAGATGTTCTTCGAAGATAAGATCAATGAGCAGTATCACAACCTTCGACTACTGTCGTACCCTCCCATCAAGACATCGATGTTGAAACAGGAGGGCCAAGCTCGTGCAGGAGCACATTCAGGTGCGCTCCCAATCTCGGCGTCGCTACTGGGAAGCAATGTCACACCCTTCAACATAGATTATGGTACTCTCACACTCCTTTTCCAAGATAGTGTTGGTGGGCTCGAAGTTGAGAACCCGCATACGAACCATTTTCAACCCGCAAAGCCGATAGTAAGCTTCTCTTCTCCTATCAGTGAATGCCCTCACCTAGACTCGTGGTTTCAAGCCCGGGACAATCGTCGTGAACACGGGTGATCTCCTTGCCCGCTGGAGTAATGACATTTTTCGGTCAACACTCCACCGTGTCGTCGCACCACCCACGGAGAGCACCAATGCAGAGGGGATGGCAGCAGCACGTCAGTCGATTGCTTTCTTCTGTAATCCGAATGGCGGCGCGAGAATTTCGTGTCTTCCTACCTGTCAGTGGCCGGGAAGAGAGGCAAAGTACCCCCCTGTCACGACAGAGGAGTACATCGTCAGTAGATTATCAGATACATACGACTGACAACTAGGTTGTTGCTTTGAATGCAGTTTTTGTTATGTGATGCGTGGTTCATTCTTCATGTGGAACACACTATGACACGTATTTTATTGAAAAATGATCTACATGTCATTTAGGTAGATATTCAAACGCTGCCATTTGAAATGTCTCCAGCGCCACCCGTAGCCACCAATGTCGACGTGTTTGAGGTTGACGCGGATAAAGTGGTCATGTGATGCGACGCGTCTTTTGTTGATTTCCGAATTTGGTGTAACGCACGCGTTTGATGCCACAGGCCTCGCCTAGCGTTGCTTGTTTTTTTTAAGTGCTCGGTCTGCTACCGTATCCTAACGACTGCCAGCTGTTCAGCTGTCTCACTATGAACTCATTCGACACTGTCGACCCAGTCGTAGCCGATGCTCTAGCCAGTCTTCAACTCTTGTCTCCTAAAGACATACCCAACTTGGAGGACTTTTGTCCGATATGCTTGATGACTTTCCGAAATCTTCTTGAGCCACGTGAAGATAATTTACTTGGGAAGGCTGTTTTGGGTGTCGCAAGGGTTGATGGATGTGGTCATTTGTTTTGTGCTGACGAGTGAGCGTTTTTCTCTCCCAGTAACGAAACAAACACCTGACGGTACGGGTTCCCCTTCAGTCTCTCGGAATGGATCAAGGGTCGCGTATGTGTTTTCTCTGCTTTCTCTCCCGCTACCCCTCCCATCTTATCTGATGCTGCGTGTAGCATGGTACTTGCCCAACGTGCAGGCACGAGTTCCTTCCTGAATTACGCCCAGTGGATTCAGAGGCCGAATCCTCCGACGGCGGGGAGTATGTCCCCACCGAATACGATGCAGACTCGGACCTTGACACAGACCACGAAGATGACTTTATGGATAGCGACGGCATTGATGTAGAGGTTATGGACGTCGAACATTCACCTTCTCAATCGGCAAGCAGCGACGAGGCAACGGAGGGTATCGAAGACGACATTGCAGATTCCTCTTTCTACAATGCCGAGTCTCGTGACCCGCAAGACCCGTCTGTCTGTGGGAGTGATGCTTCTTGGTGGGATGAAAGCATCGACGGTGACGGGCTTACAGATGGAGATTCGATGAGCACAAGCGAAGGAGAAATCTCGTTTGGTGAACAATTCTCAGGTACAATCCACTTTGGCCGCTGCTGTGCCCTGCCTTAACTCCGCTTTTTCTTTGGGACAGAAACGAACGTTCAAGTTAGACTCGGTTCCGACGGGGAGTACGCTATATATGAAGACGGCACAGAGTCAAAAAGTTGATTTACATCATATCCCCGATGACATCACGACCGGTTTCTTTCGTCGCGTCTGTATATCATCATTTGTAAAATTTGTATACTTCTCTCTATGCCCGTTGGGCACAATTCTATTTACCATTTTTCCGTATTCGCTCACAGATGTCAAGTTCATAGAGACTGAGACAGGACAGCCAAGGCCTGTTTCTCTTCTCTGTCGGCCAACCACACTCCGACAAACTTACCACTCCATCGGGTGCCTTTACCCCCACCTCTCAGCGTCTTGAATTGCTTTTTTAACTCATCACCGACCACTTTTACGCGTTTTTCCTCATTTCCGAAGAGCATGACGATTGAAGTCGATGAAGAAGTCCGGGAAGAGGGTGAAGACACGAGAAGAAACGTGTATCGATGTGGCGCATCCGCTTGTTCCGCAGGACGGGCTGCTGCAAAAGCGACGGTGACTGCCATCAAGAATGTTTGTGCCGACGGCGAATCATCCGTCCTGCTGACGCACCTGACCCATTCGCCCTCGCCACCAGCGTCGCGCCATTGCACCATTTCTTCCGCAAGTTGTCGACCTAACACGCCAGCCAGCTCGCGCTCGAGATCGTCAACGCGCTTCTCACGCCGCTTGCTCTCGTCGACGACGAGAGCGACGCGCTCCGGCAATTCCGGCGGGCCGCACGAGAGCACACCCGCGGACCGCGTGAGGAGAGACTGGACGCTGCCGAGATAGTTCAGCAGGCGCGGCCCGGCGAGGAAGTAGTGCCGAGAGGGCCCTGCGGATGAAGATGAGGTGGTCGAGGAGGTGGTGGGGGGTGGAAGCAGGAATAACTGGAGGGACGAGAGGTCGGGAAGGTGTGTGCCACAGCAGGGCGTGCGATCGACACCCTCTATGATCACCATGCGATGTACGCCGCCGGTGTAGTCTCTGGGGAGGCCGCGCCCGAGTTCGCGGGATGTCGCACCCCCGTCGCCAGAGTCAACACCCGTTTGGCCCGAATGCAGATCGTCTACTTCGACGTAAACGCGTCGCGCCTCAAAGACATAGCGATTGACCTCGTCCTGCACCTGACTTACTTCCGCAGCGGTTAAAGGTCGGGGGAGATCGATATATGCTGGTGCAGGCCACGGGGTGAGTGACCACGTAACAGTGGGGAGCTTCAAGCTAGTGTCAATGACAGAAGAAAGAAGATGCTGTGAGGTGTGCATGCTCATCTGAGAAGAGAACAATGCATGTCCGTGGCGATGATTTCGCTTCAGCCGGAAAAGAGTATAAAGGAAAGATGATGATGGGGACTGACATGGTCTAGTCGTCTTTGGAACCCTGCATGGCCAAGCGCAAGCCTGACCTGTTTTTCCGGCGCGAAGGCATCAGGCACGTTGCTCACACCTTCGGCGAGTTTGACATAGTGGACAGCCACGCCACCGTGCCTCTTTACGAGTTCTATGTCCCAGGAAACGCCGTCCTCTGAGGTCAAGGTTCCAATATCAGTGGGTTGACCTCCCCCTTCTGGAAATAGGACGGTGTCATGCAAGACAACCTGGAGAACGGGATGCTGAAATGTGGGTACAGAAGAAGCCTTTACTTGCTTCGTGTGGCCGCCTTTCTTTACAGATGGTGGAGGCGATGGCGTCAGAAGAGAAGCGGATATAATCGTAGTTTCTAAGGTGCGAAGCAATGGGTCACCTAGACAGAAAGGCGGTGAGCTGCAGCTCAGGTGATGGGGGTATTATTTACTGCACATACGTTGACATGCTAAAAGGCCAACTGGGATGGAGAGTGATGTGTCTGACGGTATATGCAGAGTTGGCGAGACAATTCGATGATAGTCGGACGGCGTTTTCGTTATTACACCCGTAGGGTCACCGAATCTCCCATTTTCGCGTTTAAGAGTACTGTATGGAACGACCAGAGCTGCGGCAGCCATAGTAAGATTATCTACTCGGATGCAGGCTGACGCTAGCAACAACCAAATTCGCTCTGTACACGCACTACTGGCAGCTTATAATGATGTTCGCACCGTGACGTCACCAGCATCGCACATTTATCACATGTATTAGTTATTGCACAAGTACTTAAGTTGGGGACTTTGGGGCAAAACAATACAATAACTTTTCTCTCCTTTCCCCTTATCATCACGTCGTGATCCTGTCACGGTTCTATTTCCATTTGCTTACAGCATGTACGTCACATCTCAAGCCGGCAATGCTATTACCTCGCTTGCGGGACAACACCGTCGACTCGGTTTGCTGGCACTCTTAGCCGCCACCCGTCCGTCGAGTGGGAGCACTATCGAGCAAACCTACAGAATATCATGCCATCTTCGATAACGTCTACGACAGAATTGATGGATCAAGCGGACGAGGAAGAGGAGCGCCCTTTACTATCGGACGTTGAGGCTGAGTTTGGCGGCAGGGAAGCAAGACTCAAGCTTGAGCAAAAGCTTCTTCGCAAACTGGATATGCGCATGTCTATCCTTGTACTGATCTATGTCCTCAACTATGTACGTCCTGTCTTATCTCTCAAGTTTGGCTACCCTCAACGTTATTTCTCTGCATAGATTGATCGGAATAACATTTCGTGGGCCTTGTGACATTTCTCATTTGGTTACCTGGCTGATATGCTACCTCAGTGCTGCTCGTCTCCAAGGGTTCGAAGCAGACTTGCATCTGCAAGGGCAACAATTCAACACACTTCTAGGCATCCTTTACGTTGGTTATATCTTGATGCAAATTCCTTCGTACGTCTGCTAAACTGCCGCCCCGTCTCATTCTCAATTATATTCCAGAAACATGTTCTTGAATCACATCGGGAGGCCTTCTATATATCTCCCTACCTGCATGGTATTCTGGGGCGTTTTATCTTGCTTGACAGGTCAGTATCCGGCCTCTCGTCTCGGCCTAAATTTTCGACCATGTTCTCGCAGGTGCCACTCACAACTTTACGGGTGCTCTCCTGACGCGATTCTTCCTTGGTTTCGTGGAAGCTGCTTTCTTCCCTGGCGCTCTTTTCCTTCTATCGAAGTGGTACAAGCGTTCGGAACTTGGTCTTCGCACGGCATTGCTCTCCTGTGGTATTCTCATTAGCAATGCCTTTGGCTCGCTCATAGCCTCAGGCATCCTCAGCAGGATGCAGGGGAAGTTGGGTCATGCCGCGTGGAGGTCAGTCACTTTCGTGCAAACCGCATGAGAATCACAAGAATGGACTCCTCACAATTAATTATCTCAGGTGGCTCTTTTATATTGAAGGCTGTCTGACGATCTTGGTTGCCATTATGGCCACCTTCGTTCTTCCTGATTTTCCTGAAAACTCTCACCACTTTCTCTCGCCGGAAGAGACATGTCTTGCCAAACTTCGCATGCAAGAAGATGTTGGCGTCGGCGATTGTGAAGAAACCGAGCGTAAGGACTCCCGCTTCCCCGGTTTGCGTGATGCGTTGGGCGACTGGCGTGTCTACTGGTTAGCGCTTGCGCTCACGAGTCTAGTGGTCTCGTTATCGTTCAATGCCTTCTTCCCAACTCTCACGGAAACACTTGGATACTCGCCTACTGTGACCTTGCTACTCTGTGCACCTCCGTGGGGTTTTGCTACTGTAATAGCCTTTGTAGTTAGCAGGTAGGCGGACTCAACGGCTGGTACGCTTCATAGTTGATTTATTTCATACCTTGACAGGCATTCCGACAAGACAGGTGAACGCTTTTTCCATATAGCGATCCCGCTATCCATCGGATTAATTGGTTTCGTCATTGCTATCTCGACGATGAGGCTTGTAGCTCGTTACATTGCACTGTATGTACCTTATCTTCCGCACCGATCTGCAGACACTTATTCATTCATAGCTTCCTGATGGCGCAGTCATACGCCGGTTTTATATGTTTCTTGACTTGGACGTCCAACACTTTCGCTCGTCCACCGTCGAAACGCGCTGTCGTGCTTGCGTTTGTCAATGCATTTTCGCAGCTTGGTAATATAGGCGGCTCGTGCGTTTTTCATATTATCTTCGATACCTCGGTTGGTGACCGTTGTTTCGATGAACAGATACGTGTGGCAAAAGTCTTGGGGTCCGACGTATATTCGCTCCTACGCCATTTGCATTTCAACCAACGGGCTTTGTATCGTTATGTGCCTCATCTTCAGACAGGTGCTCGCCAACCAGAATAAGCAACGCGAGTTATCGGCAGCAAGGCCGAGGGGATACAGATACCTACTTTAAGGCATTCGACACCCAATTGAATATGTATTTTTTTTTTCGTTCTGATCGAATAGATTGAGTACACGATCGGGATTCACACTGAAACGTACACTAGGTTACTTGAAATAGGTAACCCTGCGACTTCTCATTCACTTACCACCTTTCTTTCTTATTTCTGAAACTAATCTTAATGCCTTTCCCCTCCTTAGCTCTCCTAGCTCTTCCCCTCTTGGCCTGCACTGGGTTTGCCCTTCCTCATTCGCATCCCTTTCGCTCGTCCCCTCCACGTACTTGGTTCCATCCCCCAGGCCATCGTGTTCATGCATTGTTCCGCAGACAAAACGGAACTGGCTTGTCTACGGGAACCAACTATCCAACATTTGGGTCACCCAGTAAGTGTTTTTGATCCCGTCTCACTGAACCCTTCCTTTCCAACCACTACACTGTAGCTTGGGCCGCCGCGTATCCTGCGGGCACCCCTGACGCAGGAACGATGCCACAAGCTTGGAAAGACGCGCTCAACTCTGCCGTTCAAGCGGGGAAGATTCCCAGCGTGCCCATCTCTTCTGCCCCCAATAATGGAACTCCTGCATATCCGCCCGGCTTTGATCCTACCTCGGACCAAGTCTGCTCCGCGACGTATAAATGTAAGATCGAGGGCGACATTTGGGACGCTCCTGATGGTGTCATTGGTGTCAGCTTTGATGATGGGCCCCTGCCGGTGAGTGTGTACCTTCCCATCCATACTCTGCGTTTACGCGTCTACCACCCCCTGACCGCGGCCTACATTGACTATGAATGCCATGTTGCGACTTGGTCATGTCCAATCATAAACCACGTTCTTGCGCACTTTAATAATCTCTCGATTCCTGTTTGCAGGCGTCAACAGGTTGTATGACTTTTGTCGTACGAATAACCAAAAAGTGACACACTTTGTCATCGGGCTTAACATTATCAGGTACTCAAAACAGTTTTTGACCGCATTTAACGTCAATCAAGACGACATTGCCGTGCATACTTGGACCCACCCTCATATGACAACGCTCTCAAACGACGACGTCGTTGCGCAGCTCGCTTGGACTATGGAACTCATCCATAACTCTACAGGTGGGCGCGTGCCAAGATTTTGGAGGCCACCTTACGGTGATACCGATGCTCGCGTGTCCGCGATCGCGAAAGAAGTTCTTGGCTTGACAACTATCATTTGGAATCATGAGTGAGCACCTACTTTATTTCCACTGTCATTCTCCGTTGGGCCAATAACTTCACTTTTTACATAGCACCGAGGATTGGACTCTGAGTGCGAATGGAACGACACCAGTCAAATTCACAACAATATGCAAGCATGGCTTACCGGTAGTTACATTTATCATTAGTTGCGGGTGGTTCTCATTTTCTGCCGTAAGGCCCAAATCGCCTGGTCTGGTCATCCTAGAGCACGAACTCACAGATGAGACCGTTCAAATCTTTATGGACCATTACCATTTGATGGTTGCCAATGACTGGAAGTTGGTCTCCGTTGCGGAACTGGATGGATCGGACCGCCATATCAAAATGCACAAGGGACAAGTGGATCTGTCACAGCTGCTGACATCCTAGGAGACGAAGACGCCTCATACCCTTCCCCGGTACGACAGGTTCTGGAAACGCTGTCGTATCCAATTCATCGATCATTTCATCTTCAACGACGAACCACTGGACCTCGAGTTTGGCAAGCAGCACTGCGGGTCCGAATGGCTCGATCAGAAAAAATGGGGCTAGCTCAACACCTTCCAGTGCTCGGAGTGATGCTATGACTCTACTCGCAGGCTTCACTGCGTTGCACCTTTAAGTCGTCGTTGCACTTTCTATTGTTCATCGCTATCCTATCCTTTTAGGACATGGTCTTTGCTTTGTTTAACTCGGTTTATTTGAGTAAGAAATATTACATTCGGACTGTACACAGAGACTGAACAAAGCGTGGGTTCCCCTATACGGCTGTTGTTAGTTAGTAAGACACAATGGACGGACCACTTCTGTCACTTTTCTTTCTAGCCATATCAGATCTTCAGTGTTTCACGTCAAGCACGGGCCTGCGAGGACCCAGCACGTGACAACACCATCCACAATGAAAATGAAACGCCGCGTGGTTCACGGTGCAAGTTAAAAGCCGTTAGCGAGAATCTGTCTCGGATCTCTCTCAACTCACGCATCTCCCTCAACGTTGCCTCAAATCAACCACTTATGAGGTTGAATGGGCGATAGATACCTATCCTCGGCCTTAAAGAGGCACACTCTCGTGATCTTATGCGCACAATGTCCGCTATCTGATCGCGCGCTAGGCTCAGTTAGCCGCAGCCTACGGCTACATGAACCGAAACAAAGAGGACCTTCCCACCAAAAGCCAAAAAATGTATGAAATTATGAGGTACAAAGACGGGCCCCGCCATCATGACGTGACAGATGAGGCGCTGAGTAACGTTAGCCTGGCGGCCTGAGCGCTCAGCGGTGAGTACAGCGCTGTCGAGAACCTGTCGTGGTCCACGTGATGACGCCCAAGCATTTATTCTACTATTCTCGAGCCTCTGCCAATTAAAAGGTGTTCAATTCCTCGTGCCGACCATGCTGGCCCATCACCAGTCCAATATGTTCTCCTCCTTTGCTCAGGCAGGTCTCGCTCGTAGTCTTATCCTGGTCTCCCTCATATGTTCTGTTACTCTGCCGCCCTTCCCTCTCACGATTTTCATGCCCACGACCATGTATCTCAAGGCCTTCTTCCAGATCGTTGGTATCACGATGACGGACACGCTGTTCACAGTCTCTTTAAGCGCCAGGCCGCAGCTACTGCAGCCTTTCCGCAAGTAGGTTCGCCGCCTGGACTGCTGCATATCCCGCCGGGACCCCGAATGCGAATGCCATGCCGCAAAGCTGGATGGATGCCCTCAACAATGCAGTGCAAGCCGGCAAAATTCCCAACATCCCTCCATCCGTGTTAAACACTCAGACGTACCTTCCTACCTATAATAATCTAAACCCAACCAGTCCTGATGTCTGCTCTGGCGCGTACGGTTGTCGTATCCCCGGTCAGATATGGGATGCGCCTCCCGGTGTCATAGGTCTTGGCTTTGATGATGGGCCCCTTCCAGTAAGTTACGCTTTAACACCGTCCCCCGATCCATGTTCCATGTCCATTTTTTCTACTGTAAGCTCTAGCGAGTTCTGATTTCGTGTCTGTATACATTTCTTATAGGCATCCGGTAACCTCCTTACCTTCCTGCAGCAGAATCAAGTCAAGGCAACGCACTTTTACATCGGTTTAAATATTGTCCGGAACTGGAACGAATTCAACACCGCCTTCCAGACCAATCAGGATGATATCGCAGTGCATACCTGGACTCATCCTTTTATGACCACGTTGTCCAACGCCGACATCGTTGCTCAGCTTGGTTGGACGCTGCAAGTAATCTATGACTCTACCGGAGGCAGGCTTGCCCGGTTTTGGCGCCCTCCATTTGGTGACGTTGATGTACGCGTGAACGCCATCGCCAACGCGGTATTCGGTCTGACGACCGTCGTTTGGAATCGCGAGTGCGTACACTACTTCCTTCGTTCTGTCTACACATAAATCTCTTCGAAACCACAGCTCTGGTGACTGGTATCTTGGTGGCCAAGGAGGTGCCAACCCCCAAGTGGTCCAAAACAACTTCCAACGTTGGTTGTCTGGTACCGTCGTTCTCCTTCTCATCATAGTCTTGAGCATTCTTAACCGTACGCCAGGTCCTCAGACACCTGGCTTGATTATTTTGGAGCATGAACTGAATGCCGCTACGGTACAGGCCTTTATGACGGCGTTCCCACTAATGAAACAGAACAACTGGGAGCTTAGATCTGTGGCTCAGTTGAACGGTGCAGAACCGTATCAGAATGCCAAGGATGCGACGAGTCCACCTACACTCGTACCCCTTACAGCTGGTGGTGATGGCGGAGCAGGACTCACGTCGAGCACGTCGACGACCTCGAGCACACCGACGCCAGATACCACTACCTCCAGCGCTAAGACCAGAACCGGCGGCACGGCTAGCGCACTCCCCAACAATAAGAATAAGAATAATGCAGCTACGACATTATCCTTGCCTCGATCGACGACGTTCTCGTTATCTGTGCTGCTCACACTGCTGTTCAGTCGCTGCCTGATTTAGCCGCACGCACGTGTTGTCCCCCAAAAACGACTGTCACGTAACCATTTCCTCAGCCTTGTTCAATTGGAGTCGTAGATCATTCTTCCAGTCAAGTCGCGTCGCGTAAACGTGGGAAGAGAGAGGTTACGTTACGATTGACGAATCGGATTCTGGCTGAGACCACACGTTGACCGTGATAGGATACAAGATTACCCATTTCATTTTCAGGACTTTCACGTTTCTTTTTTCACGTTTTTCCGGACATTGACATGAACTTTACGGACCTATCACTCACGGACTTTGAACATTTGAACATACACACGTTCGGTAATTTTAATACGGATGTCACTCATACTGTTTATACACTACTGTACTTCATTTACTCCGAAAGCGACTAGAGTATCCTGTCATACCCACGTCTAACAATTTTTTGGCGGCTATATCGTGTTGTCTACCGTCCACCAATCACGCCTGCGCATGTTCGTCCTGTATGCTACAGCTACCGAAAGAATGCCACTTCCATGATAATCATTACGTGATACTGTTCGAACTGGTCCAAAAATGAAATCGTCAATCTCGATACTGTATTAACTTAATTGGGGGAATCCTACAAAAGGGCGACTGTCCGTTCCAACTATCTCTTCATGTCTGTTTCGTAAAGATCGTAACACAAAATCAGTAACAATGCATGGACTACGCGCACGCAAGAAGGGTTTAAGGGAATGCGATGGGCTCGCTCAAACGTAGAAAGAACAGGTGAAGCGGAAAATGATGGGGCTGCGGCGCAGAGGAATAGGGAAAGGGACGCGTACATTAGTATCAAAAGTCAGGTCAAGGGGCTCTCTGGATTGAATGAAAGGAAAAGGGAAGATCGCAGGATGAATGATCGAGTGAAATCGTCCGCCTGGAAAACGCAAGGCAAGCAGTTCTAACTAATCTGAAACAAAACAGGGAACGGTGGCCCACGCTTGGACCAGAAAGGGGTGTTAAGGCGGAAAGAGAGTTAGCTGGGAAGTGGCGTAGGCGTTGTGAGGCGTTGTGTGGCGTGTAGCGAAGTTGTGGAACCTGCAAGCAATGAGGGTGATGGTACGCCCAAGGAAGGTTATATTATGTTTGGGTGAGACCGGACGAAGAACTCGTGGCGTTCTATGACAGAATATTCGGCCATTTGATTCTGAGTCCTTCCAGCCACCTCATGTATAGAAGTTCGGCAATCGGTGACCGCTTGACGGGTGATACGTCGGAGCTATTGTCTGCACTTGGTGTTGCGGGACCAGAAGAACCAGCGATATCCTCGACTTCTTCAGTCACCACAACCCCGCGATTCGTTATCTCACTCTTTCGTGTGACTCGTCTGTGTGGGAAAAGTCCCCGCGAGGTCTGAACGTGCTGCCGAACAGCAGCATTCCTGATAAAGGAACACTTAGGAAAAAGAAGCAAAAAAACAATTAGAAGTCACGTACTCATTTAACCCTGAAAGGATGTCGAGAATCACGTTGTAGGAGAGTTCAGGGTTAACATCCCTAAGCTCCTGGAAGCCACGTGACAACATGCTAAGCGACTCGATCTCACGAGCGTCCATATCATCCGTGATGGCCTACCAAAAGTCATTACATTACCTTTCCTTTCTGACAGCGACAAACTCACCTTCTGTAGGGTGGGTAGAACAACATCATCTACAAGTGACCGCCCTGCTTTGGCCGCGTCGCTCGCGGCACGTTTATGCGCGGAGGACTTATCTTTCACCGGTGATGTGGGCGATGTTGGCACAGGGCCATTGCTGCCACCATCTCGCACTCGTATGCTCCCAACATATTCTGATGACAACCGCAGCGAGCCTGTAGTGTCTATTTTCTTCACCGGACGTATGGTATCGACCCGGTTCCTAGGTCTGCCTCTCGCACGATAGTTCCATTCGGGGCAGTGCGCGCAGCATAAGATGATCGCCTTGGTGTTCGCACATACGCGGCGGAGCTCCGAGATCCGGATTGGCGTTCGGATCTGTTGCTTTAGGTGGACCTGTCGCGTCAGGTGAATTGTCCTCCTCCAATGGTACAGCGGGTTCGTGGGTGGACTTTAACTGGGACCGTATGACAACAGTGTTGTGCCCAGCCTGAATTTCCGAACCACTTTCAACCGAATTAGATGGAATATCGCTTCCTCTTGTCGCAGCGTCCGTATCTAAGGAGTCTCCGTCTTCCGCTGTTCCAAATAACGAGGAGGTCTCCTCATCTTCGTCTGGGATCACGCTAGACGGCACCAGTCCTTTGCCATGTTACGGAAAGATCCCATAGCGGCAGTGGACCTAATAGTTTCAAAGTTCCATTCGCTCTTCAGTGTTCCGTTGTCCCACGAGGCATGCTATTCCGGCTAGGTTGAGCAGTCTGACCGCGCGCCGGAACACTCTCGCGCCATTCTTGATACGCTCAATTAGCTCCGTAAGAGAAGACGTTTTCCTCGCGCCTCGTATAAAGCGGTGTGCAAGAGCTCCTTTGCTGTTGGCCGCTGATAGGGGAGTCGACAAAATGCCCGATCACACTATGTGGGGACATACCTGTGCGGGTTCCTTTGTTAAGCACTGTGACACAAAGTCTTTGAATGCCGCAGAGAAGGGACCCTCTAGACGGGGGCCTTGGCCTTCGGAATGAGAAATAGGACACGCATAGGATGATACTCAGCAAGGGGTGGCTCCCCCTTTGCCATTTCAATGGCGGTGATGCCTAGACTCCACATATCTGCTTTGGCATCGTATCCTGCTTGCCTGATGACTTCTGGCGCCATCCAGAAAGGTGTACCGACAAAGGTGTGGCGAAGCGTGCTTGTCAACTGAGCGGCGACGCCAAAGTCTGCAAGTTTGACTTTTCCTGATGCAGAGAGGAGGACGTTGGCAGCCTTTATGTCCCGATGAATGGTGCCTCCCGTGGAGATATTCAAGCCCTAGAAGAAGTTCACGACAGATGACGGCGATGTGCGCTTCAGAAAATACGCCTGGCTTGAGGAGGTCGAGACAAGAGCCGCCGGCTAGGTACTCCATGATAATCCAGAGCTTATAGTTGACGACAAAGGAGCCATAGTAGCGAGTGACGAATTCCGATTCGTGCTGGGCCAAGTTGGCAATTTCCTGCTGAATTTCAGATATGTCGTCATCTGAGTCTTCAAGGTCTGCGTACGGAGAGTGCAGCGGTATGCGTAAGGAAGTGGAGGTCGGCTGTCAGTCCCAGCGAAAAAAAAAAGAATGAAGTTTGGTGACGCACCAATTTGCTTGACGGCGACGACCTGTCTCGACTCGTTGTGCATGGCCTTGTACACGGTACCGAAACTCCCTGTGCCCAACTTCTCCATGAGGGTATATTGACTAGAAGGGTTACCACTCGGCATTGGACAAGGCTCTAGGGAGCTTTGGGGATTGGGTTCGGGAGTGGACGGGGAGTGCGCTGGTTTGAGCTGTGAAGAAACGGGACTGTCAGTAGAAGCACGTTTCTTCAAGCGAGAAGAGGGCATGGCACGAGACAGGATAGAGGGGAGGAGCAGTTAGGAAGGCCGATGTGCGGCGCAAGGGAGTCGAGTGCAAGATAGCACCATTGATCAACACGTGGTGCCAGACTGGCTAAATCTCTCCCGAGGACCTCCTCTCTACCCCTGCTTACGGCGCCAATAAGTATAAATCACAATTAGACGACTTACCATGGTGGCCTCCTAAAATCTGTTGATTGTTGTATCCCCAAGGCTTGTAGGACCACCTCCCCTCTGTGCTCGTGTTGTCGTCCGACTGGACGGACGAGGTCCGAGTGCAGCTCCAACGCTCAAATGACCCGACTCGACTTACTCGGCGTTACGTAATGCACAAGTACATAACCTATATTGAAACAGCTGGAGGATACAGTATATAACAAAAACAGTATACAGGGACGACATCTAGTAATACATAATCACGACTCGTGACAACGTGAATGTTCTGATGAAGAGAAAAACCCATCTAAAAGCCCCATCCGCCCCTTTGTCCAGTCATTCCATCTATGCGGTGCTGAAAAGAGGCCAAGAACTCATCGTATTGAAGAGGAACTAACGGCTCGAAGCCTGGTCGTGCGGAAGGATGGTAAGCAGGTGATGGTGACGATGATGGCAGCTTTCTGACTGCAGACGGGGGTGACAACTGGTGGGAATTTGGTCTTGATTGCTTAGTGGTGGAAGCCTTGGCGGTTGGAGAACGCCGAACTACAGGGCCCTAGATGCAAACTTGTACGCTGTTGGCTCCATGACGGGACTTGATCCAGGAGGTGCAACGAGCGGTGCTGCCCAGGAGTGATTTAATGATGGGACTGTTCGAAACGCACTGCAAAACGCTTCGAGCTGCGATTGTGCGCCTGCGCTCTGCAACTGATTTGTGAATACACCATCGCCACAGCTTCATAGCTGGCACATACCGTCGCTTTCCTCGAGTTGTTCTTAGAAGCGCGCTGCATATCGTAGTATGGACCGTGTTTCGAGGGAGCTAGGTCAGATGCGATTGACGAACCATAGTTGTCCTCCGGGCGGGGTCTTTTGTAGCAAACCAGACTCCAGACGTCGTGGTGATGCAAGACTGCAGGACAACCATAGCGCCCGTTGAGTTGATACACTCCGAGTGTAAATAAATAAGGTCAAAGCAGCGACAAGAAGTGTTACACCATACAAGCAGCCAACATCAGATGATCGGACAAGGGCGGGGAACACTGCAGACTAACAACAATGTGGGGTGGTGCACAGGACTGGCACAGACCTGCAACCAAGAACGTGAACAATCAATGTACAAGGTGGCGCTTTGAGCGTGGTAGGTCTGCCGTCGGGGGAAAAAGGTCCAGATTGGGAACAAAGCCAATGCCATTGATCACCCAATTCATGACGACGAGCTATTCGTAGCAGGGTTCATTCAGTTGCCACGAAAACAAAAGCTAGTCAAGAGGCATTGATCGTCTGTGTAGTAAGTTGGAGGTATTAATTGTGTAGTCTTGCAGACTTGAACGAGACAACAGATTGCGCCTGTTTCAACGTCGCACGGTGAGAGTACACGGCTTGCCGAGATGACCGCCCCGTCGTGTTGCTGACGTCACCCGGTTCGAGGGGTGGTGAAATAACAGTTACAGCACGCAAAATATTATCAAAATATCTAGTAGTCATCACCGCCTTTGATGTTACCGCCTCGAATCGGGTTTGTTTCCCGACTTTTCCCGATGCGACGGAGTCAAGGGCCACGCGAAACGCGAAACAACATCATGCGTCAATATATATAATCGTGCACTGAACTGTCGAAGAAATAAATGCAATGAGACAGCGATATTTTACAATATATGGTAAGAAAGTCTAAGCATCTCTGAGAAATAGCGGAAAGTCATGCCCGAAAAGGGGCATCAGCCCTCAATTTCCCAGGTTTCACTATTTGATGGGCTTTGCGGGGGGAAACAGTAGATCCTGAAGAGCCTGCTCCCGTGGTTGCGCGGGGATTAACTCTAGAATTCCGCAGAGAAGTCTTCGTGGCTACCGGCAATCTGGCAACGCGTGCCTTTTTGCCATCTTGACCAGGTCTGCCAGTGGATTCCAAAGATTGAGATTGAGATACATCCCGTGCACCGCGCCCAACAGGTCGAGACGCTATCGTGTGCCTCGTCCTCGGCGTGACGGCCACCCGTCGTCTCTTCCGAGTCAGTGGGGCACCCTTTGCGTCTTTTAGATCTTCATCGTCAAGCGTGTCCTCGGATACTGGGTCACCACGTCCAGGCTTAGGAGAGGTAGGCCTAGGAACAGCCGTGAAATGTTTAGTGCCTCTAATCGGTGCCAACTTCCTTGGATTTCTGTTATCCACCACCCTCATACGGGGCCGGACACCTATCTTGTAGTGAGGGAGAGGTCTCTTCATCCCCGCGGCACTCGATGTTGCCATTGAGGCGCTGCGTGACATTGTGACAGTACCAGTGCGCAAAGATGATGCGTGGTGATCTGTGGTTAACCCGGTCGCCTCACTGGGTACTGAAGATGCTACGGTAGCTTCCGTTACAATGGAAATGTTGGAAACTTCACGACCCATAGGCACAGCTCGAAGAATACGTCGGTGCTGAGGGGTCCGGAAAGTAACGTCGAACGAATCCTCCTCAGTTTCGTAATCATCCATGTCTTCG
The DNA here is from genome assembly GCA_022376515.1 of Lactifluus volemus. Lineage (NCBI taxonomy): Eukaryota > Fungi > Basidiomycota > Agaricomycetes > Russulales > Russulaceae > Lactifluus > Lactifluus volemus. The sequence continues at coordinate 237,910 of WTXI01000006.1, read as the reverse complement.
TCGCTGTCGCTTGAAGTGACATAACGAGTTTCTTGAATTTGAACCCCAGGGTTTTTACTCTCGTCGCTCAAGCCACCAGTGGAGCCAGGGTTCGAAGGCTCACACGGCGGCAGGAGCGACCGCCAAAAACCCTGCTGGGCTCCGTCAGTCTGGTCATTGTTCGGGACAGTTGCTCCAGTACCCTCTTCATGAATGACACCGAATTGGGAAGGGTGAACTGGCTCGGGCATGTTAATCTGTGATGGACGCACGGGTGTTGGAGGGTACGCAGAAGGGAATGCAGGGTATGTCCGCCAATCATCGATACCAATCGAAGGGATACAAGGCTCTGGCATGGCAATCGGAGGGATGTTTACGGGGTTATCAACTCGATCTTCATCAGGGACCTCAAGTGATGAAGGAGGGGGATACCAAATCCGGTGGTTTTGTGACGCATTCGGAGCAGCATAAAATCGCGACTGCAGTGTCTCTGAAGAATTATTGGATACCCCATGGGGATAGGTGTGCTCTGCCGGACATGACGCGTCCACAGATGTTGAGGAATTCCGAATAGTACGGTAATTGAGATGTTCCGAGCGCTTTTGGAACACAGCAGGTTGCTCATCCCCATAACTTCTGACGCTTTCCGAATCTGCCTCCGTTAGGCCAGCCTGGTCTTCATCTGTTGGTGGTCCGTACCACCATGAGATCGCTGTACTGAAAGGGAGAGAAAGAACCAAGAGCGTGAAGTCGCCAAGGTTGTGAATGAAGTTGAGGATGGCATCGAGAGTTGACACGTAGGGTTTGAGAACAGGTCGGATGACATGGAGATAAATGGGCTCGGCACTCTGGCAAATACAGTCAAGGGGGAAGCATGTTGTGGGGAAATGGTACCGACCCTGGCGCGTGATAAAATGAGAAAAATGAGGACAACAGACTTGAGTTCATCGTAAAATGGGATGAAGATCCAAACTATCTTCTCCACGAGTGATTCATAAAGAGCCAGGCAGCACTTGAGCAAGCGCCTCAGAATTGGTCCCGAACAGAAAGGAGCACACGACTCACCCAAACGACCCAAATCGCCATGCAGCCTTTCATATCGCGCTTTCTCTGCGTGAGAGCTCGAACACTTGGCTGACCATTGTTTCGAGATGAGGGCGGGGGGAGCTTGAGAGTTTTGAATGTGATGAAGACATTCTGGAAGACGAGATAGCAGCGTAGAACAAGGACAACAATGCCCATGGTGGGGGGAAATGAGCGCCCTGATGGAGAGGCGGTGTTTTACGAGATGAGAAGGATTGAAAGTGAGGTTGAGTTCGAAGGAAAGAGAGGCTTTTTATGTCAAAAGAGGGGACGACGCCTCGTTGCAAATGTTGAACTTGGGCGGTGGGGGTCCACGTGCCGTAATCGTACTCGGACGCGGTCACCTTTCCCTCTCCACCCATGCCAAAAATTAAGACTAGTCGAACTAAGAAAGCTCCCGAAGGTTTCGAGGAAATTGAGCCTGTTGGTATAGTATCGCATACAAATAACACCCTATGCTGACATGCCCCCTTTTCAAGATTCTTGATGACTATGGGAGGAAGATGCGCGATGCTGAGAATGAATCGCATGAAGGCAAGCGCAAGTCTGAATCCCTATGGCCTATCATGCGGATATCGCATGCTCGTTCAAGATACATTTATGAGCTCTATTATAAGCGGGAAGCAATTAGCAGGGAACTTTACGATTGGCTCTTGAAAGAGAAATACGCAGACATAAAGCAAGTCCAAGAGAATCTGCCTTCTGTCTTGACCAGTCACTGATCACCAACTTGCAGTTTGATTGCCAAGTGGAAGAAAACAGGATACGAAAAGCTTTGTTGTCTTCGATGTATACAAACGAAGGTGAGTATCGATCATTTCTGCCTCGCCCTGCATCCTCATTCAGGCTGTACAACAACAGGACATGAACTATCAGGGTTCAACATGCATTTGTCGCGTTCCCAAGGCGCAGCTGCGTGCTGGAACTGTGGTCGAGTGCGTACACTGTGGTACGTCCTACCTCTTGTGACCTGTAGACTGGTCTGACGGTTTGCACTGGACAGGCTGTCGTGGGTGTAGCTCAGACTCATAAAGGGCAACTTGCACTTGCCGAACTTCACCGGTTTCACCCGGGAGACGTATTTTTCGACGCAGAGAGCATCTTTCCTGTACAGTTCAAGACTCCGTTCTTACATCTTGTGACGTACGACGTGCCCTAGCATGAAGTCGTTAGAGTCTGGGTAACGTAAAGCGGGTGAAGTTGCTAGGGTCTGATATATATATGATCGCTTCACCTTGTATTCAACGTTCCCCGACACTCCGTCTTGCGCAACTTAAGTGATACGAGTTGCACACTCAAACCAGTGAACTTGTCTGGAAGGAAAAAAAATATGCCATACTCGGTCCTGATCGTATTTGTGCCTGAGCACGAGATGATGGACTATTACAGTACAGTAGTACGCCTATATTCACATTTTTAAGGAACTCTCAGTGAATCTGCTTTCGGATTGAGTTGAGTTTACGTGGCAGTTCACCAAAATTCAAATAGATGAAATTTATGATAGCCGTTTCTGCTCCATGATAATAAAAAGGGGAGCAACTCAATTTACACCATGACCCTTTTCCATTCCCCACCGTGAGGATGGGTCAATTTTCAAGGGATATCATCGACGCTTCCAACGTGCTCTTTCGTAGAGCTTCCAGTGCCCCTGAACAGGTTTCGTCTATATCATTCTCCATTGAGTTATTGTAACGACTTTATCGTAGGCTGGCATCTTCGCTGGTCTCAATCCAGCGAAGTACAATGCTAATGATCCGTTCGTCTTATGGGTGATCCAAACAGGTATGTAGATTATACACCACGTCCTTATCTTCGTACCAACTTCTTCCTAGTTGTTATTATCGGCTTCACTCAGCTCCTTTCTCTCCTGTTTGCTCGAATCCGTCAACCCAGGGTTATTGCTGAGGTTATCGGTGGCGTTATCCTTGGTCCGACCGTCATGGGTCGTATTCCTAACTTTACCAACACAATATTCCTGCAAACTCTATCCATCTTCTCACTCTCACAGGTACCCTCGGTCTCGTCTTCTTCCTCTTCATTGTCGGCGTCGAGGTCGATGTCGGCATTGCAAGGAGGAGTGCAAGAGCGTCTCTTGCCGTTTCTATCGCTGGTCTCGTCATCCCCCTCGGAATGGGCGCTGCAATAGCTGTACCTATATATCACAACCTGGTCGAACCTAGCGTCAATTACGGCTATTTCATCTTATTCGTAGCCGTCGCCGTTGGCATCACCGCCTTTCCCGTCCTCTGCAGAATCCTCTTAGAAACCAAACTCTTGGATACTACAGTCGGTGTCCTCGTTCTATCAGCGGGTATTGGCAATGATGTAACCGGCTGGGTCCTCTTGGCTCTCACCGTCGCCCTTGTCAATGCATCTACAGGCCTTACTGCACTCTACGTGCTCTTAACAGGCATTGCCTACGTTATTTTCATCCTCTTTCCTGTAAATTGGGCTTTCAGGTGGGTAGCACGAAGAACTGGTTGTTTGGAAAGGGGTGAACCTACTCCGTTTGTGATGGGCATCATCTTGGTCCTCGTCCTTATCTCCGCGTTCTTCACGGATGTTATCGGCATCCATCCTATCTTTGGTCAGTAGTTCATTACCTTTTCAATATGAGTCATTCACGCCCATTGGTTTCTCGTTAGGTGGCTTTGTTGCCGGGCTAATCATACCCAAAGACAACGGCTTCGCTATTTCTGTCGTTGAGAAGATGGAAGACTTTGTATGCCTCATGCTCCTGCCTCAGGTACAAAAATTTAAATACTTTCTTTGAGTTGTCGCGAGGCTCACCATTGCGTTGAACTGCACGATAGTATTTCACCCTGTCTGGTCTTAAGACTAATCTTGGTCTTTTGAACAATGGCACCACGTGGGGTTACACCATCCTCATCTGCGTTGTCGCATTTTTTGCCAAATTTCTTCCGTGCTCTGTGGCAGCCAGAGCTTTTGGCTTCACTCTCCGAGAGTCTGGTGCTGTTGGAACGCTCATGGCATGCAAAGGGTGTGTTCAGTCGGTCCACAGACGAGCTCATGCGCTTATGATTTTGTTAGTCTCGTCGAGCTCATCGTACTCAATGTCGGTCTTCAAGCAAAGATTCTCGATGAAAGGGTTTTCTCCATGTTTGTCCTTCATGCCTTGGTGTTAACATTCATCACAACACCTCTTACACTCTTCATCTATCCACCTCGCTATCGCGTCCGCGGTGACACGGAAATGGAGAAATCGCTTGGTCCTAGTACTGGTTCGAGCAGTACTTCCGCCGATTTCACACGCTCCAAGTTCTCATTCGTACTTGACTGCATCGAGCAACTTCCCGCTGCAATGACTCTCGCTCAGCTGCTCCGACGCCCCACTGTGGGCTCGCAGTCCAGTGTGTCCGAAAAGAATGGCCTGAATCTTTCCCGATCCGAGACTATCTCCAAGCCCTCTTACCAGCCCCCCGTCTCCATTGATACCATCCGCCTTTTGGAATTGACCGAGCGTACATCTGCCGTGTTGAAGTCCCAAGCTGTAGACGCGCACATCCGCAATGACCCCGTCTTGTCTGTTTTTCGGACTTTTGGACGTCTCAATCAATTTTCAATGTCTGCTTCACTCTCGGTTATCAACCATGATGAATTTTCCACCCACGTCGCCGATCACGCCCGACAAAATGGCTCACAAATGGTTGTCATCCCCTGGCCTCTTACTTCACTTGCTCCGGAAGCTTCGACCAGCCATCACACAGTGCAGTCTAACCCATTTGACTCACTTTTTTCCAATACTTCAACGACAGACGAACTTCCTCGCCCGCAATTCATTCGCAAGGTTTTTGCAAACAGCCCATCCGATGTGGCTCTGTTCATTGACCGTGGACTCTCGACCGACTCAAGTTCTACTCTGCAGCCTCACGTTTTCCTTCCTTTCTTTGGCGGACCGGATGATCGTCTTGCTCTTTCTTTCGTAATCCAGTTGTGCATGCATGAAGGGGTCAGTGCAACCGTTGTACGGTTGCGCCGATTGGAGTCCGATGGGAACGAATCGGTGAACAGTATCGGTAACAAGTCGGTTGTCCAGCCCGGTGACGTGAGGTTCACACTTATCATATCTGGCAATGTCTGACACGATGGCAGACTGTTGCTATCCCTAACACGGTTTACTCTCAACAAGACACACAAGTTCGCATCCAATCTGACACCGCTGATAACCTTCTGTGGGACCGCGTTTCATCTTCGATGTCATCGTTCGATGCAGAGGTTCAAGAAGCATTGGCCCGCATTTCTTTCCGAAACGAGTCGGCGGCGCGGCCTCTACATAAGATGCTGGACTTGGCTGGAGACGAAGCCTCTCGAACGTCAAGATCGCTCCTGGTTGTTGTGGGACGTTCGAGGCGTATGGCCCAGGAGTCACATAAGCGTGAGCTTAATCAATTGGTTTCTGAGCACAATGCGTCGCTGCGTTCAAACATTGCGAAGACTTTTGGTGACATCGCATCGGCGTTCGTTGTAGCTGGGAGTAATGTCAACCTGATTGTGATGCAGGCGACACTACTTTAGGCGTTTCTTATTTTATCTTGTGTTATGAATTTGTTTGTTTTTTTTTTTTATTACACAAACAAACGTTTCTAAAACGGGATTCAAACTCTTGTTCTTGACACACAAGCCAAGATGGCTAATATACACCCCGTTCTTTCTCCTCTCTCTTGCCAACTCGCGAGTACTGGATACTCCCGACTTGTCATCTCATTCTCCCCCTTTTCACTATCGTTATGACCGATGACAACTGCAGTGATTGTGGCCTCACTCACCACCTCCATTTTCGAGAAGATGGGATTTACGGTTGTCCACGGGACAGGTCTACAAGCTGTTCCCTTAGGGAGGGCTGTAATGAATCCGTAAATTTGGACCTCAATCATAGCGACGCATACATGCTGCAACACACTCTGGCGGAATACACACATTCGTCCACTCAAAGTGTATCATCTTCAGACCCTCTAGATTTTCTGTCTGTGATCGACGAGCAACAATTTCGGCGACACAAGCCCGCAACGCGGCGCTCAGCCCAGTCTGGGGCTGTAGCGGTACCCTTGAGAAGGTGCACTCGCGTAGAACATCGATGGCGCGCTCAAGCCGAAGGACCATACGCTCAGGTCCAAGGGAGACGATTATCCCTCGGAACTGTTTGCGAACGACGCTCTCTTCCTCGCCGGACGTCATTAAAAGACAGTCGGCGTGGCTCGTACGAGAACGAGGCCGTACTCCCGGCACAGAAGCACCCTCCCCGTCGCTTCCGTCGCCAAAGCCTACAACCACACGTTCTTAATCGCATGGTTCCCGTCGAAGATATGGATCCCTTCGAAGGCTTTCAACCCTTCACAGAACTCGAGTCCAGACAGCAGCGGGAACCGGTCTTGGTCCCCAAGCCTGTCAGGGACCTACAGAAACCCCGCTTCGAGTATGTGTGGAAGCCGAGCGTCGATTTCCCCAAGGTGGGTGGGATGCGCGTCCGGGTGGGGCAATTCGAGAGAATAGGACAAGACACCATGACGTCAACTTCGTCCTGCGACGGCGATGGAAACAAGAGTTACTTTTCGGACTCAGGCTCCGAAGGGTATTTCACCGCGCAGGACTGGTCGTCGTCATCCTCCTCCACCCGTGATCTCCGTCCTTCGAACCACGGAGGGCCCGACATCGACGCGTTTCCTCCGCATATCGCGTCCTCTCCACATCCATATAGGCCTCAGCCTGAATTCATTCAAGGTTCATCCAAGTCAGCGCTAGCCTTGCAGCAGCAAACTTTGGTCAGTGGTCCTAGTGACACATACACCCCCTTTCCGGAACACGAGTTCCCCCAATGTGAGGCACTGGCGCGACATTACTCCGCCGTGCACAACGAGGGGAACAGCGTTTTCCCTTTACAACCGATACTCCCACCTGGTCATGCAGCAGAGAATCCGTCTATATCCACATTGCCTTCGCCGATGGTCTTGCAACAACCGGAAGATCCCGGTACACATCACCCACAACAAACATCAAGCAACGTCTCGCCTTTGCAAGACCCCTCTCCGCCATGCAGCAGTTTCCCCAGTTTGAACAATCCTATGCATCAACAAAACCTCCACGCATGGCAACAATGCCATGCACCCTGCCTGGGACTGCGATCTCGGACTATAGTTCGGAGTCGACTCCAAGCCTGCCTAGCAGAGTAACAGGGCTGGCGGTCGACCCGTCCGTGGACTGGGCCACGCGCGAGCCTTGGGAATACATACACCGCGTCCTGACATCCTCGACGTGCCCCTTGGTGCTCTTCATCAGGACACCGACGGAGGGCATCCCCGCGGCGGCGCTCGGCGCAAGGGGTGCAGAACTGCATACCCAAACGGTGCTCATCGATAAGGAGCGTTGGCTGCTGGTTGGATCGCGAGACATCGACCTGGATAGATTCCGCGTCGGATTTCAGGCACGCGCGCATACGCCAGACAGATTCACCCTCCGACTCGGGAATTTGGCTTGGGGCGCAGATGTCAGTCAGATTGAAGACGAAGTCGTCAGGGCGGCGATTGAAAGAGCGATGCGTGGCAGAGATGTGCCTGCAACGCTGCCTGCGATGTTCATAGCCGGGACCATGGGCGGTCTCGCGGTTTGGTACGCTCTCTCTCTCATGTAGTCATCCTCTCTTGTAGCTTCGATATCACGCACACACTCGTTTGTTGTTTGACTTAGTCTCATAAATGTGGTTTCTATCTACTCTATACTCTATACTGTCTATCAAAATCTGCATAGTTACGTGTTGATACACAAATATTACATGTAAAGACCAGGAATCAACCCGGTTTTGAACATCATAGGCCCCAATCCATACATCTGCGACCAGTACAAAAACAAATTACAGAATCCTTTCGTGACTTGGGTGTGAAGAAAAGAAAAGACGGGTTCCTATCTCTGCCGGAAGGTGAGGGCCAATATTTCAGATAGGAACAACATACAACGGATCGAGGGACATAAATACGAGCCCTTTTTTTCATGGGAGGCGGAGCGCTTGGGCAGATTTTAAACTTAAGAAGTATGCGGGTAAACGAAGATTGGACTCACATCGGCGACACGTAATAGATGAGCACCGCTCAGGCGCCCAGGGGAAATTGGACGGAAACTAGACCGCCCAATCCTCCATCCCGCCACCAAAACCTCCGCGACTGCCCAATCCTCGGGCAATCCGCGATTCGATGCGGTCCTCCGTTCGACCGAGCGACAGACCTCGCGTGCTACCGGAGCCCAACAGAAGTCTCAGCCACCATCCCTTCCCCTCCTCTTCGTCCTCCTCCTCTTCGTCTCGATCGCTCCCCTCGCTTTCGTCATCCACCAGATTGACCCTGGCTTTGCCCTTGTCCTTGCCCTTGATCTTATCCTTCCCCTTCCCCTTCCCACTCCGCTTTTTGGTCGTCCTTCTCGATCGCGACTTTTCGAATCCACGCCCTGAACCCGCGCCGCCACGCTCGCTTCCGTAGGGCTCGGGTAACTCGGCAAATGAAATGCGTTTGGGGTCGAACGGGCACTCGAGGCCGAGCTGCCACCGGCAGTACCCACGCCGTGCCGGGTTCAAGAAATCCGTTGGGGGTGGATGACGGTGGTGGACTCTGCGGCGTGCGTAGACCACTCTTGAGCGCGGACGGGCGAGGTTCTCGACTGGACGATCCGGAATGCATGTGTACGGGCTTGGTAAAGAGACGTGAGACGCTCGCAGTTGCGGTTGACGTCCCGAGCGTTGGGGGAGGGAGGGGCGATCGAGGGAGGAAAGTTGGGCGGTGTGAGATAGGTTGTGCACACGACATGTTTTGTGAGTGCGGCTGGTCGTCAAGGATTTTTCGTAAGGCCTGAACGCTTAGGATAGGATTTGGATGAGGATCTGATGAGGGATTGGAAGAAGGTGTGGAAGACAGTGATGAGAGAGAAGGGTTCTCCGTGGGTGTGGTTAATAGACGGGGTTGGGGGGCGGGGGAAGGAGGTATGGGTCGTGGTGACAATGATCGTTTGCCGACACGCGAGCAGGAGGGACTGGAGTGTGGGGTGCGTCTGCGAGAAGGGATTATTGTACTGGACGCACGTGATGAGCTCGTGGCACTGTCCGCAGATGACCTCCTCGCCTTGACACGGCACTCGGGCCGAGAGTGAATTACGACGAGTGAATCGGTCGAGCTGGTCGATGGACGGCGATCCAAAACAGAACAAAGAAGTGTGTACGCTGTGGTTGAGGACTCGGCCAGTGTGGAACCTGATGCAATAGGAGGAGATGGGGGCCTAGAGGCGGGTGGAGAGGACACGCCAGGTGAGAAGTAAGTAGAAGGGGAGGAACGTATACCAATCGTCGACGGCAGTTGAATCGTGTCGGGATCAGCATTAGACTCGATGTACTGAGTCAATGCCCGCGGAGCCGGTGAGATGAGACGACTGCGAGGCCAGTTAGAAAAACACAGATGAGGTCTATCCGGATTACTCGTTTCGGCATCAGTCAGACGAAGATCAGAGGATGAGTAATTGCGGTGGTGATGTGTACGTAGGCGGAGTGGGGAAGGGTCGACTGGGAGACTCCAGCTCACAATGTCGTTGGGAGCCAGGCTGAGTCCGAGAGCATCTGGCTGCGCATCGGTTGTGACATGCTCTGAGATGGTTGCGAGATCGTCCAGCCAATTTGCATGAACGCCCGAATTGACACGAATTCGTGAAGAGAGGATGCGCGCTCTGGCCTCGAGCGAGCTCTCGACGATAGGTGAATCTACCGCAAGAGCAGCAGAAAGTGAGGAGTGAGTGCTAATGGAAGACTGGAGTAGGGCATTGGACATCTCGAGAGCATGCACGCTACGAGCAAGGAGAGAGTCCAAGTAAGGGTCGGTGGGAGACGAAATGATTGGTGAAACGGTGTGACGTCTCCCGTGTGAGTGAACTCTCCGGGTGCGGGGTGAGGTACGTGCTGGTGGGAGCATATCGGGTGCAATATGGTCTGATTCCGAGTCAGCGTCTGCTTCGTTGGCACTCTCTGGATAGTCTGGAGGATTGTCGTCGGGTAATTGTTCTGTACATAGATAGGCTGGGAGGGTAGCTGTTGTGTCGGATGAAAGTTTAGTAATTGAAGAGCGTTTCCTGTGAGTGCGAGCAAGAAAGGGAGAAGGCTTATGATCCATGACAAAGAGAGAGTGAGAGTAGGAGTGGTTCAAGTTTAAGCTGGCGCACCAAACCCGCGTTGTGACCAGTCAACAAACTCGCGTAACTTTACACATGCAGTGCTGTGCTACTAGTACACCTACAACTATCATTCAAACACCCACACGAACGACGGCCGCTCGGCTATTCAATTCGTTCAAATTCTGATCAAACGAGCCCGCAATCCTCTCCACCTTCCTTTTCCACAATAACGCGAGCCCGTACTGCACAACGGCGTAATACAACGGTCCGGTCCAAAGGAAGGACCGTGTGTACCGCGATCCGACTTTTTCGTAGTCGCCTAAATTTCAACGTAAGTTCACATCCCACGATCGCCCTGCCCTTGATAAAATCAACGTACAATCGAGCGCCTCCCTAAGGTTAAGCCACGTTTTCGGTACGTCAGTCAAGATAGCATCAACGCCCCACCGCGCGGCCTTGATAACACACATCATGACGCTCAGTCATCTTTCACAACGCACACGCACGCACGCACGTGTGTAAATGAACGTGCTCACCTCCACCATCTGGTATGGGTCATTCACTGTCCATACCATGATTTGTTTCCCAGCCTTCTTGCACTCCCGCCGGAATCTGATGCAAAGATCGTCAGAAAGTTGCTGTTAGTCCCAATCGCTGACAGCTCTGACTTTTCGCCGTCAACGGTAACCAGGCCAGGGAACCACATAGAAAACGCGTCACAGTCATTCCAGAAATATTTGCGCGCAATATCTGGCACAGAACCGATGTGCGACCGTCTGCAATATGGGAGATGCGTCTTGGCTGGACCAATGAACCGAGGGTGCCAAAGCCCGAGAATGATGCGGGGGGCCAGCCTGACCTCCCATTCGGGATATGAGGTGATAATCTTATTCATCAGAGCGAAAATCTGGTTTGGTTCGTTCTGCACTTTGATGTCGACGTTGAATTTGACGTGTTGATTCTCTGGCTGCTCGTGGTCACGTCGGTACATGGCCACAGTCATCGCCATGCTGCACTAACCTTCATCAGCAGGTTGATGGTCTCTATGAATGTTGGGATGGCTTGTTTGGGCTCCTTTCTGGTCCGGATGTGCTCCATACCGTCTATTCCATACCAATTCCTCTCCCGTATCAGTCCTATCATAGGTGTTTCCCAAGCGTTGGCAGCACAGTTGCGTTCAACAAGACCATTAGCATACCTTTGGAATCCGTTGTTCGTTCTAAACCTGCCAGAAGGGGAAAGAAATCTCAGATCGGGGGTGTGGAGAATTGTTCCTGTCAGCACTCACTAGGGTCATGATGCATGACAACGACGTCATCACGAGAGACGTGGACGTCTGCCGAAGTGGTTACGGGACACAGACGGCATAGCTACGGTATCAAATACCGCTCTCAATCCCTTCGGCGCCATCGCGGATAGCAGCTTCAAAACTGGCCAATGTATTTTCCGGATACACTGCAGAAGCCTGTAATGATCAGTTGTTAGAAGGCCTGGAATATGCTAGCCGCGACTATTGCCTACGCCGCGGTGACCCCAACACTCTAGAATGACAGATGAGTCCATCAGCTCATGCCGTCACACAGTGTGGAGAGATGGTGTTACCAGGCAATACACGAAGGGCGGTCTTGGCCGAAGACATGTCAGGAATCTAAACGTATGGTATGGAGGTGATACTTTGTTCCGTCCACTGATTCTATAGGGGCGAAATAGAAATAAGAAAGAAGGTGACGAGAGGTCAAAGAGGGAGAGGTGATGAATTTATAGGCGTTCTGCACTATCAGCGCCAACTAGAAATGGATGCGATTTGAGAGGCGTGTTACGTATCACAAACGTGGACGAACGTTGACTAACCGGCGAGCAAAAACGGCCAATAATATTGCACACATGAACATCCTTGATCCATCGTCTCCGACGCACATTCCATCTCGTTACCGATTCAGGCGGCCGAATCTCCGGCAGACGTCTCTTTGTCAAACCTTGGCAATTTGCGGACCTGCCCGGCAGTAATAAGGTGCTCACCCGGCGAAATGGTGAAATCTTGCTTATTTTCAGTTACCATTTACTGTTTTTTGTAGGCACGGTCTCAATCACGAGAGGTATCAAACGGTCAGATGAGGTGGCGGGACAGGGCTTAGATCTGCATGCAGATCTGGAACTTGGATGGTCGAAAGGTATCCATTACATTACGTCCATAGAGTGGGGGTTTTTGCCAGAAAAGAATTGAGGGTGTGCGACAAAACGACCTACAACTCGTCCCATGATAGTCCGTTACGAGACAGATGGTTCAAGTTCGAGGTCCAACACGCCTAGACTCGAGATCACAAGTTGTTGATGACGGTAAAATATCGCTTCCATATTCTCGATGAGGTTCAAACAAAAATTGTTTTGGTAACTGTTAGATCGAAAAGTGCGGAGCTTACGACTCACAGTTAGTATTCAGCGAGGCCGACCCCGCGGGAAACGCTAAAATTTATTCGTTAAATTTTGATTTTGAAATATCGGTGAAGGTAGTATACCACTATGGTCACGCAACCTTACAAAACTCTCACCTTTTTCCCGAAAGAGAAATAGACTAGAAAGAGCATCCCCTTAACCATCGAATGAACGTGCGGAGCGCGATGTGGGGCTCCGCGCAACGCACCCCCCAAAGCCGTGGTATTATTCTTAAGTCACTTTTCTGGAAATCAAGAACATAAAGAGGGACGGGTATTGAGCTTGATATATGATAACATCTTCATTCGACCCGCAATCTCTCCCATCTACCGAGGTCGCCCTACCAACACCATGCCTTCTTCATCTTCCGTATCATTCTCGCTTCGTCGGACACTCCCCTCGGAAGTCACTTCTGAGTGTGGTGTTACTGGCCTCTCCTCGGGAGCGTCCCGTGGCTGCGATGTTGCCACATCAGCAGCGTAGGAAACTGGGGTTATTTCCATTAGGTTCGAAGGTGTCTCGGCCAACGGATCATCCTTCGTTTGCGACAAAGAAACAGTATCAGGGGGTGTAGCCGGTGGTGGAGGGGCATTCGGATCGGATATCTCGCGTAACACCTGAAGCATCTGCTCGCGAACGCGAACAGAGAAATCGCCAACATCTGCGGTCGTCAAACCGACCGTTGAAATCGGTGGGAGCACTGATGATTTGAAAACTGTCAACAGAGTGGCGCACGTATGCAAGAGGATGTACTCACCTCTCACTTTGAAAGTGCCCGAGTTGAAGACACCGTTGTGGTACAGGTTCCAGTAATTCTCGACCACTACGGGGACAAGCGGAAGCCTGCCCGTATGCAAGGTGAAAAGCACCCTTCTTGAATGGTCCCACATCATGGTACGGGCGTAAGGTACGTGTTCCCTCTGGGAAAATCCAAAGCGAGGTGTGACTATTCTTTATTTCCTCTCCGGCAGCTCGAAGTGACTGCACTGCCGCCGCGCTGTTGCCGCGATCTATAAACACTGAACCTGAGGCTTGCAAATAAGTGCCAAAGAGTGGTATATATTTGAGTGACTTTTTGGCCATCATTCGGGCGCCCGTAGGGAACATGCTGTCAGTGAGGTCAGAACCCTGGAGAAGGTATATGGGGCTCGTAACGCACGCTGAAAGGAAAAGAATGTCCAACATGCTTTGGTGATTTCCTATCATTACGCATGGGCGTACTTGGAGATGTTCCTTGCCCTCTACTACGATGCGTAGCCCAGACAGTCTACTAAAAATAGTATAAAAAGTACGGGCGGCGACAAAGTTGACATCGTATCGCCTGCCTAGCAGGTAGAGGGGAAGTGCAGAGCAAAAGGCTACAGAAGAGCAAAATCCGATGCTACAAACATATAGAATGTTGCAGAGGTAATATCTGGTGAGAGGAGATGACTGAGAAAGACGGTGTAGGAGGTAGGATGGGAGGCCAAAATAGGCCAATGCCTTCACGGTTAGCGAGACGAACGACATTGTTGGGGGAACCAGGCGGAACCTTTGGGGGGCCTAGCCCGATTCCCATAATCCCGTGTTATCGGCCCACTGATCCCGCCCAGCTTACCGCTTTTGGAACATGACATCGAACACTCAGTGTGGGTGAAAAGCCTACCCATCCTATATCATATCTAATATTCCGAGTAGCGAAAACTCCTTCATATCTCCAACCCACCGCCTCAACTGCCCAGAGAGCCGCAAGTTCTGCACTATCCAAGCGGACACGGACGACCACCAGGCATACCACCTCAGAAAGCAGTCTATCGTGTCGGGGTGAACCGAAATCATCTGTGCCCAAGTCTCAACAAGTAGAGCCACGTCTTACTGGCCATCCGCGATCTTCCTCCCAGACTAGGGCACGCACCGCCCAAATAGCACACTCACCCCCATTGAGGACCATCCTACACCAACAGAGCCACCTCAAGATAGTCTTCAAGTTGCAGCACAGGTGCAATCATGGCTCTTTATGCAGTCGAATCTACAAACAAGTCTTTCCTTTGTCCAAAAGGGCGCCCAGGTTTGTTGACCTTATAATCAACCCTTCACCTACGATCAATTTTCCCAGGATAGCCATTGTGCACTCGCAGAGGTTTCCTCCGCTCTCAGTGGTAGCACTACTCGGTCGGAAGCGGAGACGCTTCTTGTCTTCTTGGATGACATTGCAAATGTGCGCCCGTTTAGCCCGCCCCATCATTGTCTCCATCGAATTCATGTTCTTAATGGAACAGGCAGCGTCTGGCGCTCACTTGGCCTCATTCGTTCATAAATTTCTGGAGCATGACAAGTCATGGTTCAAACTGCAGTCTGAACTGACGCAGTTCTTTGCTCGCTTGTCACAGACACCAACTGATTCACCACTGGAAGAGGAAGAAGACAGAATCTAAATCTTAAAGGTAACTGTTGTCCGTCCTACCTGGAAATGACACCACTCATCTCGTTTTAGCTCGCTTGGGCAACGAGTCGATGGAGATTGCATCCCTTCTCGCAGAAATCGAACCGTGGAACGATGAGACCAAATCCGCTCATCACGCCATGGCGCAATTAGACCCCATCCTCCGCGCCAGGTCTGAAAACATTTTAATAGCGTCAGATGCAATAGATTGTTCTCTGGATAATATACAAACCATGCGTCGTCTGAGAGCATAAATGTGTTGCATCCAAGCCCTAACCCTAATACTGGGTTTTTCCTGGTCACTTGCACGAGTTCGCGAGCCTTTGAGAATTTGCAACCAAATTTGCAACCAGAAGCTGTAAAACGGTAAATGGTGGCAGCTATCGGTGAACCGTTTTCACTATCAAGCTATGACACCCCTCGGCGGCGAGATTCGTCCACGACACTACCACATCAAAACGTATACGTGACCCATGAACAACCGGGCAATTCAAAGGCAAAGGAGGGTTTCGCTACAGTTACTGTGCATGGGGATGGAGTGCACGTTTTCAACGTAAAGTCTTCCCGTTTTACTTACCATACACACATAGGGATCTCCGAAATTTATTCAGGTGTCGGATCTACATGTAGCCGGCTCATATACGCTCGGTCCATCCACGACGTTTTCCGGTCCTTCTGTCTCTCGCACGGTAGTAGAGAACGGGACAAGATTTCGGAGGGTTTATGCTATGATTGAAGAGTCTTCCGGTGTGAAAAAGGAGGACCGTGGCCGAACCGTTTGGATATGGGATGAAGCACAGACATCGAGAGCAGCGAGAGAGCTCAAGAAAAGAGGTCTTCCATCATAGTGCGTCGTCCTAAAGCCCTTCTCTTCGATTGCCCTCCAATCAGACTCGTTTTCAGGCCCCCCATGGAGTATCGCGAATATATGCGCCGGAGGACCTCTCCGATCGTGTTGTCTTGCTCTCCTCTGGCGGGGATGTAACAGTCATGGACGTCGACCTTACTACACAAAAAGGAGAATGGAAACCCCATAACAAGTCTTCCCTATTGGCATCTTACATGTTTCCGAGATCTTCTGCTACGTTTTTGCCTGTCTACCCAGTTGCACCATTGGGCACTCTCGTTCTATTCTTTCTTTGACGAGTGTAGTTCGCGTGTGCGTCCTAGTAATACACGAGGAAGAGGTCGCGACTGCCTTGGATGAGTCCGTTTCCGTCGATGGAGTGGGTGATGAGCTTTTTCCCCATTTCTGGAGACTGGCTGACTTTTTTTTTCAGACAGTTATCGAGGCGTCATGCAGTTCTTCAGGTTATATTAGCTGCCTTCGTGAGTTCCCTGCCTCGTTTTTACCTATTATGTGATGTGAATGCCTTCTGGCTTAGAAAGTGACGGTCAATGGATGTCATTCGAGTTAGGTTTGGCGTCTCCTGGATCGCCGTCACTTTCACCGACCTCTTCACCCTTGAGGCTTTCTGGGTTTTCATTCATCCAAAACACCTCTGAGGCTACTGCTTTACGCCCTAATGCAAGGGTCGTGTCGATCTCCTCTCTGGGCTCTTCACTTGTCCTTCTTTGTGGCCGTGCAGTGCAATCACAAGACCTTATACTGCTGCTCTGGGACCTCCGTTACTCAGTTGTTCTTGCATCACACCGTCTCTCCATCCCAGCTGATCTATCAACATCAAAGGACGTCTCTTTGGACCTTGTTCCTGCAATGAATACTCTAATCCTCTTAACAGTCTCTTCAGGACTGCTGGACAAGTCCACAAAAACATGCTCAGCAGTCTTCGTTGTCCCAGTGACTACTCCAACAACCTCTACGATTGCAAACGCGATGGGACGTGCGTCGAGTAGTGCTAGGTGGCTCGCTAAGCCCAATGCTCTGCCTAACGGCCACACACCGGATGCGTCATTCGATTCTGATCGTCGTGCTATCCTCGACAAATTACGGTCTGCGATTCGACAAAACCGTCCTGAAGCCGCTGATTCCGCATTTTCTGAGTGGGTTGAGAAGCGTTCAAGTTCCGTGGCTACTCTCGACCCACAAGTTGTACGTCCAGGTTCCGAATATGTCAGTATAATATTCAATATGTCACAGCAGGATGGTCCCTTATTCGGTCACGAATTTGTCCGGGAAATCTTAGATATCATTCTACAACCGTCGAAACCAGCTTCCACACTTTACCCTAGCAAGACGATCTATTATCTCTTGAAGAATCGTGTAGTGTCTTCAGGTATGCTATCACAAAGCCTTCTTGAACTATTCACGGAAAAAAAGATTGGGTGAGTCAGGGCTGTACGTGGCTATGGTGCAGTATACTGAACCGCGTACACTCAGCACGCGATCGACTTGGCATTAAAAAATGTTCTCGATCTACCAGAAGCCGACTTGGTCAAGCTCCTCCGCTCGGCTCAGAAGGACAACCGACCCTCCGGTGCACATGACATGCAGGTAGATGCAAAGAGTTCCGACGCATCAGCATTTTCGTCAATATTAGCCGCTTGCATCTCATATCCCACTTCTGATGCAGCCTTACGCCTGGCGATGAGGGAACAATTGAATGACCCCGATAGCATCGTCCCAATCTTAACATTACTTGATGAGTGGCTAGCGGAGTTATCATCACGTGAAGCGAGCATCATTTTCGATCCTGATACAATCGGGAATGAAGCCTCAGTCGTGGTTCCCGCAGAGCTCCGTCCTAGCGATTTAGAAATTCCTCCTCTCGTTAAGGTCCGTCCGTAATTAATGTGGAATACCCGTCTTGACAACTACAGAAAAGATCTTGGCCTTTCTGAAGCAATTCTAGATGCGACATTCGTGACGCTACTCCAATACACGGGGTCTCACCTGCTTCTTCGGCGCCTTTCTTCGCATCTCCAATCTGAACTTAAGATAATCGACGACCTTCAGTCGCTTCACGCACCACTGGAGCTTTTCGCTAAAGCACAGGAAAAACCGTCTTATGAGAAACAACGACCGCCAGCGCAGTTAGAGGATTGGAGACGACGCCGGAAACTTGCGCATGAGCGGGCTGCTATGGGTGTGGGTCTATATCAGGTGGAGGAATTGGTAATATAGATCCGGGCGCGTTGGTCCCACCGTCCAACCTAAACGCGGACGGGACCAGCGGATCCCATCATCTCATATGACCATTACGTCTGATCCATCTCGTCTCTGTCGAGTTAATTATTATACAATCTATTGTAGTGTAGATGTGATACAATCGGGCGGAGTCAATTCGCCTGCGGGTATACCGCCTGTTCTGGGCCGCTTCCTACACGAGAGTACAATAAGTGTGTATACTTACCTAGTAGATGGATTGGGACTTGCCATTGTCAAGATCTCAGATTCCAATCCATGAAGCTGCGCTTCTAGTCGTTCACGCTGCTTTACGAGCATCTGTAGCCGTCGATTCGTCCCACCTGGTGCTATTCGCGGTTGTGGTCTCGACTGAGCTGTTTCAACCTAGAGCTCTGCTTAGCAGCGAGAACCAACACAATACAAAAGAAGGGGCGCGCGATTAACACCTTTGTTTGCAAGAGATGTTGTTTCTTCTGTAGTGCCTTCAAACCCTTCTCGGCGCGTGATATTAGCTCAGTGATCTGAGGTTCAATCTCATCGCCCAGGTCAGCTTTATACTTATCCACTGTACCCTCGTCTACGAGTAAAAACACCTAGGAAGTAAGAAAAAAGAAACGTTTAAGCAAGGGAAAAAAAAAAGTCGATTGTTGTGCGTGCAGTGTTAACATACTCGTTGATTGTTCAAAACACGCGTCATACGCGGGAGGTCAAAGTGCCGTTCCTCAAGATCTGCTGCGCCTCGTATGCCTGAGCGAAGATAAATAAGTAAAACCTGTGGTGGGTTGTCAGTAGTGAAAACGTCAAACTTACCTCTTCGCAGCAATCTTCCAAGGCCAGGACGCTCTCGAGGAGGTCAGGGCTAAACGACGATTGTGGATCCGCACAATGCCATTCTGAGCCTCCTGGAAAGAGAGACTCTCGTGCCCTGGGCCGCACAGATAACCGGGACTGTCGTGGTGCGTTATATGACATCTTTCGAATTCAAACACGGGTCGCACCGTGCGTGCCCGGTTAACTCGCGGCTGGCCCCGGATCCAGCCGCTCACTTTTAGGCAAGGCGCAGCTTCCACCGGCGCGCCTTGCCCTGAGCCGGTTTATTGTAAAAATGCAACATGTGGTTAAACAGCTAACTACTCGTCTTCTACAGTGGTGTCGTAGGGGTCCTTCACAGATCCACACCATCAATCATCACTTGCCGAAGCCCTCTTAAGTAATTCTTGCCAGTCCATCCCAAGCTTGGCTAGCGTTTTGCTACGAGCTGGAAATGAACTCAGTAACCTTTCAGGGGTTGGGCTGAAATAGCTTGCGCTCACCAAATACTTGCAGGACTTCCTTGAGGAGGTCTCTCTTCCCATGTCCGAGAAGCACCGGGCTCCAGGTATCTTCCTTGATCATACCAGGTCGCCTAAATCTTCCATGAGTGACTGTTTCCTGCATGCGAAAAAGGGGCTGACCAGTAGATAGGACCAAAGAGTTCTTTGATCAGTTCCTCAGCCTTATTCCTGAATCCTTCATCAGCGATCTTCTTGGCGTACACCAACAATGTTTGCTTATATTCCGCGCGCTATCGAGAACACGTGCCGCGTGTAACTTGGATTCGAGATGACCAAGGGTCAGAGCGCTCGTCCACCACTGAGGCCGTTGGGCAGTACCCGGAGAGGGAGGAAGGCGTTCAGAAATAGCGCTTTCAATAGATGTCACCACCAGCTGTTGGGAATTATTGTTCCGGGGTCGACTCGACCACGCATCGGACCCTTCGGCCCACCAAGGCTCTGACAACTTTACGAATGTGCAGAGACTGTTGTCATATGAGTACGTGACTCCGGATGTCGTGCTGAGTATTGGACTGCCATTAGGTCGTGCCACGAGGGTAGTGATAGTCGAGGTAGTTCCGTGAGGAGTACCATTGGGAGATAACAATGGCTGTAGGGACACTGGCGCAAAGTTTGCCCTCGTTTTCTTGATGTCCCTGTCAAACGTGGTGAGTACTTAGTATAGTTCCCAATCAACGCATACCATGAATACAGCATGCCGGCGGATGTAATAGCAATCAAAGCAGATTTAGCACCGGATAGAAAACTTGCGGTCCCGTCGAGTGTGAGGGTTGGCATAAGCCTAGTAGCAATCCGTCATGAGTCGCGGAGAATCGAAAAGCTGGCCTCATCACCTTCGGCCAGTTGGAGAATACACGTTCAAACTCCCATCTACCATTCCCACTGCACAGTAATCGCTAGTGGCCGCCAAAATGACCGCGGGAGCAGGTAGGTAGTCGAGCCAGCATACTGTTTTACCGCTGACGTAACTGACCTCGGTTTGGTCTCAAGGTCCCAGTGAGCGCACAGAATGCAAATACGAACAAGAAAATTTACCTCCGTTTTCAGCATTCTTGCATTCTAGTATGTCATCCCCCATGTCTTTGGTTTTGAAAAACAAATAGGTTAACGTCGGAGGCGCGGAGAAAATCTCTTTCTCTCGGCTTGAGACACAACCGCTTGGTGGCTGGGGATTGATGGTATTTCTTTTACAATGTTCGGGCTGTTACCCCTAAGGCGATCTCCTCCTAGTGTTCGGGCCTTTGTAGGCCTGTCTTCAATATCTAGGGCTGACAACTTGCGCTTTGCCCCAGCAGAGCTTGTAACGCCAAGTGAATCAATGGGACATCCATGGCCATGTCAAGAAAAATATGGCCAGACGGACGGCCGTCTAATGAGTGGACGGATGCGGTAGATTCTGAGATATCTGGATTCAAACCAGGAGCAATTACAGCGGAAACAAGATGGGGGCGGGGATGGGCGGAAGAGAGTGAATCATGATATGATGATGCATTTGCAAGGGATGTAGGGGGATTTGAATCCCTCCCAGGTCCCAGGAAATTTTGCCGCGCTCTCTTCTTGGTGTTTCGCTTCGCGATTAGCGTATTCACAACTTCGTGGCCAGTACTTGCCGATGAGGCACCGAAGCTATTAAGACCCTGAGGCTGATGTGACGAGCGATTAGGTGACGGTGGAGGTGTCATCCGCTGCTCAGACGGTGACACTTGAATATTCGTGTGCGACCAGCTCTCTGGTAGAGGCGGAAGGGAAAAGCCAAACTTTTGCAGGTATTGTTGTTGGATAGAATGTGGCGCAATGCCTTCGAGCTCTTCAGGTTCGAAGTCAAACGCCGCAAGCGTGCCATCCGATGATACAGCATATAATTTTAGGCCATCCCAAGACCTGAGCATGTTCAGCATTATGGAGAAGCCAAGCTGTAAAGATCTCACCAGCTAAGATCCATAATTTGTCTCTCGAAGACTTCTTTGGCCACAATTATTGGCCTAGCGGACTTCGTTTGCCAAATGGACACTGACCGGTCATCAGCGCCAAGGGCGACAACCGAACAAATGTTAGATGTGGCAACTGGAGCTGATGGATTACGAAGGAATATGTGCGGATTATATGCCTGGATAGCATGTGTCAGCGACTATCCCTCAGTCAGCGACAGGCACTTACAGCCACTTCTACCGTGTTTTCGTGGCCAACAAGGCTAATTTCCGAGGTCCAGCTGTTACGAGCTATAACAGCAGCAATAAATACGAATCCTTTGTTATTAGTGGCATTTGAAGCAGTGATGTGCGCCCCATCCGGGGACCAACTAATTCCGAAGTCTGAACGGCTCCTCATACAGTCAGAAGCAGTATAACTCACCTTAGCCGTCGGAAAAATGTACTCCCGGGAGAGTCCTCGAAAGGTTTTCGAACCTCAGCTTCAAGTTCCCAATCCGTCGTGCGCCAAATCTTGACACTGCGATCGTCAGATTGTGTTGCTAAGAATTCCCCGACTGGATCCCAGCAAACGCCCTTCACAAAACCACGATGCTGATCAATTTTACATATTCGTTCTTCAAGGAGCAACACGATCACCCTATATTGAGCAAGCAGTTGGTTGGCAATAGACGAGGCGTACCTAGGGTATAACCACTCCAGATCAGCACCTGGGAATCCAGACCCACAGATGCCAGGTAGCGATCCTCTGGAGACCATGCAAGGTCAGTCACATCTGTGAATTGCATTGAGTATGGAAGAAATTCGAACACAACGAAAAGATTCTACCGCTCTCATGCCCAGGCAATCGCTTTAACGGTTTCCAACCTTCAACGTTGACCTCATCTGAGCCCCAAACCTTACCCCTCGCTGTGCTACAAGCATTTCTTAATAATCATAGTCAAGATGATGGTGTGAGAATACACACGGATCAAGGTCCCATACCATTACGATCTCATCGTCGCTTCCGCTGGCGAGCCACCTCCCAGAATTGGCCCAACGGACACATAACACGGGACCGGTATGCATGGTTAAGGTACATAGGGATTTGGGAGGCCGATTTGATTGTTCGGAAACGCTATTAAGAATCGGTTTCGTGCTCCATATTCTGATCTTCGCATCAAGACCGCCGGTGGCGATACGAGAGCCATCCGGATGAACATGCACGGAAAAGATGGATAGGCGTTTAGCTGGCTGGTCACTTTTGCCAGAGGAGTCTTTGAAAAGGAATGAATGATAGGAATAGAGTGAAGGAGAAGGTCAGCGAACCGTTATGGATGACCCAGGAGGGCTTGGTGAACTTCATGGTTCAAAGTTAAGTTACAGTAGGTCACGAGCGCGGTTCTGCCCAACTAGCACCCTCATCCGGGCCAACCGCCGCTGCGCCAGAGCCCACTACTTCCACACCCAGAGAACGCCGCACCCAACCCCCTCACCACTTCCTATGTTGGATTTGCATAGCGATCCCGGGCCCTCCTTCTAGGAGGCACTTCGGACAAGGATAGCACATGGACGGATAACTGAACTCGCATCTTATACCGCTCTATTCCTGTTAACTCTACGCTTTACGCTACTGTGACATCCCGCTTGCGCATCTCTCAATTCTGTAGATACAGGACCGCGTCTTTGGTGTAGATATTGTTACGAGGCCAACGCGTCGGTGGCGTCGGCGTTATGAATTCAAGTCCCGACCGCCTATAAAATTGCTGGTTTTTCAGGTTTCTCCGGTTCTTTCAAGTGTTCGCTCGACCTTCCGAAACGTCAGCCCCCGGCACAGAGGTTAGCTCTTCTGGTGACGCTCCTTTCAGGTCGACGAAGCGAGGTGCTCTTCTGGGGTGCTCACGAGAAAAAGCGCAGCTGCTTTCAGCTCGCTCTCGACACCGTCTCGTGTTGCTAGGTCCACCGTAAGGTGTCGATCTACGATGCGAGGCAGAGGGCTCGATGCTGAGCAGTCGTGTGGCGTTATATTCCTAGACTTGCCGTATTTTCGTCACTATGTGACCTTGACGGTTTAGTGAAACCATAACGCGAACATGCTAACTGAAGTGTAATATAGCCCTTGTAAATTTGATAAATATCATAACAATGACAACCGCGAGTGTATTAACATGCTGGGCACAGCGCCCTATAGCAAGACTTTTCTGTGATTGACATCACCTGCCTCCTAATCTGAATCCCCGACGTCAAATATACGTGACGGTTCTTCCTCACGCGCACGTTGCTTGCCCTTGCGTGTTGGGAATTCGTTCGTGTCTAACGAGTCCTCATTCTCTACCGTGTGCAGATCTTGGGTCAACGGAATATTTTCTTCCTCGTTCTTTTTGATGGGTAAGCCACGTATCCGCCGCCTACGGACGCGGCACCAGAAGACTGTCCGAGGACGGCTATTACCAACACAAGGACAATCGCAGCTGACCCAGCATTGTAATAAGCTGCATTACTGTGAGATTGGTTCTCGTATCCGACTGAGACTGCATCGTACCTTCCCACATTGCCTTGTCTTGTTCCGGTGTCTTGGCCGTCGGTCGAGTGAGCGCGGTGGAGGCAGACTTGCTCTCGACAAAAGCAGGTTTCACATCGTCCCCCACGCTGCTCGGAATACGCGCCGTTCCATCAGTGATGGCAGAGAAGTTCATGCCCATGAATCGTAACATCATGTCGTGTGTTACGTGTAGTTGGTCGTACCCAGCCATATGCGATGCATTGAAGACCTGTGACGTATCTACTTAGCGGAAACCAACGAACCCTGATGGGTGCTACCTTCACGTATGTTAGATTTCGCGAGGAAACCCACGTCCCAGCGGGGGCGCCGCCAACGGTCCAAGTCTGAGTCTCCACTTCCTGCAAAAAAAAATTCAATTTTGCACCCGTAACAATAAATAATGTGATGCATACTCCTAGCCCTGTGCCTCCATTCCAAGTCAAAGATTGGATGAAGCTTTCCTGACCCATGTAATTGCAGATCAGATCTTTGTCTCCGGCGAAGATCAATACAGGAATCTTTTCTAATACACTTGGTAACACCGTGACTGAGGACTCGGAGTGTCCGCTACTTAACTGGCCTTGGATCCGTCCTTGGCACTCAACCCAAGCCTCTGACTTGGCTTGTGCATGGAAAGCACGTATGACATCAGGACGCTGTGTGATTGGGTTAGCAGACCAGAATCAGGCCAGTAACAAGCGTACCCGGAGATACGACGTAATGTCCTTAAGATCAGGTGGCCAGTTCATGCCGCACGCTGGACTTTCGTCTTTCAGACGGACGTCGTAAATATTGATACATTGTGGCTTCTCGCTGCAAAAACTGTTGGCACAGTTCAGCAAGTACATGGCACAAAGACGCACTCTGCACCGGCAGGCTGGGCAATGACCAACTGCATGGACGTTTCACACTCCGGAACGTGTATAGGTTCTCCTTCCATCTCGTCCAAGAGAGCAAGACATTTGTCAGTTGCACTCTTCCCGTTTTCGTATTGCTAGAGAGAACCTCCAATCAAGCTCGAGTCGATTCTCCAGTGTTGGTAGCCTTACCTCCGAGCCCGGTTTCACGAGGCCATGCTTCACAACATAGTCGAGGAATGCGGGGTATTGCCGTCTTGCATCGATCCATCCGTTGCCAATGGCCGAACCACGGAGAGGAACGCCGAGGGTAGAGTTCAAGATCGCCTCCGCTAAACGCAAACTCAGGATAGCCTCTGGATTCCCTAAAAATGTGGACTCACAAAAATAAGGTATGTATTGCCCAGCATAACTCTCGCCTGCTATGTAGGTCTATGTAGTGCCGTAAGCACCGCTATCAATGTGGATGACGGGTTAGATAGACCTACTTCCATTGTCCTGTATTCTGGGAACACGGAATAAAAATTACGCAGAAATTCCATGAACTGATCGGTGGCCTAGGTAAAGCGTCAGAACAGAGGCGGGAAGGTACGTGAAGGACACAAACATCTTTCAAACTGCGTGCATAGCGATCTGTACTCGTATACGAGAACCCAGTGCCAGCGGGTTGATCAACTACAATATAGGGTATGATACGCTGTACATATCGAGAAGCCGGTACTCACTGTAAACCATGGTGGTGTATTCTTCCCAGCCGCCTTCTATTACTTTAAACCCACCATTTCCATCTACACGCCAAGGTCCAACTTCCATCATGAGTCCGTCAAAGGATGAACACCCGGGTCCTCCCTGTAAGGAACACATGGAGGACTTTTGGAACCTGGCGTAATAGTGATACTTACGTTAAACCAAAACATAATCCGCTCCCTGTCCGCAATCCGGCGTGCTTT
Organism: Lactifluus volemus; assembly: GCA_022376515.1. NCBI lineage: Eukaryota > Fungi > Basidiomycota > Agaricomycetes > Russulales > Russulaceae > Lactifluus > Lactifluus volemus. Next base: position 212,159 of record WTXI01000006.1, on the reverse strand, counting down.
AATGAGCACAAAATATATGTGGGCTGTGACGGTGGTATCTGGCAATCCTGCCGCATTGGGATCTGCATTTAAATGACCAGCGTAGATGTGGAGTGGGTGAAGTGCGTCTTGATGAAGGTCGGGTAAGGTGGGAACGTAGAAGGACGCTGCAGAAGGGACTAGGATTGATGGCGCAGGCGTGTCAGAATGGTTTCGGGGAGTGCGAAATACACGCACCATCTGTAGGGGCAGTCGATACAAATGGAAGAAGAGGAAGGGAAGGACTAAAGCGAACGATGGTCGGGAGCGTAAGCCGAAGGTTGCATGTAGTGGGCAGATCATGATTTAGAGTAATGTGTAGTACTAGTAGGGTTAAAAGAGTATCACGTTTCGTCATCTCGACTCTGCCCCTGGCCCGCGGCTGTAATAATTCACACTTTGGACGTTGACAACGTTGACAACTATCCACGTCATCATGAAAGTGATGATCGCCTTCGCCTTCGCTGCTCTTGTATTCATCACTCCCGCTACTGCCCAATATTTCTCCCCTGGTTGGTCTCCCGGCCAGGCCGTCCCTACCGCCGCCCCATCTCCTTCGTCTTTCCAGCCAGTGACCGGGTCTTTACCATCGCCACGTGAGGGCGAGCCCCGCTTCAGTTTGTCTAACATCCTATCTACCGGTCCTGTTTCCCAGCTCTTCGGGAGTTTGGGCCTCAATGTTACAGAACGCTTGGAAGTAGCACAAGCCAACTTAGAAATATGGGATACGCGTATCCCTTGATCACCGACGAGAACTACAACGACGTCATCACAAACGAAGAGCTCACAGAGGAAGAGGCGAAGAATCGCGTGTGGTTTCTCATCATGTAAGATATCTCACATACGGGCGCGTCCATAGGTCTGACCTGCTGTCTCAGCACAGGCTCATTGGCTCAGGCCTCTAGGATATCAATATTCGCAGATAACCAGTTCGACGAAGCTTACAATACCACAATAATTGAAGGTGACCTACCCCACGTTCGCTGGGGTCGCATCGACTACATGAATGTAACCTACATAACCACCAAATGGGCTATTTGGCAGTGCGTCGTCTTGTTCGTCCTTCCTCTTTTGTCACTGACCTTTTCGCAGTGTACCTATATTGGTCGCTGTGACCGAGAGAGGAAACACCCTCCGATTTTGGCGCGCCACTCAGGTCCGACTGAGAGCTGACTTGATTCGAGAATTCCTCAAATCTGGGATGTGGGAAGATACACCTCCATGGCAAACCAACTTCGCTCCCGGTGGAAACTGGTGGGTTTTTTCTGGCCTCTTGTACGTACGGGATTTGTGACCTCGTCATGACAGGGAGTTCTTGATGGAGTGGCAAGCCATCTTCATGACCAAGTACTACAACACGATCGGCGTCCTCCCTCGATGGGTACTCTACATAATGACTGGTGTCCTTGGCAGCCTCATCATGAATCTCTTTCACCGTGGAGGGAAACCGAAACCCACCAAAACTGAACCCGCGCCCCCGTCAGGAAGTACAAGTACGGCTATTGCACCTGCGACCAGCGATGCTACGCCAGTGAAAGGAAAGGGAAAAAAAGGTAAGAAGTCACAACTCAGATGATCACATGAACTCGGAGAATCATGCTATATTACGGATTGTTCAATACTTTATTGTATTTCAACTTTAAATAAGAGGCTTTTGGCCTTAACCAATTCCGACTGGGATGATAGCACCAACATAGATAACTGAAAAGATCGACGTATAAATGAATGACAGCGGATAGAAGCAGAGAGTATCTATTCCTTAAAGGGATACTCGAACTTTGGCTGATCCTTACGACGCCAAAGCTTGCGTCTTGTTGGACGTTAGAAGAGGGAGATGTAGTATCACATGAAGGCTTACTTTTTCTTGGTAGGGACATGCTCCGCAAATACCTCCATACAGTACTCCTTTTTGAAATCTCGGATGAATCGTGGATCCCATAGCTCACTGGCCACCCCGAGATCTTTGCAGCAACGCATTAGAGCATTGCTTTTGCACGCCTCGGTGGCTGTCGGAATTCCAGAGGGGTCGAAATACTCTTGCTCACCGCGGGCGATGGCGACAAGCCTACGGAAGGGCTCGGATGTTTGGTATCACTGAAAAGGCGGGTTTTGCTCACCGGCCAAGACAAACCAAGGCATACTCCCTGCTGACTATTTTCGGCCCCACGTTGGTTTCGCTGCGAGGAGCCAGACCCCAACCACCAGGACCGAAGGCCTTGTTCAGGATTCTACGATACTTAATTTCTGGGAGATAAAGCATACCATCTTGAAGTTAATTTTTGGTCAGCAAGAACCCAAAGTCATGACATCCCTTCAAGACACGGACCAGGTTTAACTTCAATATCTAGGGGGTCGATGGGAGCCTGAAGGATTTCGGCCACTTCGGGAAGAAATGGCTGAGTTGATAATCCATGGTAGCTGCGTGACCAGTCCGTGGAACCGCCCATAGGAGGGGCATCAAATAGCGGAGGTAGACTTAGTGCGCTGGAAGGGATACTCTCCGCAGGTGTGTTATTAATGATTTCACTCTGGGTGACGATGTCAGCCTCTACCCCGTTTGCGGTTGTCGGATAGTTGTCCACTGTTTCGGAGTTGCCTTTTGTAACGTTAGTTCGAGTGGCACTGACTTGCGCTGCCCGCGACGTTTTCTTGGCTGGAGAGGATATAGGGGACGACCTGCTTCCCACCGCCACATAAGTGCGGATAGAGGAAACTGTACGGAGCGGCAATCTAGCAGCTCCGAGGCCACTGAAGAGATGAAAGACCATTTTCTCTTTTGAGAGGCGGGGCAGGTACTCCTGGTACTCGATTCAATTCAATTGAATTCACGGTCACCGTGACGGAGACATTGACACACCGGACCGCGGAAGTCCGCAACGGCAGAGGCCGACTCCGTTAAGCGCCGCGGAGTACAACTTGAAACTATAGTATTGGCCACTAGTGACTACTGTAGTGCAATAGCTCCGAGTCGATACTACCTCTGGCTCGGAGTATACTTATCCCAGAGGTAATATATCCTCTTCTAGGCTCCTCATTTTTCAGTGTCAGCAACATGCAAACCCCGTTTTCGTCCACATCATGTTAGCGCTAGTCCCTCCGAGTTGCTTGCTTTCTTTGGTTCTGGGGCTACTAGCATCTGCAGATGCGAACGTATAACCTTGGTATAACCTGGCCACAGATTCTTTCAAAGTCCTTGTTCACCGCTTCACTAGTCAAGTTGTCATCTCCAACAAACGTGCCTGATGCGTTTTGTCGAGAGCCCACAAACGGGTCAATTACGACGAAATACCATATCTCTCCTTTCCTTCTTTGGGCATGCCTTCCCCTTCAGTTGGCGTCTGCTTCCGGATTGCATCCACCCTGACTAGCGCTTGATCTCCTTATCTTTTCACACGGCTGCGTGTCACCCTCGGTCTTAACCATTCAGCGATACAAGTAATGTTCCTATTACATGATATTTTGTAATCACTTTATCAAATCTACGCTTTCCGTCCATGAGCTCATCTCGTAAACGTTCCAACCGTTCCTCGTTGCTGGGACTTCAGTGTTCTTTTTTAGACTAGGTGGCCTTGGCCGCCGGGAAGCTCTCTTCTTCGCTGAGGTCTTATCAGCGTTTCCTAGTCACGAGAGAAAAAACCGGGTGCCTCGGCATTGTAACATCTCTAGCATTCCATAACGCCGTTCCTGATCGATGATACAGAATCGTTCGCTGGGTGTGGGAAAGGTGTTCTTCGGATTCAATTTAACCCAGCCCATCCGGTCTGTCCCAGAGTCTGCGATTTCCACGCTTGTGCCCGTGGTCATACCTCGCCTTCTCTATCCCCACTACACACCATGTCTGCGGACAAAGAAAAACATACAATTTCGAATGACGTTGTCGTCGTACATCATGGAGATGAGAAAACCGGGACCAACGAGATTCGTCGCGCAGATGACATCTTGCTCGCAAGGCTGGGCTACAAATCCGAGTTCAGGCGAGAGTTCTCTGTGAGTCTGACTCTACTGGTACGAGATTGTCGCTTGATACTACGACACGGTACAGCTCATAGAGACGGTGGCATTTGCCTTCTCCATAATGGGCATCATTGCCTCAGTATCCGCGACATTCTCGTTCCCGCTCGCATCAGGTAATTCTTTCAGAACGGCACCTGGGGGATTTAATGTTTTTTCAACTTGATAGGTGGTCACGTTGGAATGATCTGGGGCTGGTTGATTCCTTGCCCGTTCGTTCTATGCATAGCAGCATCTCTCGCCGAAATGACTTCCTCGATGCCGTAGGTCACCTTTCTGGTGCCGTTATCTCGGTATCTAAGATCTAATACTATCGCGAAGGACGAGCGCTGGCCTTTACTACTTTTCCGCCAAGCTGGCTCCGCCAAGGTATGCCCCGATAGCGAGCTGGGTTACTGGGTGGGCGAATGTGACTGGCCAAGTTGCCTCGTCTGCTCTATCGATTACACCTGGTTCGCCACATTCATTCTTTGGGCGGCCCCCGTTTTTGATTCGTATCGCGCTCAGTGCTCAAATGATCACTACGGCAATTACCATAAACACCGATGGCGCTACTGTCCTCAGTGCCGGAGCGACTTACGGGATTCTCCTGGCTATTTTAGTGTTTCATGGTATTGTCTGCTCCGCTGCGACGCGTGTCCTGGCGAGGTTGAACTTGTTTTACGTGGTTATCAATGGTGAGCCCTTCACCCTTTATTCTCACGGGATTGAATTTCATTGTCGTCCAGTTGGAACGACCATTGCAGCCATTGTTATCTTGTTTGTCTCCCCGCGGGGACAGACAGTCTCAGCACATGACGCTTTCACACTCTTTGAGAATAATACTGGATGGTCTAATAGTGAGCACTCCTTCTCGTCTTTGTTTGTCATAATCTCACCATGAAAAGATCCTTGGGCGTTCTTCCTGTCCTTCACTTCAGCATGTGGACACTGACAGGATGTGAGTTATTCTTGCCTTTATCGACCGGCTAATGCGATGTACATCCACAACAGACGACTCGGCTGCGCATGTCTCGGAAGAGGTCGCCGGAGCAGCGCGCGCAGCTCCCATCGCGATCATGGTCGGCGTAGGGGCGACGCAGCTTCTTGGCTGGCTTATATATATATCGCTTCATTTGCCACGACATCAGTTCCAGATCTCATCTCTACCACCCTCCCGCTGCCGATGGGTCAGCTATTTTTCAATGTCCTTGGGAAGCGCGGAATGCTTGCGATATGGAGCTGCATTATCGTCGTACAGGTGAGAGAATTTTCATCGCGAGCCTGAGGCCAGCATATGACAGGATGCTCAACTCCTGCAGTTCGTCACTGGCGCAGCACAAGGCGTAGATGCTTCTCGCGTTGTCTTTGCATTCGCGCGCGATAATGCGCTCCCGGGGTCACGATGGTGGAAGCAGATCAACCGATACACGCAGACTCCCGTGAACGCTGTTTGGCTTGTCATGTTCTGCGCGGCTATATGTGGCCTCCTTGGGTTCAGCAATGCGGCGCTGACATCATTGGCCGGGTGATGTCTTATCATCACCATGGCGTATCTCATACTGACCCAGACAACGGTCTCCGTAGCGCATCGGTTATTGGACTCTACACATCTTATGCCGCGCCCATCTTTCTCCGTGTCACATCAGGGCGTGATAAACTAATTCCTGGAACATTTTCCTTGGGAAGATGGTTTCTCCCGATTGGAGTAGTCGCTGTCGCATGGGTATCCTTTATTGATATCTTGCTGATGTTCCCGACCACACAAATGTGAACGCACAGAATATGAGTGAGTTTCAATCTTATTTTCTTCTGCCCTTACAAGACCTACTCTTTTCAGACTATGCGGTCGTCATCATCATGGCCGTGTTCATATATGCAGCCCTTTCATGGGTTCTGTCTGCGCGGAAGTGGTTCAAGGACCAGTGACAAACTTGACAGAAGTGTCATCTATGGAAGAGGAATACCGTCATGATGCCTCAACTTATAATGTTGTACTAGTTCTTATTTAACGTCCACTCAATCTGTTTGTCAGGTTGCAGTGTCGGCATTTCTTCGAACACGTCTATCAGGATGTCGAAATTCTAGCTCTTGCATTGCGAGGTCAATTGACTGAGCAACTCGTGCTACTCCACCTGAGGGGTGGTCAGTCCAGGACTACCTGGCGCTCACAGGGCCGTGTCCGTATCATGTATCATGTCAAACCGAACGACCTATTGGGATCACGGTACGACGCTGTCTAGCCTTTCGGCCTAGCCTGCTCCGGTATCCACTCGATTGTATATCTGAGCACTGGATAACATCCTTGTTGGGGAACTATGTTGAGACGAACTGACAATTTTACTTGAGCTGAGTTACGAATTGTGCCTTCAGTCTCGAACACTTCGTCCGAGTTTACGCCTTAAGTCATTCGTTGATCATTGAAGCTGAAATTTCCACAACGCAAGACTTCAAGCCTGAGGAAGGGTCCAATATAGTAGATCTTCACAACAATGTTGGTTTGAATTACACAGACGGAGGAATAACGCCGTTCGTTCACAAAATGGCCTGACTGTTCTGGAGTACAAGAGGTCAAGTCAACGTCCAGCTTAACCGTTGTGAGGGCTTTCGGTTCAAGTTTCAGTTGGCTTTCCCGGCTGTTTAATCCAACAGAAATTCGTAGATTTCATAGGTTATGAGACGAAAGGTTCAGATCTGCCAGTGGATAGACACGGCGGAAGGGCATAGATATCTCTGAAGGTTTGAATCTCATCGAATCGGGCACGGCTTGTATTATGAACACGTGATCGCGACATCATCACTGTGACTGCGCGGCGGCGATCTTCGGGCAGAACATCACGATATGCCCATATCAAAGCTTGCTAACATAGCCGGAGACCTTTCAGATGGTGTCGCTCTGTCCAGGTCTCCAGTTAGTGCGTCTAAGAGAACCCCGCACAACAACGAATTTTCGCGACCTTCAAGTAGCGCTAGCTCGCACCGACCCTCTTCACGCACGGCAAGTCGGCCTCTTTCTAGTGCATCAACGAGACCAGCATCTCGCATAGGGAGCGGGCAACCTCCTAAATTCTCACAGCGTTTACCATCAAGACAGATGTCCCGCATCATTTCTTTAGGCCATACTCTAGTCACTCAAGTCACCGGTTTACACCCTGATGACGACCACGGTGACTTTCACTCCATGCTAGATGTGGTTTCGAGATGTGTGGACTATAACGCGAAAGCTGCGCCCAGCTCTAGCATAAGCGATATTACCAAGCAGCTACATGGGTCTGTTTCCGATTATCCCTCCTTCTACCCACCACTAACTGAGATCTAGTCGTACTGAAAGAGCACGGATCAACTCGCAAGACTTGTGGGCAGATGCTCTCCATCTTTCTTTTTCTTTGCTGAGGTCACAAGTTGAGAAAACAAATGACATAGACTCAGAAATAACAGTGATTATCATCAATATTCACATCAAGTGGCAGGCTGACTGGTCATATAGCTCGCACATCTACCGGATCATCTGACATTCTTGGTAATTTAAATTCTGCGCAATTAAATCCAGCTGATCCGTCCACGAAGATGCTTCTCTCAGTCCCTCCGACACAGTCGACTGTAGAGCACGCCGAGAACTATTTGTCGAGTAGTGGAACTCCTCGTACCGACCTCGTATCTGTTAGCTGGAAAACCATCTTGGATGAAGAGCCGTTTGAAGGGCAACATTGGGAAGGTGTTTATGGTCTCCCACATGGCAGCACTATCGAAGGGTGGGAAACCAAGAGCCTCGATAGCACCCCTCCGTATAGTCCTTTACCCCTGGATAACTTCAGCGATATCTCCCCTTCCCTTTCATCGGTAGATTCACTTCCAGCTGTCGAGAGTGAGCCCTCGAATCGGCATGCACAATCTGACCATACGACCATACTGTCGACTTTCGGCCACCGACAACTTGTCGAGGATCTGCAAGGGAGACAGTACTGGAGGAAAGAATGGCGGACCGACGCCTCCCTGAAGGGTTTGTTTGCAGTAAGGGATGGTTCCACGCTTGGTACATTGTTGAGTTCCCTTGGCTTGAGATACATCGCTGATTTCTTCGCCCAGGACCGTCAACCGATCGACTATTGGGTGAGTTGAACCCGAGCAGCCCACACAAAATCGTCAGTCAAGTTCAATCAGATTATCTTGCTAGCATTTACGCCACACGAACCCACCTGTAGACATACATCCACGAGCACGACGCGGTGCGTGAGATTTTGATGGCATTCCAAGGATACAAGAATTCTTTCTTGAGATGGACTCGGGCTGAGGATGGGACTTTCTCTTTTGAGGCATGTATTATCATTGATTTCGTTATATTCCACCTGAAGCCAGCTACAGCCGACCTTGGACGCCCCACGAGTTATTCACCTGACAAGAGCTGCTCAGCTATCGGTCACTCAATCATTCGTGCAAACTGCATCTACAGTCGAACACCTTAGAAGATTCATTACTTGCGCGTCGAGAAGGACGACCTCTCGTGCTACTGGCCGCTCCCTTGGCGTGACCCGTACTATAGAGGCTTTCTCTGAAGCAGTGGAGATCCAAATTGGCCGATTCATGTCTTGGTGTGCTACTCGGGAACGTGACATAAACCTTTCCTTAGCCGGAAACGGGACTCCATCAACCGTCAGTTTCCTCAACTTGGAGAAGGCAGTGCGTGACTCGTTCGCGAGCACGTTTGACGCCCTTCTGGAAGTCCTTAGGAAGGTTATGGGTATGGGTTTCCGATCACAGGACAAGAATATGGAAGTATGGATGCTTCTCGACCTTCCAACGCGGTTCTCCCCTTTCACGATTTCCACTCTACTTCTCGATACGTTGCTCACCGCTGCGGACAGCAGCTCATCAAATGGTGACACGGAAACGTCAAAAGCTCTAATACAAGTATTTTCAGCATCAGCAGAGCCAATATGGACTATGATTGGCTTATGGTTGAAACACGGTATGCCCTCACAGGAACCAACAATTGGTCAAGGGCGCGACAATCTCACCCCTCTGGATGATGAATTTTTTATTCAACACGATGGCATGTCGATCCTCGATCCGGACTTCTGGACTGAGAGCTTTACAATACGCGAGGCAGTCCCTGAGGTATACGTATCTGAGGGTGCACCGCTACTTCTGGACCTTACAGCCAGCCATGTTCTTCGTGCTGGGAAGGCTGTTGGTCTTCTGCGCATCCTTGATATACCACTTTCTAATGATGCAAAGCCCACACTTGCATGGATGACCGACTGGCCAACCTTCACTGCCCTGCTACAAGGACAACATGCAGGAGCGTTAGTGGAGACTTCAAAGGAGCACTTATCCCACTTCATACATGATACTATCTTGCCTCGTTGTCAGATCCCTCAAAAAAGACTGGCACAAATAATGGCTACTGAGTGTGACCTCTGGTTGCATCTCACTGCTATCGAGGAGCTCTACTTCATGAGGAGGAGTGACGTGATGTCATACTTCTCTGACGTTCTCTTTTCCAAGGTCAGCCAGGGGCTCATAGAAACAACGCGCGAAGCTAATGCACACGAATCTAGATGGATTCGCAACAAACTTGGAGTGATTTCCACCTCCTAAACAAGACGTTCCGAGACACCCTAGAAGAATGCTCCACTAACTGGATCGAAACGGCCTTAGTTCGTTTCTCGTATTCCGGGTCGAGAGACAAGGCTTTAAGGCCGACAATCGACGCTTTAGATGACCTACTCGTAGAATATGCCGCACCATTCCCTCTCACCTACCTATTCGGTCTGCACAATTCTGGCACTTATCGCTCCGTGTTCGTCTTTCTCTTACAACTTCGTCGCGCCAAGAATGTGCTGGAGAATGCGCGTATTTGGGATACCACAACTCGTCGCGAATCCAAGAGATCTTTGAATAAGATCGTATTCGCTATGCGTAGCAAGCTGATCTGGTTCATCAAGTGAGTTCTCACGTCATCTCGACTGATCATGTATCGACAGTCTGCCCCCATAGTACCCTGCTTGATTTTATAGCGACCATGTGAGTGAACACCACTTTTCGTCTTCCACATCTCAATTATCTTGCCAGGTCATACACCGGCAACTATCGACCTTCCACGCGTCGTTAAAGTTGGCCGAGTCCCTTGACGAGATGATAAGTCTGCATGACTCACAGTAAGCCGTTATAGAGATGCTACTGGCAAGAACACTTAGTCATAGTCTCCAGTCTCCAAAGGCTCGGAAGCGAGTGCCTGTTGCAAAGTGAGGTCTGTAGTGTTCAACTTCAATCATGTGTTGTGCATTACTGACACGTCAGTCAGACGGCCGCTTTACGTCAAGCCATCCTTTCTATTGTTAATTTGGCCTTGCACTTCCGTGACACACTCACTGCGAATGCGGAAGAGGCTACCGAGGCCGCACCGACATTGCCAAGAATCGGGTCTCGGCTTCATCGCAGCCGGCGAGGAAAGCAAGCAAGAAAGAATGCAATCGGGTTCTCGTTGTCACTACAAGAAGCCTTCCAAACTTCTGACAGTGAATCCGACCTTGAGGGAGAGGAATCGCGAGACTCGGCACTTTCAATTCACGATCCTATCGGATGCCTGCAAGATCGGGGATGGTCGGCAACTGTCCGATGACATTGACGAGATGCAAGACGAATTAGACCGACTGGTACGATTCATCCACAGAGATGCCGAACGTCTCGCAGGCAGCGCAGCAGGGGCAACATCCGCTTTCAGTGTTCTGGCGTTCGCTTTGGAAGATTGGAAGAGGTAGGGAGCCTACCTTTCGGTGTACTAATTGTACTAGGTATAAAGACAATGCTGTAACACACACCTCCTGTTAGAGTAATGAGTATATTACAACGCAACGATGTGAAGGCCTATCTAGTGTATACGGTAGCAGTGGGTATCATTTACATTACTAGTACAATAGATTCGATCTCTAGTGCATGGAAGTGATCCAACTGACCCTGTGAATGTAATTATCATCTACTTGTTAGCAGGCTTCGTTCGGTGCTTCGCTCACATTCTCAAGGAGAGTGCAAGACAAAGTGAATTCGGCGTCGGCAGGGTCAGTACAGCGAAAGGGAGTTGGACGATCCGCAAGTCGGGGGAAACGTTGGAATTAGCCAATACGACCATTTGCTTCTCGTGAGATATATAGCCCCGCATGTAGCCTTTGTAGATCATATTCGCCACAAGACATTCCGCCTCTTCAGATGAGACATCCATGCCGGACACCCGCAACGAACTGTGGAACATTTCTACAGGGATCCGGTTGCCCTTTTCTGACACAACCCAGCTAGGGATGACGTCGTGAATCAGAGCGATGCCAGAACAGGGCGAACTAGGACATACACTCGTCGGAACAACCCTCTGATCAAATTTCCCGAGCTTTCTCGAGTGTAAGCCAAATATTCAGGTCCACTAGACGGCGTTCACATTTGTCCAACGCATCGTCAAAGCCTTGGATATCCCCTTTTCGTATAGCAGAGATAAAGGGCGAATAGAGTTCGTCTAAGGCGGGAAATCGCCCTAGAGATCCTGCGTAGGTAGGTGGCCACGTAAAATACGTAGAGGAATTAAGTATGTCAGTATGCGCCTGCAACGCAACGCGTGAGGTCTGGCTATAGTTCCGACAATGTGACTCGTACTCTTGATTGTTGCGGGCTTGTAGGTGACAATTGTAGAACGCGAAAGTCAGTTCTTGCTCAGACTATTCTCGGTTTCAACAAAGGTGATAAACGGAAGCGCAGCACCACATTACTTTGGTGTAGTCTTCGTTCAAAAAGCTCAGCATGCCCAAGTAATATCTGTATGTCACCTAATTGCACGTCAGACTCTGGTCATCAAGAAGAAAGTAACCTCACCTGGTGAGCTCGCGGGTATTCATCTAATGAAGGGATATCTCGGTTTGCCTCTAACGCCCTTAGGATATTCTTCGAGAGCGAGATACGTCGAACCTTGGGAAGATTGTCAATACCATAAGGTCATTTGGCACTAAATTGCGTACCCGAAAATAGCTTTTGAGAACTAGGCCAACGACATAGTACACCCCCCACTTCCTTGACATTTGATATGAGGAGGTCCTATAAAACCATTTACTTATGGAAGTGCATGCGGATAGAGAACGGTACGCACCTGTCTGTTATACAACTGGAAAACGCTTTGGATATTATCCTAGCAGCCTCCTCCATGCATTCACTTTTTTGATATGAATCTCGTGCTTGCACATCCGCCTGCCCGAACATCAACTCTGGGCTTGACTAAAGGGAGGCTTCTCACATCGAAGGCTAGATCGCGAAGGTCGCGAAGGGTGGCAAACAACGCGGGAAGAGTCCAACCACTGTTATTCGTAAAAAACCGGAGAAATAAGCTAACAAGATGGCGCGTAAGACGACGCTTTGGGATGGAGAGGTAACTACGCTCACTTGACCAGTTGCGTGTGTTCTTTAAATGCCTCCGTATAGCGTTGTTTTGCCACATGCGTGATAACCAAGACATATTGAATTGCCAATTCATCCCATGGACTTTCTATCGCGCCCTCATACCGAGACAGGGATTGCCGCTGTGTAAGGACGTTCGTTGTATTTCGAGTTGTGGAAACTAGAGACAGTCGACGTACTGTTGGGTTGCGAAACTCTTTTACGAGATCTTTTCCATGGGAGCTCACTGGGCGGATGAGGTAGGCCAAGTCAAGGCCATTCTCTTCGCGCAATGCAGTGGCTATCAGAGTCAAGAATTGGGTGTAAGTTACGGGCATCGTATTAAACGACGACGACGAGCAATAAATTGGTCGCTTCAGTCAAGTCTCGATTATGTAAGAAATGGCACTCCAACCGTCACTTCGACCCCTCATCATCGCGGGTAGGCCGGATGCCCCCCACACCCTCGACGTCTTCCGTGAGTGTGTCTTACTTATTGTACCATAATTATTTAACTGTGAGTTTAGTCGATTATGTCTGTCCCTTCAGGTGACAATCATCCGCTGCGAGCACCGTCACTGTATTGAGTCCTGTTATCAGCCGAAAGCTGTCTGTGGCTGTCAACACTATCGTGAGACCGCTGGTCGAAGAAAAGGGTACATATGAAGGCAAAGTCAAGATCATCTTTCGGAATCAAGTTCAGCCATGGCATGGCACCTCGACTTTCACACACGAAGCTAGCCTGGCCGTATGTGTGCCTGAATCCATCAATCAAAATCAAAGCTGTGATGCCTGACATGCAACACCCTATGTAGGTCGCTCGTGTCACGCCGGAGAAATTCTGGCCCTTTTCTCTACTAGTAAACACCCAGAACTTCGCCTCCTTTTTATGCTCTCTGACAAGCCTTGAATAGTTGCTCCAAAGACAGGAGGAATACTATGACATCCCTTCCTCCACTTTGACTCCAGTGCAAATTCGTGACAAACTGGCTTCGCTGTACGCAGAGACAGGTGTCTCGAATGAACAGATCGACCATTCAGGGAACTCCTGAAACTCAAAAGCACCCCTAATGGTGGTATATCGGTTACAGATGACCTCAAGTACACCAGTAAGTTTGTCTTAGCAGGTTATCATGCGATAACGACGGTCTGGATGTGATGCACAGTCAAATTCTCCCGTCAGAACGGGGTTCACGTCTCCCCCTCGGTATTGTGGGATGGAATACTTGCCAACGAGGTCTCGAGCTCGTGGGGAGAAGTTGAATGGAGGCAATTCCTGGCGCAGAAGGTCACAGCTTAAAAGGTTTGAGAGTGGAAAAGTACTATGTAAGATAGAAAAGACGTCGATTGTTTGATGTGACCGAGTTGAAAAAAATGACAAGGTCCAAAGCGTTATGGCGGACAGAGTAGTGTCTGGAGCATTCTTCGAATGGACTGGGGATCCACTGTTCCTCTGCTAGACTCATGACCCGACCCAGTAACTTGTTGATGACATTAGGAACTCCTCGACGCACCGCATCCGCCTCTTCTGGCATGTCGGTTATAGCCTGCACGCACAATTGTTCGAGGAAATCTTCCCTGCACAGCTAAGAGGCCAAGATTCTCCGCCAGCTCCGTTGGAGCCTTAGATGATGGGTGATCAAGCATGTGCCGCAACAATAACTTTCCTGACGACCCTACGTCTTTGTCAGAAACCCCGTATGAAAATGATGGATCGTAGATCGTCACTGTACCAGTCACAATACCATTTTGGACCATATCGATTAGGCCTCCCATCTGCTCCAGCGATACGGGGTTTTCATAAAACGATTTTTTTCGTAGCGCCAGCTGCCCCAAGAGTTCATGTATTATCCTTCACCATGCAGTTGAGTTGTTGGTGCGCTGAGCTCGGAGCTCGAGCCAATAAGCAATAGGTTGGCGCACCAGTTTATTACGGCTTTTGGGTTGCGCCCCTTGATCAATGCCTCGAAGTATGCCACAGCTCCAGGGCTGCGCTGACCATCGAACCTAACCTCTTTCCCCGCATCGATCCCCATCAGAACATCAACGTCCTGCGGAGCGATGCCATGACGTGCCAATCGTTCCTTGATCTCGTGAGCAAGTGCGGGCATCTCATTGCGAATGGATATGATATACTCCTGGCATGCATTAAATGAGGGGTATTGGTCGTTTCGATGGAGTTTTCTCACCGGTGTTAAAAGTAACGGGGGTAGATTAGGATCAGGCAAATAACGATAATCCGGGGTTTCCTCTTTGCTTCGTAGCGTGAAGGTTTCCCCCGTATCCTCATTGAAACCACGCGTCTCTTGATGTATTGATCCGCTGGTTTCTAGGATACCAATTTGTCTACGAGCTTCTGAGCCTGTAAAAGGGAGAAGGTGAATCTTTCGAGAGAGAGAATCATTGCGATTTGATTTTAATCACCGATTGCCGCTATCGTGAAGCGGACACTATTAAGATTTTTGATTTCGCATCGCGTTCCAGGTGGTTGACCTGGGCGGTTGACAGATACATTCACATCACAGCGTAAAGATCCCTGACAGAATGAACATGCCTCGTTGAGACGCCATCAAGGAACCACTTACTTGTTCCATGTTCCCATCACTGGCGCCAACTGATCTAATCACAGCTTGCAGGGTCCGAACGTATTCGCCAGCTTCCTCTGGTGACCTAGAGAAGGCGGCGTTAAGTGTATACCGTCAAAGTCACAGTCTCGATGCCCACCGTATGTCCGGTTTTGATACAATTTCCATGAGGCCCGTGCCTGCTCGATTCAAATCTATTGACGAGAGTTGACGACGAGGTTCAAACATCGATTTGCCGGTATCCTGATAGCAATTTCCTATCAGTCATGGCGAAGGCCAGAAACTCAAAACTACCTGTTCGAGTTGTATCTGTTCGATGCGAACAGAGACATCGCTCTGGGGAAGAAATACGTGTCCTCCACGTGCTATGGGGCCTAAGACGTAAAAACTTGAGAAGAGCATAGTGGATTGGTGATGATTGAATCCTCACTATAATGCTGGGTAATCTGGTATCCTGCAGGGAGGTCTGAATAAAAGTAATGTTTCCTATCGAACGTTGATTTTTGTTGAATATTTGATTGAAAGGCGATGGCGGTTCTGAGTGCGAGGTTGACGCATGTAGGATTGAGATGCTAAGAACAGTCATGACTCAATCTTCTCTCTCGATAGAAAGCTTGCTTACGGGGAGTGTCCCCGGAAATGCAGCATCATAAGGGGACACATGGGAATTCGGCGTATTCCCGAGATCAGGAGACCATGCATCTGATTGAAGAGCAATGTGAGTGTTCGTGCGGCCGGTTATTTGTGATTGACTGACGAGAGAATAGTTTCTCCCTTGATTTTAATTGTGCGTGCACCTCGATACCAATGATGACCTGCCAACCAGGCCATCGGTTGTCTTGCTTGAATGATTTCACGGAGTTGGCCTGACCGGTGGAGCAGCTGTATAGCTTGCGAGGTGTCCGTAATGATGAAGTTCGTGATCGAACCAACATGAATGGCCGCATTGGCTGAAACAGTGCGGCCATCACTGGCACTCTGTGCCCTCACCGTCCACGATTTCTCCACTCACTCAACCTTTTTATTTCTCTCCTTGTTATGGTCCATATACCCACTGGTGATCCCTCACCGACATATACCCGTCATGAGCTTCCGATCAACTTCTCCGCATCTGATACCAACCCGTATAACCAATCAATCTATTGTTTGTAACCAACTAATATCGCCCTCGTCCTCACTCCTACGTAGAACGATGAGCAGGCGACTACCGTCATTGCCTCGTTATCTCTTCTCTCGGTCCATTGACGAGTAAATATTTCCCCAATTTATGGGCTTACTTTTCTGGACTAACCGTTTTTAGCGTGACAGCACCCGACGTACGGAAAGTCGTTCATACATATAGCCTGAGCATTGGCGGGGTCGACATTCGGCTGTTCATCACGTTTGTCTAATTTTCTATGATTCTTTCGCCTGACATATCAATTTTGGGGGGTAGGATTGAGCCTTTGCGCGAGTTGTCGCGCGAGCATATTTTTTATCTCTCACTGAAAGCTGGCGCACTTGAACGACCTATTTCTGAACCAACAACCCTCAGACTGACTGTTGATCCACGAGACCTTAAATTTGTGGTCTTGTGAGTACACACGCGGGTCTCTTCACGGATCAGTTTAAACTCATAAAACAACAGCGCCTACCCTCCTAGAGCATGTCTCCCACAAGGGTGTTTATATTCACTACGCGTTTGGCTCCGCGCTGGTGATATTGACCACAGACTGTTTTCTGAGGATTCCCTGTGGATAGGCAAGGACCCAGACTTTTACGCTATCCAAGATGCAGCATACGCAAGACTGCGCAACGTCACCTCACAAATGCTAGTTTACAAAGTTGCGATGGGGAGGGCCCTCGTGGATTTCACTATCAGGTATTTAGTTTGCTCCCCTCTTCCCTGGCGGCACCCAAGTCCATTCACACTTGCGCATCAGATGGCGACACAAATATGGGAAAGTTTACGGCCTAAGTCTCGAGTACGATGGCTGCGGGGTTGGCAGCATACTTTTCAGCGAACTCATAGTCAGCCTGGACTGTCCTCCCGAGCTGTTGGATTTTGTTATCTAGTGAGAAATTCGACAGAGCCCAGTTCTGCACTTTTTCCTCCCATAACTGATCCTAAATTTCTAGTACTATCCCTATCACCTCCAAACCGCGAGGGGCTACCCACCGCATCCGTCTCTGGCTTCGTGTACCTGCTCAAGTGGAAAGCGCGTCGGCGTCGGAAAATAATATGCCATCAGCGAAATTTATCTATCAGCGCATCTGGAGCACCGACCATTTCAAAGTAGGAAACCACTTGGACTTCTCTACCTTGAGTCCAAAGATGGTCATGGGTGTTCCCCATGGCGATGGTCCAAAGACCTCAAGTAGTCCCAGCGAGCGGTTATTTTATCGCGGCGAGGACAGATTGGCTGACGTCAAGCAGCCTACATATGGTGAACCTACAGATTCGAGCAAAGAACTCTTGTGAGATGCACAGCGACACTTTTCAACCCCCCCTGCTTTTTTTTATGCTTTGTTTTTATGCATGAACAATATCACACATGAACTATCGTCATGTTCATATTATTTATAAAATCCGTACGAATAGGAGTACATGCATGATTTGTCACACAAAGTACATGGTAGATACTCTACGCCCTGTGGAACGAAGGCTTGCAAAGAAACAGCGAATGTAACAGGCCATAGCAAGGAGAATCGGTACCGTTGGGCCTTTGAGTTGGACCACAATCTTGGCAAGGGTCAGATGTAGCCCCTAGAGATGAAATTGAATAAATCCAAAGTGAATATGAACCAGAAGCAAGAAGACTCGTTGACCGATGCGTCGAGGATCCCCTTCTAAAACAAACCGCAAGCCCTTCAGGACGCTATTACTATGGGGCCCCTGTGCTAGTTGCGACTGCAACGCTCTCGCTGAAAGGAAGTGCCGGCGTAGTGTCTTTGACATCCACAGAACATATTGAGGTAGGTGTAGCGACAACAGCTTGAGGCGCACGAGGGATTGCCGAAACCCCGTTCTCAGCGGATTTCACGGCCTGCGCAGAAGGCGGTGCTGAGTCCGAGGCTAGATTATACGATGGCCTTTCGAAGTCACATCAAAACAAGACTAGATGGCGACGAAGTTCCGGTATGATGCGTACCGCGGCTTCTTCGTAACAGGGAGGTCCGACGATACGTTGTTCGCTTTCTCTGCGGGCTAAGTTCGGGGGTTGCCCCATAAAGGTGAGAAAAGTGGTAATACGTCGAGTCGTATGCCACGCACCTTCGCCTGTTTCGGCCTTTTCCTAGCAACCGGTTTAGGTTGGCGCTCTCCGGGACCAAACACATAGTCAGGAAGGGCTGAGCTGCACCAGCTGTGAATCCCAGGCCAAGACAGTGGCGCTCCACCTACCTTTTTATGTGTCGCACCATGATGCCCATCTTGACTTCGTCGAATTTATCCCAGCCCCGAACCATCTTAGTGAACTCAGTTGTCGGCCAAGAGATATCAAGTCTCCGAGGAGCCGTTGAGCCGGCTTTGTTCAATAGAAAGAGGAACCATGAGCATCAGGTTCGTCCCTAGTCCTTGATAACCCACGCACGTTGCTTGGCTTCGATTCCGAGCCCGACGTAAAAAGTCGTCGAATACACTGGTCGTGCACCTTCTATGCCTTCTATGTCCTCAGGTTTTCGTTTTGCAATGACCTCTGTCGTTTCACCCTGCGCAACAAGGCGTACCTCCTCATCTGACGCACAGTATGCTACTTGCTCAAAACCCTTGACGAAGGGGTGAGCAAGAGTTAGGGATTCGACAAGTTCAAGCTTCATGACCAACTGTCGTAATCGAGACTCAACAGTTCCGGCCCTGCAAAGGTTACGACATGAAAAGAATGAAAGAAAAGGAAATATATATACCATTTAATCTGGAGTTCATGATCACCGGTCGATGCAATAATTTGGAGGTAATATCGGTATTTATGAAAGAAATCGTGCTTTGCGAAAAGCTCAGACCATTCCGCTGTTCCTACAATAACCTTGTCCACGATGTCCGCTCCTGGAATAATATATTAATGCTGCGTCACCGCCGTGTTAAAAGATTCCAGCCAAGCCTTTTTTAAACTCCTCTGTCATAACCATTTGTGTCGAGGCAGTGACATTATGGGTGGCGCACATAGCAGGATAGGCAGGTGTGATGATAGGCATCCGATGGGCCCGATCGGCAGGGTACAACTAAGAAACGAGTGAGAATGAACGGATATCGCCTACTCCAATGCGTTACCCTTGGGTTCCAAACTCGGACCGGTAGGGGCCCATCTTCGATTTGTTTAAGAAGTACAGGTTGTGGCCATTCCCTTATAACTGTGAAACGAGAGCATCAACGCTGAGAAATTGATGCATACCATTGATACATGATGATAAAAAACGGCTGACGATCGCGCCGGCGACAGCATTAGGATATAATTGGCATATGCGCGCAACAAGCATGGACCAGGCCACACCGCCAAGGAATCCGTTCACGTTGGAGTAAATCGCTCGCCCTGTGGCATCAACATGAGTTGGAAAGGCAGAGTGCACGTGTTTCGAGACTCATACGAGAGGCCCATAGCTTGATACATCGTAGGGCGTCACGAAAGACGGTGACATTGGGGACGAGGCGAAGTATCTGATCTGTAACGCGGGAACCTTGAAACTTGTCAATGAGGAATACCAAGTAGGTGGGACGGATGATTTACCTCCTAAACTTCGGATACATCTATCATCCAAATTTCGAAGTAAGTTGTCGTCCTGTAATGTTAGGTCGTCTGGTATTGACGAAAGCGCAAGACGAGCCATGAGAAAATCGATTGGGATCCCCGAGATCTTCAGTTTGATGATAGGAACGTAGGCATCCGGGACTCCCTATGTGGGCAGGCTCGGTTGTGAGACTCGCAGGAAGATGTGAGTGACTCACAGAAACCTCTGTCACTCCCTCGGTGTTCCGGAGCATGCCCTCAAAGACGTCGAAGAAATCCTCGCGGGAGACGTGCTTTGGAACGACACAAAGCGTGTCGATATCGGATCCAGGACCATGCACACCCAGACGGTACGACCCGAACGTGAAAATTTTACCCCCAGCAGCTTCTGCTGCAGCCTCTGAGAGGCCGCGGGCTTGCGATACCGTTTTGACAAAAGACTTGACAAGAGCTGCGAGACGACCGAGAACGATTTCTCTGGCAGAAAACGACGTTAGTAAATGGACCCATTACTTGGATTGTGGAATCCACGCTCGGGTCACAGTCGATTAAACCGATGTAAGAAAGTCCGGATGCGAAGGGTCCAAGTGAAAAAAAAAAATGCGTGACGAAGAACGCAGTGCGCGTCCACGGTTAGGGCACGTACCTTGTCCTAGCCTCTTCGTCGCTCTCCATCGTGTTTTGTCGGCGGAGTTCCTCCATAAGGGTAGCAGTGACCTCTTTCTCTCTTTCACTCGATTCACTGGTCGAAATGGGAGGAGTTACACCGAAATATCTGAGGAAGAGCGGAACTTAGGATGCGATTTCGGTCAACGCATCATGAAACTTACCCTTGGCTGTTATCCATTTGTAGGGTTATCTATGAAGGCGATGAGTACAGCAACAAAAGAGCCCTTCAGTTGAGCTGTCAAGCTTTTGTTTGTGAGAGAAACCGGATGACAAGTTGCAGAGTCAATAATTTGCCGCGACAGACGGGGTGCGAGCTTACGTTATCAGACAGAGCAAAAAATATGTTACAACCGACAAAATATTGTACTTGTGATACCAACGAAAAATATTGATAGATACTGTAGTCCGATGCCAACGGCAGGTTTCCACGACTACTCTAGGGGTGATAGCGTGAAAGCTTACTTCCCTTCCAACCCGCTAACGGGCGGTTCAACGCCCATCTTCGCGCCAAGAGCGCCGCCACGATAATGGAAACGACTACAAAGATGATGCTGATTGCCAAGCCCGCTTTAACAGCCGCTGAGCGGTGTCCTCCGGACCTTTGACACTGGTCGATGAGGTGGTCACGGGAAGAGGTGGGTTATAGCTGCTTGGGTTAGGATTGCCACCGTACGGCCAGTAATCGCCGCCGTCCGGAGGCTGGACACAAGTCAGCCCCTTGCCATCTTGCACAGATTGAAACTGAGGTTGGATTGTAGACGACGTCACATTTGCCATGTCGACAATAAAGGCGGCACTTGATGGTGTCGGGTCGGAAGCGGAACAATTTGGTCCCCGGGATCCGATGAAGGATGTGTTACCGAAGAGGGCGTTGCCTTGGACAGTGAAGTTACGAGCAGACGTGATAGCTATGCCATAACCAAATGCACCAGTGATGTTATTGTTCAGGACGGTGCCCGAAGAGCTAACATTTGCGCCAAAAAAGTCGTTGAACCAAGTCTGGGGCCCAACGGCTATGCCGATCCTATGCAACCTGTCAGAACAAACCACGGGCTTGTGGGGAGATAACGGACTTGATAATAACATCGTTCACATTGGTGCCATCTGATTGAACGGCAGACCTCGAGTCAGTGGCAAGGCCCCCAATGATAGTGTTGTTCTGGACGATGGTCCCGGCATAATTGCCCTCCCATGGCTGCACATCTACCATATTTATGCCGCCGAGTAACGTGTTCTAGCAAGATGTGTGAGTCGGCAATGAAATGGATTAGGTAAGGAATAACCCACATTGACTACCCAGATGGTGTTATTTTCCACAAGCGAGCCGGGAGAGCCGAACAAAACGATACCACCATCGGTCGGGTTGTTGACCAAGTTGTTGCGGACAATGGAAGACCGACAGCTGAGGCTGATACCATCAGCCCATTGCTGAAAGGCATCCGATCCACAAGGACCGATGTCATTGTTCTGGACGGTGACGTTGTTGCAGGATTGACCACCCTCGGCAATGTGGAGGCAGGACCAGCTACGTGGTTGATAAGAGCGCGTAAACTCAATCAACTGGTTCGAATTGGCTCCACCCATCTCTATATTTGCACCACCGTTAATCGCAAGAGCTCCCGCACGATTGCCATTGATCTATAGGAAGCGAATGAGTAAGGTCAATCTTCAGGGTGTAACGGGACTCGCCTGGACATTACGTAGCTTGACGCCATGACAATTTCCACAGGTACCATCGACAGCGGTGGTTTGGCCTGTTCCATTAAAAACTGGACCGCTCACCACAAGAGTAGCCCTGGAGTCATCAATAGGATAGCCGCGGTGCTAATCTCCTGATTCGGAGCGGCAAACAAAATAGGGGCCTGAAGCAGATAATGTGCATTGGGGCAAAGCTGCAGAACAAAACCAGAGCCAGACGAGTTGAGAGCAATATTCAATCGGTCGGTGACGGTGTTAGTTGGATCTGGGGAGATGCAGTTTGTAGTGGCGCGTCGACTTGGACTAAAAGAAGTTTAGGTCAGTCGCACGACAGACGTTGAGGTGCACTATACTTGCAGGGAAACATCGATATCACCCCTCCGGAACAAACGGTTTTTCGAGGCTAGTGCAGAGGAAGCAAATAGACTTGCTGGGACCAGGAGAATGAGGGGGAAGCGCATGAAACCAAAGGGTATTGATGATAACGGTAAAAGGACTCTATAGGGAGTAACGACAGGAAGGAATGGGGTATACGCGTGCTGCTAGCCAGGAATGATTATTAGGGTCCGTGTGTGTGCGTGGAGCACACTGTCGTGGTCTAGTCTCACCACGTCCAAGAATAACATTGACTATTCTACTCACACACACACACGTGGTCTCAACCGCATGGTCATTCTGTCATTACCGCCCGCGAGGTGACACCGACCTGTCATCAGTCAAGAATGATCGCCTTTGCGGCCTCTTGCTGTGTGAAGACCGTTCATCTCTACCTCTACGTTCATCCAGGGAGTTAAGCAGCGCCTCGACACCCTTCAAACCATCCGATTTAACTGCTTCTCGCCTCGCCCTCTTCTCTTTCTTACGCTCCTTTCTTGCCCGTCTCTCTTCTATCGTTTCATCTTTGTGCTTCCCCTTCGTTTTGGATTTCTTCCCTTTCTTCCTGGCCCGTTCTTCCCGCCATTTCTTTAGCAGATAGTCTCGCATAGGGTCATCGGGGTCAATATTAGGTGCTGTTGATTCCGAGGATTCAGATCCTGCGTCGTCTGTGAAAATGTATAAGTGAATCAACAAGATGAGGCCGCCAGAGACATTCACCAATAATCTCGGGCTTGGCGTTGAGGCTTTGCTCTTCGGGTTCTTGCCACTCTCCATCCTCGCCCTTAACTCTTGGCTGTTTGTAATTCTTTACATGGTCGACCCGTAGTGTCCTTTCGAGTACAGTTGCCCCATTGAGATTATCGACCGCGAGTATGGTAGACCGCTGGTCTTCGTACATGAGGAATCCAAAGCCTTTGGTTTTTCCCGTTTCCTTGTCACGGGGGAGATTCACGTCAACAACTTCACCGTATCTAAGACGATTAAGATGACAGGGATGAGTGCATAACTAATTGGCTTACTGGGAGAATATTGTAATGACGTCTCCTTCAGTCAGGTCATAATTAAGACCTCCAATGAATATGTAGGCTGAATCTGATGGATTGTCGACTCATTCAACAACCCTGACGCTAACGCGAGTGGCAGGAGCGAACGCACCTTTGTATTCGTCGTGCCAAGAGGCTGTGCCTACACCGAGCTCAAGCTCTCGCTCATTTATTTTGTTTATTTCTCGCACGACGCTGTAGCAAGTGAATAAGTTATGTTCCAAGTGGATGAACTAGTTGAACGTACGTACTTCATGTGAGCTGAGAGAGTTCACACGCCACAGTCATCCATCTCTCTGATTGTTTTCTTTCGTTGTCGTGACACACATGGCCTCCTTCTCACTACCTCAAATCCACGACAACACAGATGGTAGTTGGGGCCCATCATCCTCGAATTTGCCAGAGACATTCAAGTTTAAAGATATTCCCTACGCTCCCTATTCAAAGTCGGATAAACTTGGCCGATTTGCAGACTGGAATGACCTCTCTGGAGATAATCGACAGGCAGCGTCAGGCACCACTGTAAACCCCAGAACGGGTACCCGTGGTCGTAGAGATGGTGCACAGACCTTTGGAAGTGGCCTTCCAAGCGCCTTCTCCTTTCAGGTTGAAGACGAATCGAGCTTCTCTCTTGTGGACAACAAGGTCGGACCTCCTCGTCGCGGCGGTGCATTTACAAGAGGGAGGGGTACCAGTCGTGGCACCACTTCCTATGGCTCTCGTGGTTCTCAAAGAAATACCCGTGGTGGGTTTACCGCTAATCGTGGTACAGGGCAACGGGGTGGGAGGAGAGGATGGCGGGATTGGGAAAAAGTAAGCAATCGTTCATGATTCTTTGCGAATACGATCTATAATTCTGGTATAGAACAATCGCACGCGCGAGTCATCCGTGGCTATTGATCCCAGCTGGCAGATGTTAGAAGAGATTGAATTTCATCGCCTCGCCAAGTTAAGACTTGACGTCGATGAACCCGAAGAACTGTACCTCCCTTTTTTCTCCTTCCGTACTGTGGACTGATTGCAATCAGCGAGTCGTACGGTCGCCTTTATGGTTATAATAAGGCGTATGATCGTATCACCACCAAGACTGAGCGCCCGCTCCAACCTGTTGACCGAATAAAGTACAACACCACCACATCCGACGATCCTATTATTCAGCAGGTAGGTTACTGATATCTCATGGCTCGGTGTCCCATCTTACAATTGGTTTCAAGCTTGCTTCCAAGGGCACTGCTGCGATATATGCGACGGACGTCATCCTCAGTGTCCTTATGTGTGCACCGCGCTCGGTTTACCCTTGGGATATCGTTATCATTCGCGAGGGTGACAAGGTGTTCCTTGACAAGAGAGACGGTGGCCCTTTTGATACCGTCACCGTGAATGAAAATGCGGCAGATCCCCCTCAGGACCCTCCCGCGCCTAATGCAAGTAACCCGAACGAAAAGGCTCCCGAATTATCTTCTATAAATACCGCGACGTCACTTTCCCTAGAGGCGACTTATATTAATCAAAACTTCGGTTTCCAATCCGTCGTTGAGACTTCCCCTCCTCCTCTCATCGACTTTGACAAGCCTAACCCATTCCATGGCCCCGACGAAACCGAACCTCTGGCCTCGTGTGGATACAGGTACCGTGTCTTTGACCTTGGCATAACCGACGAGGAAAACATCAAAATTTGTGTTCGAACTGAGGTCGATGCCTATCTGCCTGGCCAGGGGAACCCACTACATGGTCAGGGTCTAACCACTATCCGCGCCCTGAACGAGTTCGATCCCCGTTCACCTGGAGCTGGAGGTGCCCCTGACTGGCGCTCAAAGCTTGACTCTCAACGTGGAGCGGTCGTCGCTACCGAAATGAAAAATAACAGCTGCAAGCTCGCAAAATGGACTGTCCAGAGTATCCTGGCCGGCGCGGAACAGATGAAGATCGGGTAAGGGGGGCACGCAATCGACAATAATTCCTTTTATCTCTCGCGCCGCTTATGTCCAATTTGTTAACTGTTCCGATCGTTTAGATATGTTTCACGGGCGAATCCCCGCGACAACACGCGGCACGTCATTTTGAGCACGGCCTCTATGCGTCCTATGGACTTTGCGGCTCAGCTCAACGTGTCCTTGGCGAACGGATGGGGCATCGTTAGGACGGTCGCTGACTTGTGCCTGAAGATGCCCGAGGGCAAATATGTCCTGGTAAAGGACCCAAACAAGGTATGTGTCCCCCTCCTTCCTCATTCTTGCCGAGGCTCGGTTGCGACGGTGGCGCACCCTTATATGACTGGTGTTGACTTCGATGGGGTGCTGGCCCTACGTTGCCACATGACCCAATGGTTAGGTATGCTTTGCTCATAGCCCGTCTTTTTTTTTCTTTTTTGTAGCCCGTTATCCGATTGTACGCCGTTCCTTTCTCGGCGTTCACAGGCGAGGAGGAAGAGGAAGAAGGCGCGGCCTCCGAGGAAGAAGCAGAGCCCTGATCACACGTGTTCATCATGTCTCCATTGTTTGTATGTACAGCATCACAGGTGTTGAACGGGAAGCGCGACAAATACATTCACGTGGTAGAACCACATAGCAATTTACATGTCGTAATTATTTCAGAGTATGTTCCACAGAATTTCCGGCGAACGTGCAATGCATCGCAACGATCATAGTCAGGAAGCATTAAGAAGTGTCTCTGCCGCCCCTTCAATGTTTGCACTGCTTTGGTCGTCACGCATCATACTTTTACGTATCGAGTAAATGGACTTACCTGCGCTGTAGTGCGGCAACAATCACGTCTCTCTGCACGTCCGGAAATATACTCATAAGCTGAGTTATTTCGGCCTCGGCAGGAACACGTATGCCTGTGGATGCACGGTCCACTCTCCCGGTGAGCTCATTGACCCATTCTCGCATGACCGATGGCCCAGCTTGCTCCGAGCCTCCGCGTGGGTCGTTGGTAGGTGAGCGAGTGGAACGCCCTGTGCGGGACGAAGGGGCCGTAGTGATCACCTCGTCTTCCAACTGGGAAGTTGTCTCAGACGTATCGGACGCAGGTAAAGCGCGAGTTGTGCGACGGACGGCCCGAGTCTCGCCAATGAGTGAGAGCAGATAGCGGGAGGTCCATCGGACAAACCAAGGAGGAAGTCGGTAACTTTTGAGACTGGCAATGTCGGAACGATATAGCGCGCCAGTAGAGAACCCGAGGGCCGCGGCTAGGGTGGTAGACCATGGCTGGCTAAAGGCGAGCTAACAGAAGGCCAAAAAAAAACATGGTGGAATTGGATTAAGATTGAACAGCATGCTTACCAGTAGCGCGAGTGTGTAAAGAAACGCCTTGTTTGAGAATGTAACTCCAAATACGCGAAAATGATAGGTGGTAGGGACGAGACAGAAATATTGATATAATAAACTGAAGGCTAGACCAACTGGGCCAGAAGGTATGACGTTCAAACTGGGCCCGAGGCGATGGAATACGAGAAGTGACGAGAGTTCGAGAGCAGTGACTAACAAGGTCGAGACCACTAGGAAGGACTGACAGATGTATCAGAGACAGATGATGGGACTGACAAATGTGTTCCGGGCTTACGGCATACTTCACTCCTCCAAATTGCCGTTCAATACTCACACCAATGTTGTAGAGAATGAGTTCCCAAAGGAAGAGCTCGCTTGAATTGGAAAAGGCGAAGTGATGGGCAAGAAGTCGCCAATACTAGACGGTGGGGGTATGAGGATGAAAATCAGGCTGTTTAGGAGCAGGCCACACTTACCTGGTGGTCCCTTGAGATATGGGGAACAAGCTGAGATAGGATAATTAATGCCGGCGAAACGCAGTGAAACGCTTGGATATGCACCTGCAAGTGAAATTTGTGCTTGACGTCAAATATCGCGACAACAACCGAGGAGGCGGCCAGGGCCATCATGATACCTACGGGTATGTCAACCAATCGGACTGCGAGGCTTCACAGTCATTTTCACCTTTTGTGACAGGTGCATGCTGGAAAGACATGAAGAGAGGAGGTTGAAGTCCAAGTGAGAGAGTCGGCACAACTAGTTGACACGTGACGAGATGTGTGGAGAGCACGACTTGGCGGGCAGCTCCTGCGGCCTTGTCTGAGAAACCCATCCCGGTGAAATCATTCATGCCGATGGCCTCCACAATCGCATTTCCCTCTACTGAGTCACGCTCGCAATTAAACAAGTCTGATACTTCCCTCGTCATCCCACGACATACCGCCGCGGTTGAAGTGTGCAATCTCGTATACGGCCAGACAGACCCTGTGGCCTGGGATACTCTGTGTCGTTTCTACGAGGCGGATGCAGGTGAGTTGTCGTTCGTAAGCTCGTTATGATGGCCAGTTATTTACGTCAGGTCTAGTGTAAGCTTCATATCTCCATTTCGTTCAGGCCCTAATAACTCGCCCTGGTTTGCAAGTTACGAGAATCCAATCATCACTGCAACGTCTCGTGATTCGATTGGGGACATCCATTCACTCTCACAATTTTTAGCCGGGCTAGATGCGCCCAAGCCGACATCATTACTGCGTAGCCTCCTTGGCTTTGTTGGCACCCCGACGGAGCAAGCATCATGGTTTCAGATTTCCCGAATGTGGACAGAGGTAGATGATGTATGCGAGAACGAAAGTTTTGGTGAGTCAGCGTTGGGAGCTCATCTGAATCTGTTTCTAAGGATTGGTTCTCGCCCTTTGTCAGATGGTCATAGGCGATGCATTGTGGAGCATACACTTCATATACTCCTCCTTCCCGGTATTCACGACTCCGAACGCTCCTCATGGCAAGCGAACGCCGCTCATACAAATGCTCTCACGTCAGACGCACAGCGTAATTCTCCCAGCCGTCCATTGCATCTCTCCTTTTCTAGCCTCAACGGTCCGCATTTACCGTCCGACCCAACGGTCACCGTGCCCGGCATCGGGCTCGCCATCCCAAGTCCCTTCCACCTAAAGCTGCACGTCTTCACTCGTCTATCCTTTAACGAACAGAGTAGAATCATCCATCACCGCGATGTTTGGGATCTTAAAGACTTGGTTGGCCTCTTCCCAGGCGGATCACTCACTCAGTGGGTCACCTCGCGACTCGTGGCTCGAGTGCTCTCGAGCATTTGCCACCTTGGAGCGTGGGTATCGGACGAGAAACGTGGAGAGGTGGCTGGATCAAGCAGCAGAAAGCGCGGGGAATCTCAATGAGAGATGCTCCTCGGATCTGCCATTCTTGGACGCCCAACATTTGGTTTTGTGGTTGCTGGTGCTGGGAACGAGGCAAGGACACCGCCATCCGGAACGAAGGTGTGATAGGGCGGGCGGAGATTTCCACAGACTCTTGCCTCATCCAGTTCGGTGCCCCGAGCATGGTTGGTTTTGTCCAACTTTGAACGTAGTTTTGCGCACTAGGCCCGAAGTCTACTCCCTTCCCCTCGTGATACCTTAACTCGAGTACTATTTGGAAGGGCCCCAAGTTTGTCCTTCAAAATCACGAATCTTAGTTTGTATGCATTCTTTACGGAGGACCTTGCTAATCAAAGTTTGCTGGTTCTACGTACCTACACTGTGCCTCCCCGTCACGCATCGCATCTTGTAACTGATCCAAATGAAGCAAGTTGTGTCTCACGGTGACGCGTTTCACGTTCAGTGGGTTAATTATCGAAATCCCGGATCTAGAGATATGCAAGGGGTGGGTAAAGTAAGCTGTCAAATGCGGTACCCTTGGTTAGGGACTCCGCGGGCTGTGTGCGACTTGACGGAGGTTGTTGAATGCCTCTTTTGCTTTTTTTGTGCCCAGACAACTGCACCGCCCTGGAGACACACATGCACACATGGACCATGCGCGTCGTTTCCCGATCAAGATTCTGGTTCTGGGAAGCAGCCTGGGAATAACTGAAACTGAATGGTTCCGAGATGACGGCGGCTAACTGAATGAATCTCCGCTAAAAAGGCTGTGCGTAATGGGGAGGGGGGGGGGAAAAACCCGCAAAAATGATACCGTTTGTTTGTTTGTGGCGTTTTGTCGTAAATACAGACCCCCCCCAAACCTCAAAGTGGCCAGAACGGCCAAATGCGGTCCCTTGGCGTTCGGACGACAGGAAGAAGGGGGGGGGAGGATGGCACCTCCCTTTCAAACTGGGCATGGGCGAACCCCCCAAACGGTCAAACTCGGCTTTCTCTTTCAACTCCGGCACCCTGGCGAAAAAAAAATCCAAAAAAAAATCCCATGGGCCCAAAACCCTTGCCCTTTTTTCTTTTTTTTTGTGTTTGTTTGTCTTTTCCCGAACGGTTGGGGCCCGGGCGCTCTCTTCCCTCATAGCCATCGCCAAATACCGCGAACTTGACGGAGGACCTATTCCACAGACGGGAAGGGTTCAACCTCGTATTTGGAATCCGGTAGTTGTAAGTTACGCCTACCCGAGAGACCCATGCGCTCCTTCCTTCGCTTCTATCCCTCTCTTCATCTTGCTTGGATAGACTACCGGAAAGGTACACCCTGAAGCTCCGGTCGTGGGACGTCATCCCCCCTTTTTAAGTCATGTATACAAACACAATAACAGTCTCGGAGTCATGCCCCTTCTTAGTATGCCGTACATGGTACGGCTGCGCCGGCTGCCTTCGGGAGTTTTCCACAATTGTGGTACAACCAATCAACACGTTCCATTTCAATGACGCCGCTGAGGCTGGACAGACCCAGATATCACTAAGCCCCATCCTGGCGCTATCTGGTTACGGCAGCACTGCGCGCCCCTATGGCGGCTAGTGTTTCATCACAGATTATCGAACGCCCTGATAACTGCCTACCAACTTTTACGCTGTGTATCCAATCAATCCGTCAAGTAGGTCCCCACTTTCTAACATGGCTTTGCTTCCTTTTCACGGCATAATGGTCCAGTGTGCCAATTGGCACTCTATTCGCCACCATGGGTGTGATCGTCAAACCCGAAACCCCACACAGCAATGTGACAAGTGACGGCGATTACCGAAAACTTTAAGTTGAGCTGGTCATTTTTCATTTCATCGATGTTCGTTATTTCTACCTAAGATTACATTACAGGACTATAAGGCGAAACCGGATGTAACGTCCCGAGCAACAGAAAGCACAAGAAATAACCTTAATCAAACGCACTACGCAAAGAACGGTCGAGAGAAAATAATACGCCATGCGGGAGTTAGAAATGGATACAATGCCGATGAGTACAGTGATATGAAGCGACTAGCCACAGGTAGAAAACGCTCCGAATGACATGTGGATATTGCTGGCGATCAGTGAGCAGCAAAAAGGCTATTTTGCGGGAAAAAAAAACATAAATAGTTAAATAAAGCGAATATCTCACAGCAACAAAAGGTACACAAGAAGGATCCGCGCTGCAGAAAAAAAGGCTCATGCAGCAACTGCTTTTCGCAGAGCACTTGGCTTGCTTGACTTGTTTGGTGGCGAGCTAGCAACCGGTACGGTCTGCCAACCGGTAATCTCGGCCATTTCAATCGAAGGGGCCTTGAGGACATCCACTGGGAGCGACGTCCTACGAGAGAAGTAGTCTCCCTGGATGGCGGATGCCAAGCCGTAGTCAGGCGACGTGGGGACCTTGCGCGGAGACGCCGGCATAGATTGCAAAGAGGCAATGTCTGACAGCGGGGCATTCGGAAGGCGAATTCCGCCATCACGAGAACCAAGCGGCGGCGATTGAGAGGAGCGTTCCAGAGGCAACGCAAAACTGGTCACGGCCGGAGAGTTGTAGGACGATGGCGGTGCCGAACCAGAAGAATAAACCGACACTGTCACGAAAAATCAGTATTTTGAACCTCATGATGAATGGAAACCAACCTGAGTCATCCCAATCGCTGCTACTGTGCACAGATGACGAAGACGAAGACACAGAAGCGCGGCGAGAGATCGCCTGGGACTCGACCTCTTTCTTTATCATCTTGGAGGCGGTCGAACCAGAAATGCTCTTGGATTGCTTGCGAGACTTGTTCCCCGTCCGGAGCTCGTCAAAGCGAAGCGGTCGCGGACGTAAGTGTGTTCGCTCATACAGACCACATTTATTGCAGACAATCTTGCCCGGGTTAAGTGTGGAGCGTCTCCAGCTGGGCGGTTCAGTCTGGGAGCAATTGAAACACCGACGACGTAGATATTGTGTTTCTTTGGAAGCAGCATCATCGGTGTGCTGGACGGGGAGTCCAGCATGAGGGAGGTAGGGCATGGGGTGCATGGCACCTGATGATGGCGGACGGTAGAGGCAGGTCTGCGAAGGAACAATAACGGGGGCAGACTCTTCTAGTTTTACATTATGATCGAGGTTGTCGAACTCGACGTATGAAGAAGCGGGAGATGACGAGACAGACATGTCGTAGTGGCCCGGATGGAAAGAAATGAGTTGTGGGTTGTCCAGAGGAAGAGGTTCACCATAGAGGGTATCAGAGCGCGGGAAGGGGCCATGATTTGGCTCGCAATCTTGGGGGTTGAACGTTTGGGAATAGGATCCCGAGACGTCACGATCCTGGCGCACATAGGGATACGTAGCTCTGCGCATTGCGGCTAAATCCTGGGATGGGTTGTGGGGGACTTGACGGGAGAGTTGTGGGGGCCACTCCCCGGCGTCGTTGGGCTGGTCATATATATTGGTGGGTTGCTCAGCCGATAAATCATGATCGTAAAGCTCCCCAAGAAGGGAGCCACGTGATCCATTGAAAGGGAGGGACTGATGGGATAAGCCCTGCCAGAGAGAATGACTCTCGGGGGGAACTGCGTGATCGTCAACCATTTGATCGGAAAAGATATTGCAAACGGGTTCAAGCTCCACTTTGAAGTGAGCTGGTGAGGGTGCTTCGTCAGAAGAGATAGAAGCGTGAGGAGAAGGTGTGCGTGGTGCAGATGAACCGGAATACGGGGATGAAGTGTAAGTGTCGAATTGGAGAGAGTCCATCGAACGTGGCTGGGGGAAAAGGCCTTCGGAAGAAGAAAGAAGGGAGGAGGGAAAGATATAGGATAAGCTGAAAGATTTTTGAGGATTATGAGAGAGAAGGGTGAAAGAGACGACGTACAAAAATGAAAGACAATAAAATTAAGAAATAGAGGGAATGAGGATGGGTGAGTGTGAGAGGACGTTGGGGGTCGAAGGGACGCGCTTCCTGGAAGGTCACCCTGTCATCACGCCGCTGGGTTTTGTACCCGATTCGGCTTGCCTCATCCTGTGCTTACCTTTTTAGGTTTAGACCATCAACTGCCGTCACGGTCACGCTCCTTCTTTTTTTGAGCCATTCTTTCGGTTTTCTCTTTGCCGACACTCTGGCCAACTTCCATACCCACCCTGCGCTCGACCCGTCCACCTTCCCTCCCTCTTCTCTCCCCCCCCTTTTTTTTTCCCATGGGAATTCGAAGTTGGGAGGGGGTGGTGGATCTTTCCTTATCGAGTTCTCCCTCCCCGACCTCTCTTGCGCTACCTATCGGTCAATAAATGCGACCGCTTACTGTACGCTGTCCCTGCCCTACGTTCTTCGGCGCTCTCTCCCCATTCTCCGTCACTATACACCTCCTTGTAAATGGCCCTATGTATTGCCTATTTCGGCATACAAATCCCGTGTGTACTCCCATCCTCGGCCCCGGCACCGCCCACACTCATCCCCGACTCGCTGCTCATTTTAATTTCTTGACACAACTCTCTGCTTTCCACATGCTTCATGCACCTAATTATAAGTTACCATATCTATAATCTCCCTTTGTTGAACCAACCATAACCTAGTCACTGCCATCCATCGGTGTCTATTTCCGATCCATGGGTTCTACTTTGATCATCCTCGTCTGTCGAGTCGTTCCATATGTACATTAATAATGCCCCGCTTAAACTCACCTAGGGATGCCATAATCGCTTGTTCCCGTCCATCCCTTCTTCTGCTATAAAGCAGGTGTAAATACAATAGCCGCTGCTGGTAGGGGGACATCTAGTTGGAGTGAAATGAACACAAGAGGGTGAGCGCACAGGATTGTTAATGTAGCGGACAGCCAGCGGAACAGACACGTCCTAGAATGCGACAACAAAGGAAACGTGCGTACAATCACATCACATGACATATGACTCTCCGTTGTGGCAACCATTACAAGTACTCATCCTGCTGGAAACAGAGGATTAGTGACGTCTCATTCTCGATTAATCGATCCTCGTGGAACTTCTCAAAGACATGCTTTTTCTTAATAGGCTAATATTGTGCCCTCTATTCTGTTCATCGACCTTGACCGTTTTGACGATCCGAAGCAGCCTACGTGGTTCTCGAGTGAACGTCGAGTGAACGAACCGTCACGGTACTGTAGCACCGGATAGGACTTCTCCATTCATCTGAGTTCAGCGCACGAATACCGATCTTTCTTTTGCTTACGTCCTGCGCCGATCGGGGCTCGGCCATACGGCTGCTTAGCGCGTGATAGACTCTACGATCTTTTCAAAGTCATTCCGGCTACCGCTTATCCCGCCACCTCTGGTAACCGTGCGGCGCTATCTTTTCCAGATGCAAGACCCAATACAGTACATATCCCGCTGGGGTTCATTCCGCACACGTCTCCTGACCAAGGAGCAAAAAATTGCAATCGGCTAGAGCGGAGAATACAGAGTACGATCTGAGTGAAACGTACGACCATGACATGCACCCTCGGCGATCTTGCCCTTCATCCGTGAGCCCTCTGACTGGGGTGGCATTCGGAATCCTGACCGTCTTTCTTTCTTTAGTGCCTACCAGCGATTTGTGTGAATTTGATGAGGGTTACCATGCTTACAGGGCCCACATCCCACGTCACGTTCAACTACGTAGTGTTCTGTGTCTTTCTAGAAATCGGACCTGAACGGCCTGAACTTCCCGCCCTGTACTGTGCCTACGCGTTGTAATATTTTATTTTTGAATTTGAGGCGCAAGGCGCGTCGCGACGAGTTTGCATCTAGGGTAGTTCGCTTTCATTTGCGAATTAATCGACGTAGGAAAACTTAAGCACGATTTGAAAAGCAACCGAGACCTTTGACTAATACTCAATATACATTTGGCATGTGCTCGATCGACTTATTTAAACGATTGTACTATTATGGTATGATGCAAGGCTTAAGTTGGGCGATAGAGTAGGCCCGATGCGACAATAAACCAGAGTAAAAAAAAAAGGCATGAAAAAAAAAAGTAATCAGGCCAAAGCTAATCCCGTAAACGTTGCTACTGCTCCTGCAACGGCTCCACCAGCAACCGCACGGATGCTGCTCTGCTTGGGAGTTTCTCGTGATAATTTGGCGAGCAAATCTTCAACTGCCCTGACATCTCTCCCGAGGATCAGCAGTCCTTCTTCCCTGGAACCTGTCTCGGGGAGCACAGACCTGTATAAAATCCAAGGTTCCTTGCGGCTTCCGCCATGCGGTGCAAGTCGTATGCATGGATGGAATACACTGCAGCAGGCGGGCCCCATGATACTTCTGCTAGACCATCCAAAAAGGCCGTCCTTTCCTCCAGGCTCATAGATCGAACGAGGGGAGTGGACCAGCACCCATCTGTGGCGGCGGCGGTACCATGACCGATGCCTTGCTATCCGAGCGCCCGTGGATGTCGGACTGGACTCGTTCCACTTCAGGTATCTCAGTCAAAAAGCTCGGTCTTGGCGTGATAAGGGTTCCAGGCATAATCCTACCCTCCCTAAAAGGCCACTTCGGAGGATGTCGGGACTCTGGTGAAATTCTGAGGTAGGACTCGTGTGCCCACCTTTCCTTCTCCCGTACCATGGTCACGTGTATCTCGGGCTGCAGGAGTCGGTTCAGAATCTCGCTGGATTCCGTAGAGAGTGATGCGAGTGTCATCTCATGGGCTGGTTGGCGGCGTTGGCGTTCATGAGGTTTGGTTTTTGTGGGAGATATAACAAGTGAATCCATTGACTGGGTGATATCCAAAGTTGGTTGGATACCAGAACGCGGTGATTCAGTGTAAGGACAACCTTGACGGGGATGGCCTGCTCTTGGGCGTTGACATTTGGAGCAGTGGGGGACTTTACGAGGCGACTTGGTAGGGGTTGTTTTAACACCGGTCCTGCCGGGGGAGGTCGTGTTGGAGCGCAAAGTGGGTGACATGCAGGATATTGGTTGTTGTAGAAGCTAGTCAAGGAGAGACTTGAGTCGTACTCAGACCACTGGCGGCCTTAAAAGCGGTGGCAAGTAGGTTAATTCGAAAGCCAGACACACAACAGAACAATACACAGACAGACACAAATGTGGATCTACTTTCCCACTTTGCCCGATCAACAAAGACGGGGTGCCCCGGCCCGGCCCATAATCCTTTGGCGCGTTCTACATGGGCAAAGGCTCGCAGTTATCGCAGCTCAAGTCGGCCTTATCGCAAGCTGGTCTTTCGAGACAGCCTCAGCCAGGGCGGAAACGAAAACGCGCTCAGAATGAGGAAAGAGACAACGCAAAGCGTGCAGCTAGACTCCACGAAATTCAGCAAAAACTGAACCCTTTTGACATCAAGGTCACAAAACTCAAACATGATGTCGGAGGAAGGAAATTAAAAGGCGTCAGTGGGAAGCCAGCACAGAGTAAACAGGCGGGTATCGATGCAGTGAGTCACGTCTGTGCCCACTATCCGTATTGCCACTCAGCTTTTTTTTTCGTCTGACCTTAGCGGAAGCGAACTCTTCTCAAAGAGTTCGAGGAGAGGGGCCGCGCAGGTGGCATCCTTGACAGACGCTTTGGCGAGAATGACCCCACTCTCACGCCGGAAGAACGTATGCTTGAACGTTTTACGCGAGAGAGGCAGCGCGCCTCAAAGGGAGCTGCTTTCCATCTCGAAGACGAAGCCGATTTAACCCATTATGGCCAAAGCCTGTCCAACCTTGATGACTTTGCTGGTGCGGGACTTGAACTCGATAGTGACGAAGAGGAGACAAAGCATGGTCCGCACTCGATTTTGGATCAGTTACCTCTATTGACTTTTCCTTTTCTTAGGCCAGATTGACAGCGAGGTGGTCAAAAAGTCACACTTTGGTGGGTTCGAGAGTGGGAGCGAAGATGGTGACGAAGTCAGCTAGTTTATGTTTCGGCTATGCTCTCGCTAATTTATATGTTCTTTGTAGCCTGCATATAAAAAAACCAAAGCAGAGGTGATGGCAGAAGTTATAGCAAAAAGTAAAGAACACAAAGTACGAATTAAGTGTCTCTCCCAGGTCAACAGTAACCTCTAATTCACTTTTTCAGGCGCTCAGACAGAAGCAACGGGAAGAAGCCGATGATATCCGTTACCAGCTGGATCAGGAACTCGACACCATTCGTGGGCTGCTCTCGGGTCCAGACCCGTTGTCAGAGTCCCTTGAACAGAAGCTTAGCTCGCAGGCCGTTGGTGCAGCCGGAGAAGATCGCGACCAGCAGTATGATCAGTTTGTGCGGGAACTGATTTTTGATCAACGGTCCAAGCCAAAGGATCGGGCTAAAACCGATGAGGAGCTAGCCTTGGAGGCTAAATGTGCTTTGGAAAAGGCAGAGCGTCGACGCATTAGACGGATGAACGGAGAGGATGATGTCGAAAGCAGCGAAGAAGGCAGACCAGCAAAACGAAGGCGATCATTGGCGGTGATGATCTTGAAGACGACTTCAATGATGCGAATGACTTGGACGGACTAGGCGGAGGCTTGAAATCAATCGTGGAGGGGACCAGTGAATCAGGTAGCTCCGTGGATGACACCAACGACGAAGATAGTAGTGCATCAGAATATGGAGCACAACATGACGATCTTGAGACTCCATGGCACGGTTTTTCCGATGCAAGTGGCTCAGAACCCTCGGATCTGGACGGAAGTGCGCGTTACGGGCTCACGGATTTCAGAGAATTGCCATACACCTTCCCTTGTCCGTCATCTCACGAAGAGTTCCTTGATATTATCAAGGGCATCGCAGATCAGGATATTCCAACTGTTGTAGAGCGTATCCGTGCTCTGCATCATCCTAGCTTGGGCGCGGAAAATCCTTCAAGGCTGCAGGTGTGCTTTGGATTCATCCGTCGTATCTCGCGCCTTACATAAGACCATCCCAAGGTGTTAGCAGGTGTTCTTATTGATCATATTCTCCACGTCACATCTTCTCCAGATCCCCAATTATCTGTTGTTTCCGACTTGCTTCTGCACATCCGTGCGCTCACCAATGCGTACCCTAGGCAGACCGCGGAGCATTTTATCAGAAAGCTGTCTTTGATGCACAAGAACCTAAGGCGAGGTTTGAATCGCAGCGCAGTAGATTGCGACGCCAAGACCTGGCCTGGTCTGCCAGAACTGGTCCTCTTACGAACCCTGGGCGCTTTGTGGCCAACAAGCGACATGCACCACGTAGTCGTTTCTCCAGCACGCCTTCTGATGGGATCCTATCTTGGCTTATGCAAGATAAGTCTCTCATTGATGTTGCCAGTGGCTTGTTTCTCTGCACACTGTTTCTTCAGTATGAGACACTCTCCAAGCGGTTTGTACCCGAGGCTATCAGCTTCTTGACCAATACTTTCCTGTCACTGTCACCGCAAGAAGAGTCCCCGCTGAATCGGGGCGAAGCTCACCGCCATCCCAAAGACACCACAATGGACAGTTGTGTGTCATTGGTAAAGGCGAGGCAAAGACACTATCGGTGAACAGACCTGACCTTGTTGCCATCATTGGCGATAAGCGGGTTACTGCGCAGACGAACGTAGATCTTCTAGGTCTTACAGTCGATCTTCTGCTCGGTTTTCTGAATCATGCAAGACTCTTAGTGGATTCGTCGAACTATACGGACCTGTACTGCAGATCCTTGGTGATATCGATTCCGATGTCCTCTGTTCATCGCTCCAAGTGAGGCTTCATTTCCCATACATTACATGTCTAATATTTCTTCAAGAACCGAATATCTCGGACGGTAGACATCACCCAGAGACTCATGAAGTTCTCGCGCCAGGAACGGCAGCCTCTCCGCCTCCAGTCACACAAGCCTATCCCCATTCCCTCATACAACCGAAGTTTGAGAGCTCATCTTCGTCCTATCTCCGCAAGCGTGACCCTGATCATGAGCGTCAAGAGGCCGCCAAGCTGCGCAAACATACAAAGAGGAGAGGAAGGGCGCTATACGAGAATTGCGGAAGGATGCCAGGTACCTGGCAGGGGTGGAGCAGGAGAAACAGCGTGACAAGGACAAGTCCTATCACGAACGCATGAAAAGGGTGTTTGGGAGCATTGAGGTAGAAAGAGCTGAAGAGAAGGCACTAGAGCGGGTGAAAGCTAGAGATAAGCGTAGAGCAGGTCGCAAGTGATGTAAGTAGAATACCCTAAAGGTATCTCAGTATCGCAGGGTCATGAAACTGAATTCAGACGCGTCATGTGGTCATGATGTCGCGTCGCGTCGCGTCACCTTGCCTTTCACTTTGATATTCTATCTACCCGACCTGTCGCCAGCCAGCAGGCGTGAGGCACCCCATGGACATTCCTTCAACACCATTTCCATTGTTGACGTTTCAAAGCTCTTCTTCCGACTCTCCCGCTGCGTTACAAGACTTTCTCCAGCAAACCATATCCGACAATCAGCCCAGCCTCCCATACAAGATCAAGCACCCCCATTTAGAGACCTGGATCCCAATCTTATCTGGACTCTCCGACTATGTCCTATCTTCTTTTCCTTCTATCAGCACAGGGACGTGGGACATTTTACATGAAAAGGCTCACCTGGTCAATTCAACCGTCGACGTCTTTCATCTCTTTCTTCAAAGATTCTCCAACCTGTTTGACACTGCCTCTCATCTCGCACGTAAGACCTTAGTACGGTTGATAGTCCTTTGCCATCGGCTCGATTGTCGCAATGATGGGGATATAGCCTCTAAAGGAGGCATTCCCTCCCCCAAGCAGTTACGAGAGAAGTGTCTGACCGTCGCAACGGGGATCATGCGGTATTTGGGCGATAGTTTAAGTTCGGGGGGCGCAGAAATGCCCACATGGGAGGCTTTTCGGAGTGTCTATGCTGGTTTCTTGGGTATCGGTGAAGGTGAGCATTGGCACGTCTCATTCTGCTCTCATTCACCATCTCAGCCATGGTGTTCGGGAACCCTACATTGGAATATCCATTGGAGTTGTCACCACTTCAACAACCATATGTGAGGGTGGTTGCTTCTGTATCCGACAAGGTACGTGGGGTTCAGTGTTGTTTCAGTCGATACGATGACCATTAATGCGAACTCAGCTTAACGTACAAGATCTGCCTTCCTTCTTCGTCCAAAGTCCTCTCGAAGCCGTTGATGTACTTTGCCTCTTTTTCGATGTCTTGATCCAGTCGACACTGCCACCAATCTCATCACAGCTACTTCACACAGACCTTGTACTTCGTCTGACAAAGCTGATGCAGTCCGTTTTTGATTCATGCGTATCTGAGAGCTGGTCCATCCCGTCAGAGTCACAGGCGGCTTACCTTATTCGTATATGTTCCAGAATGAGGCAACTCCCGGGGATGCAGAATGCCACCATGCGGGAAATCATTTGTGCGGACGTTGTTTCTCGTCTCTTGCTTCATCGGTTGAGCAACCGCTATACACACCCGGAGGATGCAATGCTACGCGCTCTTCTGAATGAGCATCTGGACACTCAAGATCCCTCCGTAAATGGGAAGTGCCTCGCCATCGTGTCTTCTATGGCGCAGTTGGGAAGCGACGATGAGAGTGGTGTCGTAAGTACAGGTATAACGGTTTAAGAATACCTTTAAATGCTCATTCTGCGTCAAAGAGATTGGGGATGATATATATCTCCCGGAGCATTCCCATTCTCAATGCCGGAACGCTGGACGTTGTCAAGTCGGTTTTGGCTTCGGCCGTCTTCAGTGACATTGCGCGCACCGAGCTAGACGCAATCGAATGTCGACTAGTTGAGCTAGCTTCTGGTCTTCCCAACCCTTCCAACACGAACGTCCGCTCTCCCTACCAACTAATGGCGGAACGATTATTGGCACTTTTGTTGTCCATTTTTCCGGAACCGGAAGAAACGAGGTGGATCGAGTCGGTTCTCGGTCAAGGCACAAACTTTCCTGGTACGACTGTCTGTCGATTCATCCGAGAAAGATTTTCGCAGTGAGTGGCCTGTCTTCTGATTAGAGTTTTATCATCATCCAAATGTAGGAAGTCTTTCGTTGGATATGATGCTCAACAGAGAGCTTCAGTTGTCAAGGTGTTGTTAGAGTTAGCCTGTCCGCTCTCCCACGATGCAAGTCAGGCTTGTTCCAGGCCTACAGGACAAGATTTGCCGCTGCTTTCAACTTATCATATCGCTATACGACAAATCATACGGGGCACGCCCGATGAGGTCACTACCGCCGTTCGCAAATTAGGGAACCAGGCTCTATCGTCTGCTGTCAGACATCACTCACTTGACCTGGGGTTGACGGAAGTGGACGATCTTGTCATTGACATGTATCAATCCCTGGTTCATAAGGACAGAGCAATTAGACTCAGTGCCGGGTCAGTGGGATTCGTTTGTTTGATCTATGATGTTCTGAGCCAATTTAGCCAAGTCCTCGTGGAGATTATGTCATTTTATAATCGTGTTGGACAGATTTCGTGGATCCGAGCGGAGAGAATCTTTGACAAGTTTTACGAACTACTGAGGGATGCGCGAGATTCTGTTAAAGAAACCGTCCTCATCACTGTTGGGCGGGTCGGAAGGTTGGCGTCAATCCAATTTCTCGAGCAATGTACTGATCATACCGCAGGGTGACAACGGCCAATTTTCTTAGCGTCGCAATAAGTTGCTTGATATCCCGACTGGCCGATCCGAATCCTGCGCTGAAAGGCATCGCATACATGCAGGTATGTACTTGCTAGACTCTACCCTGGACGCGTCCGGCCGATCATTGAGCACTGCAGCTGATGTCGCTGGCAAATTTCTATGGCAAGACACCTTATAAGCTACTTGACCCTTATATCGGGGAAATTGCTCGTTATCTTGTTGCTCATTGGTCTCACCAGCCAGCATTGCTCCTGGAAACCTGTCGTCTCGTATCTCAAGAACCTTCCGAGTTTATATCTGGGACCCTGGTCTACACGCTCCCTTTGTTGTTTGCGAACCGCAATAAGGTCGTGATAGACAAGATAGCCCAAATCTCGGCTTCTCACCGTCGACGCTTTTTTTGGACTTTTCGAAGGACATCCTTACTCAAGTTTTTCTCCTCCCAGACCAAGTACAGACAGACAAGGCACTTGAGTTCATCCTGGAACTCATGCCGACGCCGAGCGGCGGCAGTATAAACGCCCAGACTTTAGCGCGGAGTTGTATTGTGGAATTATTGGGGACATTCGTCTTCATGCTCGGATCCGAGGAACCAAAGAAAGTGCAAGAGGTCAGCCAGTCATTCTGCCTTCATATTATCAGGGAGTAATACAGAATCAGGCCATGCGAGCGTTATGTAGGCTCGAGGCCATCCTTCCATCTTCCAAGGGTCGAAAAAGGAACCCTTCCCCGGAAGGAGTAGGAAAATTCTTGAAATCACATATTTTGGGCCTCATCTCATATCTCGTTGACAAATTACAAGGGATCCAGGGAAGGGAAACGATGGCGTCTAAGCAGCAGACTTTGCGTGGCTTGGGTGCCTTGATAAACCACGTTGGGCCTGAAATAAGTATTGTCGCACCCCAGGTATGGCCAACGCGTTATTAATGAAACTGCTCGGCTCCAATGATGAATAAATAGATAATGGCTACCCTTCAAGTAACCCTTGGCGTTCCAGAGCTATCAGATGTAACCCTTGAAAGTTGGCTTACCTTCCTCAAGACACTGGACTCTACAGACACCTTGGCACACGCAGGACCGACTAGCGCATCTTTAGTTTCATACTGGCAGTCATTAACCCCCCATGGCCAAGGTATTGCCGGCAGCCTATTGCGCTATGTTGTTTTGGATGTTGGAAGTGGTGTTGATCCCGAAAATTTGGATGACGTCGTCGACGTATCATTCATAGAAGCGCTCTCCGACGTACAAACCAGGCTATGTTCCATTCGTCGGGACTGGTCCGTCGAAGATAAGCTTCACAGACTACTGGAACGCGTATCCAGTGATAGTCTGGCGGTGACACTTCAGGCTCTGAAAGAGGTCAAATCCCTCCTAGATGAACAGAGGAACTTCTTCCAGTGCCTCGCATCCGGAGACTTCTTTGACTCTCTTATCGGCCGCGCTCTTCGAATATTATCTTCAGCTGCTGCCAGAGACGTGGACGGGATAGAGGACATCCGTCTGATTGCTTTCGAATGTATCGGCGCGATTGGTGCTCTTGATCCAGATAGACTGGACCTTGGCACGAGTGACTCAAGACCCATTGTGCTCAGAGACTTCGCTGATGAAGAGGAGTCCATTCAATTTGCGATGCACCTCATCAAAGACGTTCTTGTGAGCGCATTTCGATCCACAAGTGACATGGGCTACCAAACCAACTTGGCATATGCCATACAAGAAATGCTCAAGTTTTGCCAGTTCAACGTGTCCCTTATGTCTTCTGG
Source organism: Lactifluus volemus (assembly GCA_022376515.1). NCBI lineage: Eukaryota > Fungi > Basidiomycota > Agaricomycetes > Russulales > Russulaceae > Lactifluus > Lactifluus volemus. The sequence continues at coordinate 169,189 of WTXI01000006.1, read as the reverse complement.
CGGCTTTACTACCTCTGCTTCTCTCAAAGCTCGAAATCGATGGAACCGTCTTCCGAAACATGTACTGGAGACGATCACCCCTTTGCTTGAGAGCCGTTATACGATGAAAGAGAAAGCCGTACCTGCATTCGACCTTCCCATATATCCTCACTACGAGACCTACCGCGAGTGGCTTCAACAGTGGACGACATATCTAATTTCCGAGGCTAAGGGAGAAGCTCAAAAGATTTTCCAACCCTTTCGTTCTGTAGTACGAAATAAGGACGTGGGCGTTGCGCACCACTTGCTACCGCATTTAGTTCTCCATGCACTTGTCTCTGGCAACGAAGAGAAGAATTGGGTCATACGATTGGAAATACTTGCGATCCTTCAAGATCAGGTAAATGAGGACTCGCTTTCTTCAGCGGACAAGAAGTTCCTCAGCGCTCAGGTGATATCATATTGTTTCAGTAGGCGTTCGCTTATGAGTTTCCCCCCTAGGTTGTCTTTATGCTGTTGGACCATCTTAACAAATGGGTTCGCCTCACGCGCAGGGATCTAGGTGACAAGAAAGGCGAAACAAAACGCTCACGAGGGAGTCGCTCCGGTGCCAGCGAGCGACTCGCAAGAATTGATGCAGTGTTGTCAAGCATTAACCAAGACCTCATGGCAAAGGCGCTTTTCAATGCAAAGCGTATGCTAGGTCCCTGATGAGCTACGAACGCCATCTTGCTTCTCTACGACAACAGGACGGGAATGGCGTGGAAATCCAGTCCTGTTACGAGCGACTCCACGAGATTTATTGTAATTAGATGAACCAGATGGCATGGAAGGCATTTCGACTCTCATACTGTCCCCCACTTTGGAACATCAAATACGTCAGCATGAAAGCACCGGTAGATGGACTTCAGCACAGAGTTGTTGGGAGCTCCGCTTGCAGCAATCACCGGACAACTTGGATTATCACATTGGTCTTCTGCGTTGCTTACGCAACTTGGGCCACTATGGTCAGTTATTCTTCTCTTTCTGCCCACGGCCCCAAGCTGACACATGGCTAGATACGTTACGAACACACGTTAAGGGTGTACTCACCCGTAATCCCGGCTGGAAGTCATCACTTCTTGGTTTCGAAGTCGAGGGTGCCTGGATAATTGGAGACTGGAACGATGTTCAAGTTTTGGTGGATGGGTCTGATGCCTCAACACCTCCCATCGTCATGGCCCGTCTTCTCTTGGCCATCCGGGAAGGGGACTCGAAAGATATTGTGCATGCGCTTTCGAGAGCGCGTATGACTTTGGGCAATCCCATTGTGCCTCCGGGGGTAGAGAATACAGACACACATACGAGGCGGTGCTGAACCTTCACCTGGTGCATGAAATGGAATTGATCCACCGATTCTCGACTGAACAAATGCAATTGGATACAACTCGCCTTAGCGGAGCTCAAGAAGATTTGACGTCACGTCTAAACATTCGTTTGAACTCGACCCTACCGTCGTTCAAGACGAGAGAACCAATCTTGAGTATGCGTAGAACGGCTTACGGTATAAGGTAGGTTCCTTGAAGGGCAATCCAAACCTTTCTGGAAGTGACTGAGCCGTTCACAAGTCGACAGCGTTACAGTGGCCTTGGTGCGGAAATTGGCCGCTCTTGGCTAATAAGTGCCAAAATTGCACGAAAAGCTGGGCATTGGCAGACAGCGTACAGCGCAATATTACAGGCCCAGGAATCGCGCACGGCGTTCTCATTGATGCAAAAAGTAAGACTCATCAGGGCAACTGGCGAGCCTCTGCGAGCTTTGCAAGAGCTGGAGCATTATCTGCAAACCACCCGTGGGCAAAGCCGCTCATCTGATTCAGAAGTGATCGACCTTACTGAAGATGAAAGCGAGCTGAAGCCGCTGAAAGCGAAAGTAGGCGTTACGTTTTGATAAACTTTCCTGGCTTACGTGTTGCCGCAGGCTCAGCTTCTTAGGGCGCGGTGGATGGAGGAGTCCGACCGCTACGAAATGACCGACGTGCACAAGGTCTTCAATCAGGCAACGGAATTGTGGCAAAAGTCTGTCCTAACTGTAGCAGTTTGCAGCTTTTTCTGACCTCACAACAGATGGGAAAGTGGAATGTTTTACTATGGGAAGTATCAAGATCGTTGTTTCGACGGCTTACCTTCTACCGACCGGAAAATTCGGTACGTAGGTCCTGCTTCCCTACTTCATTGGGCTCACAATAGGTAGCGGACTTCGGATGCGCCTGGCGACCGTCCGTTGCTTTACGAAGGCGATGAAGTACGGAAACAAATTTATATACCAAACAGTTCCCCGTCTTTTAACAATCTGGCTGGATATGGGAGAAGACGCCGCTGTCAACTCGGACGAGTGCTTCACAAAGATAACTGCCGAAATTTCTCGCACAATCAGCGGCGTACCGCTTTCAAGGTCAGCATAGAACCGGCTCGGTTGGTTACATCTAAACACCCCCCAGTGGTATACTGCGTTTCCTCAGATAGCATCTCGTGTTGGTCATGTCCACGCGCCGGTCTTTGAAGTTTTGGCACGTCTCATATCGACAGTGATCAAAGAGCTTCCTCAGCAGACTCTCTGGTTGTTCGCATCAGTCGTGAAATCCCGCAATGCAATTAGAGAGAGCCGAGGAAGGGCCATTCTCGACAGGCTTAAGGTGAGCGCGTTTGTATCTAACTTCTGTGCCCACAGGTGCTCATCTGAGAAGAGCTCTTGCATCAGCGAGTCAACACATGTTCCAGGCCTCATCAATGCTTCGGTCGCGATGGTAAACGGGCTTCTCGCTCTTTGCGATTTTCCACCCCCCGACATTCCTAGGAATGCTGGCCCTGACGCGCGTGTTACGCTTTCGATGAAAAGGGACATCCCACAGCTGGCGAAGCTTATACCGTCCCCGTTGATCGTGCCCTTGCAAGAGTCATTGACGGCTACTCTTCCTCCGACATCCTCTGCAGTGAATTCCCACCACCAACCGTTCCCCCAAAATCTTCCAACATTCCATAGTAAGTCACTTTCCCTTGAACTACCTATTCATAGGATTATGACAAAATGCCGCAGGTTTCTCTGATGACATTGATGTCATGAGGACTCTTGCAAAACCTCGTAAAATCACAATTCATGGTAGCAACGGCCAGACGTACGCATTCCTAGGCAAACCAAAGGATGACTTGAGAAAAGATGCAAGGCTCATGGATTTCAACTCCATCATCAACAAGATCCTCAACATGAACTCCGACTCTCGCAGACGACAGCTCTGTACGCTCTACATCTTGTAAGCCAAGGTGACTCGACCTTACAGGTATATGCTGCACAGATATCCGCACTTATGGCGTTGTCACCCTCAATGAGGAGTGCGGCTTCATTCAGTGGGTCCCAGATACGATACCCATTCGTTCTGTTCTTGTCCCACTTTATGAGGCGAGGGGTCAAAGGGGTTGGGTACGTTTGTGTCCGAATAACCGAACAGTAGCCTCATGGTACAGGTACAAAACAGGGATCAGAGTTGATAGCCATATTTGAAAGAATCAAGAAGACAAGCGACAATGAGGCTGGCAGGATATTTGCGCAGGAAGTCTTACCGATGTTAGCCCAGTAACTTCGCACCCAGGTTATGGCTGATCTCCAGAATTGCAGATTCCCCCCAGTATTCCATGAGTGGTTCCTAGAAACCTTCCCCGAGCCATCGGCGTGGCTTGCCAGTCGCCTAGCGTACAGCCGGAGTGCGGCCGTCATGTCTATGGTTGGCTTCATCTTGGGGTACGGGCTTACCACATGTCAAAGTCAGGCTCTAATTTCCACCTTGTAGACTTGGGGATAGGCATTGCGAGAATATCTTGCTCGACACAAACACCGGAAGTGTTGTTCATGTTGACTTCAACTGCCTGTTCGAAAAGGTAGTCTCCCCTTGGCATGTGCGCTTGACTCTTGGTCTCAACACAAAGGCAGGGAAAACTTTTGGAAGTTCCGGAGAGAGTGCCATTCAGACTCACGCAGAATTTTTTGGATGGCCTTGGCATAACTGGAGCAGAAGGCTAGTGTTCGCGCAGTTATTTTCCATCTTTGGGTGCCAATGACCAGGCTCAGGCGTCTTCCGCATTGCATGCGAGATCGCGATGGGCCTACTACGCGAGAACAAAGACACTCTGATGACGGTTCTGGACCCGTTCATTCACGATCCGCTGGTCGAATGGGAGGACGAGAAACGTAAAATGGTAAGCAGACAGTGCATCAAAAGGGTCGTTTGAACCAACGACCACATTGTACAGGAACTGCAAGTAAATCGGCGCCATGCCCATAACAAATCCCCAATCAATATACGCATGCTTGCTAAGAACGCGCTAAGTTCTATCGAGAAGAAGTTGAGGGGGATGCATAGAACCGGCAGGGATCGCGTTGAGAAAGAAGTATCTACGAGCAACCTCGTGCAGATACTCATCCAAGAAGCAACAGACAATGCAAACCTTGTGAGTCATGGGTTGTGATAATTGGTTTTGAGTTTCTTACGTGAATAGGCGAAAATGTACCCTGGCTGGGCCCCGTGGCACTGAGGATGCGCTAATGAGTGCCCTTTAGATAGTGGGGTGGGAATGACACAGACAAGCTGTAGTAATACACACGATGCACAACTGTCTCCATGAACATATCTCATATCTCACCTAGCTCACTCTTAAGCTTTTCTAGCTCCTTGTCTCTCTCAGTGAGAGCCGCGCGGAGCTTTTCTTGCTCTGCAATGACCGTCTTCCTCGCGTCTTCCAAACGCTGAATCTCATCTTTTTCCATAACGGCGGTGAATTCGGGTACGCCTCCTTTGCTCGCATCGAATGCTCCCGGGTTTGCGACGTGGAATGGGACTGGCCTACGACGAGCTTTGGGGAGTGGTGTGGGTGGATGTGCGGTGAGAATGTTGAGGAACTGCTGGAAAGGGTCGGTGAAAACGATCTCGTCGTACTGCCACGAATGGACTGGTCCGAGCTGGGCAGCAACATCAGCGGGGGGGGCACCTCTACGTCTGCGCCAGATGCCGTCCACGGATGTAATTTGAGGTGGTGGTACAGCAGAATAGGTTTCTCCCCCGCCTCGGTTATGAACGTGACTCTTATTTGAATCTCAAACTCTCCCCATCTATCGGGAATGGTGAGAAGGAAGAAAAAAGTGTATAGCTCTGGGCGCACCCCGTTTCTGTGACTTCAAATGGAGGCTTGTCTATGTCTGCGCGGATTATGAAGTTGATCGTACTGGGCGAGAGCGGGAACTTACTCCTTGAAGGGTTCGGATATGTTTCGTGGAGTTTGAACGTTACTCTGCGAATGAAATAACCAAGGTCGTCCGCGCCGCCTACAATGTCCGAATTTTCTGCGGATGCAGCGCTGCGCACGGCGACAGTCCAACGATGAGTGTGCTCACGCGAAGGGTGGACCTCGCGTTCTTCAGGAGTCAGCACTTCGGCAGTGTTCCCATATATGATGGGTCTGTAGATAGAAAGGCCCTGTAAAGAAACAGCGAAATTCAGAAAAAATGAACGTTACTGAGAGCCCGTGGACGAGATCAGACCTTGACGCGGACACGCTCTGTGGACATCGAAAGTTCAACGGGGTCGTCGGACCGAGAGTTGCATTGAAGCGTAAGCGGGATCGGGAGTTGCCGTGACCTCCGAAAATGGGATGATATCGGTACATCCCGTTGAAGGCAACCACCCGCATCGTAACAATGCTCGACGCGCTCGTTTACAGTTCGTCCCTATCTTTCGCTGCGAGACTAGGCTATGAATTAATCACACCCACAGGGAAAAATTTTGTTCCAGAAAGGCAGAGGTTGTATCAGGTCTGCTCAACTTTTGTCGAATCTTTTAAAGTTTTGTGTTCACCCGGGGTTTGTTTCACTTCTGCAGCAATCCCACAAGCCCATTTACTACCGCCCTCCCCGCTCTGGCCTATATATGGGTACTTGGAATTTTTTATATATCACGGAGTAGCGTGAGCGTATATTCATCGATGTTCCAGGTCTTTACATGTCAGGATTCGCGCTTGGCGTTGGTGCTATTGGCTACAGTGCGTACTCGCTCGTTAAGGTGCGCGAACCTCTCTGCCACGTCGACTTTCCTAGATGGAACTGAGACTTTCTGCCTCTCATCAGGGCAAGCAATAAGAGATTCGGCCTCCCTTAGACTTTGTGCAATGAAACATAACTGAACCATAACCATATCTCAATATCCGTCGCTGTGTACATTTTTTGAATCTTTGCGTGATCAGTCTCGATTCGACACTGAAGATATCAATGAGGGATGCACGGCAGTGAGGTCTGAAATTCAGGACGACGCCCCCCAATTGCTACGGTACATCCGAGAGGTGGGAGCGGGTAAAATCAAATTCATTGTTTCCTTTCGGCGGAGTTCGGACCACAAGTGGGATCAGATGTCTAATGTCGTTCCGCGAAATTAAGTTATTAATAATTTTTTGCTGCCAACATACATCATGAGCGACTCGCAATATATCGACCGAAGGGCAGCAACAACAAGCTACCGCCCGGGTGGCTATGTACGTTTGTCTCAAGGACCTTTCTATTCTAGAAATCATCAACACCTATGTTACAGATGTCCCAAGGGTTAATGCGAGCGCGTGAACCATACAGGGTGAAGAACATGGTCACAGGCCTTGCCATTAGCTCATTTGCTGTCGGAGTGTGGTTATACTCGATAAGAGTAGTCAAGCAGGACAACTTTGATGATGTGGATGAAGAGGCACGTGCGATGGCGAGAGCCGGAGTGAAGGATGTGGACGTGAAGGATGATAAAGATGGGTCAATAATGACGACGGTGTCGGGAGAAGCGCAAGTCAAGGCGGTGGGGTTGCTAGCGGGATTAGAAAAAAGGTTTCCCCGAGCTTTTGACCCGAAGCGGAAGACGATTGTTTGGGGTGCGCCACCTGTTGACAGTATTGGGAGGGAGGGAGGAGAGGAGGTGACATCATCAAGATAGATCTCTGATCACTTTTTCATTACCATTTATATGCGCGTCCGCAGTCGAGGTTGAACGAACAACAAAATGTCTTCCTCTCCCTCACCCTCCTCTTCTCAAATTTCATTGTCAGAACCTCTCTATCAAGTCAAACTTCTTTCAGCTCTTAGATCTGGTACCCTCTTCTTCCTCATCATCATCAAAATAAACTTTGTTTGACCATCCAATCTTAGGTGACCCCGCCCTCATTCACCCCTTTCTTACTCTCATCAGCAAGGAACGGCGTACATCTCGTCAAGCTGAGACTGACCTTGGTGCCGCAGCTCTACACCTTGCAGTTCGCTGTGCCTCCAGTGCGTCTCGAATTTCGTTGACCATTCCTTGTCTCTCATTCCTCCAAAGTCCAAACTGTTTCCCTTCTGCTCTCTCACAGGTCCATTTCACCAAATGCCATCCACCCGCCAGCATCGGGGACCACCGCACTCCATTTAGCCGCTTCACTCGGTCGCGCTGATGTTGTCAACCTACTTCTCGACCAAGATGGTATTGATGACACTCTTCGAGACAGTAATGGAAGGACGTGCATAGATGTAGCCAGGGGAAAGGACGTTTTATCTGTCATCAACGGCGAGTTCTTATTTGTTCTTCCCCCCTATTCTTCCACTTACGTTTCAGCGCCTCGTGTTTAGACTCGCGATCACTTCTCACTGCGTCATACCGATCTCTACTGCGCACCTACATTCTATCTCCGCGAAACGACCCTCCTTCACCCATGCTTATCGCCCTCGTCTCTTCCCCGCGGGCCCGACTACTCGACCTCTCATACCTCGATGACACATCCGGTACGACCTTACTTCATGAGGCCACCAGACGAAAGGATCTTCGTCTGATCGAAATTGCCGTGCGTGCTGGAGCGGATGTATTTATGAGGGATCGCCGAGGTCGCGCCGTGCAAGAAGTTGTCGGCAAAGACGACAAGACCCGCGTGTTTTTGCGACAATGTTAGCATAATATGCTTTTGTGCTTTGTCTTCTCATGCTGATACCCTGCTACAGTCGCAAATAACGATACCACCCTCATTAACGATGGTCCCATAACTGGTCCTCCAACGCTCAAGGGCTACCTTAACAAATATACAAACGTCGCCCGGGGATATGGTACGCGCTGGTTTGTACTCCAGGACGGTTACTTGTCATGTAAGGATTCCCCTTTGAATGCTGTCTGCTCATCCCAAGAACTTGTCAGATTATCATCACCAGGAAGATGAGCAAGTAGCGAGCCGTGGTTCCATTGCCATGAAAACAGCTGTCTTGCGTCCTCCGACAGGTGGTGAAAAGTTGCGCTTTGAAGTCCACTCCATGCCTTCGCGAGGACGCTCAAATGTACAAAAATGGTATATGAAGGCCAATCATCCTGTCGAAGCTTCTCGGTGGACGCAGGCCATATCCAGGGCTATTGAACACGCGAAACATAAGCCGAGCCCTAACGACAGTGACGCTTCATCCCTTCAAAGGAAGTCTCCTCGAATCAGTATCAACGCGGCGCTTTCTGTACTACATTCTCAAAAAAATGATCGTGATGTCGAGTCGGTCAGCTCCTTGATACCCACAGACGACGAAGGTGGCGAGATTTCAAATCAAGGTGACCACTCGCTACTGGATCGGGGAAACGACGAGCATCATGACGCATCCTCCGCTAACGATAGCACCGATCGCATCTACAACACCCCCACACTCCCTCATGAGCCCTCGTTCGAACTGCATGGCAATTCGACGGCCGCTCAGCTTGAACTCACAATGCAGCTCCTAACTGACTTGTCGTCCCCATCTACTCCTGTCGCTCGTACTGTTGAGTTGAGTAGTGCCCTCAAGGAATCTCTCGGGACTCTGCAAGGCATGTTGAATGAATACCTCCATATGGCTAAAGAACGCGATCATTGGTGGAGAACCCGACTCGCGCGTGAACGGGAACGCCAGATGGTATGGGAACAGAGTCTTCAATCGGTTGTCCAAGAAGGGGAGATTTTGGAGCGTGAGCTTCGAAGGCACTCACGAAGGCATAGCCGCATTGATACGAGTGCTTCTGGCGGTGAGGGCTCGGGGACAGTAAAGTCGCGGCCGTCCGCACTTCCATTGTCACCTCCAATCGAAGAAGGCGAGTTTCAAGAACCCACAAACACAGCGATCATAAGTCCTTCGACGGCACGACAACAGTCTCCATCTGACTCCATCGGAGCAAGCGCGAGTCTAGCGGTGGCCCTCGGTCGTTCAATATCCACTTCACCTTCAGGCTTTCGACGCCTTTCCCTGCAGCGGCCATCCTCTGTTGGTATGATAGGAATTACTGGATCTGGCGACGATGGCACAGTTGATACGGATGAAGAGGACGAGTTCTTTGATGCGATAGAGTCAAATGCTTTGCCGAACCTGGTCGTGCACGAGGCACTTTCTGGGCAGCCTGAACCTCTGCTTCCCAAGCATATTGATAAAGGACAATACGAAGGGTACAGAGTTCTGCGCAAGCACCTCGACCTTGAAACCGACAATCGGCCACCCACTAGTCTTTGGAGCGTTTTGAAGCATAGTATCGGCAAAGATTTGACAAAGATCAGCTTTCCTGTTTTCTTCAATGAACCCACAAGTATGCTACAGCGTATGGTATGGTCTTTCTCTCTCTCGCGGAGAAAGGAGTATTGACGGCGACCGTATCAGGCGGAAGATATGGAGTTCTCGGAATGTTGTAAGTATCTCTCTTTCCTCTGTGCTCAGTCGGAATGACGTCTATTGTGCTCCCCCCCTAGTGGACGCAGCCTCCAAGGAACGCGACCCCTTACGTCGCATAGCTTTTGTAGCTGCATTTGCGATGTCGAATTATGCATCGACCATTGGCCGCATCGCGAAGCCCTTCAACCCCATGCTTGTAAGATTCTTTCTGCTGATTTTTTTTTCCCTTAAGTTTGATTTCATAGAGCGAAACGTTTGAATACGGTCGGCTGGACAGAGAATACCGTTATATCTCCGAGCAAGTGAGCCACCACCCCCCGATATCGGCATGTTGGGCCGAAAGCCCCAGGTGGCATTACTACGGCGAGGAAAGTATTCTCCTCCTAATACTCATCTGTAATAATCGTAATGAGTTTGTCGTGCAGGTCGATGCCCAGAATAAATTCACCGGCAAGTCATTCGAAATCCGTCCAACGGGTGTCGCGAATGCCGACATTCTCCTTCCTGTTGATTGGGAATCCACGTATCCCAAACTCAAGAAAGAACGGTTGGGTTTTGAGTTTGCAGTTGAACACTATAGTTGGAAAAAGGTCACCACGAACGTTTCGGGCTTCATCCTTGGATCACCAACGATTGATCATTATGGCGATATGATTGTACGTTCACCCGGCATATTGGGCTGCCCCAACTGTTAACTCTAGTTCTGCAAGGTCACGAATCACCGCACAAATGATCAATGCATGCTGACGTTCAAGCCAAGAGGATGGCGCGGTAAAGACGCGTTTGAAATCTCGGGTTACGTTGCAGATGCTACAGGCAATGTTGCTTACGAGATTGCGGGCGATGGAACAGCCAACTTATCATGCGGCAGTGGGCACCGGATCAGGCTTGTTGAATCCAGACGAGACTGTCTGCGGACCAAACTCGCCTTCACCAACGCCTGAATTTATACTTCTTTGGCGTAATTCTGAGAAACCTCCCGCGCCGTTCAATTTGTCGCCATTCGCAATCACGTTGAATAACCTCCCAGAGGACACCCTTCGACCCTATCTTCCACCGACGGATTGTCGCATGCGTCCAGATCAGCGCGCGTTTGAGTTGGGGCGGTACGAGCATGCCAACATGCTCAAGACAAAACAAGAAGAACATCAACGGGTTATACGCAAGGCTCGCGAGGAGGGCCGTATGCCACCACATCGCCCCCGTTGGTTTTCGGCGGAGACGGACGGTGACACTGGTGAGCGGGTGTGGGCTCCCGTACGGATTGGTGAAGAAGTTGCATATTGGGTAGAGCGGGAAAAGGCGTACAAGCAGGGGGGCAAGGACGCGTGGCCAGACGTGAATCGTATTTTTATTGATGATCAACCATAGATACAAAAACGATATATTTCCGACTTATGACTATGGTAAAATGACAATCCTAATCAAAAGACTACGTGCTTGAGTCTCCACACAGGTGCAAGATGGCTTGGTGCCTCCTTCTGGCGCAGGTCTGCAGGCTCAAGCTAGCTAGAATTCCTTCCGTTGCATCTTGTTAGCATGGCTCGAACATGGGCGTCGTGTGGTTCAGATAATCAACATACCTCCACAAAGCCCATGTGCCTGAGACCCTGCTTGGCAGCCTCGTTCTTGGCCGCCCTTTTGGTGTTGCCGCGGCCCTGACCCCAAGAGACGCCGTCGACGAGAGCCTTGGCGGCCCAGTAGGGGGTCGCCTTGGTGCTGTCGGTGGTAGTGTCGTCAAAGACCCACTCGATCGACTTGTTCTGCTGCTGCAGACGCTGGTTGAACAGACCGAGGTGACCGAGGTTCGCGACGGTGAAAGGCGCCCTGCGGGACTCGGGGGGAGGCGTTGGAGGTGTGTGAGACATGATGGCGGTCTGCAGCTCGTTGTTGGGGCCGAGGGGGCGCAGGCCGTGTTGCTCGCGCACGATGCGATACGCCTCATGAACGTAGGGCCGGAAGAGTTGGCTGAGCCATGCCTGCACGGCAACCAGTCCCTGATCTTTGTAAAGACCCCCAACGTAAGACTAAAACCAAACCGTTTTTTTTTTGTATCAGCCAACGTCCTGGGCCTTGTTAAAAATAGGGGGGAGGGGGGTGTTGGGGGCTGATATGATGACAATTACCTCAAACACATCGGCTTTTGTGCGGATGATAAAGCGAGGGATGAAATTTAATTAGCAACGGATTAGGGTACAGGGCACGCGCGCGAAAGAGAAAGAACCCACACACGTACCTTGCACGTGGGTGGAAGCTTTCAGGGTGACGGATTGCGCAAGGTGAAGCCGGAGGCGTTCCGTAAGTTTGTATTGTACGGCGCTGGTAATGGGGGGAGAGGGAGGAGGGGAAGAACTATCAGTTTGACTCGGTGGAAACGTAGATGTTAATTGTCGTACATGATGGCAAGCGTGTTATTGCCCACTACGAGGGCTCGCATTTTCTGGAAGGGGGAGGGAGGGAGGGGACAAAAATTTGGGGTCAGAATCCAGGAGCCACAGAAACAAAACGACGGCGCTTCCTAAACGCGCGCACGCCGACACTGCCGCACCGTTGATGGGCCCACACGCAAGTATGGGTAGAGCTCCTGCAGGAGATCCGTAACGATCAAACCGAGCACTTGATCTCCGACGTGCTCAAGCCTGTATTAGGATAGGCGGACCCCCGAGGTCAACACATGAAGGCGGTCAAGAAAGGGATGGACTGAACTGTTCGTTGTCAGGGCTAGGGTCCTCGGGAGAATCTTCAAAGACGTGGGTCGGGCGGGCGGCAAAGCTGCGATGGGTAAAGATGCGCATCTCAATATCTGACGATCTGATCTTTGGGAGGGGCGGGAGGCCGCTAGGCCCAAAATCGGGTCTGAGTGGAGGAGGCCACCACCACCGGTTAGAAACGATTGATTTTGTCTAACTTAAAAGAGAACAAGGGGAACAAGGGAAAGGGTCTAGACATACTTGAGCTGAGACATCAGTAGGAGTCCTTCGATGATATCTTGGATGGCCTGTTCGTCGTGGTTTAGGAGGCTGCGTTCTATGCGGGTACTCAGAGGTCTATGAGGAAAAGTGGGGCAGTATTTAAATCCTGTGAAGGAAGACGCCCCGAGTTGGCTGCTGTGGAGACGCCTCAGGCACGGGTGAGGCTGTGGAAGCCCAGGCCAAAGGTTGATTAGCCCACGTATACTGGCCGTGCCCATGAGGCGAGGCATCGCACAAGAGTTGGCCCCTCGGAGGTGCCCTTCGGAGGGGGTGGATTTGGTGTGAAGCGAAAAGGTGCTAAGTCTCTGGAAATTACGGAAACGACAGACATATTTTAGGATAATTTAGATCTTTGCTTCATCTTGAAATAATCCTCGTGTAATCCGCATTCTTTCTTTTCTTCACGCCCTGCCCACCTTCCCGCGCGTTCCCCTATATCACCCTCTCCGCTCTTCATCGTACTGTGCCAGTCACCGATGCTTCGGTAGCCCTGTTCCAGGAGCTTGTTGTGCGGCACATTGTTTGATTTAATATATGACTCCACTTGCTCGAAAGTCCACGCAAAGAACGGGTTGACCTTCAACAGTCCCGTCTCGTCCATCTCGAGAGGCTGTAAGGACGCGCGGGCACCTCCTTGCGAGGCTCGCCGACCTGTGACCACAGCCTTTACGCCGAGCTCCGCATACGCTCGCCTTGCCGGCTCCACCTATATGCGAATCGTTCAATCGTGGCACCTATTATTGTTCTCGTGCCAACCTTGACCGCATAATCATACAATCCTTCATTACGCTCCCAGAGATGTTCGCCATACTTGCTGTCAAACTCTTGTGTCGTCGTACATCCTTCAGGCTTGTAAACAATAACCGGTATATTGTAGCGAGCCTTGACTGCCTCAACAAGTTCGTAAGTCTCTGGAAAGTGATAGAGGGTATCTAAGAAGACGAGAGGTGGAGGGGATGAGGACATCTTTGATAACATATCGATCGCGACAAGCCCGGTCAAGCCAAAGGCCGTTGTCTGATACAGAGCGGGAATGTGTTCGATGGACCATTGTAAGATCTGCTGTGGTGAAAGTGTGTTCAGGTAGGCATTGATAGTGTTAAGATCCTCTTTGGAAGGCGGGAGCTTCAAGAGAGTGGGTGCACTCATAATAGCCGTGTGAGATTACCCGGCCCGAAAAGTACAATAATTTAAAAATCCTCCCAGCCAGCGTCCCCATCCCAGCCATTCGATGACTTTTGAGGCTCTGCACGTCCCTCTAAGTTTCCCACCGGAGGTCTGGCTGCATCCGATTGGCGTTTGCCTGTACCGTGATATTCCCCGAATAGGTCCTCGTCGTCCTCATGGTCATGATAGAGTGCCGACGTTTCCTCCTCGTGCGAGCCACCCGAATAGACGGTGTCGTACCCGCTACGAGCAGGTCCACCGCCCACACGATCACGTACGGTATCCACCACACCACCTAATTGTCCTGCGACGTCGACGCCAAGCTGTGCCTTGCCCCACTGATTGACGGAGCTACCGACTTCACCTGCGCGGCGACCCGCCTCGCCGACATAACCCCGCACGCTCGCATGAAATGTGGGGTCTCTGACACGTTCGACGCCAGGTTGGATAACATTCTCCGAAACTGCACGAGATGCGCCTACCACCGCCGAAGAAAACATTGACCATCCCTTCGAGAGGGCGCCCATCGGGTTATCCTGTAACTCTGACAACGTGGGAACAGCACGCGAGCTGAGGCCGTAGGACGGGTGCTGAGGGCCGGCAAGTGGTCGGGTGTATTGCCAAACCCTTGGTAGCGCCCGCCCTGTGAAGGTGGCAAGTCATCGGGTCGCGTGGAATTAAGCGAGCCGAGGGAGGCGAAATATGCCTCGTTGCCCGCTTTTTGATCATTCGGTTTACCGTCGCTCATATTTGGGCTGGCTGGGTTTGGCGAGAGGGACGGAGAGGCCGAATCGGCACGCGAGGTCGTGCTCGCAGAGGTGCGAGCGGAAGCACGCGACTTACGTAGGCCTTGAGCAGAAGATGGGCGACTTCCGGGGGTTGCAGTACCGCCGCGTGGGGATGTAAAACTTTCCGGCGGTGCCGAAGGAGACCAGGGTTTATCTTGGAGGTCTGAATCGAGCTGATGAGACCAAAGAGTTACACGAGGATCAGATAAGATAGGATGCTCTGGAAAAAGTGCTGACCTTTTCTCGGTATTGAGTTGCAGCCCAAGAATGGTACTTGTCATGATTGACATGCCCTCTTTGTAACCGCCTTGTTCTGCGGGGGTATATGCTTGTATAAATGCGACAAAGGGGCCATTTCCTCCTATCTGTTACGACTAGTGAGAAACGCCGAATGGATCAGGTAGAGGACATCTGTCATACCTTCATTCTCCGAACTTGATCCTCCTGCCAAGTATCCATCGATACGGAGCGGACAAAGCTGGGTATGGGTGGGCTTCAAGAAAATTAAAACAGAATCAACTAAATGAACTCACCTGATGTGCACGCCGAAACCTCTATGAATCCCGGCGCATTGCAGGCAAATAAAAACAGCAAAACTGATGAACGTGCGTGTGAGAAATAAAAAAAAAGGAGGGAAAAGAGTAGGGACCTTAAGGAGGCCCATTGGGGATTGGGATTACCGCAGTCGACGCAAGATTTATTGTTGAGATCGTCACGCTTAATGAGCTCTTGAAGGGTACGTTTGGCCAAGGATTGGTCCATTGAAATCAAGGTTGTGTTCAAGGGGCAACCAACAAGAAGGCGCCTACATTTTACATTTACATTTACGTTTACGTTTACGTTTACCGTTTAATCGTCAGACAACCAGGGACCTCACTCACAACCTCGGTCTCTTCCTCCCTTTCTTATCTACCGTCCCCTCAGACATGATCCATAAACTTGGTACTGCTGCCCTGACATCTCATAGAGTCTTCATTTCTTCAAGTTCTGACGCTCCAGAAACTTGGGGCTCCTGGTATAACCGGAGGTTCGACCTCCTCTCCGAGATATCCACGTTTTGCATCACTCACTCTTCTCATATAGGTTTTACTCCTTGGAAGTCGCTCAAGAGCCTATTCGGGCTCGGATGTGCGGCTTTGGGGATAAAGTACGTCAATCTATCGCTTACTTGTACTTTACTTCACCTGTCCTCCTCTCAGGATCGGCGTCCTCTAGCTCCAGCAACTGTGGCAAAGTTAGTAATAAAAAACGAAGACCAGACCCTTGTGAATGATGAGTGAGTAACGTCTTTAATGTGCCTGCTTTATCCTCTAACCCACTCGCGTATAAAGCGACATAGACTGTTCTTTTTTCGTCGTTACAGCGGATCTTTGGTCGTCAGATGGGAAATATGACAGGAACCTCGTCCTCCATCCCACCTCTTCGGATCGCTACAGTGCGGCCCACGCCCCAAAGAAGCGGAGACCCAATCATCCTGTGACACCACTTCCCGCAGAAGAGGCTCCTTCTCAACCCAACACCCACCCGAGATATTCGATGCGTCTCCCAGTCGAAGATCAGGTTGGTTTGGTTGCCGGAATATTTCTTGCTCCTGTCTCATCAAATCTAGATGAGTGGGCTTGCCCACGTTGTTCCGGGTTATGGTGGAGGCTACCCTTTCCCGCATCAACAGCACGATCCTGCAAGTAATCCAATAACGATGCAACCCGCGCCCACGTATAATCCTGTAGCCGACAGCCCAGATTTAGCTTACGCCAACTCCACCACCACCACCACCACCCAAGCCGCCCATACTTACCCCGTCCGCCCCCTTTCTTCTGGTTTGAACCCCGGTGTGGCTGGTCACGCTCAGATGTCCCCTGTACACGCAGATGGGTGGCCCGCCAATGGCGTACCTACCACCCAGGATGCTAGTACAAATGGATATCGCACTTGGGCATCCGGTCCTTCCTACCCTGCGTTAGACGCCCAGGGACATTCTACCATTTCATCTCCGTCTGTTCCATCAACCTTTGACCCTTCCCTTTCTGGTACACTGCCCAATCAATACCAGAGCATTGAGCTTCAGGAAGGTCAGCCCTCGTGGTCACAATCACCACCCTCGCAAGCGCGTGTTTTCCCCAATTCCGGTGCTTCACGGCCCGGTCAGGAGATACCTCCCCATCATCGTGCAGCAGAAGCAGGGCCGCCTCCAAACCACCATGCTGCTTCATCGGAACAATCAATGTACGCCTCCGCATCGATCGCTCAGCAACAAATGCGAGAGGGTCGTGTATCTCCGTCAAGCTTTTCGGGTCCACTGGCGAATGCCCCTCTACCGGGACATGTTTACACTCGTACACTAGTTGGTCCTCTGTCGGCGAATGCCTGTCGCTTACTTGACGAACATCGTAAACCCGGCGTATTTTTCCTCTTCCAAGATTTATCGATCCGGACCGAAGGTACTGTACCGTGATACCCCTCTCTTCCCTCTCTCCCCCTTTTTCGACCGCCACGTGCTAACTTGATCCGGCGATGTGTGTGCGCCTCTCGCTCTCGCTCGCTCTCTCTGTTTTCTGTACAGGTCGTTTTCGTCTTAGGCTACGGCTCATGAACGTTGGCGCGTGAGTTTCTTTATCCCATTCATGTCGTCACATTCGCGATCTTAGCAACTTTTTTTTTTTGCGCGGACCCTATCGTGATTTTATTTTATTTTGCTTCGTTTGCGGCTTTTTATCGTCGATCCGAGCAGATTGCCCGCGCCTGAAAGTGGCGCTGTTCAGGTCCATAATGGTGTTTCACCTATCCTTGCACAAACTTACACGCAGACATTCGACGTCTACTCGGCCAAGCGCTTCCCTGGCGTACCCGGTGAGTTTTATCGCCACCGTTTGCTCTTTCACCCCTTTCAAAGCGTTTCTTTTTCTTTTTTTCTGATTGGAAACATGTTGCAGATACGACCGCGCTTTCAATTGCTTTCGGGAATCAGGGTCAGAAACTGCCGCTGGTACGTATTCTCTCCAACATTTTGTGACAGGACACCCTTGAGACCATGTGCATGCAAATCTATAGCGAAACCGGCATGGTTCAAGTAAACATGGACGTCGACGTCGCATAGCCGGATCAGATGGTTCTGATGATGACGAGTCAGATGGTAGCTAGCTTTCTCACGGCCGCGCTCCACGCGTGGCATGGGACCTAGTTGCTTCCCAGTTTACTCTATCGATATTGCTTCATTCAGCGGAACAGCGGATGTGGAGTTATTAATTGTATTAGTGTTTGTTCAATTCAAGTCTAATTCTCATCTACCATCTCTGCCAACTCCCGACGAACGCGGATCCTGTACTCGTACCTCCACAGCATGGCAATCAATTGTGGACAGGACGCATGTATCATTGCGAGCAATGCCCTCGCTGCCGCCGCCTCGCTCTCTCTACTACCCGGCCACCCAGTCGTCGTCGTCGTCGATGACGCAGTCGCGCCCCGACGCGGAATCGGCATAATCATATGGCCTGCCTCCAGCTGACGCAGAACGTCCGTCAACAGCGTCACGACCGCCGCATGCGGTTGCCAAGAATTCCAAGACGGCAAGATCTGCTGCAAGATGTGTAGCGGATGGGCGAAATCGAAATGGGGCAGCGACTCTAGCGGAGCCCCATCTTCGGGTGCCACGGTGGTCACCGATGGTGGTGGTGGTAGTAGTGGTGGTGGAAATTTCAGGGCGTGCCCGATTTGCGCTTTTGCCAATTGTACCGCAGACGCCCGAGACGCCCGTTCGGCGGCCGAAATGTACATTCGGGAGGAGGGTTCCACCGCGTCGATCGTCAGGGCGCTGGCGCTAGCGTCTGAAGAACTTGCGCTAGTTGATGTGGTTGCGTCCTGTGGCACCGGAGCTTCTTCGCCATACGATAAAGGAGTTCGTGGCGCAGCCTCGCGCATGACTGTTTTGTTCGTGCTCATCGGGCGCTGAATCAGGGGAATGATGATGACCCTTTCTAGGACCTGAAACGCGCGTTCAATCTCGCCCGCCCGGACGAGGACGACGATTAGGTGATTCCAGTTGTGGGAATCGAGTCCAAAGCCATGCGCGCGGATGGTTTTCCACACGTCTGCCACCTCCGCATGCTCCCCGGCGGCCGAGAGTGCGTCCATGTGGATTGAGAGGGGTACACAGATGATATTGGACCTGCGCTTCAAGTCCTGACGGGGAACGTCGGCATCGTCGTCGCTGCCAAAGAGTTCCCCGGTCTGAAAGAAGCGCAGCGCGGCAGGGAGAATCTCGTTCCATACTCGTCGACACTCATCTACGTCACCCGCGTTTCTGTAAGCGTTGAGCAGCAATGTCAAGGTCGCGAGGGTCCGTTGGCCTCCTGCCCTGACCATGTCATCCATCAGCTCTTCGACCTGCTCCGGTTTGCCTTGCGAGCAAACGTGGTCATCAAGGGACTGTAAATGTTCTCGAAGCCAGTGAATCTGCTGTAAGACCTCGAAAGCAGCTGCCGCGATTGGTCTGGTGATTCCGTAAAGAATTTCATAAAATCATATGCCAGTTGAAGGCTCTCGGGATGACGATCCGACGTGTAAGCCCTGAGGATGGCATTATATGTGACAGATGTGGGGTCAATGCCACGATATAGCATTTCATTGTAGATCTCCTGGGCCTTGAGTCGATCTCCCAAGCGTAGGTATCCCTCCATGAGAATGGTGAGAGCGTAGACGTTCACCTTGCAGCCTGCCTCCCACACTTGCGCAAGGCTATCCAATTCCATAAACACGCGCATTGCTACGTCCATCTGGCCCGAGTCGCATGCGGATTTGATTAAGATCGAAAACGTATGCGCGGTCGGTCGGACGCCGGACGCCTCCATCTTTTGAAACACATCAGAGACAACTTCAAAGGGCGAGCCAGCGAGCACGTATGCCCTTAGAAGGATGTTGTAAATGTCAATGCGTGGCCGGAGATGGCGATCGTTTGACGAAGTCAGGTAGTCAAAGACCCGGATGACACCTTTCCACGAGCCGACTTGAGAATGAGCAGTCATCAAGGACGCAATCATTTGTCGGTCCGGTTTGACACCCTCTCTGAGAGCCTTTTTGTAGAAAGCCTCAGCTGCGACCACGTCCCCACGTCTTGCAAGGGCGGTGATGACAGTAGTATAGGTCTCGACGAGCGGAGGGAGTCCACGAGCACGCATTTCTTTGATGATCGAGGCAACGTCCTCAAACATATCGCGTTGCGCGCGATCTTCCAACAATATATTGTATACGTGTCGGTCAGGCTTCACGCCATCAGCGATCATGATCCTAAACCACTTGTCCAGGCCAGCGCTGTCAGATACCTTGGAATGTGCCATCAGAACGGCGGTGTAGTGGTATATATCCGGTCGCTCTTCGGTTTCGGTGCTTCGTGGAAAGTGATGACGAAAATAGCGAAGAACGGTTTCAACATCCCCGTTGTGTGCGTGGGCAATCAGTCGCAAGGCAATGGTTCGAGAATCGGCCATATTTTTGTACTCCAAGGCCTTGAAGGCGGCTTCAGAACGGGTGATATCACCCTGACTGGCGAAGAGATGAAGGGCAGTTGCGAGGAAAAGGCCATTCTCGTTACCGAAAGGGATCGAGGCCGATATCTCGGAGAAAAGTATGTTTGCCTGTTCAATGGCATGACCCTGGACAAGAGCTCGGACAAGCCACAACTTTAATGCGAGGGCGAGAGCGAGCGAGTGCCGACGCATCTCCTTGTAAACGGCGAGAGCAATCTCCGGAACTCGCCGTCGAATGAGGTACCTGATGAGGAGAGATGCAGCGCGGATGATGTCCCCCTGCGGTTTGCCATGTTTGTTTGCGACTACCGCCACGGGGGATGGGATATGGTCGAATATGTTGAATACGATGTCATTCAGCTTGGCAGGTGCCCCGTCGAGATCTCGCCGCGATGAAGAGTTGTTGATGTACACGCCTAGGGTATGCCACTGAAAAATGAGGAAATCTAAAACTGCGAGAGCACCTTGATAGCGGAACATTGCCTCCAAGACAGTTTCTGCCATCCTAAATTCTGCAAGACTGAAAGCGGCATCTTCTTTTTTGGCGCGTATGTGAGCAAGATTGGTGACCACCTCGTCAAAGCGGCCAAGCAAGGCTTCTATTCGGGCCAAGAGACACGACACGTGTACGGACTCGTCCAGCGGGAGGCTTTCGATATCGCCAAGCTGCCTAAGGGCACGCCGTAAACGAACTGACCACCTGACCAGCTCGCGCATTTTATCTCCCTGTGTGAGAGTTTTCTCGACGGCAGCCAGGGCGCGATCAACGAAAGTGATTACCACGGAAGGGTCTGGGGGGAAGAAGACTGTTTGCGGAGTTGGGTAAAGGCACTCCAAGCGGAATTGAGATCGACAGGGTGAGAAGAGTTGGGTAAGGGCTCGCCATTGAGGACGTGTCGGGTTTGAGTTTGATTGGCGTCGCTGTACCGCACTGCCTGTGCCCGAAAGCTGAAAGAGCGTACATGTTTGCGGCTGTTAAAGCGGAGAGGGGAAAACCTGAATTGATATCATGTCAAAAAAAAGCAGGATTGAAATTAGGGAAGACATACGGTGGGCTGTGTGCAACCAGTCTAGACGTTCGAACAAGTCATGGTCATCTCGGACGACCGCCTTTCCTTTTCCTTTGCCAACATCAGAAGCCAAACAGACGAGCAATCTCGGGATGAGCATGCGAATAGAAGCGGGCGTCGATATCGAATGTGGGACGAGGAAATGGACCATCAGCTTGTTTGGTGAAGGCCCAATGTCGGGGATGACTTGACCGCCCCAAAGGACCGGGAATAGCCGGGAGTACAATGTTACATCAAGTTATTCAGATACCATCTGTGGGACAATCTGGCCGAGAGCAGTTACTCGACCAATGTTTCGAGATACGCATCGACGTCTTCCATCGTGAACAGGGATTCCCATTAGATGCAGAGATCGACCGGTTCTAACCTTTTCTTTTTTTTTCCCGTTCACAAACTTGTACTCATTTCCGTTTCACTTGTCAGACTAGACCAGACAGCTGAGCACTTCTTGCTCCGCCTCTTGTCCCCTCCTCAACCGATTGGGATTGGGACGATACGCGTCTCTAGAGCTTCTTTACACGGCGTCCCTTATTACAAACTGAGCCGTCTTGCCGTTCTCAGTCAGTACCGCAAGCACCAGTTTGGTCGTCAGCTCGTACTCGCACTCCACGAATGGGTCCAATCCGACGCGTTGGCACGCGGTGAACCGTCCGCCACAGTAGTCTGTCACTCACAGCTCCCGGTTAAAGCTTTCTATGCCAAGTAAGCCCGACATTCCTTTCACAATCTCCTCCGCTCTTCTCACAGCCTCGTTCTCCATTGTCCGCTAGATTTGGCTACACTCCTGAGGTGGCATGTCCCTCGGAGACAGTACGCCGTTTCCCATCACTTCTTCTCTCTTAGGGCGACCAATTTGACGAAGAGGGCGCTCCGCATCAGAAGATGGTTCTTCATTTGCCCTTATCTCCATAACAGTTTCTGTATTCAGTCTATCCATCATAACGGTCGTGACGTAGTAAGTAAGGGGGGGCCAGGCTAAGAATACAACAAAATGGTATACAGGTATACAGCTTTACCCGCGTCCATCAAGAGACCAGCGCAAAGGAATGATTAGGAGCATGATGGGAGGTTGATCTGAGAACGTGAATGAATAGTAGCAAATTTCTTCCAGTCCTCCCAGGAAAAAAAAAAAAAAGGAAAATACTAGAAAAACCAAGATATCATACAAAATGTAGGTATCGTGTATCCAACGAGTCCGCGACCTGGCAAAAGGTCTCCAGTCGGAAAGTTCCCAAGAGGAAGGATACCCTGGTATGGATCAATCGTAAAAGGCACCGCCATCAACCCCCGACCCGACAACAACACCCTTCTTGATCGGTCGGAGTGGCCGTATCGGGACTGCGGCGGTCGAATGGAACGGGCTCTCAGGCAAAACGCTGAAGCTGATGCTGGTACCATAACCCGTTGTACCCTCTTCATACAGCTTCCGCGCGGATTCGTACTCTAGTTTCTCTTGCTCAGCCTGGGCAAGGAAGGGCTATTAAATATAAAAAGTCAGTTGTGGCGTAGTAAAGTCAGGCCATTATGCACCTTGCGCTCTTCATCTGTCATTGAGCGCCACTTCTCCGCAGCGAGAACGCTCTGCTTCGTTGTCTCTGTCTCGTCACCAAACACTTCATTGACCAACACGGGATCCGATCTAATACGTTGCAAGAACATGAAATATGCACTCAAGGGTTTCTTCGGAGCGTTTGGATCTTTGATGTTCCCTCTTCGCGATTTACCTGCCTTGCGCTGTGCAGCACGGAAGACATTTTCGCGCTTGATGTCATCTGGGGTGAGCGAACTCATATAGGCTGGTGTTCGCGCTCCCTGATTTCTTTCATAGCGAGGGATCGTCGCTTGTACGGCTGACGGTGACGGGTTAGCCAAAGGCGGGCGTACGGGAATAGAGAATACAGATGCACCTCCTTCTCCTCGGGACTTAGCCGAGCATACTCCACGCCGGCTTCCTTTGCCGCCTGTGCGACATTAAGTTTGCGAGAACTAGATGCCTGATGTCGCTGGATCCAATCTGTGAAATAGAGCTGCCATGCGGATGGAGCCAGCTTGGGGGGTCGCAAAAGAGACTTTTGTGGAACTGAGGCGTGGATGGACCTCGTATTAGGAGAATGACATAAGATAGAAAGTAAGAAATACCTTCGGACTGCTGTGCCCGGTCGCTATCCACCAAAGGTTCCGCACCAGAAACTTTCCTCTTCCGTCGTACGGTACCATCATGATCTTCATCCGCATCAACAGATTCTGCACGTCTGGTGTATCCGCGAGTCAACGGAGGAGGAAGGGGTTGAAATCCAGGAGGTGCACTAGAAGATTGGAAGATAGCATTTACTGGAAACGAGCTGTTGCGGCTACGCTGTGGACGCTGCGTTGCAAAGTTGTTGTCCGATTCGTTGGGTGGGTGGAGGAGCTGTGGCACCGGAGAAACGCTGGAGACTGCGACATCCGCATGACTGAAGAGGTGCGTAGCCCATGTGGGCTGCGAAATCTGAGGGGGCGAAATGGATGTGATAGGAGTTTGATCGATGGACCGTTGGAGGGAGGCGAACTCGAGAGATGGTGGAGGGACAGACATCTTTGGGAACGCTAATAGACTGCTGTTGCCGTATGACGTGAGAGTGACCTGTGGCGGAGAGTGAACGTCTGGTGATGCGGGGGATAGGATGATTGGAAGGGAAGCAGACGGTTGGGCAGATAGATCGTCCACGAGCCAGTGAGATAGAGATTACGGTCATCCAAATCGACGAGCGTAGTATTTGGATCGACCAGGCCGGGGAAGGAGCCAGGTGTGAAACTCAAGTCACTTGGAGGAGAATTGGTAAAGTCAAGCAAACTGGCAGAAGAGGCGGGTGAAGCGGTGACAGAGTGAGCGGGGACGGGGGAGGTTGGGGGGAGAGCGCCGGTGGCATCCCAGGGAAAGGAGAGGGCGGGTCGTGCCTGCGAGAGTCATCGATGTCGAGGGGACCGAAGATGAGGTGCTCCGAGTCAAAGACGGGAGACTCGGGGGGGAAGGACTGTCGGGGATAGTCGGTGAAGGGAGATTGATCGAGCATTAGGGGGGAGAGGAGGAACGTAGATGGCGAGAGCGGACAGATGGAGGTTGCATAAGGGCGGAAGAGAGAGGCCGGAAGGAAGGGAAGGGACGGTTATATAGGGGAAGGTAGAGTGGAGAGCGCGAGGAAGAGTGGATCGGTCTCAAGAATCTGAGCATATCTACTGCGAGCGTGAGGTTTGCGGCGTTGGGGGCACCCAAACCTGACTCGAACCCGAAGAACAAAACTATTGATTTTGATGGGCGTCAACTACTGGATTGCCAGACAGAGACGCGCGCATATACTTCTACTCCGGCGAGTCAAACAGCAGGTTCACAGTCATTTCCTCTTTCAGTCAGCAAGACCGACCGATTGTCCCGGCAAGGTGGCGTTCAATTTCTTTGCCGATCTCTAAAAGGGGTTTCCTAATAAAAATAATTAAATATTATATGATAATATCTAGATCGGGTATAACTCTCACATTCACCGGTCCTATGTACCGGGTTACCCCATCATTGGCAAACTCGTCCCCAATCTTTGGGTTTACATTTTTGCACCGCCACCCTCGCCCAAGCTTACCCGCTTCATACGGAGATATAATCCGTCCTTTCCACAACCAAAACCTCTCTATCAAATAGAGGCGCGAGATCGACAGTATACTCTACTTGGTTTTGGCTCACTCGTATTACCAATTTACAAAACTACAATGTACTCCGGCGACCGATAACGAGGATTGCTATAGACGCTCTTGCCCACCTTTATAGTTCAGGGGTAAACAACACGCGATATCAGTGAGCAAATCAGGAAGGCGTGAGGCGAGGCATTCTCTTACCTCCCAATCCTTCACGTCTTTCATAATCGCTTTCTCCCGCACCAATGCCGCCTCCTCTCGTCTATATGCGTCCCTGTCACCCTCGGCGAGCAGGAGCGGAACAAGGTGTATGCGCGACCAGACCTTCTCCCTCTCCAATTCCCTAGAAAACAATCATAGCTCAATCAGCCTCCCTTCCCAATTCCGGACGGCACAAGTCACGACCCGATCCTTGGCCACGATAACGCATCCCGAACAGTAGCGACAGGTGCGTCACGCGGCCGGATCCCGTACGCCACGTTTCCCCATTGTGGGTTCAACATATCACCTGACACGTTTTTTGTCCCGCAGACCGGAATGGTGACCCATTCACGCTTCCTTTGAAAGCACGCACGCACCTCTTCTCAAGGTTACCCTTCCCGACACGATAGAATCCATATGCACACAGAGCGGTCACTCCACCAAGAATAGCCAAACCGCTCGGGCCGCGTAATGGAAGATTCCGTTTATACCTGATAGCTTCAAACCCCCCCACCGGGGGCATATCCCTAGAAAATTATCATCCGTCCGTCAGAAGGAATAAAAAAGTATGTGACTAACTGTCTGAAAGGTGTAGACATTTAGAGTCGGGGAGTGGATGTAGAAGACCGACTCGGAAAATGATGATGAATGACTGTGAAAACGAGGAACAACTTGCCGGCCCTGAGGGCGATACGGATGAACCACGTGACATTAATGGTATTTCCCAACTGGGTATATTGGCCGTCTCGCAACCCATAAATTTCAATCTATGCATCTCACAGTTGAGGGTATGGTTCCAGACGTAGCGGGAGATCCCATCTTGTACTTGCAACCACTTGTTACGAATCCGACCGATTGGTGATGGGAATTAAATATGTATTCCATGTTGCGAATGCGATCCATTGGCAGGCCATCAAAACTAAGCATGCTAAAGCTTTCCAACATGGAAAGGTACGCGTTTCTAGAAAACCGACCCCAGATTGTTCGCCACCTCGAATCCCTGACATCAGTGCATCAGCCCTTTTGCCTCCTGAGCGGCGCCTAGCCCATCTGCAATACGCTCGCTAGGTACATCGGACCCGGTGCTCATTTGTCCACATTCTCCGGTCGCATCAGGTTGGGGGCCCTGAACTTGTCATGAGTATGTGGCGGATTGTTCCGTATTTAGACACAAAAGTAAGTTGGGCGGGCCAGAACTGACCCGATTATCACCGGCGGGCGCAATCATACGTTGCCACGACTGAGAGATTGACTCATGCCTATGCTTTGATCTCCTAGGATTAACCGGGCTACGCCAAGGGGAGGACAATGGCCCGAGTATCACAGAAGATTTCCCTGCTGCGCAAGTGAGCTAAAATTTGCCTCAAACTGGAATCCTCAGTCCGCTGTCACTTGGGTCACAGTCGATGCGCAGACACCAGTGGAGCGTCACCCCAATGAGCCAATACAACAACATGGACAAGAAGCCATCGTAGATCATCGGACAACCACCGGCTCGGGTGAACAAGTATCCTATGCCCATGGACTTGGGGGCGATATTACCAAATGAATAAGACAGAAGCGAAGCCAGTGTGGATACACAGCTATGATTAGGCGGCCTAGCCACCTTATGACACGGCCCCCGACACACCATCGATGGGTCATTTTACCAGGTGACGTGAGAGTCGCAGCCAGAATGGGCAGAGGGCAAAAAACCCGCAGACGAAGATGGAGATATTCCTGGATTCGTCAGTTTCGAGAGCACGTTTTATTACGACGACGAGGTTTATAAATTAGGCTGAACCTCGGGAGAGGCGAGCGCTCCTGGAAACCCCGATGGATGAGAGAATACCAGCAGGTAATTTGGTATACAATATCTATACACTTTTATGCGCTGTACGACAGGAGTAGTGCGCTTGGGCGTCTAACGCAACGCAAAACGCCGAAAGAGAGAGAGCCAATACGGGGGGCACTCCATCACCGAACCAACGTATCTGTCCGTGTCAACGTCAACCACCATCAGCCGTCCCCGGCTCTAACACCGCATTTTCACACCTCTTTATCTTACACAACAATGTCTCGTCAGCCCTCTCCAGGGCCCTCTCATTTTCCCCAATCCGCCCAACATACAAATAATAGACAAAAATCAAAAAATTATACACAGGGCATCGCGGCCGGTGCAGAAGATGCCAAATACAAAGCCAAGTACAGGGAACTAAAGAAAAAAGTTCGGGAAATAGAAACGGTGAGTCACCTTGACGTAGACTGTTCCTTGGCTGGCTCACACACAGTCATCTGAGAAAAGGACAATGACAAGTTACACGTGAAGATTCTTCAGTCTAAACGGAATATTCAGCGCCTCCGGCTAGAGCGAGCGTATGTCTTGTGTCAAATCCCCTTGAATTTCGCTAACCATATCGCAGCATCCTGTACGAACGGTTTTCCTCGCGACAGTCATTTCCTAGCACACACCCTACACCGCCCGCCCATACATACCCACCGCCACACGCCCAGCCCTATGGTCATCAACAGTCAAGGGACTCTGTCGAGTCTAATCTCACTGTTGTTGATCCGAGTGATACCGCAGCTATGGACTGGTACAGGTCTCATGGTATACCCATCCGGGTGGTGACCGGTTCCGATGGGCAACCCGTGCACGTCGCTGAATTAGGATCTGGACCCCCTCCGACTGCTGGGAGCCACACTCCCACGCCGGCACAGCCAAGGTATCCCCCTGGTCATCGAGATTCTTCTCGGCAACCAGGTCCACCACCTATTCCGTCTACGCAGCATCTAGACCCTCCGCACCCGTATGACCGACACCAAAGTTCGCACAACTCATACTCCCATCCTCCTGTGACGCCCTCGCACCTTCGCTCACGCTCTCAAGGAGCTCATCCGCCGGCTCTGCAAACGCCCCCTTCCGGGTATTCTCATACCCAGCAGGTCGCTCCAGAAGCTACGTCTCCTACGTATCGTGAATATCCACCTGGATATCATTCCTCTGAGCGTGAACGACGTGGACATCGCTCGAATGTCTACGAACCACCTCCTCGGTTACAGCCTCCAACACAGCCGCTAGCGGGCTCCCACTCTCCTTCACACTCACATTCGCGCTCGCCCACTAGCTCCAGGGGGTCGATCCAAGTTCATAATCACCAGCGGATGAATGTCAGCAACTATGGACAGCCTGAACGTGATCACGAGCGAGACTTCCGAGATCGTGAGCGCGAGCAAGACTGGGACCGGGAGAGAGGACAGAGATTCCGAGAGCGTGAAGGAAATGATGTCGTTCACCGTGGCGCCAGTCCACACTATTCAAGCTCTCGTTCGCGCTATCCGATCGATGAGCGTGAGAGCTACACGTCCCATGCTCGTGAGCCTCGAGGATATCACCACAATGACACGCCACACGGACACCACCCAGCAATTTCCCGTTCGTTGTCGCCACGATCACGCTCTGGTTCTCCACCTCGACGTAGCCCCCGAGAAATGTATTACGAACGGGAGTTTCGAGCGCGAGGCAACAGGCGCACGGTTCCGGCGTAGAAATGGACATGCCTCCTCGCCGTGCGCCACATGGTGCCAATTCAGAGGGCGAACTTGAAAGGACGTCGATATGGAGGACGTCCGCGAGCGCGCCCCCGAACCCGCCGACTGATGTATGTGGGCGTCGTTTGCCGCCATAACTAGTCACTAGTGACCCTGTATGTATCCTGGCCTGTTTTCCCCCCTTTGTTTTTCTGGTTCTTTAAAAAGCATTGGCTTGATGCGTGTATATGCGTCTTGTGGTCGGTGCCCCTCGTTCAAAAATATATATATTTGTATGAATCTCTGATCTCTGGGAGTGGTCATCATTTTCGTTTACCTGTATATACAGTACATCTGATGAACATAGGAAAACTGCTTTCTACCCGTAGTCACATTACCCGATCCTCGATCAATGACCGGGAAATTCCATTTTGCTTCCGTTTCATACGCTTGCTCGTTGCAACCATGTAACCTGTCATGGAAGCAAAAAAAAAAAAAATTCTCCTCGTTCCAAGAGATTGGAAAGGCCATTCATAGTACGCCGGCCACAGGGTTCAATGGTGCCAATTCATTTTCATTACGATGAAACGGAGAGATACGTCCCTGGGGGATGACAAAAGGGAAATGAATAATGAGCCCTCTCCCCACCCACCCGTTTAGGCATTTGGCCGCCCCGACGCGGGCGCAGCAGGCGAAACTCTACGACGGTAACAAAAGAAAAAAAGCACGAAACGAAACGATCGAGCTTGACGTGCCGGATTGTTTGCCTTGATTGTCCCTTCTGACCTCGGTCATGGCAAAAATGGTGCTAAGGTCCGAAAGTGGAGACTCAAATAGACGTTGATCGCTGCCGAGATGAACCGATATTAAGCCTTATCAGTATATCAAAAAAGGTTCGAACGCCGTCACGAAGGACGAAAAAAGATGGGAACACAGAACAAACGATCTGAGAAAAAAAAAAAAAAGAAACTTGACGCTTTACCTACTTCCCCTTCCTTTCCCTACTGAGGTGCCTGAGGCTCGTAGCCTCGAGCGGCTCCTCGAGGGAAACAAAGTAAAATAAGGATGCGGCGGCCACGAGCAAGGAGGGCATCCCGCTGGAGGGCGCCATATATGCATACCAACTCCACACTGTCGCAAAGCGGCGGGTCAAAATAGACTTTTTCAACTGAGAATGAACTAAAAAAAACCACACAAACCAGCAAAAAACACGCGTTGCGGCGGGTGCTTGGGCTCTCGGCCTCTACGGTCCGAGGGTCGAGGCCCCGGAACCCAGACATGAGGCCCAAAGTTGGACTGGCTTGCTGTATGGATTTGTATTGGTCGAAGGGGGCTGAAACTGCCTGAACTGCTTTATAAGGTCCGGAGCAGTGGAGAAGGCGCGAGATTAGGGTGCCCGTCGTGGGAGGGAGGGGGAGATCGACTCCCAAACTCGAAGGCCAATAGGAATGCCCATAACAAAAAAGAACTCGAGCGGCGGCGGCATGGGGGGCGGCTGCGCACTTGGCACCTTCCCGGCTTTCCCATCATCCGCGCTCTCTGTCATCATTGCTGACCCAGGGAGTTAATAGTCTGACGTGTGGGCGGGACGCCAAAGGGGAATCGTTTGTCTGTTCCGACAAAGATCGCAAAGACTGGAATGGGAGTTGTGAGCACATGGACATAGTCCGGTGGCGTCCCGAGTGGTACTGACGTATGTGGGCGGGGGCCGCCACCACTCACTTTACATCAGTACACACGGGGAGCACACAGCCTTGCGCCAATAAAGTCGGGAAATTTTTGATAGGCGCAGGGTGATAAAGATGACCTTAGTCGCGCCGGGGCCTGGAGCGTGGCGATGATTATGTTCGATTCGGAAAAAGATAAGTTGCGAGAGGGTCAGAATTTCACGTTCTGTGCAGAAAAAGAGACGTCGGTTCTGAAGATAGGGGCTTGATTGGATTACGGGCTTCTCGACTGAACGGGGAACGGGGAAACCACAAGACGTGGGAGGCGCTATGGGCATCCGAAAATAGGATCGCCCGCCGGCGGTGGGAGCGCAAATGTCTTCTAGTCCGCAGCCCTTCGTGACAAGCCCCTAACCTTGGCAAAGATTTCCTTTAAGGTGCTAGCACACGGTGACAAGTCATAGCGACTCAAAATGGATACCGCGTGCTTAGTGCAAGATATCTATAGTCCATTCATACATACCCAAAAATACTGCCCACCAGCAGATATCCACAGCGTTCTTGGTACGATACCAGCAAATAAGGCTTGGACACCCTCCGATACGTATATTTGTCCAAGTCGACGGAGAGGAGACGGGTAAGCAGGATGGGTTGGATCCTTTGTCATGGGTCAAGGGCATAATTTCAGAAGCAAATTCGGCAACTCTCACCCGAAGATCAAGCATCACTCGAGTTTTCAAAACGTCCAGGGGTGTCGTAACGGCGGCGGCAACTCCTCCCGCCACACTCCCACATAACGAAGCTTCGTAAGGACGTAAAGAGGAAGGCTTGTGATGCAGGACGTATGACAGGTGGTGCTTGAAGAATTCATACATTGAGAATTGCAGAGACGTAAAAGGTATCTGCAACAACCCAGCTCATGGTAAGCGTCCGTTTGAGGAGTGCGCAAGCAGAAGCTGCACCTCCCGCATGACAGTGGTGCCGAACCCTCTGTAGAATCCTCTCATCCCGTCTGTCTTCCAGACCAACTTGGCAGTCGCGAGAGAAGAGCTGGCCAGCGAACCGTAAGAAGACGTCTGTGACCGTGTTTTGATCAACTCGGTCGGCACCCTGATGAGACAAGCTGCCTTCAACGAGAAGGTGAAACGGACGGTCAGCAGGTGGTCTCGTCTGGTCATGAGTTTATATTGCGCACTACTTCGGCTACAGATGCAGACACCATATGATTGATGGGTGCAAGATGGGGAGGGGTCGGTAAGACGCGCTTGAGTGTGTCATAAATGCAGAAAAAGACGGCAGCTACGATACAAGTGCTGCAAATTGAGAGCTTGAGTACCGACAAAAAGTGTAAATGGACATACCTCCGGGGGCACTTCCCACAACGACGCTACCGACCCCATTGTATATGCCTCTAAACCCACCCGCTTTGTAGAAGCCATGATCAGATTGTAGACGTGTCTTTATCGAATCTATCGGGTAAAATAAAAGGTCTACAGATGTTCCGGCAAGACCGCCTGCCTAACAGAAATACTGGAGTGAGACACGTGGGGTGAAGGAACTGTGCGGGTACCAGACTTACGACGAGAGACTGGCCGAATGTAGGTGTCTTTACTGAGGACATCTTGACTGACCTCTAAAGAAAGGGCCGTTTTACAATACTTTTTTACTTGGTTGTCTCTGGACCGAAACCTGGTCCAATGACGGGAATAAAACCGGGCAATTCAGCCCCAAACGCGTCAAGCCACAGAACGATCACGTGTCTCCGCTCTGATCGGTACTTAACACATTCGATGGGACGGTAAATCTCATCATTCTACTCAACAGGTGTGAAATGAAAGGATATTGTTATTAAAGTTATGCCGAATTTGTCCAACGCATGTACGTCACAGCACCTGATCAAACCCACTCTGGAGTTTACCGGTAGACATGGTCAGCTGTGAGGAGAAACCTTAGCAAAAGGCACACAAGTACATGTAAAAGGTCGGCTTACCGTGTAAGTTTGCAGCAATCTCGGCTTCAGCCCGGTCTCCGATTGCGAGCAATTTCTCCTTGTTGTATAAAAGCTCTTCGCGCGTTTCGGTTGAAAACTCTTGATTTTGCGCTTGAATAAAAGGTCAGTCACTGGGAGAGAAAGCTTATAGTTGGGTTGCATACTTTCAACAATTGCGTCGACCGGGCAGGCTTCCTGACAGAACCCGCAATAGATACACTTGGTCATATCAATGTCTGAATGGGAAATATACAATCACTGTGAGCAGACAAGCTTGATACAGATGGTGCACTAACCGTATTTTGTTGTGCGACGAGAACCGTCTAGGCGGGCCTCACTCTCGATTGTAATAGCTTGAGCAGGACATATTGCCTCGCATAATTTGCACGCTATAGATAGATAGCACGAATCGACTACCAAGAAATAACGCAAGAGCGCATATACGAACCAATGCAACGCTCTTCTCCACTCGGATAACGACGAAGTGCATGCTCTCCACGGAAGCGAGGTGAAAGAGGACCTTTTTCGAAAGGATACATGATTGTGTATGGGGGACGGAAAAATTGCTCCAAGACTAGCCACATGCCTGGAGTAGAGTGAGAAATGTTCAGAGACAAGAGAGATAGTCATTATGAACGAACCTCGGACAATCTCAGTGAAAAAGAACAGATGGGCAGCTTTCTCGAGAGCACTAGGTCCTCCCTCGTATGGATTCACGAACTTTCCCGGTTCGTCTCTCGCAGAGTAAACGCCTGTTCCAAGTCGTGGGGATTTAACATGACTGGCAGAGTCATGGTTGTGGTTATGTACAGGTTGAGCCTGTAGAGTGCGCCGTGAAGTAGAAAGGTGCCGTATGGCGAACAATGGGATATATGGTGTGTCGATAGTTGGCGAGAGTAAGAGTCGGGTAGACAAACCAAGGCGGGTGAACGCCATGTTGACTGTCGAGCTGGTCGTCACTTGTTGCTCCCGCTACTCTCACGCCTGTGTGACCATAGTCGTGACGATCCTCTCTGGGCCAATCAGAACTCACGGATTCATGATCACTCATGTCGTCTTCGAAGAAATCGAAAGCACCGACTGTTCCTCCCTTGTCTGATCATGGTGCGTATGAGACAACTTCGTTGACATGCATCGTTTAAACTTTCCGCTGGATAGAAGTGCAGCAGACATATTCTCGCTTCCAGGGTGATCTTCAAAATCTCGCATCTAAAATCGGGGAACTCGAACAAGAAGCCGAGGAACATGCGTGCGTTTGTTTGACATGTCTCTCGTGAAAACGTCCATCTCATGAGAAAAATCCCAATTTAGTTTGGTGCTTTCGACGCTGAATGAGGCGCTGGCAGAAGAGCCGGACAGAAAATGCTTTCGCCTAATTGGCGGTGTACTTGTAGAGAGGACAGTCAAGGACATCGTACCCGCACTGCAGACGAACCGTGACGGTGTGCGTCTTTGACCATATGTCTGCTGCCCGTCATAAACCGTTCGTTCGTCAGATTCGCAAAGTCATCGCTAGCCTTACAGATCAATACAAGACCAAGGAAGGGGAGTTTGAGAAATTCAAGGAAGATCACAAGATACGCCCCGCTGGAAGGGTATGACCTTGGTTTGCTGTCTAACTCGGCTGGTGCAGTCGCATTTGCTCTGGTTTGCATAGCATAGATGTAGTTGCGGGTTATCTAATCTTATCATGTATAACGACATAACCCAAAACCACTTACACATGTCCTCGTTGCCCGTTACACCCATCCGCAGCAGTAGTCATGCCCATCACCCTCGAATCCCTCCCGGTAGAACTCGTAACTGCCATCTTGGAAGAACTGGATCTTGCTTCCCTTATCGTTGTCTCTTACCTCTCGCGTCGCCTACACAGCATCGCCTCCGATCGTTCACTGAATCCATGGAGAGCACCAATTCAACGTAACATTCGCAGCGGGGTATACGAAGACTGCTTAAAGCACCTGAGTGTGCGCACGACGGTTCCAAGGCAGAATTGGATCGACGTCTTGAGCTTAGCTCAACCTCGCTTCTTACTCTTCGACGCCACGCTCCCGAATATGAAGGAGCCGGATTGGTGTGAGTGTTTTAAACGGAGGTTTCTACCTGGGTGGCAAAAATGGAAGAGAGACATGGGCTGGCGTGAAACCTTCAAAAAGTGCGTGCGGGTCAGCCCCTTCTGTCCTCACTTAAACCCAATGAGCATAGGCTATTGTTCAGGGTGTGGCACCGCAGTATGATTACTTGCACAGCCGATGAATCTTGGACAAAGTAAGGGCAGTATGTGTCAAATATCCCCATTTTCGCTCAAGTCACAGCTAGGTATATCGTGCTGAATAAGAACGGTTCAGCTAACGAATTAGAGGCAACCTCTCGAAACTATAACCCTCTGTCGATCTTCAATGACATGAAGTGCGCATGAAATATCCTATTACGTATATCGCCCTTTGACAGTCATTTACAGGCTACAAAGTAATTTGGCGCATCTGGAAACCCATATCAGGGTATGGGCTCATAGTCACAGCATACTCTACTCTTCTCTTTAACAACTCCCTAGCTCGTTGTTCAACTAGCTGACGTGAGAATACTTGCACTTGGGGTACTCAACAACCCCCGCGGTGCATTCACCATAAACCATAATGCTCGAGCATTCTTACACCCGCCTGGCATTGAAATGGCTTCGGATGAACACAATGACGGGGACTCCTCTGCCTCAGCCGTTGGAAAATCCAAAAGCGGATATCCATACGAACGCCTCACCCACCCAGTGCCGGCACCCTCGCACGCCGCATACCCGTTCCATACCCCAGGCGGGGAAGATAAACGATGGTTGGTCTCTGGAAACCTCGAGGAAGAAGGACACCAGTGGGTTGGTGGCTTGATGTCAGTGGGCAGATTCCTGTCTGGGATTACCCGAGGCTAACCATAAACCTGTTGTTGTCAGGCTGACCGCGCAGATAACAAGTCCCCAGACGAGCATGCCGTGGGGTGATGGCCCCTTTTTACAAGATCTCGATTTAGTTGTCGGATTTGGGAGAAGCCAATATGCGTCTTTCACTTGGGCAGATTTGGATTGTATTGCACCATGGATGAAGGATTTGATCACCAGAAGAATCGACGGACCGGGACTGGGGTAACTAAGGGCACTGGTTTGGGCGGCAGTTTGAATTTGATCTCAGCTGACCGTTGAGGATCGTCAAGACGCGGGCAGGAAGACAAGACTGAGAGAGGATCATTTTTGTTATTCCGATTACATGTCTCACTCTAATTATGCTCTACTTACATGCCCTACTACACACTTCACTAACCGGCCAATCATATTCTTGTTCGACTCTTTTGTGTCCGTTCCGGGCAGGGCAGGGCAACGTTGTCGTTTACCTTAGAACAATAGCCGACGGGCTTTGTTGCGCGTATAAGAGCACCCAGAGAAGTCATGCAAACACGCGTGGCAAGCCATAGTTATCATCCCCCTTCGTCACCAGCGGTTCTGTTGTTTCTGGTCCTAAACAACGTTCCTTCATACCCGTAATCGGTCGACAGTGCTGGACATCGTCGCTTCATCATCACTCACTCACGACCTTTCATCTATCACGACATCACGAAAATAACTTACTGTACTGTAACCTCTTTTTTTTTATCATGAACGCCGTAAGTTCAGAATTCTCCGTCGCGAGTCGTTCTGAAGCTTTCCACCAGTCTAAACCTGACAACGTATGCGCAAGATGTAATAAGACCTTTTCGCGGAAGGCCGACTGTATTAGACACGCCCGTCTGCATGACGGCATCAAGTGAGCGCTTTTCTTGTGTCGAGGCATAAGGGCCTTCCTGAGAATCCGTTTAGGCCATTTCGCTGTGAGACGGCAGGATGCGGCAAACGCTTCGCACAATATACGGCATTGAAGACTCACCGAAACGTCCAGTATGAGTCTTCACCTGTTAAGGTTACCTTTACTGACGAAAAATCGTCTAGTACGGGTTTAAAGCCGTTCAGATGTGGTGTCTCTGGGTGTCGATCCACGTTCGGTGACCCCTCGTCTTGCACCCGACATCGCAAGGAGATGCATCAACCTAGACAGCCCTTTAAATGTCCTGCTTCGGGTTGTACATCAAGGTAACTCATACTTTACTTTCCAAGTACGTGATACCTATACCGAGATTTGCAGTATATTGCGCCTGTCCGCCTTCAAGGCACACCTCAGAAAGCACGGGTTGGATCCCGAGAGATGTGTCGAGCCCCTCAAACGCGATCAATCCTCTACAAAGGTTCGACGGTCAATAGGACCCGTTAGGGTTAAGGAAGAGCGGGTCTCCAATCCCCAGGGTTCACCTCAAAATCAGATTTCTTTGCCTGTTCTGCCAGACTGTTGGGACCAGCTCTTTTCGCTCCCGGGGAATCCCTGTAAGCCTATCATATTGTCTGACTTCACTGACAGCTTACCCCCTGTTATGACATGTGCAGCAACTCCTCAAATGATGCAGCCTGAACTGTCTGGTACGGCGCTTTCCACTAGCTCCCCATTGCTCTTGGCCCCGTCTCCTCGAATTGCACCTGACTGCACTGCTGGGTATTACCTGACGCCATCCCGAGCGTCCTCGGAGATCTCCTCACCTTATCCTTCATCCATGGCGCCAAGCCCCGTCTTGGTACCAGGGATGGGGATGGACTTCATGAGTGACGTCAGTTTGCACCTGAGACCCTATCTCACGAGACAAGACTGGACATCGAATGTCTGGCAGGACCGTGGGATTCAGTTTGTTGGATAGTGTTGTAAAGAGTAAAAGCGACTGTTGTAGCATAGTACAAAAGGTGTATTGTTACGGACTAACCAATGATTGTATGCGCCAGTTGATGTGAATCAACAAATGGAGATTGCCGGTGTCTTTTACTCTCTTACTTTATACTGTACTACAATATACCCCCGACACTTCAACCCGTATTCTCATCTCTTCGAAAGGTTCTCTCTCCCCTTAGAATGCTCGCCTTGCCCCTCTATCCCTCCTCTATTGGTCCTCATCAATCCCCCGAAAGTGTACCACAATACAGGCCAGCCAAGGACATTGAAAGCTTTAACAAGCTCTTACCTCCAGCCGTGGAGTTTGTCGAGGGGTCCTCTTCTGGTACCTTGCTAATTGCCGAGGGGAGATATGAACCTGTAAATGGCTCACCAAAGGCTGCTTCTGCGCCGGAGGTACGCATCTGTCACATTATTTTTCTCCTCTGTCTCATAGCCTGCTTAGCAGCAAGTACCTGCCCAAGCGATACACCAGGATCCCAGCTCTCCGACAAGGGCCTCCCATGTTAATAAAAATACCGCCTCTTTGTTCGCTAGCTCGATAGAGACCACCTGGCCCAAAGGATTGACCATTGGCTCTGGGCTAATAAACACCGGCAATAGTTGCTTCTTGAATAGCGCACTCCAATGTTTATTGCATACCCCACCTCTTTTACATGTCTTGCTCTCGCATAACAAGATGCACCTTTGTACGTCTATCGTCTTTTGTTATAATAACAGGACTTGACCAGTCTTTAGGTCGCGTAAAGACGGGGTTTTGCATGGTTTGTTCTCTGAAAGCCGTCATGGAGGAGGCCTATGGCCGAAAGCATGCCTTTACTCCACATCAGATTGCTGGCAGGCTTCAGTGTACGTTATTCTGTGGCCTTTTTTTTTTTTTTTCGAATTAAGGTTCAAATCATCCTGCAGTGATCGCAGGCCATATGCGTCGTGGTCGTCAAGAAGATTCCCATGAATTCCTCCGCTATGCCATTGATGCCCTACAAAAATCCTGCCTCGCAGGGTACTCGTCGTTAGTCCATCTTCGGCGATCACAATGACGTTGTATGCTGACAGTTGCCGCAGAAAACTCGATCCCAAGGTCGCCGAAACGACATGGGTACACAGGATTTTTGGCGGAAAGTTACGCTCTCGGGTGACTTGCAGCGAGTGTCGCCACAATAGCGACACTTTCGACAGTATACTTGATCTCAGTGTAGATATTCACGGTGTCGATACCCTTCGGGATGCACTGCGCAAATTCACGGCAGTCGATTACTTGAAAGGTACTGATAAGTACAAGTGTGAGAAGTAAGTGCCTCCTAGTTTTTGCTGGCGTCCTCCACTTAATATCCCACTTCGTTCCAGGTGCAAGAGGCGTGTGGTAGCGTCAAAGCAATTCACAATACATGACGCACCTGTGGCACTCACCATTCACCTCAAACGCTTTTCACCCCTTGGGCGCAAAATTGGACACCCCGTTCGATACGACGAACGCCTTTCCCTGGAACATGCAATTAGTGACGGCCAGTATGGCCCCACATACTCGCTGTACGGTGTCATCTCGCATGCTGGAGGTGGTCCTAATTCTGGGCACTATTACGCTCACGTCAAAGCATCCAATGGTCAGTGGTACGAGATGAATGATGAGTCCGTGACGCGTCACCCTGGGCCACCCACCAGTATGAAATGCGCATATATTCTATTCTATATGCGCGAGCGTGGGCAGGCATTACAAGCTGCCGTCGCATCTGGGTCTCAACCAATCACACTTAACGGCATCACGGACAAGAAAAGGAAGGTTTCAGACACCGAACCCAATGCCGACGAGAAGCAGAAACAGCCAGTCATACCTCCTGTATCGAAGCCCACGCGCTCGGCGACACCAACACGCGACCCACAAGCTGATCTTCTAAAGAGGAGGATCGAAGCGGTGTCGAAGCCCACGCCACTAAAGCCATCGAGCGCGCTTCTCAGTCTCTCGCAATACGCCGATGAAGATGATGATGCCGAAGACATAGGCGAGAAAGTTGAGGCGCCCATCTCTTCACCTACGTCAAAGGAAACCCTTCCCACCTCTTCTGCATCAACGACAATCTCATCCATACCTTCGATACCACCCAGCCAATTCTACGGTAGCTCACCATCTACGCAGGGGATCAAGCGAAAACTACAAGACCGCGATGATGAGACGTCACAACGCCCTTCGATACGGCGATTCAACACACATGGCTCGGCTAGTAAACAAAGAGTTTTCGGGCTTGTCAGCCCATTCAACCGCACGAGTAGCGTCAAGAACGCCATGCAGGGACGCTACGGGAAAAAGAAGAGACCCATCATTTAGGGCTACGCTTTATCGCATAGACCAAGGACAGTTTGCCTTGTACGTTCAACCCGACATCATGTAGAACTGGTGTCAAGCAAAATAAAAGTACGTTAAAAAGCGATAAGCGATAATTAGAGTTTTGCCTTTGCTCGACTCTCCTGGGATTCCTCCCACCATATTACCGTTACTGTGATGTCATCTCTCCATCGTCTAGAGTGTGGCGCAGGTATGCTCAAGGTCTTCCTCAGTTTGTCCTCGTCCCCGCCTCCAAGTGCGTTTCGAATCAGATGAGCACTGACGTTATCATCTACAAATGCCCACGAGTGCTCTTGCGCACTTCCTTTGGTGAGTTCTTTACCTTGCACGGTAGGTGAACCAGTGGTCGTGGGAACAGATGCTTGCAGAGATGATCTCGAGACGGTGCCTTTGAGACCGGAGAAGTAGCCTCCAACAAGTGCCACGACTTCTTCCGAAGAGAGTTCATCCCAAAGTCCGTCAGTTGCAAGGACTAGGAATCTTAATTTAGGTTGGGACGACCCAGGGTTGGGAAGGGAAAGTTTCCGATGTGTGACGACCGGGGTTGCGATGACATACGGAGGTGTTTTCAATCCGGCTGGCGGGGAACGAACAACCCTGCCAGCGCCCACATTGAACGCTTGGTGTAGTCTGTAAATGATGAGTCACAATGTTAGAGTCGATGAGATGTAAATTGAGATGTATTAGGTACGCAACGTTTCCTGCACTTCGCGAGGCCATTTGTAGCGGGCATCGCCAAAGGCCCGGGACGGCTCGAGGCCACCGAGAATGCGTCCGCGCGCGATCACATCTTCGGTGGGGTGCTCCAACTGTAAGCTGAAATAAAAAATTTGCCGGTGAGAAATTTGGCTAACGGCATAGGATTGCTGTATTTGGTACAACCGTTTAGCTTCGTTTTCGTTGCGCCCGGTCTGATCTTCGGTCAGTACCTCGACGCGCCACTTGCCCGTGCCATCGTCGGTTTCTTCCCAGATCCCAGCGATGGCGCGGCTATCTCCTGTACAGGCTACGTAAAGATCACGCTTCGATGGATCAAGGAACGCCATCAGTGCGCAGCTTCCTGAGATCATAGTCAGAAGACCAGCAGCGAGGACGGGGAGTTGAAAAGAAATATACAAACACACCTGATAAGGCGGGTAGCATGGACGCTTCCGCCATGGGATGTTGACTGAGATCAGGAATGTTGGTCTTGTCGAGCTTAGCGACGTTAGCCGCGAACACGCGAAGAGGTCCGTTTACTATCTCAAAGTCGACATTATCGAACGCTCTTTGAATGGCTTGCGATACCCTCTCTACATGTCCGTCTTGGGGCGCATCTGCAGGTGAGAGGGGGGTGGGGAAAATTAAAGTTTTGAAGATGTCGAGTATGGATGATTTGTTGGTGCGACTGTTGCTAGCAAGCGTGGACAGCTCAAGGCCGACGGCGGGTATGAGTACATCCGAAAGTAACCTGGATGTATGGAGCCCACCGTGTCCGTCCATGACAGCATAAAAGAACAAACTACGAGCAGGATCAGAAGACGTGGCCTCCGTGGTGATAATAGCTTCGGCGTGCGCATCCTCGATAGGGTTATTGGAGGAGACCTGCGCCGTCGTGTGTTTCCAGACCACACCGTCAGAGGGAGGGAGACTGGTGAACGTCGCAGACCTGTTGATTTGCTGGTCTACGGCAGATTTGGAGAGCAAGGAGAATGTGCGTTTGACCATGAGTGGCTTGCCGTCCGGTCCTTTCTCTTTCACTTTGACGGTAAAAGAGGGAGTTTTGCTGCTCTCCGTATACCTATAATAGATATATGCTGGCGGGGAAACGACGACTACAGCGCCAAGGATGGACTTCCAAGCACGCCTGAGCATGCGGAGATGTAATGTAAATCCAGGTATGTGGGAGTGAGTGGATATATGCAGTCAAGTTAAACGCGTACGAGTTTGAGTACAAGTCAAGACGCCCGTGCCTCACCACCACATTCAGTTTGACTCGTCGGGCGGTTCAAACGGTGAACACAAACTTGAAGGTCTGCACGCTGTACCCATGTCAAAAGTGTTTTCAAGTGATCCAGATGAGCATACAACGCCACTCTCAGACAACAAGGAGCGGCTCGGGCTCAACGTCCCGTTGAATCTGATGAGTTCTTCTGTCTCTGTGTGGGACAACGTCCTCGTTCAAGTTCCTCAACCATCTCCTATCGTAAGTCGAGGCCTGATCTCGTATTCAATGTCGTGCTTCCTCAGAAATCTATCTTGAAAAGTCCCCAAGCGCTCAAATACCCGATCCATCAACTTCTTCCCCCTTTGCAACTCAACAGCAACGACCACAGGAAAAACAAACACAACCTCCAAGTTCTTCTGAATCGTTGGCTCATCATGGCATCAAAGTCAGAGACTTTGCATACGAAAGCAACTTACCCTTGATTCCTTCGATACCCCGAGTCCGTCAACTTGTGCTGACTGCTAGACCACTCAAGCGCATCAAGCGTCGGGCCGAAGAACTAGATGACGACGTCTTTACGGTTGATACCCATTCTCAGAGTCAGAGCAGTGCTGCACAGCCCTTTCGACTGTCATCGCTAGAACAGGATCAAGATACCAGTGAAGGGAACGTTCACAGATCAAAGCCCCTCGAGCGCAAATCGACCGAACCCGTCGTCATTCCTGAGCGGCAGCGACAACAACTGTTTCGCCATGTACAGTACCCTGACCTCTCACAGCATGCTTCCAGCTCGCAAGCTTTTCAAAACACCGCGCGCCACGCACTGACGCCCACAACGTCAACGACTAATAGGTTGTCAACTTTCTCTCCAACACCGTTACCCTTCCCGTTCCCGACCATCAGCCATGCCCTGATCGAGGAATCTCAGGAGACAGAACAGTTGGCTGATACGCCTCTGGTAACGCCGAGTGGGTCACTGACGTGGCCGACCATCACCAGCGACGTCCCTGTATCCGAGCTGGATAACAACGCTTCTCAGCTACCCGCAGTTGAAGACACGACTTATTCGCAGCTCGGTTTTTCTTCCCCGCCTTCCCAGGCACTCGGCGACGACTCCCACCCCGAAACGGGCAGCGCCGATATCCTCGACTCGCCGCGTCCGACAGAGCCAGCCTCCAGTCCTCCGCAACCGCAGCTGCATCCAGTCCACCTTCCCAACGCGCGCGCGTCCTCGCCACCGTCCCCCTCTCCCTATAATCGTGCACTTCGACCGGTCCTACCCACAGGCCTAGGTCCGTCCGACTTGCCGCTGCCAATTTCAAGCGATGGTCCTGCTTCTGCTCCTGCCCCACGATACTTCCTTCGCAAGCACGGCTCGCCGAGGCAAGACCCTGCATCAACACAATCACTTTCTCCACTCCGTAGACGCAAATCATCTTCAAAAGCCAAAGCGCCGCCGCCTTACCCAAGTCGGGTTTCAGCAGCTTTGACGCGTCAAGCTATGCACGCTGCCGCTTCGGGCTCGTCAAGGCCTTCTTCGAGCTCAAGACCCTTGCGGAAGAGTGACATCTTGTGAGCCTTTTCATTACCTCACCCTTTTGTCGTGATACCTGCCTCTAGGGATTCATTATTAGGGTGAGCGCTTCTTTCGGGATGTATCATCTGAAACTGATGGTTTCTATTACAGGTAATTTATACCATCCTCTTTGTCCCTGCTGTTTTTCTTTTTTTGAAAATTTTCGTTTGTATCGATAGCTGTGTTGTCAGCATGTTCAGCCGCTTTCCGCTTCTGTTTTGCTGCCAAGTTCTGCAGTGATCATGTTTCGTCACTCTTGCTCTGTAATTTACAGGCTATGTAGCAGTGGCATAATACTCATAAATGCAAATCAGATTGAGAAATTTAGACTACAAATGATGGAGAGAATCATTGAAAAGTGTTTCGAGGACCAGTGTATGAAGTGCAGTAACTGGGTTACAAAGACATTTACTACAGTCAACCTCATAAGCATAGCTCCCATTAGCCAACTTTCTCAAACCCCACAAATGGTTTGTCTACCAACGTCAGAAAAGTCCCTTATTCCCAGGTGTCCATCGATCACTACTATGGGCTACAGGGAGTCAACTGTAGGAGCTTAGCCGCGACCATTCGAGTCGCGCCGATGCCACCATGATTACTTGCACAACCGAGTCGTCCCTTGCTTTGTCTCTGTGTGATCTGTGAGGCGTTTCTATGTAGTTTGTGAGTCGTCAATCATCGCAGAAATTCCTCAGGGGGCCACTTCGGATGCAAACAGTGACTTTTGCAGACTAACTGGAAATAATGGATGCGTCATCATTCCTCTAAGCCCCCTGTTCTTGCTATAAATACCCCTGGTAGACAGATGCTAGCTGTAAGAGTCCCCTCTGCTATTCCAAAGTCCAGCTGAACCGGCCTTGTGTCTCGTGCAAATATGTTTTTCCGCACTTTGATCTTGCTCAGCACCGTGACCGTCGTGGCTCTCTTCTCCTCAAACATTGCCGTTTCGGCTCTCCCCACTCAGAATAGCCAAGTATTCCAAGTTGTCGTTGGCCGCGCTACTAGTGAAACCATCTTCACCCCTAATAGCATTGTTGGCAAACGACCACTGCTCTCGCACCTACCGTCGCTCTGACCGTTTCTTTTTTTTTCAGACCGCCCGACCAGGAGACACGGTCAAGTTCGTTGTCCAACCCAAGAACCACTCCGTGACCCAATCCTCATTCGAGAATCCATGCACGCCTTTGAACAATGGATTTGATTCTGACTTGTACGTTCCCAGACCTTCTCGCATCTCGTCGTATATTGACGCGCCCCCCATAGCAACCCCGTAGCTAGTGTATTCCAGACTCCCCCGACGTTTTCGGTCCCTGTGAAAGACGTACGAAATCCACTTTGCTTTCAGATTCTTCATGACTAATCTTATCCATTTCATCCTAGTCGAAACCTATCTGGTTTTATTCTCGGCGGAACGCGAACACCCCTGCGAGTCCCTGTGGCAAAGGAATGGTGTTCGCCGTCAATGCTCAGGTCAAAGGCAAGAAATCGTTCGCGAACTTCCAGGCAGCAGCGGAGAATATTAGACAACAATTGATCGCCTCCGCCGCTTTAGCCAACGCAGCA
Source organism: Lactifluus volemus (assembly GCA_022376515.1). Taxonomy (NCBI): domain Eukaryota; kingdom Fungi; phylum Basidiomycota; class Agaricomycetes; order Russulales; family Russulaceae; genus Lactifluus; species Lactifluus volemus. Next base: position 124,770 of record WTXI01000006.1, on the reverse strand, counting down.
CCCGCTACTCAACCTAATAGTACTACTACGCCATTGTAAGGTCAGCCGGTAACTGGAGTGGAACTTGAATGTCTCAAGGTTCATTGTTTGCCACTCCTCTCAGCAATGGCGTTTTTGGTTTCATGCCATAGAAAATTTCTTGATGTTTGACGAATCTTAACGATGTTTATAGATGTAGGGCACGGTGTTGATCTGTTTAATGGACATTGTTACGACTTACGAATAGCCAGACACCCCGTAGTACCGTATCGTGAACTCCCTTCACCTTATCTCATCGAATTCAACTGGTTTCGCCTTCCGCGTAGTAGGTGATGTCTCCTCCGACACCAGGGACGTGTTCACTTCGCCCTCGCCCTGAGCAGAAGCCCGAGGGCAGGAAGCCAGCTTCAGCGGCATCCGTAAGGGCAACCCGACTTCAAGGATCGGTCACCCGACTGGTTTTACTATACCACCTTGCGATTCTCATTACCAGGCGGCACCTCGCAACAAGGCTGCCGCCTCAGCGCGGCTGCACCGGGCAGCAGCAGCGTAGAGGATGCCACCTCGACCCAATGATCTGAATCTTAGGAACAGTTTCATCTCATTTCTAACCCCCATCAAATTTCACCATCCAAGAACCAACGAAATCACAGAACGATACACCGAGTGATACATACAACAAAGCCAAGTTATCATCCAGCGTTTAGATCATACCCAACCCATCATCAGCCCAAAACTGAGCACATCACCAGCGCACTGCGGCGCTGTTGTGGATACGACGGCCGTTTTCGTCGGTGTGACTACTTTGCGTCGGCTGTGCTTGGTCACTATAGGCTTGTGTGCCTGCACTTTCAGCACACTCTGCGCTAGCAGACTCTCCATCTTGAGGAGGCACTCATAGCACTGTCGTTCCGTGAAATTTGGACTCGCAGTCGCAACAGTGGCTCTTCTTGGTGGGCGTAAGTTCTTCGACTTGAGTAATTTAGTGAGTAGGTAGTGTAACCACTGTAGGTTGATTAGGCTTGCGGGAGTATTTCACATAAGAGGAACAGGGACACACCATCACATTACTGAGGGGGCGAAAATCTGCCCAGCAACCACCATTATGCTTACGCATAAGGCGGTATATATCAAACTGATAGTCTCCTGGGATACATGTGAGCAGAGGGCTGAGGGCCGAAAGCAATGCACTAACCCTCTGCTTCAAAGATCTCTTCCTCGAAAGGTGTCCAGCGAATCTCGGTCGATCCATCATCCGCGCAAGTCCAAGGTCAATGGCAGTGGCCTTTACGCCATGAACCGGATGATCCATGGGAAGCCATACGTCGGCAGCTAATAAACGCCCACGTGAAGGTACTTTTGAGGGGGTATTTTTAACGAGGATCTGTCCCCAATGAAGATCCCTATGCTATTGATGAAGATTGTTCAGCGTCTTAGGGAAAAGATGACGAATGGACCAGCGCACCTCAAATGACACTAGATCTTCTGCCGTTGCAAGGGCGCGGGCAATCTGCCAGAAGAGGCTGCAAGCCTGCCTCCAGCCGGTCTTGGTTGGCTCACTGACATTTTTTACTGCTCACCTATTCTGGAATTTTGTCCCTGGCCCAACTCAGACACCCCACCTTCACTGCAAGAACCTCCAATCTGGAGCACACTGCTTTATGCAGTCCTCAGACTCCTCACAGACACCTTTCACGTAGGAGATGATGTATTGTCCCTCAAACTTGGCCTCCCCAGGCCTTCTGAGTTAATGGAACATCAGTGTGGACACCAGTGGCAAAGCTGAAGGGACCAAGGTAGAACCATGACTTTGTATGGTGTGATGCCATCACCACACTATTTTTTTAAATTTTAATTTAGGCATGTGCAGTAGTATACTCTACACATGCCTAAATTATAAATTAAAAAAATAGCACGGTGATGGCATCACGCCATACAAAGTCATGGTTCTACCTTGGTCCCTTTGGCTTTGCCACTGGTGTCCATGCTGGCATGTTCCATTAACTCAGAAGGCCTGGGGAGGCCAAGTTCAAGGGACAATACATCATCTCCTATGTGAAAGGTGTCTGTGAGGACTGCATAAAACAGTGTGCTCCAGATTGGAGGTTCTTGACTCTAGTTACAGTCATTGGTGGATGTTTACTTTTGTACTTCCTAGCTCACATCTTTAGCATTCTATAAGTGGGTGGCCAGGTCAGGTCCACATTCATTAGCATTGGAGTCTTTTATTTTCCACTATTATAATTGTATTACAAAAGCAACAAGTCCAGTCGATAGGTCGAACTCCTGCAGAGATAAATACTACTAGTAGTAAAAGACTTTACTTCATGCACGGGTGCCCAGATGGGCATAAATATCAACAAAGTGTCGTGACGATCTGTTAGTCCATTAGCTGCATGGGCAAGTTTAGACTAAACGTGCTGCGTCGATATGAGGGAGGGCCACACCTGGTCGAACATTTTCTGAACCCTTCATCCGGTTGTATTCATCCCATAGGTCAAGTAATACAGAAGGATATTTTCCACGGACAACATAGGTCTTCAAAAGGTTGACGAAACCGTCACACATCTCGCCCAAAGCGTATGTGACGACAATTTCATTGAGTACATCCTTAGCATCACTAGGGGCAGGGGTTTCCGCCTCAATGTTATCCGGGCATTCCTCGTTGCGAATAGCGATTTTGAGGACGACGTCACCAATTTTCTGGAAGGCAGCCTTCCCAGAACACGATGATCGGACAACCGGATCTACAGGAAATGCCTCGATGAAAGCGGAGAATTCTACGGGAGCAGTTTGTCCGCACTCGGATAACAGGGGAATAAGATTAAGTGGTTGGTCGGGGAGGGTATGATCCTCAAAGGGGGTATGCAATAGCGCCAGGTGGGCGAGGTCGTTGAAGATATCCAAGTCAGAAGGAGTCGATCTCAGGAGACAGCCTGAGAACAGTTGGCTGATACGCCTCTGGTGACGCCGAGTGGGTCACTGACGTGGCCAACCATCACCAGCGATGTCCCCGTATTCGAGCTGGATAACAACGCTTCTCAGCTACCCGCGGTTGAAGACACGACTTATTCGCAGCTCGGTTTTTCTTCCCCGCCTTCCCAGGCACTCGGCGACGACTCCCACCCCGAAACGGGCAGCGCCGATATCCTCGACTCGCCGCGTCCGACAGAGCCAGCCTCCAGTCCTCCGCAACCGCAGCTGCTTCCAGTCCACCTTCCCAACGTGTGCGCGTCTTCGCCACCGTCCCCCTCTCCCTATAATCGTGCACTTCGACCGGTCCTACCCACAGGCCTAGGTCCGTCTGACTTGCCGCTGCCAATTTCAAGCGACGGTCCTGCGTCTGCTCCTGTCCCACGATACTTCCTTCGCAAGCACGGCTCGCCGAGGCAAGACCCTGCATCAACACAATCACCTTCTCCACTCCGTAGACGCAAATCATCTTCAAAAGCCAAAGCGCCGCCGCCGTACCCAAGTCGGGTTTCAGCAGCTTTGACGCGCCAAGCTATGCACGCTGCCGCTTCGGGCTCTTCTTCGAGCTCAAGACCCTTGCGGAAGAGTGACATCTTGTGAGCCTTTTCATTACCTCACCTTTTGTCGTGATACCTGCCTCTAGGGATTCATTATTAGGGTGAGCGCTTCTTTCGGGATATATCATCTGAAACTGATGGTTTCTATTACAGGTAATTTATATCATCCTCTTTGTCCCTGCTGTTTTTCTTTCTTCGAAGTCTTTCAATAGCTGTGTTGCCAGCATGTCCAGCCGCTTTCCGCTTCTGTTTTGCTGCCAAGTTCTGCAGTGACCATGTTTCGTCACTCTTGCTCTGTAATTTACAGGCTATGTAGCAGTGGCATAATACTCATAAATGCAAATCAGATTGAGAAATTTAGACTACAAATGATGGAGAGAATCATTAAAAAGTGTTTCGAGGACCAGTGTATAAAGTGAGTGCAGTAACTGGGTTACAAAAACATTTACTACAGTCAACCTCATAAGCATAACTCCCATTAGTCAACTTTCTCAAACCCCACAAATGTTTTGTCTACCAACGTCAGAAAAGTCCCTTATTCCCAGGTGGTCCATCGATCACTACTATGGGCTACAAGGGAGTCGACTGTAGGAGCTTAGCCGCGACCGTTCGAGTCGCGATGCCGTCATGATGGCTTGCACAACCGAGTCGTCCCTTGCTTTGTCTCTGTGTGATCCGCGAGGCGTCTCTATGTAATTTGTGATCGTCAATCATCGTTCGTCAACCATCGTTCGTCGATCATCGCAGAAATTCCTGGGCCCTTCGGGTGCAACCAGTGACTTGCAGACTAACTGGACATAGTAGATGCGTCACCATTCCTCTAAGCCCCCCCCCTGTTCTTGCTATAAATACCCCTGGTAGACAGATGCTAGCTGTAAGAGTCCCCTCTACTATTCCAAAGTCCAGCTGAACCGGTCTTGTATCTCGTGCAAATATGTTTTTCCGCACTTTGATCTTGCTCAGCACCGTGACCGTCGTGGCTCTCTTCTCCTCAAACATTGCCGTTTCGGCTCTCCCCACTCAGAATAGCCAAGTATTCCAAGTTGTCGTTGGCAGCGCAACTGGTGAAACCATCTTCACCCCTAATAGCATTGTTAGCAAACGTCTGCTCTCGCACCTACCGTCACTCTGACCGTTTCTTTTTCAGACCGCCCGACCAGGAGACGCGGTCATGTTCATTTTCGATCCCAAGAACCACTCCGTGACCCAATCCTCATTCGAGAATCCATGCACGCGCTTGAACAATGGACTTGATTCTGACTTGTACGTTCCCAGACCTTCTCGCATCTCGTCGTATATTGACGCGCCCCCATAGCCACCCCGTAGCTAGTGTATCCCAGACTCCCCCGACGTTTTCGGTCCCTGTGAAAGACGTACGAATCCACTTTTGCTTTCAGATTCTTCATGACTAATCTTATCCGTTTCATCCTAGTCGAAACCTATGTGGTTTTATTGTCGGCAGAACGCGAACACCCCTGCGAGTCACTGTGGCAAAGGAATGGTGTTCGCCGTCAATGCTCAGGTCAACGGCCAGAAATCGTTCGCGAACTTCCAGGCGGCAGCGGAGAATATTGGACAACAATTGGCCGCCTCCGCCGCTTTAGCCAACGCAGCACCCGCTACCCAACCTAATAGTACTACTACGCCATTGTAAGGTCAGCCGGTAACTGGAGTGGAACTTGAATGTCTCAAGGTTCATTGTTTGCCACTCCTCTCAGCAATGGCGTTTTTGGTTTCATGCCATAGAAAATTTCTTTATCTTTGACGAATTTTAACGATGTTTATAGATGTAGGGCACAGTGTTGATTTTGTTTAACGGACATTGTTACGATTTACGAATAGCCAAACACCCCGTAGTACCGTATCGTGAATTCTCTTCACCTCATCTCACCGAATTCAACTGGTTTCGCCTTCCGCGTAGTAGGTGATGTCTCCTCCGACACCAGGGACGTGTTCACTTCGCCCTCGCCCTGAGCAGAAGCCCGAGGGCAGGAAGCCAGCTTCAGCGGCATCCGTAAGGGCAACCCGACTTCAAGGATCGCTCCCTGTTGGGGGCGATCCGGGTCGCCCGACTGGTTTTACTATACTACCTTGCGATTCTCATTACCAGGCGGCACCTCGCAACAAGGAAAGGATGCCATCTCGACCCAATGATCTGAATCTTACGAACTCATTTCTAAGCCACATCAAATTTCACCAGGAACCAACGAAATCACAGAACGATACACTGAGTGATACACACAACAAAGCTAGTTATCATCCAGCGTTTAGATCATACCCAACCCATCATCAGCCCAAAACTGAGCACATCACCAGCGCACTGCGGCGCTGTTGTGGACACGACGGCCGGTGTGACTACTTTGCGTCGGCTGTGCTTGGTCACTATGGGCTTGTGTGCCTGCACTTCCAGCACACTCTGCGCCAGCAGACTCTCCATCTTGAGGAGGCACTCATAGCACTGTCGTTCCGTGAAATTTGGACTCGCAATCGCAACAGTGGCTTTTCTTGGTGGGCGTAAGTTCTTCGACTTGAGTAATTTGGTGAGTAGGTAGTGTAACCACTGTAGGTTGATTAGGCTTGCCGTAGTATTTCTCATAAGAGGAACAGGGACACACCATCACATTACTGAGGGGGCGAAAATCAGCCCAGCAACCACCATTATGCTTACGCATAAGGCGGTATATATCAAACTGATAGTCTCCTGGGATACATGTGAGCAGAGGGCTGAGGGCCGAAAGCAATGCACTAACCCTCTCCTTCAAAGATCTCTTCCTCGAAAGGTGTCCAACGAATCTCGGTCGAACCATCATCCGCACACGCGTCCATCCGCGCAAGTCCAAGGTCAATGACAGTGGCTTTTACGCCATGAACCGGATGATCCATGGGAAGCCATACGTCGGCATCTAATAAACGCTCACGTGAAGGTACTTTTGAGGGATATTTTTAACGAGGATCTGTCCCCAATGAAGATCCCTGTGCTATTGATGAAGATTGTTCAGCGTCTTAGGAGAAAGATGACGAATGGAGAAGCGCACCTCAAATGACACTAGATCTTCTGCCGTTGCAAGGGCGCGGGCAATCTGCCAGAAGAGGCTGCAAGCCTGCCTCCAGCCTGTCTTGGTTGGCTCGCTGAAAGTGTATGCCTCCAAATCTGGGCCGCCATTGGGTAACACGATTATAGCGTACACCTGTGACACACCCAACATGTCTTGGCAAGTTTAGACTAAACGTGCTGCGTCGATATGAGGGAGAGCCAAACCTGGTCGAACATTTTCTGAGCCCTTCGTCCGGTTGTATTCATCCCATAGGTCAAGTAATACAGAAGGATATTTTCCACGGACAACATAGGTCTTCAAAAGGTTGACGAACCCGTCACACATCTCGCCCAAAGCGTATGTGACGACAATTTCATTGAGTACATCCTTAGCATCGCTAGGGGCAGGGGTTTCCGCCTCAATATTATCCGGGCATTCCTCGTTGCGAATAGGAACGATTTTGAGGACGACGTCACCAATGCCGAATACCTCTGAGTACGACGCCTCGCCAATTTTCTGGAAGGCAGCCTTCCCAGAACACGATGATCGGACAACCGGATCTACAGGAAACGCCTCGATGAAAGCGGAGAATTCTACGGGAGCAGTTTGTCCGCACTCGGATAACAGGGGAATAAGATTAAGTGGTTGGTCGGGGAGGGTATGATCCTCCAAGGGGGTAGGCGAAAGCGCCAGATGGGCGAGGTCGTTGGAGATATCCAAGTCAGAAGGAGTCGATGGGGACGGGGGCAGATGGCGGAAGACATGTCCTTTACGGCGAATAGGTGTAAGCTGGCGAGCCTTACTTGAAGGAAGTCGGAGAGGGGAGTAATGATCAGGTTTATGTTCCTGAGGTTGGTTCCGTGACGACAGTGGGCGGCGGGGGTGGTAATTTCCACCCAGAATTGAGACTTGGAAGCATCGTGCGTTTAGGAGAAGAATGACTAGAGGGAGACGGTGCCAAGAGATCAGTAGATACTGATTTCTCCGCTGGGTCATTTCGATTGGGATCAAGCCTGGGCGAAATCAAAGAAGAGACAGGACGGATTGGGGAGTCTGCCATATTCTCTTCGTCTGACGAAGCCACGACCCTTGGCCATCGCTTGGCTCGTCGCGAGAATGGTGTTGGTGAGACAGAGTTGCCATCGTCGTCATTATCAGAGACCACAATCACATTGGCAATCGTGGAATGCTGATTCACTTGTACGTTCGGGTTAGAGGTCCTCCTTTCTTGGCTAACCCTTCTGCCGTTCTCATCTAACACAAATATGTCCACATTGACGATTGGGGACTGGGGGGCGAGTGACATCCCAGTGTCCTTTGACGTTGGGAGTTTCGCCTTTTTCTTGGGGCCGCTGAGGGTCGAATGTCGGGAAATGTTAACGGAGTGGGAATTGAGAGGATTGCGACTAGAGCTCGGAGAGTGAATATGTTTGAGAGACGAACGGGCTTGATTGTTCTCACGTCTTTTCTTGTTGCGATTGTGCGAGGGTCCGGGTGGGGAAATGGTTGAGGGAGTCGCAGAGGTGATCTTGAGCCTTTTGCCAGCACCGCTCGGCGGCCCGCATGTTGGTGTTTGGGGAAGAGAGGAGCATGACCATTGCCAGTGCACTCTCTGGTTTCTGAATCCTTGATATGCTCAGCATCAAAGAGGTCGTGCCTGTTATTGATGATGCGTCGATTTCTACGCCCGTATGAGGAGACTTGCTTGTGCGTATGCCTAGCATAGAGAATACAACCACGGAGGTAAATGCGGACAGCAGAAGAGCAGCAAGACACTGAATGGGTAAACGAGAGAGGTAAATGGCGGATGGCTGATTGCAGCATATATTTAGTAACAGTTTGACGCGTCGGACCAACTTGAACCAAACAAACACCAACGCGTCGCATCACATGATCAGATCTTAGTATCTACTGCTCTCAAGAAAACCATGGCACTACCAGTTTCTTTACGAAACTCAATCACACCACCAGAGCTTGAGCTAATTGCATCCGAAGAGCTCGTAGAGATAATACCACTCATTTCCATGGAACGCACGGCCTTCATTTCTGTATGGTCACGCACTGTCCAATATTTCTTGTCCCCGGATCTGAACAAGGTTATCAGGGAGCATACGGCCCCTTACGTCCACCGAATAAAGCAAAAATACCGTTATGGATGGCCATAAATCTCAAGTTGAAAAAGAAGTGCCACATCGTCCCACCAGACTGGCTGAGCGTCGGTGCGCTGGGATTGCAACCCCCGTTTGATCAACTGCCGACGCGCCAGTACAGACTTTCTTCAGGATAGATTGGCACAGGAAACAAGCCGTCCAGAGTTTAGCCAGCTCCCTTTTCGCTTCACTGAAATATCAAAGCTGCTGCTCGATGTGTAAGCCCCCATGATTACTGCCATAGCGCAGTTGTAGAATCCGGTGTGTACAGGGCACCAGATGACATCCAAAACTCCGATAAATAAGGTCTCTCCTCAAGGATATCCGTGAAGCAAGACAGGCAAAGAGTAGAGAAGGTCTTCAGAAGATCGATCACAGTGAATTGAGTGTAAGGTGAGCGCTCCCCGTCCCCATATGCCTACTCACTCTGGTTGTTAGTTACCGAACCTGTGTTCTATGGAAATCAATGAAATCCGACCTTTCTTTGTGCGAGCCATGGGCGTTCTCACGCAACTTACCCGCGAATCTGCGGCCGATTCACAATAACTATGTTTGATTCCAAGAGACCGCTTAGACAGTCATGTAGTTATTTGGTGTACAATTCGTAAACGTGTTAAGAGCTTGTAAGTAACTAAGATTTCCTCGCATCCAAAGATTTGATCAAAGTCTCCAAATGAGCCTTTGCCAAATGGATTTCTTTCACAATGTTGGCTTCGCTTGACTGCAAAACAATCATGTCAAGCAAGTAATCTAGTAGTGCGAATAGTTGAACTCACGTCATGCATGTTTGGGAATGCCTTCACAAGCTTAGAGAAGGGGACCTTGCTTATAACCAGGCCATTCTCGGCATCTGCTCCATCAACTTCAGGGTCGCGTGCAGCAGCGCTATCGATTTCATCCAACGGGGGCCCAGTCATGAAGTGGTCCAACCACCGATTCTTCGAAGGCGTTGACTCATAAAGTGCAACAATCGCCATAGGAACGAAGAAAAGGACAGTCATGACAACCCGGTTAAGCTGCACCTAAGGTCAAATACGAACATAGATGTTCGAGGAGACAGTACCTTTACATAAGATGATGGACTCAAAAAGAATCTACACAGAAATTTGGTTAGCTAGCCTTATAGGAAGGACGTCGAATAGACAGACTCAAGGGGTACGATGAAGAAAATCTCAACAAGGTTGAACGGTGCAGGATACACATATGTATCCGGCGCGCGGACCATGGCCACTGTTTTGCTTGCAAAGAACGCAAGATACTCTGCCTCTGCATCTTCGACAACCTGTTCATGTCAGATGGAGTGAAACTCTTCCTGTCTCCCTGGGGACAAGCACAACTTACGTCAGAATATGCAGACGCAAAAAGTGAGATCAAGATGTTGAGAAGAACAAGTACGGTAGCGACGTTCCAGAGATAATAAAGCATTGGCCAACAGAGCTTCGGAGACGTCGTTAGTTAGGGTAACTCATTACAAATGCACGAATAATATACCTTCCAGAAAACTTGCTATAATCAGGGGATCTAACATACAATTGAGCCGAGCGACTCGTCAGGATTCTTTGGACTCGAATGACGCACTGCAACAGGGACTGCACCATGACGTGAATAACGTCAGACGTAGATGTCACTTGGCCATCCGCTGCGTCGAGAGCATACAGACCCTGGAGGAAGCCTATTCCGAGGATAGACAACAACTAGAGGCGCATCTCAACACTGACTCGGAAGAGACAGTCTGGGTTTGTACTACAGCAAAAAATATACCAGACTCGCGAAGCATTTGAGCAACGCAGATTTGCATGGTCCCAATGGACTTGAAGCCATCAAACACGGTGAAAAGTTCTAGAAGATACCAGTTCTATGTGGAAGTGCCCGTAGAGGGGATAACAGACGCACTCATCCTAGAGTAGATTTTATGATAACGTGCACATCAAACAACAAGTCTAGCACCCACCATATGAAAGGGGAAACGAAGCTCAAAACCTGAAAACTATGGAGACGGTGAATTTCTCGTTGATCTTCAGATGAAACAAGACTGGTGACTCTCAGAACGAAGGTGGTCAACAGTAACATGTCAGTGATACAGGCTACAACATCCCAAAACCCGAGGGCTCGCCAGGTCGCGAGGGAAAGGATTTTGTACATCTATTCCTCGAGTGAATAGCAGGGCTTTGAAGAAGTGAAAGAACACAAACATTGACCACATCTGGTTATCGTCACTTTGAGGCAGCCTTATTGAAGACGAGGGCTGGCGTACCTTGACATGCAAACGCAAACGCCATGACATACAATACAACTTCCCATGAGTCGAAGTGCTGACGCGAACGGTCCAATCGGTCCAAAGGCTCGCGGACTAACCGGTCATATCTTAGACAACTTACGGGAACCAAACAGGGGCATACCAGCTTGGGAATACACGACTAGGAAGAACAACCAGATAATTATGCGGAGGATGTTTTGGTAACTATAACCGACGTCAGAGACAGGAGCAGTATATGGAATGATATACCTACTGAGGAACAGCCATACGAAAGGGATCAAAGTGGCTCCAAAATGACGAGTCCACATGGCCTTGCACAGGAACATCTGCTGCTTGTTAGAGCATCCCATAGGCTATTGACTGAAGATCGTACAAACGGCATCGTGGTCATCATTCTGTATTTGTACTAAATCACCCTTCCAGAGAGCATCAATCACTGCACAAGATTCAGAACGGCGGACAGAAAACGACGTCATTTGTGTACGAACCATTTTGAGCCTCAGATGAAGATAGGAAGATGGTGCTATGTACGGAATCAGAGCTCGAATACAAGACAAATTGTACAGCTTCTCACCAATGCGAGTCAACGGCCAACTCAATTGCGCTGGTAAACTCAATGTCACCATCAGGCCGGCGGTGTCGGTAACGCGAGGATAAAATAGCAGGAATCTTGTCCACCGGAGAATTATGGACAATCTTCCTCGCTAGAACTTCGCACGCGACGGCTACGGTGGGTGATCAGTGTCAGGGCGCAAACAGCGGGGTAGCGAGGACTCACCCCGCCCACGATTCTCTCCATAGTCTGCGACGTCGCGGTTGGCTTGGATCATGAAGTCGCGACGAGCACGAAGAAGGCAGTACGGCAACTGTCAGCGCGTTTCAAAATTATCAACATGTAAACACATCTATCCTGCGAGTGCAGGAAGGGAAAGGGGCGTACTGCCTCGACAAGGTCACCCGCAGCGCCAATATACGCGGAAACAACGCTGGGTGTAACTATCCTGCTCGTTGGGTCACTGATGCTTTTCGGATCAACTTCAAGAGGAAGCAGCGTTGACGTAAGGATGCGCAGACGCTTGATGAGTTCTTTGAACAGCGAAAAATATTTCAGTTAAGGAGACGGAATGCTAAGGCACTGAGACGGACTGGCAAGAGTGTCCGGGGTTGGTACCACGGACTTGATAGACATCAAAGAACTGGTTTCCTCCATAGCTCTCTGCCACTATGATGTTGGGGTGAATCAGGTTCGGGTTAAAACTGAAACTTAATTTCGGTACATCTCGCGGCCCGGAAACCGTGAATCGCAGTCACTTTTTACTCAGTCATGCCCGTCAGTTTGCATATTGTCCCAACTTTTTGTCGAATGCACTCACGTACCATACAGGCGTATCATTCCGCTCTGAATGAGGAGCCCGATATCCGGCAGGTCGGAAACCTTGGGATTTATCCCATCAAAACTAGGCTGCGCGGTCCCGCCCCCGTCGCAGGTACTTACTCGCCCTCTTTGCGCCCTTCCTATTATTATTTACCTTAATTTACGCATCTCAGCGAGTAATGAACAGGGAGATATAGTAGATGAAACCCTAGACCTCTTTCGCGCCAACTCGCTCTTCCGAAACTTCGAGATCAAGGGACCAGGTGATCGCCTTTTAATCATCCTCATCCTCTTCATCTCGGATTGCCTTGCGAAGATTGGCAGCGCACGCACCCCACTCACCCAGATCGAGGCATCTAAATCACTCAATACACTTGCTGTCGATAATTTCCCCATTCCTGGCGATGCCAACTTCCTCCTCAATGCGCACTACGCACCGCCTGGGAGCCGCGCGGACGCCGGTGAGTACTCAATGCTTTGCAAGGTGTTCGATCTTCATGAAAGGGTTAGACTACCTTCGCCAATATCTGGTCCAAGTCCGCCAGGAACTGGCCGCTAGGCTCATTGAGAAACTATACGCTGACGGAACGGGTAAACCGAGCAAGTGGTGGATGTCTTTCCAGAAGAGACGTTTCATGAACAGGAGTCTGGGGACGTAAACTGTATGCGAGGCAAGAAGAGCTAATGTACCACAATTCAAGTGCACTATTGTAATGATCTACATCATGATCCACTCTGCTGAGCAAACATACAGTATTTCATTTTCGTCGTCTGCGTTCATTAGGATTTCTCTTGCCGTAACCAATAGTTGGCATGCCATCAGTCTGTTTTGAATTTTTACCTCTGTCCGTCGACCCGGCGACCATGATTTCTGGGATCCAGTCCGGGTCCATCCAGTTACCCATACTGGGTTTGCCTTCTCGGCCATTCGCGATGGCACTGCTCAGTAACTTCTTCTCGTCCCTCTGTCTCTGGCCCTCTGCCCGTTTTACCGCGCGCATATACTCTGTTTGATCCTCACGGAGAATGAGGCCCTCCCCGCTCCCTGTTTTAGCAGAGCCAGGCTTAGGCGCTGGAATAGAGTAAATGGTACCACGCGTTCGGTACTGGAAGTTCTTTTTTAGATGTACTTGCATAGCTGGGGCACTTGAAGAGGCGGAAGGTGATGATATAGTGACAGATGCGCGAAGTAGTGTGGCGTTGCCACACGAAGGGCAAAATTTCTTCGACGCATCCTTACAGATTCTGAATAGAGATGAGCGATAAAAACGACAGGGAGATGACGAACATACTTAAAACACGCATGACAACGTAACACCCATGTCTTCACCTTCTGGATTTTCTTTCCTTCTATGCCAACGAGACTAAGGTCCATTTGCAGTAAAACGTTCTGCATCGCGAAGTCTGCTGTCATGCACCCAACGGGTATGATCTCCTTTCCTTGGTTCTAGCGGAACCATTCCCCGATGGCGCAAGGCCCATTGCGCGAGCCGTGTGCAGGGAAACATTCTCCGGTGTTATCCATTCACCCTCGTCATCATCATCTTCACCCGTGGATCTGCGTACAATGGGGGAGGGGTTGAAGATGAAGCATCCAGATGAGGGGAATCTGCATCAAGAGAAGTCGGGGTGGCTTCTACTGAAGCAGTGCTTGTATCCGGCTGGCTGGCCTCCTCATTTAGTGGGACAAGCTCGACATCTAGGCGCTCGAGGGCTTGCTCGAGGGACTCCACGGCATTATCCACAATTTCCGTATCGCCTTGGGCATCAGAGACTCCTTCCGTGCCTTTCCCTTCCACATGGTCTGCACTTTCTGGCGATTGAGGGGGTGTATCAGCATTTGTGACAGTCTGTGTTGATGTATCAGAGGGTGCAACATGGTTTGAAGAGCAGGGCTGGGATTTATCACTTGGAGGAATATGAGATGTAAAACGCATGCCCTACGCACCTCCTCCGAAGACGCCGGTTGAGCCAATTTTTCTCTTTCTGCCTTGTCTAGCGCATGAGTCAATGCCAGGACGCACAGATCTGCATGTGATAAAGCAGAATAGTCTCCCGTCTGTTTTGCAAACTGTATCACTAGATTCGCTGTCAAGCTCGCCGAGACTATGGCTGGCAATATGCGCACCATGGGCTAGGGACGTAGGATCCGGAGACTGTACCCTGACGTTGACACCTGCCATTAGGCCTAGCTTCTCAAAATGTTCTTTTGCTCTCTTGTCCTTCAGCTCTCGAGGACCTGAGGAACCGTAATGAATGTTTCTGCTAGTCCCCTGAGTGGGGAGAGCATGAGGAGGGGTCCAGCATCGAGCACAAGATTTCTGCAAGCAGCGTTCGAAGCCATTTGTGAAAAAAAAAAAAAGATTAGAAAGGCGATAAGAATCTTAACCAAATTCGTCAAGGGCTGCATCGGTTACAATGACATCGAGCATTACTTTACAGTGTCATTTTGATTTCTCCTACTACTGTAGATACAAATCATGACCAAGAAGTCGTACGTATCCACGGTTATTGAATTTAACTCTACGCACTGACCCTGGGATAGTTTCCGTGTAGTGGTACTTCCTGGAGATGGCATCGGTGAGCGCCGCATATCTCCGTGCGACCTAATTCAATGATCAGGAAGGGCTGATCAGAGTCTCATTAGGGCCTGAGGTTGTCGCTGAGGCCGTCAAAGTTCTCCAAGCCATATTTTCTGACTCATCAGAGGTCGGGCTTAACCTCGAGACGCACCTCTTCGGAGGGTGCGCGATCGATCAGACTGGACAAGCATTGCCTCTTCCACCCTGCAAGCGTGCAAAGAAGCAGATGCCATATTGATGGGTATGTACGTCTCCTCTCAAGGCTATATCGACCTCCTTCGACTCTTCGCCTTCAAATAATAGGCTCCATCGGCGGCCCCAAATGGGGCGTCAATAGCAAAGTGCGTCCCGAACCAGGTCTGCTGGCCCTCCGCAAGGCTCTCGGCGTGTACGCCAACATCCGCCCAGCCAACTTTGCGTCCGATTCACTCGTCGCCAACTCGCCGCTCAAGGAGTCCATCACGAAAGGTGTCGACATTATCGTTGTACGCGAGCTCATCGGCGGCATCTACTTTGGCGAGCGCAAGGAGCAGAACGTTGCGCCGCAAGAGGACACCGCCTGGGATTCGATGATTTATAGCGTCGAGGAGGTGCAACGGGTCACGCGCGTGGCGGCGCAGATCGCGCTTGCAGCGGATCCTCCGCTACCGATCCACTCCGTCGACAAGGCGAACGTCCTGGCGAGCTCTCGCCTTTGGCGCAAGGTCGTAACCGAGACGCTCGAGCGCGAATATCCGCAGATCAAACTCGACCACCAGCTCGTCGATTCGGCCGCCATGTTCATAGTCTCCAACCCACGAAAGCTCAATGGCGTAGTACTGACGGAGAATTTATTCGGCGACATGTGAGTCTCGCTCGCACCTTGATCGGTCTTCGTTTTTGTCCGACACAACGAGTTGATTGATTGATCGTTCTCATGAAAACAATCAAGCCTTTCCGATGAGACCAGTGTCATCCCAGGTTCCTTAGGTCTCCTTCCATCCGCATCCCTGGCTGGCGCACCCTCGCTGCCCTCCTCGCCCACTTTCAAACCCACCTCGGGCCTCTATGAACCCATACACGGCTCTGCCCCAGACATCGCAGGGAAAGGAGTTGCCAACCCTATTGGCACTATCCTCAGTGCCGCTATGCTTTTGCGCTACTCCCTTGGTCTCGATGAACAAGCACAGCTCATTGAGACCGCTGTACGGAAAGCTCTGGATGCTAGGAATGATGGCGGGTTGGAGCTGCGAACGGCAGACCTGGGAGGAGATATTGGGACGAAAGAAGTAGGCGACAGGATTGTCGAGATTATCAAGACCTTATTGTGACACCGATCTTAAAAGAGACTTGAATGAGTGCGGAATTAATGATGCGAATACATGATCGACGTGTGTAAGGTTTTTCTGATTTCCAAAACGCCCATCCTGCAGGAGCCTTTCAAAACATGTTTGCAAGCTTGCTTGCAGCTTCCCGCGCGTCTAATCTCGGTCTCGTTGGCTGCACGCGCACCGATGCAGACATATTAGCAGGGCGAATTCCACCGAGCGGGTCTACGTCGCTCGTGCTCTGCGGTATCCCGTCTACTGTGCTGCGACGCTGAACAGAATCAGATGACATCAGCGGCCCTCCTAGAAGTGGGTCCGTATTGGAAGGCCGCGGCACGGACGAGAGCGATCCGGAGGCGCTACCCTCAGCTTGAGTCGAGGATGGTTGTATAAACATGGACTTCGTGCCATCGACAAATCGTCCGCCAAGAGGTGGTTCAGTCCTATGTACTTGGGGCGGTGTAGCAGGGAGCTATTCCGAGGGACGAATGGGGGTCGAGGCGGCTGCGGTGCGATGACGGGAGGTTTAGGCGAGCCTACAGCCGGAGATTGAGGGGGCACAGAATCTGACTGACGCTTGGACGCCCAGAAGCCAAACTTGGTGGAATGCTTGATGCTGGCACAGGGCCGCGTTTCGGAAATGGACTTGGCTCTGCTGGTGGGGGCGGAGGTTTGAAATCATCCTCTAGGGGTGGGATGATGATTGGTTTGGGGATCCCGTTGGTCCTGGGGGCGACCTTCGCATTGGAAGTCGCAACATCTGGTCGAAGAGACTCCAGTTCCCTGAGAAGTTGACGCTCATACATGATGGATGATCGGGTATACTCGATAAGGGCGGTGGTGATGTCATCTGTAACGAGGCGCCAGTGGTTCTGTAGTGCGCGGTGTAGGTTCTGGGATATACCGTCAGCACGTCGAACAAGTATTTGCTCGTATTTATTCGCCTAAACAATACTGTGAGCTTATACGAATGTGAAGGTACGAGGAGGAATATAACCTCTTCCAGGTCCTCCAGAGCCTCGTCCACCTTCTCTGGCCGGATGTTAGTGCTTGCTTTAAGCCTCTCGATATTCCTTCGCTTTGAAATCGCGGACTTTACAGCAGCCTGGTATTCCTCGAGGACGGCGGTGCGCTGCTGCAGCGTCTCTTTCGCCGACCTAGCATTCAACCCCTGATATCCAAGAGAATCGCTTAATATTACACATTCGCTAATGGCATGAGCTTGATCGAGATCTGCCAATGTATGCCAGGTTCGCCCTAACTTCCGTAGAGCGTTTGCAATCGGCGGATGCGTTTCAGTGTGGCAACATTGACCACTTGTTACCCATTTCTGCATGGGCAACAGAGAGCGCTGAACCAAAAAAAAAACCAACGCATTTATGAGCACAAACATGCTGTCACAAGATAGCCGTAGACGTCTTACACTTCCTCGCAATTGACACTCGGTCAAGTGCTTTTGCCGCATCGAAGAATTGTCCTTCCAACTTGGTAAGCTCAAATCGTGCCCGTTGAAGTTCTTCATCCTCATCTGGGACGTGTCTCCTTATGAGACTAAAACCAGAAGATGTTTTTCGTTTCGGCCGCGGTGTGGGCTGGTATCCAAAGTCGTTCTCTATGAAGGACCGGAGCTCCTCGTCGCATACGAGAATCATGTCTTCGCATACACGAGTAAACCACCGTTGTAGCATTATCTTTACCAATCTGTCATCTTCCTCATCAGTTGGGGCGGACGTTTGTGCAAGCGGAAGGGCGGGGACGATTGTCTGTGGGTTATTGTGCGTAAGAGCATCATAGAGTTGCTGGAACTCCATATATGACCGCGAGACGTTCCGGTACGCTGTTCCGGTAAAGTTGGAAAGGTTAGTCTGTGCATGGTAGCATTCCGGCGAGGTGAGCCCCAAGGGGGGTTAGAGGTGTGGCATCTACATACCTGCGCATCAAAGCGAACAAGGATATCCCGCCTATTCCTATCCAACGCAATCAGCCTGACCTTGAGGTATGGCTCAGGTTTTTGGAAGTGGTCCCCATTTGATGCGGATTCGTGGGCGGGGAAATCAAACCTGGTTCTGGCTGACCGTATATCTGAGCCTGCTTCTCGAAATGATCTTCTTCCGGAGTTCGGTCAGGTATTGGAGCAGGGCGGAGGTTCGGTATGGGAGAATTGGGTGTATGCGGGGTTGTTGGCCAAGGTGGTACGTCGTCAGGGCTGCCAAATCCTCCAGAGCCGGAGCCGGAGCCAGAACCAGAGCCAAAGCCAGGGGCAGATGCAAGTGGGTCGTACATGAAGTCAAGCTTGAAGCGTCCGCTCAAAGACCGAACCGAGATAAAATACGACAAATTAATGTTATCATTTCCTTACCGATCAATTTAATTTAATTTTACATATTTCGATGACAACGCTCGGCTCGGCTTTTGTGAATGACAGCATGTATTTGCTTCTCTACTTAATTTTTGTGTTGCATCGATAATAAAATAAAAATGATGTATGTGTCAGACTTCGTTTAGCTGAAGCATGTGTCCCATGCGCAAAACTTTTGTCCTCAAGTACTTTTCTAAATCTTCCCCGCGTACCATATCACCACCAACCATGGTAGCACCAGGACTCCTCCGAGTCTCCCCTGTATCATTAGTAGCACTCTGCCCTTCCGGTTTACTCCTCCAGCTGCGAGGTATCATAGGAACGCGCTCTGCAATTGTGAGGCCCTCCTTCTCCATAGCGCGTACCTTGTCCGGATTGTTCGTCAGAAGGCGAACACTCTCTCCAGCTGTGGAGCCTAGCCCAAGATCCTGCAGAATAGCGATGGCTACTTCATAACCGCGCTCGTCGGCCTTGTGCCCCAGCAACAAGTTGGCCGTGACGGTATCATGGCCGAGGTCCTGTAGATTGTAGGCTCGAATCTTGGAGAGAAGGCCGATACCGCGACCCTCCTGACGCATGTAGATAACAACACCTCGACCCGGAATATTTATTGGAGGCTCAGAGGGACTCGTATATGGCATTGCGATGGGTTGTGACATGAGGTAAATGGCCTCGTCGAGCTGCTCGCCGCAGTCACAACGCATGCTGCCGATGGTCTCTCCTGTGAAACATTCGGAGTGAATCCGTACCAATGGAGGAGGGATCGAGGGCACTGCACATGAAAAGTTCAGGTGCGCGGGGGAGGACGCAGTGTGCGAGGTTGGTGAGAGCCGCCCTACGTAGGCGCCACGCGTCAACCTGTCCATCTCTGTCTCGGAATCGCTCCACGCGGCGTCAGCGAGCGACTCCGAATTGGGGGTGCAGATATTAAAGAGCTATTGTCGGAAAACTGGGCGGGGTCAACGACAACTGCAAGGTGTTCCTTTCCGTCACGATTGTTATGATATATATGAAGAAAAGCCATGCCGTGGGGGGTAGGTATGCGTGTGCGAGCCATGCATGTGACAGTAACTGGTGTTGTGGGGGTCGGTTGTGTCACCGGTGCATGAGACGGATTGGTGGCGAGTCGGGTAGAGGCTCTCTCGCGTTTGCTGGTAAGAAGGATGGGAGATGTAGACAGTAGGGGTCGTGAAAAATCCGGGTCGAAACCTGTACCCACGTTCTCTTTTCCTTCTAGTATGCGCGAGCTCCTGGACCTTGTCTACTGGTGTAAACGAATTTTTTTGGCTGATTCACCGCTCCGATACGTTCCCCATCCCGCTTGGACCAATCCCTGGAACCGTCAGCTTTTGGCAGTTTAACGCCGGGGAGAAGTCATGGGCATAGTGATTTCGAGTAACACCAGGGGCAGAGGCCACAGCGGCTGCGAATAAGAGAGGATCGAGTTCTGCATCTCGTCGTCGGAAGCTATCCTTCTTCTTGAACTGAGTAGAGATGTCAGCGCCTCGAGAAAAGCGAGATTTGGATCGAGTTGAAAACCATCGGCTGTTCGAGTAAGCAGAGAAGTCATAGTTCGCGATGGTAAGAGGGGCTGCGTTCGACGAGAGTGGACGAGCCATAGACCTGAAATTTAAGCTGGAGCATGATTTCCCGGTCAAAGTTAAAGATCTCCGAGGTTACGAAAAATTTTGTTTAATCAGATCATACCATGTACTGTGGCCCCGCCACGTCAATCCAAAATTGTTAACTTAACACCCGTCCGCGGAAACTCATCCTTCACTCACTCACTAGTGGGATGTTACGTGTAAAATCCCCAAGTTAACATGACCGGATGCACTCGAGTCGTGATCACCTATCCCCCATTCGGCACGTCTTTGAGTCTCGCTATAATTGCTGAACGCTGAACATGAGCAGCTTGTTTGAGAGATTTTGCCCGACGCTGCCCGCGTCAGTCACCATCAACCCCTAAGACACTGCACCAGCTGACGTCGGAGAGCGAACTGTTTTTTTTTTTTTTTTTTCATCCTGTGGCCGCCTGAGGCATGTGATTCATTCCCCTTTGCTCATGTCAGCGTGCGTCTGTATCTCTGCATCAACAGCTATACTTATCTTGCCACTCGTAATAATAGTTAGAGATCCGAACAATTCCGGACGCGAAACGTTGCCTTTCGATCCGTGGACAGTCTTCTCTTCTCTGAACACTGCCGATCCTGTTCAGCAGAGATTCCAGAAGAGTACGTGTCCTTTTGTAAGTGATTGTGGGAATAGCTTGGCGCTCCGAGGGATTCTTTATTTTTTTGGTAATGAACAAACACTCACAGATAGGATGCTCACTGGCATTCCGCCCGTCTCCGCGACGGAGCCGAAGCAAGGGCCACAGCCTAATTGTACGCGCGATAAGGGACCATCGATGAATCCTGTGAAGCGAAACCCGACATATTTTCCTTGATCGCGGGGAAAAGCCTGAAGATAGGGGTTTAGAAACGGAAAAATAAATATTGTAAAGCAAAGCACCTAGATCCTCGGGTTTACGTCTCGCCTGAGACAGCGTCGGTGCCAGCCTTCATTTCACATGACATCGTCCGCCTGCACTGGAAAACACTGCAGTATCCACAAAAAAGAAGGAACACGCAACTGTTTTTGCGCCGTTCATGCGTACCCAAAAAAAAATTCTTGAACGCTGACCTTGCATACAGCTACTAGCTGCAATGGACAGGGCAACTAAGCCATAGCCCCGTCTGGATTTGGCGTCTGACGGGTCATACGGCATCTCGCCGCTCGGCCAGTTGAACTTGAAATCCATGCATTAATCAAAGGCCCAGGTTTCAGCCCAAAGTACGATGGATTTCATTCTAGCCGCTCAGATTGACGTCCCTACTAGTGGACCGATCCTCATCGAAGGCATCTTTCAAGCTCTTTGCCAGGGTGTCATCTTTGCCCAAGCGGCGAGATATTGGGAGTGCCCTCTAAATGACACAATGCGGATGAAGTCCTATGTCTCGACACTGGTTGGGTTGTCATTGTGAGTCGCACTCTTGACGGCGGTTACAAAGGACCTGACAGCTGCGCCAAAAGGCTACAAACCATGCTTATGTCGTATAAGCTCTGGTATATTCTTGTATATCTTAAGCCTTGGGTAATGATTTTTTCTTGAAACACTTGATTCACCTGAATAATGTGAGCATATAATTAGTCGACGAGTCCCCTCGTCTGGGCAGATTTATTTTTGAACGGCTTAATTTGCACGGTTTGCGAAATATCGCTCCTTCGAAAATGCTGGAAGGCACGCGCAACCGATCAGTGTCCAAGTTAGACCCGACGCTTATTCTAATTACCTTGGTATAGGTGACGAAGCAAAGAAATTGGGCCATGATACCTTTGGCATTCCTCCTCATCACAATTTTCATTGCAAACGTGTATCTGGTGAGCGCCTAGGTCAGAATTTCGTCCTAGCTAACTTTACCGGGTAAAGACTATAGCACTGGGCGTAGGCTCTAAACACGAAAGGGCGAATAATAACGTGAGTGAACAATCACTGGTCTCCTTGTGATATCCGCTGACCCTGGTACAGCCGCTAAGAGCGGAGCGCTCATTTCTGGCAAGCCCATAGAACTCTCGATGAGTGTCCAATTGACCGAGATGGTTGCCGTTCTAGGCTAAATTTTCATTCAATTACTGGATATTTGGCTCGTTGGGTATGTCTTCAGGCTCCGGTGTTTCTCTCCAGGCTAAGCGGCGACGATTACCTAGTTCTGGACGTCACAATCACCTCCATACGTATGCACGTGATGCTTGCTGCCCGTTGACAATTTAACCTCTGCCCCAGTGATGGTTTATCTGTGGCATTCTAGAACGGGGCTCGACAATCTGGACAAAGCATTGAATCATATCATAACGGTCACTTGGGGGTCAGCAGCTCTACCGAGTGCATCCCAGGTCATCGCCGTTCACTGTACAACTCCAAATCTGTGAGAATTAAACATTTTCCGGGGAGATGACAGCGCGAACTCACGATAGGCTGGTCTGTAGTCGGAAACTCGCCACCTTGTGTTGTTCTTCCTTCTCCTAACGGGAAAGTTCTACACACTGGGTATTCTGCGGTCTCTGAATTCGCGCCCCGATCTTCGAGGCCGGATGACTTCTGATGACATTGGCCGAAGGTCTCTCGGCGAATTTGAATGGCCATCACGGAGATCGAGCGAGGTACTGGTCCCTCTCATGGTGATGCACCAAAGTCAGCGATTCCGAGGCTGAAACACTTTCGTTGTCTTATCACATAGACGCCCTTTCTGGACGCGCCATCAAAATCACACGCCCAAAGTCCGTGCATGATTCCCGAAGGCAGCCGCAGCAGGACGCCGACGGGTAGTATTCCATCAGAAGGGTCAGGGCCAGTACCTGGGTCTTCTTCCACGAATCCGAGTCGTTTGCCATAGCTGCATGAACTATCCAATATAGTAGTTGTTGTCCAGATATCAAAAGACTGAGCTAGAACGGCGCATAAACTGAGGCTGCGCCGTGGGTGTGTGGGTGTCCGAGTTGATCCATGACTCAGAGTCACCGGCCACCGGAGACGATGTTGCCGTTCCCGGTCCAACTGTGGTGATGACCGCCAACGAACAAGACAGCCCGCAGCCATCCGCAGACCACTCTGAACCTGCCTTGGAAGAGTCGACACAACCTCATTCTTCAATTGGACATGAATCGACATCGCGGGGGCCATACCAGATCGCTCGGAGTTACTAGACAGAGCACGGCACTTCCTCAGCTCACCCCAGGTCGTACACCAAGACCTCGAATCCAAACGTCACTTCCTCAAGGAAAAGGGTCTTGCAGATGGGGACGTACAGCTTCTACTCCGTGAGGTGGTGCGTCTCGTACTATTTCTGTCCGCACTTCTAAAGGCTCATAAGCGAGAAAAGCCTTTGCAACTCCCTGTTGTACCACCACGGATGTATCCCGCACCGCCTCCATCCCACTTGCCAGGTCTTCTCGCGGGTACCTTCAAGATGCTTTCATGGTTAACAGGAAGCTCCACCCTTATGCTCATCATCTACTACGTACGGACCGTCCACCTCTCACCACCTTCGGTGTCGCCAACGCACATGCTGATTTTTTTTCTTTCTCCCTACTAGCGATTTCTGCTTCCCCGTCTGACACAATCGGCACTTGCACGTCATGCGCTTAGGACACACCAAATTGGCCTGCTTTCCAGGCTCACAGATTCCTTGCGTGAATTCAAAGAATCTCAAAAGCTTGCGTACGCAGATCTTCCTCATCTCGATCCATGGGAAGAAGTCACCCCATGGTGCGAGTATAAGAGCCTGAGCGATATCGCTGCTGCTAGAGAGAGCAGCAGCATTACACATGTACCGCATGTGACGCTGCTCCGGTGTGCGTTGGCCGATCTCGTCGTTCGAAACAAGCCGTCGACCGCAGACGAGATCTTCCAAATACTTTTTTCCACAGATCTACCATCCCTATTGAACATCGATGATGCCTACCAGGTACGCGCTGATGTTCCGTGTACTGTAACTTGGTGACATATTCAATCGGCTGCTACGCTTCTGCCCCGCTTGCAGGAGTCACTGTGTAGAACGCTTAACGAAGCCCCCCTTTTCCACTCGTCAGAGCCCAGCTCGCCATCCAACCACCACTGTGGTCCTACCACGCCCCAGACCCTGCGCTACAATCGACACCACCACTCCTCCTGTACTTGCCAAGTTGCATTCTTCCGTCGCGCTTGCGGTGTCGGAACGCCCCACGCACCGCTTCCAACACACGCTACAGGCGCTGATCGACTTCACGGGCTACCTGACTACCAAAACATACGCCTTGACGTCGGCGATTCACCGCCTGCCGGGCACCGTGCAGTCATCTACGACGCCGATAGAGGAAGAAGTACGGACAGAGATCAAGGCACTCAAAGGACTTGTGCTCAATCGGTACGTTTTCACGGTCTTCCTGGAGGGGAAATGGCCCTTGACCCTTATTATCGCAGGAGGACGTTTATTCCGCCGACAATTCCGCGGCCCTTTAATGTGGCGATGGATAAGTCATAAGTTTTGTGCCATGTTTGGACACATCCGCTGTTTACGTTGTAATGTGTTTTGCGCTCCACCTGCTAAGCACATCTCGCGATTTGCAATAGATGTGGCATGTGGAGGCATCTGTCGACAAATTTCAATTTAGGGTTTTCTGTTTTCTGACCCCATCAATGTCTGATTTGTTCATCCGCTACAGCCCTCCGCCGTAATGCGATGTTGTGATCAGCAAAAAGTTTTTCAAGGGGTACTTTAATGACAGTTTCAAAATAGCTCCGTACAGCTCGTTTGCTAACGAGCAGCCTGAGTGGAAAGGGAAACTGACCATAATGTCGGTTTCTATCAATGAAAGCTAGTCTACCTTGGGGCTCTCCATAACAGAGTAAAATGACAAATCCTGGTGGAACGAGAGAAAGCTTTTTGAAAAAATTAAAAAAAGGTTATCTGTCACTTTGCGCCTGTCGCCCGGGTTTGACGTTGACAACGTTAGTGTGACTCGCAGACATATCCACATGCCTATTGCATTGAAAACGGTTTAGTTGGACAGTTCCACTTTTCAGTAGGGCACTACAGTACGATCGACGTCGTCTCGCAAGAAATCCTGTTCGTAGCTCTGTCAGGCATGCATCAATAATCGGCGGATTTTGGAGTAACGTCACGTAACGTATGTTCCCCGGCGATACACACGCCCTTGGAGAGACACAGGCACGATTCTCAAACGGTCAGCGTTCGAGGTCCAACATTCAAGTCGGGCGCCGCAGTCAGTCTCAGTGGGTGAGTTTCCACGTCAATATTATATTACACGGAACTGACAGGATGCGTCAGTGCTAGTGGAAATGAAGCAGAAAAAATAACTAAGTGAGTTTGATAAGTAATAATATCAATGCTGTAAGATCAGTGACCCAATGACATATGATGGGGCGCGCCACCCGCACCTGCGGTTACATCCAGCTGCTGCCTACCTACTTGTACACATCGAGAGATCTGCGGAGTAAATTCCCTCAATCACCGAGCGAGCTTCACTAATGGAATGGCTCCTGTCATTTTTTGAATGCCGCTCTTGCCAACAATCCGCTCCATCCGCTCAACTGTGCCAGGATTGAATGCCATCCGGTGTCGGGCACTAGCCAGCATCACCTCCTCCGATGCCGGCTGTATTTGCCCTTCTGATGGTGCGCCGGCGTGCTGCTCCAAACTTTCGGGTTGCACTTCTTGTTCTGGGATGTTTTCTGTTCTTGATCAGTACCGAGATCATCCGACATTCAATCTTACACATGCTTACCGACACATGACATATAACATCGATCACCCTGGAACCAATGGTCATGTTTCCGCTCCGAGTACCTGCAAAAACAGAGCCAGTCAGCACCAAACCCCAGGCAAAACAACGCAACTCACTTGCGCATTGGCCGGCCATCAGAACCCAGGGGTGAGAATGCCTTCCTTGCGCCCCTGGCTGCAGCCATGTAATTCTCCACTTGTAGTTGCTGCACATGAGTTGCTATGCGCGAGAACGACATGGGCGAAAGTGGATCACGGCCCGCAATCGTTGAGTCGCCCGAGATCTCCGCCAAAATCGCCAACGCCTTGGAGATATAAACTTCTAGGGGATCTCTTGGAGGTCGCAGCTTGGAACGCGTTGAAGGCAGACGTGAAAGGAATTGTAGAAACACGCGATTGCAAACTGAAGCGGTAGTTGGCACGACAGTGATGTATCCTTGACCCCCTAGTGATGGCGTTATCATGGAAGTGATACAGACGAAACCACAAGCCAAATTTACCTTTGATCGTGTACAACTTGGCACCGTCTTTGGCATTAATCAAGTCAGCAACCATGTTGTGCGCATGTTGTATCGGGTGGATTTGATTTTTATCACCGTGAATAAGGAGACAGGGTTGCCGGATAGCTGCGAACTCTTTCTTAGTCAATGCTTCTCGCTGTAGATCACGAATTCCTAAGCTTCAATAAGAGTCACATGAATACCGTAACTTACGTTCATGAGCACATTCCCAATTTGTGCTAATTTGTGACGATTAAAGGGTGGATAAGCGGTTTCGAGATAGGCAATGACCTGTTCGAGAAATATCAAGTCCCCCCCTTTTCATGGCACGAGCAATGTACATACATCGTCTGCTATATCGGCATCTATATCCTGAGGGAGACCATTTCGTCGTCAGCAACACAAGGACGCCACGACAAGAGGGTGATGCATACCGGTCCGACAATGTATGATATGACCTGCATCAGAGTAAACTCCAGCGTATCGAGATCCTCCGCATGTGCCCACATATGTAGAAGCTCGTCGCATGTATGAAAATAGACCTCGAGTCTGAAAAAAAAAAAGGTTCAACATAAGGCCACGTTGCGCCGAGGGATGACAGTCTGATTTTCAAAGAACATACATACTCTGTGGGTGAAGGAACTGATATCATGGTTAAACTCAGCACCATATGGGGGAACCTAAAATAAGCGGGGATTATTTAGCCTTGCAGAAACGAAGACAACCAAGAAAAAACAGGTGGATGCATACAAAGCGGCAAATCGTATGGCCAAGTTGGCACCCGTCGTCTCACTTGCCCAAACATGCGCTGGCGGTAACCAGAGCGCCTTCGAAGCCACAGCTTTTAGTAACCTTCTCGAACACGAGGAATATTCATTTACGCACATGGCAGGCAAATGCCAAATCCGCCGCGTCCGTCCACGCGTCCTGTTTCCCGTTGGGTCGTGAGAGCGTCCGGCCGGCAGCGCGCTGGTCAAACGCTATGAGGTTGTAATCAGAGTCCAGTCTTGGGTCACCAAACTGATTGTCGAGCCATGTCGTATCCAGAAAGAAGGGATGCAGGAGAATCAATGTGGGCTTATTGGGGTCGAAGCTACTGACGTGGCCTGTGGGTGAATTGGTGATGTACCATATCGAAGCAAAGTCGTTGCCCTGGGCGATATCGACGTATGGCATAAGGTGGGGAAACGTTGGGGATAGGAGTTGACTTGGTGCCGGATAGGAGGTAGCGGAGAGCTGAAATAGGAGGTGAAGGGGATCTTCCACCCTGGGGGATGGAAGAAGAGCGGGATGAAAGCCTATTACATAGTTGAGGAACGGAATACTGTATGAAGATACGTAAGGTAAGGGAGTTCGGAGGACCGGGGATTGAGTTGAAAAGAAAAGACGTTCAATTATGATCCAATTCGTGTGTCAAGTTAACTCAATGTAGGTCCAAATTAGGCGATATCTATTTCCCCATACTCTAGTCTGTACTAACCGACTTTTTGATCGATTTGGGCTTATTGCAACTTTGCGACTTACCGCCCTTCACCTTTGCATCCCACCCCATTTCCATCCCACGTCTTTGCTGGACATTGTCACTTCACGTAATCCCCATTTCCCATCCCACTTCTGGTTTGGTCTTCCCGCCTCCTTCTCGCCTGTGTCATCCTTTCCGGGTTTGGCAAGTCCTGCCTGTTTGTCGTCTTGTTGAGGAACAAACGCTTCCATCCGTTCATGATCGCGAGGCGAAAAA
Source organism: Lactifluus volemus (assembly GCA_022376515.1). Taxonomy (NCBI): domain Eukaryota; kingdom Fungi; phylum Basidiomycota; class Agaricomycetes; order Russulales; family Russulaceae; genus Lactifluus; species Lactifluus volemus. The sequence goes on along the minus strand of WTXI01000006.1, from coordinate 96,633 downwards.
ACGACATGTTCCTTTGGGTGTGCGTATGCCCCACCGGGGTTACGGCATTGCATTTTCCCGCGTCCACGGTTCTGGACTGGCCTCCCCAGGGCGACGCCACCGCCGAGTCCGCCACCACCGCCTGACATATCCATGTGTTCCTCTGCACTAGAGCCAGCGCCGGCTCCCGACGCTGAAATGTTCCCAGCCAACCAACTGTAATATGCTTGCAGCCGTAGAAGTGCGAACTGCTCTGCTTCTAGATGAGCTCGCGCCTGATTTGCCGCTGAATAGTGGTAAGCGAGCCCGTGGGCACTCTGAACGCCCCTTGACGTTATGGGTATCAAATGTGGTACGGAATCACTTTGTATTTCCGATGGAATGCTTCTATTGGAGGTCTTGGATATGAGAGGGGCAACGTTGTGGTTGCCATGTGAGGGCAGGGGGGTAGGGGATGAAAAGGATTGGACCCCGATGGACGAAAGTGAAGCTTGTCGTGGGCTCGATGTGGCGTTCGGCGTGAATGGGGATGCCTCGGGATCAAAAATGAACTGATCAGGACGCTTTCCCTTAGCTCTGAGGGCTCCTCGGAGACTGGCGCGACCTCATTGAGATCCCGTTGCGATCTGGGTGCCTCATCGTTCGATTGGATCACCCCCTCAGAGACGCTAGCGCTCGTTATTGACGGTCGAGTGTGCCTTTTAGCCGTGTCAACGGATCGTTCCCGGGTGCGTCGCTGAAAATACTCCTTAGCCCTGCGACGTGTCGAAGAGGGAAGAGGTTGTACAGTCGATACATCTGCTTCCGAGGTTGATGCGAGGAGCTTTTGTTATCTAGTCAAGCAATGGATACACAAGCGGATAATATGGGATCGGCGTACAGGTACGGATTTAGGGTGCTCGGCAGAAGACCATGACTTGGCTTCGGCGGGTTGGCTTTGTCTATTTTTGGAATTCCTGTATGTTGGTTCGACCCTAAAATTTCGTCGCCAGTCCCGTCAACTCGTCGACTAGTCGTGGACCGTTTCGTTCTATTCATTGGTCTTCCACGTCTAGGACCCTGTCGAGTGCCAGTTTCGGCCTGGCCCAACCCACGGTGTGGAGGTCTTGCGGCCGAGGGAGGAGGCGCGTTCTCTCTGTCTTCTTCCTGACTTTGAGCCTTGGCCCTACCTTTACCTCTCGCTCGCCGAGGTTTCTTTCGGGGATGTACATCAACCTTTGGAACCTTGATATTGGTCTGCTTCAGATCTCGGTTGGAAGCCAGATCGTCAGGCGATTCTTCGGTCTTTCGGGAAGGGACGACTTCCAGCGTCGTGGGTGTTTGGGATTGGGTGGCTGCATTGGGGAGCTCTGCAGACTCAATACCAGGAACACCGCCAGGAGCGTGTGAGGGTATGCTGGCCGCGGGCTCAGGATATCTCACAGAGGGCTGGAGGAATGAGTTCAGCTGCAGTTTATCCTCGCGTAAGAAGTGCACCGCTGACGTTCGCTATGTCCGTGTTCGTCTTGGAGGATAGGCTGGTCACAAGCGGAGTTGTGCTCTGTAAAATTGAGACTTGAGGACAACGAGAACCGGTCCCTGGAAGATACACCTACTATTGAAGGCGTCGCATTTCCTTCCTTAGATACACACTAGCATCCAGTGGGTGGCGGGTAATGACACACAACTTGGGGCGTACCTCTGTGTTTAAAGTGATGAGGTTGTCTTTAGCAGTGTTAGCAGCCTGGAGAACGATCAGGGTTTCAAAGGAAAGTAAAGTGGGGGGAGAACGACCTGTGCCACGTCCTTCGGCGTGTTCGCGTTCATCGACTCTCGGAGGACAGTCTGGGATTGCGTGACCTTACCGCCGCGTTGTGTGGAGGATGCGTTGCCCATACTTAAGTTATTATGATATTCCTCGGACCAGCGAGGACGATGTGGTAGAAATGAAAGTATAAGTTGAGTTGTGGGCGTCGATGTGGCAAAGTAGTTGTTGAGGACTCGCTCGAGAAAGAAACAAAGTTGCCTGTTCTGGTAGCTTATGACAGATCGGGGGGACAAAAAATCAAAATAAATCGAGTTTCACATTCCAACTCAAGCACGCATGGCAGCAGCAATCTTCTCCACCACCTCCGTCAGCCGTCTGACCTCATAGTTGGCAAGCGTGATGTCCTTCTCAATAGTAATCGCTTCAGTGAGAGCGGGTAACGTCGTGGCACCGTAGCCTGATGGGAGATCAATCAGTTTCCACATCTTGGATAGCAATCTAATCAAACCGTACCAAGCCACTTGCCCGGTGCAACTCCTAGGTGCCTAAACCACTCACGGTCCTTGATGCCCTCCTCGTGAATAAAGCCGCGTTCGAAAGAAACCAATTTTTGATTAATCTTGCGCACTGCCTTCACAGCTTTAATGAACTTGCGGGGCACGTGATGCGGCTTGCGCGGAGGCCAGCGAGGCCAGGAAAGGCCGGTCGGCCAGTGTGGGTGGTGCGGATGCTGACGGTACTGAGGCCATCTTCCATCCTGAACATCGACTTTGCCATTAGTCTTGTGCGCCGTGACATCTGCGCCTTTCATCTCGTGCTGTTCTTGTATTTCCTGATTCTCAATTGCAAAGAATCTCTTGAGGCGGCGAATGAAGCGTCTGAAGCGATTTTTCTTTTGCTTAGGGTGGCGTTTTCGCCACTTGCGGAGGTAGCGGTTGAGAACGCGCTCCGCCGCAAACTTTTCAGCATCGAGCTCCAGACTAGCAAACTGTAGAGACTTGATGGCAGCACGAAGGGGTATGAAATTGACCGCTGCCGATGACGCCGCGGCCAGTACTTCAACCCTACCGAAAGTACATGTGTAAGAGGAACGGTAGGCTTTCGAAGGTTTTACCGACCTGTCAAGGTAGCTCTCTAATTCGAAGGCGTAGTGTGTCGTATTGAAAGGTAGTACCAATGCATCGGCAAGACGGAGAGTCTGTAAACCCAAGTTTTTCGCAATGGCGACCTGAAATAACTAAGTGAGCAACATTAACCCTTTGACTTGTCAAACTCACATGTTTGACGAAACCAGGATCGCCATAAACTTCTTGCCACCTCTCAGAATCGAAGACAGAATGATAGTGATACACGGGATCGGAGTGGGTGCTACCAAATCCAGCTTCCATACTTGAAATCTATGTGATCATTTAGTACCCGGAGGAGAGCAACACGACAAAAAAATATACCCCAAGACGTTGCAAGAAGACGGTGTAGTCACTCCCTGAGCCGAGAGGTCGGACACCAAAGCTGTCGGCGACCTCCGTTCCGACCTTCGTACCTGGTGAGCCCATGTCATGGCTTTCACCAAAGAGTTGACCACGATCTGAGGTGGCATCCCAAAGCGTGCGCTTGGGATCTGTCGGGTGGGGGAGATCTTTGGCAGTGTTACGAATGAAATGTGCCAGCAAGGGCGATGCGGCAGATCGAAGTCTCGAGCCAGATACTGCTGAGTCGAGGTTGACATAGGCAACGACATGTTTTTGAATCCATTCGGGAAAGTCTTCACCCCATTCGGTGCTACCAACGAGGCCGTACTGTGATAAAAAAAGATCAGAGCATGCATGTACAAATGATGAAGAGGACCAACCTCTTCCCCATCCCAGCTGGCAATGACAATCGTCCTCAATGGTTTCCAGCCCTCTTCGAGAAGAGCACCCAAGCCCCGGACAAGCTCGTGGACTGAAGCAGTACCCGAACTTGGGTCAGCTGCACCAAGCACCCATGCTATACATTAAAAACATCCTTAGTTACAAGAGTGTTGTGACGGGTTTAACACGCACCATCTCGATGATTTCCAACAAGTACGACTTCGTCTTTGATATGGCCGGGAATCACGCCCATAACGTTCCAAATGGGCGTAACCTTAGTGTCAACTATAGATATGATTTGGTAAGACGGAATGTCTAGCTGGCGATGATAAAATGTGAACCATGATTAATGAGCCTGACCGGCCTGTTCTTGCTCTCGATTTCGTCCAATAAGACTTTTGCATTTGCCCATGATATGGGTAAGCTCGGGATACTGGGTATATTCGAGCCGTTCGTGCGTGTACTGTTCTCATAAGCGGGGTAACCAGGGGTTGTGGGGTCTCCCGGATACATAGAGATAAATTGGACAGAACCACGCTGAACCGAGGTCGGATTGCGAGCAGGGCCATGTGGATAACTTTTGACGGGTTATCAAAATGGCACGGGACACAAAAAATAGCTTACGCAGCATAGCCATTCTTCTCCGTAACAGTGCCATCATCCTGAGGGTCAGAATAAATCAGGATGCCAGCGGCCCCAAGCTCCTGTGCACGTTTGACCTTGGCACAATGAGAGTTGAACAATGATAGTAAACTGCAGCGACACTTACTTTCAGACCACGGAAAAGTCTACCATATCGGACCAGTACAATCGCACCAGTAAAGTCAACGCCTGAATGAGAACGTGATAAGACAAAGAAAGGCAGTTGTGATAAAGAGAGACTTGACCTTTCTCCACAAGTTCGTCGTAATCGCTCTTCGTGCCATAGTTGGCATAAATGAGCCTGCCTTCGGCTTGTCCATCTCTACTGAGACCATGCCATGCACCGACCGAGTCAGCGTATGTATGCGCATCGTCATCGAGTTGATCCGCAGACTCCTCCAGCTCCGCCTTCCAGACAGTACTTCCATCATCTCCCAATATCTCTAAGCTTCGATCCAGGGGGGTATTGAGAATGGGGTAATAGACATCGATCCAGGCTGCTGGTTCGGTCAAATTCGCGATAGAGAGCGTCGCGTTACGTGACGCCTTTGAGCCAGCCGGATATATGGGGTCACGACAACTTTTCGGGATGGAGAATTCGCGTTGGAGAAGATCAAAGAAATACATAGCAGTGCGTAAGTCTCCCTCCGAACCGGCAAGGTGGGGCTTCGTGGCATATTTGCGAGACGCAGCGATAGCATTAGCAGAGTTCGGTATGGTCCTGTGATCGTCGGTCGGTTGGGGTCGACGGCGCATGAGGCGAGAGGACTTACAGGAAGAAATTCTCGACCAACTGACCGACAGGAACCTCGGGCTCTTTGGGAGAAAACGCATCCATTGCCCAGGCGTAATTATCACAGGCGCAATGCTTAGATGCATAACGGAAGGCTAAGGGGAACAATCCTCGATGGAGGATGAAAAAGAGAAGGCTGAACGAGACGACATATTTGACAACCCTCTTGACCCGGGACTTGACGTTGACCGTCTGTGTGGCCAGAGGCTCTGTCAACAATGATTTCTCGTCCAGCATTGTGCTGGGAGTCTGAGGAACCCTTTTTACGTTGTTCGGACCCTTTTCAGTGACGCGTGTCTCGACTGCGCGCCTTTTGCCTGACCAAATTGATAATCGCGATAACTACGTTATCTGACTTGACCGACCGATTTCACTCTCAGGCTTGGTCCGGAAAGGCAGTCGTAAACAGATGACGTCAGATCATCTCTCCTTATATTTCAACAATCCGTCAACGGACAAGGGACCAGGGAGGAGCATGTCATTCGACAAGAAGACCATCCTCAGTCTTGATCCTTGGCTCGAGCCTTTTCTCCCCGCCATCGTTCACAGACATCAATCCTTCACAAATTGGAAGAATACCATACAAGACCATGAAGGAGGTTACGACTCTTTCACCAAAGGTTTCCTCAAATTTGGTTTGAACGTCAGAGAGGATGCATCCATCGTTTACAGAGAGTGGGCACCCAATGCCAGAGAGGCCGTTCTCATAGGCGATTTCAGTTCGTCTTGAAGCCGCTTGTAGATCCCGCTTCCTTCATCAGCTCACATCCAACATGCAGATGAATGGCACAGGACCTCTCACCCTTGAAGAAGGATCAATACGGTGTTTGGGAGATCACCCTTCCTCCTAAATCCCCGGGTGTATGCGCTATCCCTCACGACTCCAAGCTGAAGGTCCGTAATCTTCGCACGTATATACACGACGATGCGACAGTGCCGTTAGATCTCCATGATTCTTCCGAACGGAGAGCGAATCGAACGCCTTCCTGCTTGGATCAAGCGAGTCACTCAAGACCTCTCAGTGTCGCCCGTCTATGATGCCCGCTTTTGGAACCCACCACCTGAGTCCCGATATGTTTTCAAAAACAAGGCACCTCCCAAGCCAAGGGCAGTACGCATATACGAGGCACACGTTGGTATCTCGTCTACAGAGCCGAAGGTCGCTACGTATAAAGAATTTACTGTCAACGTCCTACCCAGGATCAAGGCTCTTGGATACAACACCATCCAGCTTATGGCAGTAATGGAGCATGCTTACTACGCTTGTCAGATCTTTCTTCCACTTCATTATTAGTCCTGATGGGATTCCGCTTTCAGCATTTGGATATCAGGTCACCAGCTTTTTCGCTGCCAGTTCTCGTTGTGGAACCCCCGAAGATCTTAAAGAGCTAATAGACACGGCACATGGACTCGGCCTTGTGGTTCTTCTTGATGTTGTCCACTCTCATGCGTGCAAAAACGTTCTGGATGGCTTGAATCTCTTTGACGGGAGTGACCACCTCTACTTTCACGAAGGTAGCAAAGGCCGTCACGAACTTTGGGACAGTCGCCTATTTAACTACGGGTCTCACGAGGTCTTACGTTTTCTCCTGAGCAATTTACGGTTTTGGATCGACGAGTATCAGTTCGATGGCTTCCGTTTTGATGGTGTCACGAGTATGATGTACACCCACCACGGCATCGGGACTGGTTTCTCTGGAGGCTATCACGAGTACTTTGGTGGGGGCGTCGACGAAGAAGGCGTCGTTTACCTCATGCTGGTGAGCTCCGCTGTGTAACATCTATGATGCACAGACACTGATATACTCATAGGCGAACGACGCCATGCATACGCTGTTCCCGAATATCATCACCATCGCTGAAGATGTGTCTGGGATGCCTCTTCTTGGTATCCCAGCAAACCAAGGCGGCGTTGGCTTTGACTACCGCCTTTCCATGGCAATTCCTGACAAGTGGATCAAACTCCTCAAGCATACGTCGGATGATGCATGGGAAATGGGCGACATCGTCCACACTCTCACGAACCGGCGCCACCTTGAGAAAAGCATCGCTTACGCAGAAAGCCATGACCAGGCCCTTGTGGGCGATAAGACAATCGCGTTCTGGTTGATGGACAAGGAGATGTGTAGATATTCTCCGTCCTTTGAAGAAAGGCAGACTTTGATGCAAAGGTAGACACGAACATGTCGGATCTGACTCCGATGACGCCCATTATCTCTCGTGGTCTGGCTCTGCACAAGATGATTCGGTATGCCATCCCCCTTCCCTACAGTCGCCGCGTCTGATCATCGATCATAGCCTGATCGTCCATTCTCTCGGTGGAGAAGGCTATCTTAACTTTGAAGGCAACGAATTTGGGCACCCAGAAGTAAGTGTCGGTTTGAGTAAGCGGCGAGCACGTTCAGCTAAATGTAGTGTCGCCCGACAAGTGGCTTGACTTTCCCCGTGAAGGAAATGGCAACTCATACCACTACGCCAGGCGACAATGGAATGTCGTCGACGACGATCTACTGCGATACAAATACTTGAACAACTTTGACTCGGCCATGAACCACGTCGAGATGCAGTACAACTGGCTTGATTCTCCCCAGGCGTGGGCCTCGCTCAAGCACGAGGGCGATAAAGTCATCGTCTTTGAAAGGGCTGGGTTACTCTTCGTTTTCAACTTCCACCCCGCCAATTCGTTCACCGATTATCGCGTCGGCGTCGACATAGCCGGGGAGTACAAGATCGTCCTCAGTACTGATGACAAAAAATACGGAGGTTTTGACAACGTGGACGTAAATGTTAGGTTTCATACAACGCCGTTGGAGTGGAACGGCCGGAAGAATTGGCTCCAGGTGGGTGGTTATTTTGTACAGCATTGTTATCCCCGTTACTCACAGCTTTCCGTCAGGTCTATATTCCTTCCCGAACAAGCATAGTGCTTGCAAAGGTTTGAGGCCCAGGGTGTTGTGGGTAGACTGTTTCAGCGAAGCGCCCAGTTACTAGAGGACGGAGCGTCGTGGGTTCCAGCGTGCTCGAGAATGACGTGTAAATCAGAACGATCTATACAAGTACTACATGCTTTTTAACTGAGTTTCTGTCTCTTGGTACCAGCGCGCGTCGTCGACGTTGCCGATGTGTCGACAGAAGACACGGACATTGACCTCCTGTCATTTGTAGTCCCCGTCTGTGGTGTCGTTGGAGCATTTCAAAGTCAGTGTCAGGCTACTGGCTGGGGTAACCGAAAACCCACCTGTTTCCGACTCCGGCCACTGCGCGTGCTGACCACACTTTGAGCCCTTCCTTCAGCGAGCGTATCCGGCGCCGGTTGGCCGTCCTCGTCCACCTCCATCGACGTATCTACTTCTCCCGGCGGCACGCTCGAGCGCAATCCGAGTCGTATTTTCGCCGTGCGCATATCCTGCTCCATACGATCGCCCACCTTCTTCATTTCGACGAGCGTGGTGATGGCGTCGAGCAACGCGTCATGATGTGCGAGCGTGTCTCGCGTCGGCATTACGAGCCGCGACAAGGAGATACCGAGCTCGTTCGCGATCTGGGTCACCTTGGCCGCCACCGCCGCTTTTGGGTACGAAAGGCGGAAGGAACGGAGGTAGACGGCTTGGTGCGTCGCTTTGGTGCTCGTACCCATGGGCATCATGCCATCTGTGCGGTAGATGCAGTGTAACGCGTCTGCATCGGCGAATCCCCCCCCCCCAACCACCATTTGAGTGAGCCGCCCTATCCCTAAAAGAGAGAAGGCGGATTTGCCCCCCACGACGTACCATGAGCGGCCGATTTGGCAGATTGTGCGCGCCTCGGTATGGCCGACGATGAGAACAACGAGCCCGAGGGGGTCGCTGGACTGTCCAGCTCCCCTGGCGCACCTCTTCTCTTTCTCCTCGGATCGCCCAGTGGACCGTCCTCGTCGATCGAAAGGTCAGCCAATCCACACTCGGCCCCGAGTAACGTGCGCAATAGCCGATCACGATCCTGTTTGAAACGCTTCTCATTCTGTTCAAAGCGCTTGAGCTCGATGTACAGCGCTTCTTCCTCCACGAGTTCTTTCTGCGTGCGGTTCTCGAGGCTAAGGAGGTACTTTTTCCGCGTAACCTCGCGTTCTGCGAAAAGTAGCAGAGATTGTAGGCAGACAGAGGTGAGGGAATAGGGGTCACGGACCTTTGTCGAATTGAAAGCTCGATGCAAGTTGTGATCTACTAGCTTCGTCTCCTTCGCCAGGTCTGTTTCTGATGAGCTTGCGACAAACACTGTAGTACCTATCCTTCAAGTCCTAGAGCAAACTTTAAGTATATTAACGACGGTAATTTGGGATGTCTCACCTCCATCGAACGGGGTGACCCGCCAGGGAACTCATAACGGTCGGCGACAATGTAGAACCGGGAATCGTATTCACGGATGAGATTGAACAGATAGTCCGTCTCTTCTTTACTCCATTCCGGGTCTGTCAGTGATATATGAGCGCGCGTGATTGAAATAATAGTTAAAGCGATCAACCTTCTAGGTGGCTGGTGTATTCATCCTGCGTGTATGTGTAGTCCGCAGACTTGGCGTTGTACCTTGCAAATGGATATTCTGAGATTGTTTCAGTGCTAAATAACGACTTGGCAAACGAAGAAGACAGACCAGAATCTGGATCCGTGTTCGCTTTGACCCAATGACCGAGCTCGAGGCCATCTGCTCGCGCAGGGTTTTTGAAAGACCTCCACACCCTGCACAACATTTAGAACTTTTGCAAAGTTAAAATTCGAGGAAAATACAGACCATTTTGTACTGCCACCACCGCCAAGGTTAGGCTTTTGTTTGAGGCGGGGTTTCGCGACTTGAGCCACCAAAGTCGGGGCTGATGGGCCTATGAGAGAATATAACTCGCGTGAGATGCCCGAAGGCTTTCTCGCTAGAGGTGCAGCTGTTTTCTTTGGCTGTGGCTGGGCGGTGGGCAAGGAAAGGATACTGCGAACATCTGCAGCAGAAGCCCCGGACATTGAATCGAATGGTCGTGAAACAGTTTGAGGACGGGTCTGGCACTCCGGTCCGTGAATTCCGTGCAACCCTCTCCCGGGCCGTTCATTCGGATGACGCACATGCTGTCTCTGTCGTCCATACTCCGCTGTTCAAAAGCTTCATCGAGGGCGTTGCATACCGCAAGAGTACTGAGAAACCAGAAATGGTCACAACTGACCAACATACTGGCTGGTGAAATCCCCCCACCTGTGCAGGTCAAATCCATCTCCACGGAAGGTCTATTGCTACAGGATGGAAGATTATTCCCTTCCGCATGCATCTTTCTAGAGGGAGAAGTTATCCTTTGGGACGTCCCGCCAACTCTCTGGAGTGGGTGGGACGAAAGCAGATTCGAGATCTTCGATGTCGTCGTTCCCAAACCCGGTGCGTTGCTCCTGGTTCATGATGGAGAGACCCGATCGTCGTCTCATTGTCGTTCGCCAGAAATCTTGTTGATTGGAACAGGAAAATCTGTCAACCCTCTTCCAGCTGCCTTGCGTCGGTACTTGAACAAGTTGGGCATCCAGGTCGATATCATGGATTCGGTAAAGTACACATCCACATTTCGACCACTTCCTCACTAACGCTGGAACAACTACACAGTGGAACGCTTGCACGACATACAATCTGTTGTCAGAAGAGGGTCGCAGGGTAGCTGCCGCCTTACTTCCGTTGCGGTATCGCTCATGGAAAACAGCGTCTTGAGGAATACAGACTACTATGCCTGCTCCTATTACCAGATCTACGCCATGTTCAGACTGTGTTATGTAGTGTTAAGAGTATCCGTACTCGTACAATGAGAGGCATCTTCAATGATAAGACTATTCTACTTCTACTGTCAACGCTCATCACCAAGACGGGCAGGACCCTTCGTAACTGCGCCAAGCACTTCGGACCGACGACATCAGTCCATCGCTTTCCGTTTACCTTTCCTGACACTGCTCTCTTCGAGGGCTCCATCTATCTCCATCGTAGAGTCGATGCCGGCGGGCAGGCTACGAGGCATATCGTCGTCATCATCTATCAGTGAAGGGAGAGTAACTTTAACTGGTCCCATTTTGCCTGAAATAATTCAGTGACCTGACTGGATACAGTAATATTGTGCACACCTGATTCGTCTTTGAACTGTATGAAAAGGACTGCCCAACTGCCGACGACATCCCTCAGGAGTTGGTCATCCGTCAAGGGTTCGTAAGAAGTGGTGCCGCTTGCCCTGTCTTGAACCTCCCGAGAGAGTACAAAGTCATCCAAGCTCATAATTCTAGGCACGTCCTGTATTCCTTTGAAGACGTCATCCCCGAAAGCTGAAAGGACTTGTTCTTTCACCTCTGAGATACTGGCCTCGTTGGACAATGCGAGAAAGACGGTTAGCGTATGAGTTTTCACAAGGACTTGAAAGATTTTCGGGTACGGTCTTAGTGGCTAGGGAGGATCAGCTGTTATACCGACAGTTGATCGCGCATTAAAACGTACCATGTGCAGTAGGGAATGAGAGTTGCAGTCAGACGCGTCCGAGTCGCGGTTGTGGCATCGTCGGCAAGCTGGTTCCAAACATGGTAACGACCCGGCCCGGGCCGTATTTGTCGCTGGAGTGCCAAAGGACGGACACGGGGACAGGACAGACACGACGATGAACTCGTTTCAACCAGGAGAATCCTCGTCTCACCCTTTCCGTGAGCCTGCATCTCTCCCTCCTTCCATCCCAAAGGTCAATGAAGTTGGCGCTACGAGTGCTCCGTTGAAGAGCGCAGCGTTCTTCATCGGCGCTTATTGCAAAGAGTTCAATGGTAGGATAACGTCGAGTGATGGTGATACCTGACGCAACTCAACGTGTGTCATACAGAGGACTTTATGCTCTGCAAGTCGGAAAATCGGGAACCCGCCCATTGTCTGAAGGAAGGCCGACGGGTAACAAGATGTGCGATCGATCTGTACGTCCTCCTCTCTCTGTTTGACGAAACATTCTTTTTGTCTCATTTCCCATCCCACAGCATCAGCAAGATGCGCGAAAACTGTTTACAGCAGTTCGAGGAGCATTGGAACTGCCTAGAAATGAATAATCAGGTCTGTTCGAAACTCAAGCCGTCTTTTTGACTCTTTTTTGACTCTGAAAAAAAAAAAAAACAACTGTTGAACTTGTACAGGAGTATGCTCCCTGTAGAAAGCCCGAGCGCGTACTTAACAAGTGCATGTTTGAGAAGCTGGTACGATATACCCATTTCATGTCCACCTCCGATCCGCCCTTACCCCATTTTTCTGCCCATTTCCAGGGCCTCGTAAAAACTATTCCTGGGACTCCACCGGGCCAAGCACCTATACACCAAGTCGAGAATCCTCTATATGGCCGTATGCAGAAATGAGCGTGTTTTTCCACGGCTGAGCCCTCTGGGTGACCTGCTCGTACTTCGTAGTGTCGACTAGACAATTGCTTATTTCAATCATTATCATGAAGGGGCTAGACAGACGAATGTGAAAGAGAATATAGAAAATCGGGGATGATTGCCGCCGACGTCTCTACATACGATAGATTGGCCTGGGTGCTCGGGTCACTCTTTGATGATCTCTGCTTTGACGCGCCTCCTCCAAAGAGGTCCTCGTCGTCAATTCTCAACTCATCAACCGCCCTCGCTCACCATAAAACACAGCATCTATGTCTCACAGTCTAGCAACCCGTACTTCAACCTTACGCTGGAGGATTGGTACGCGCCCCGTGTTCAAGTTGCCACATATATATAACACGACCCTGATACCCACACAGGCTATTCAAGGAAAAGCCGACCGAAGAACCGCTCCTGCTCATCTATCGCGACGAACCATGCGTCGTCATAGGCCGCAACCAAAATCCTTGGAAAGAAGTGAACTTTCCTACTTTACGTCGTGCCAACATTCCTTTCATACGCCGACGCAGTGGCGGCGGAACAGTGTACCACGTATGTCCACCCACCCGTCCTCGAAATATGCGTCGCGTGCATGGGCTCATCTATTTGTGGGGGAACAGGATATGGGAAATACCAACTTCTCCATTCACCTTCCCCGGAACTCGTTCGATCGCCATGTCACTGCGCAGCTCGTCCTGCGCGCCGTGCGCTCATTGGGCATTGACGCGCGGGTGAACGAGCGTAATGACATCTGCGTCGGCCCTTACAAGATGAGTCTCTCATAGGCTGTCCCAACCTATGTCACCAACGCAATCATTCCGGATATATCCACGTGTCTGGCTCGGCGTATAAGATTGTGAAGGATCGAGCGTACCACCACGGCACGATGCTCATCTCGTCGCAGCTTGGGACATTGGGAGACGTATTGCATGTTTCAAAGTACGTGTGATCCCTTCCTCATACTACGCTGGTGCAAAAACGTCGGAGTGCGCTTAGGAGACCATGGTAACTCGGGGCGTCGCATCGGTTCGCTCGCCCGTGAAGAACTTGCAGGAATTCTGCCCAACGGTAGCTCACGACAACTTTGTGAGAGCCATGGTTGGAGCCTTCCGTGAAGAGTACCGCATAGACGAGCTGGTACGTCCGCCTCCCAAAGCCTTATCTCTGATTGACCAATTACCCCTTCTTTTTCCAGGTACGATACGTGGAAGCGAGAGACGCTGTAGACATACCGTACATCCGAGATGGCATGGCCGAACTCCCTGTAAAGGCTGTCATGTTTTCATTATGACTTTTGAGCGCTGAAGAAAAAATATTTTTCAGGAGTGGGATTGGGCTTTCGGACAGACGCCAGAGTTCACATATTCAATCAGCCGGGCTTTCGAATGGGGCGACGTGGTCAGTCAATTCAACAAAGATTCGTACGTGAGAGTTGATAGCATTCTAGACGGCGAAGATTCACTCAAAGCATGGTATCATCCTGTCGTGCTCATTGGCTGCAGAAGATACGTCGGATGCGGAAATGTTGGAGAGACTGGGTCGCGAGTTGGAGGGCCAAAAGTATGGTTTCCTCAGCAAAGGAGCGAAGCATGATAGTTGTAGACGAATGCAGGAGGTACGACAATGGCTGACAGAGGCAATGGGAAGCTGAAGCGAAAACGTGTTGCAAGTTTATATACGGTCTATTGTCTTCTTTCTGTGTACCAGACGCTACTCGTCTCGAAGCCCTCGGGCGCTATGGGATTGGACTATGACGGAGGTCAAGTCAACGTTGTGGAATATGGAGCAAAGGCTAGAGACTTACCGTCTGTTTCCGTGCGTGCCCTGTGAGTCGCTTGTCTCTATCCATCAGCATCTCCTCCCACGAGTCGATATGATATCTCGGAGGCTGGAGTAAAAGTACGGGTAATTGAACGGGGTACATGAAAAATTAGAAATACTTTTGACTTGCCTTGCCCTGGTTTTGTGCCCGTTTGGAGACATTGAACAGTGTGCCAGCGGCACCGAACATGGCGGTGACCAGACCTGGTTAGTCCCCATTTTTCAGTGAAAGGTCATAGACTACGCGACAAGCTCACCGAAAGGAATGAGTGCCTCCCAAGGAACAGGCATGTAGATGATTAGCAGAACTACAAACGGTGTCCGTTTAAGTCTCGCGGGTACATTGTGTTTGGCACTATTTGACAACAACATAAAATAAGAAATAAAAATAAGCAAGGGTCAAAGATATTTGTGGGCACTCATTCAAACAAGATATACATGAACCCCTTGGAAAGGATTGAACTTTCCTGCGCTACGTTCGGTAATACGTGTATTAGATGAAGCAACAATTTGGGAAACGCAAACGCTCTCCTTTGACGACACTGTATCCGGCCAACGTAGAATTTCGCGTGGTAAATCGGAACCCTGGGATGCTCTCATCCGTGCATCTCTCCTGTACGACACCAAGAGAGCGCACCTAGACGCGCATGAAAGACAAATGCCCTCCGACATAAATGCCCACTTGGGTCCTCTGAATACATAGGCAAAATAAAGACTCTAGATCCTACAAACAGATACAGCATTGCACAAGATCGCACATAAACCGCACATTTATTAGTTCACTCCTTTAATGGCCGTCGTGGAAACGTGGGAATTCAGCTGATTGAGGTGTGTTTGGGAGAGGTGATTTCCATGCCTTGCGGCAAATCAACAGACAGGGGGTGCGGTAATGTTCAACCCAGAGGCGCTCTTTCCGGTGAAGGCGACAATCGTTGTATTTCAGATGCTCTCTGTGACGGTGGATCATGACCACGACCTGTGACCGAAGCGGGCCGGGAGGATAGGGATAGAGTAGAAGCGGATGATCGTAGTTGAGGTGTCGCTGCTCTCTGGCGTGGTGATGGTGCCTGATTTGGCATATGAGGTTTTTGTCGTCCAGACTCGTCGCCAATTGCGAGTGATGGTGATGGTCCCTCGTCCGGATCAACGTCTGTGTCACGCTTGTCGGGCTCCTTGGCCTTCCCCTTCCCTTTGGCCCTGTCCCTACTAGGGGCACGATCGTGGTCCTGTGAGCTGAACACGGCCGCTTGATCGGCGAGTACGTCGAGGGCAGAGCGCGTCCTTCCTGTCCCTCCAGGGGGACCCTTGCGATCGGGTGTCGTAACAGAGGGCGCAAGAGAACGGCCAGGTCTGCTACTTGCTAACCGCCTACGCTTCGTCGGTGCAGGGCTGCCGACACTCATCGCCGGCAATCGTCGCGCGGAACCTCTTGTAGATGCACTAGGCGTCCGGTCTAGCTCCATGATGTCACCGTCGTCATCCTCGTCGTCCTTGTCCTCAATCATTGAGATGGTCGACGCGGCAGTGAGCAACGAGTCTAAAGGGGTAAAGGGATTAGGACGGGCAGCTCTTTCCGGAGTTGCCTGACCCCGGACGGGCTTTCGGTGAATGAGGGGTGTCTGTGCGGGAGAGAAGTCGGATGAGACGTGTTCGACGGACGCCGTGTCTGCCAATGCGGGGATAGGGCTGTTCAAGTAGATGACGCCAGTGCTGGACCCATTGCCGACTCGTACCGTTTGCTGTTTACGAGGAGTTTTGGGAGCAACCTCGGCTTGATCGCCGTCATTCTTGATCTTATCACGGCTTGCTGCGGAGCCAGATACGGCCAGAATCGAAGCGCGTTCTCTTCCCAACTTACGCGCTGCGAGAAGCATGTGCTCGGCACGTGCATCGGCGAGGGTGGCACTGCCCTTCTTCTGTGTGCGCTTCCTATGCCTTGAATTGTCCCCGAACGGCTCCGTATCCCGACGCCGGTAATAATCACCTCTTGGTCTGGTACGAGGAGTGCTCAAGGCCATTACAGTATTGTCAGGCTCTTCTTCAGTCACATCTTGATCCGCATCACCATTCTTCCGTCTCTTCATCCGTCTTGTGGTATCAGCCTTCTGGGTGGAATTGTGCCAGTAGTGATTGTGCGAAGGAGGGATGCTATGGGTGACTGCGTATGGTTGCATGAGAAGCACGGGCCTCAGCTGAGCTAGTTCTGCTTCCACTGACTGTACCCTGATATGATATTCAGAGAGCTTAATAAATAAAAAGAAGATAGACTGAGAATAAGAATATATAGGTGGAGAGATGAGTCACCTTTTGACGAAGTGCTCTGTTATCAGCATCCAGAGCGGCTACTTGGCGCTCTAGTTCCTAGTATAGAGTAGTATTCATAAAATAAAATGAATAAAGGGACGAACGGACCTCTTCTCGATAAGTTGATTGATGATCACGACCGTGACTACGACTACCGATGAGTGCTTCTGTTACACGATCGAAACCGAGTCTCTCGGCCTCCCAACGAGCCCGTTCTTCTTCAACCCCTTTCATTATGAAATCACGCTGACGGCAAAGCTCCTCTATCGTCTTGGCCTGACTGTACAACTGATTCGCGTCTGGCTCGGGCGTGCGTACGGAAGTAAGCCGAATGACCTTTATTTAGTCATTAGGAATTCATTCAAAATCTGATAAAGGAAAGGGGCACACCATTTCTACAAGTTCCTTCTCCCTCGAGGAGGTATTCATTTTAGAAGCACCGGATACTATGAGTTCCAAAACTCGTTTGCGCATCAACTCGATCTGCGCATAATCTAGAGGTTCGGGTGTGAGACTCTCAGCCCGATGAATCTTCTCCACGTCGTCTTCTTGTGGAATTGGGGTATCAGGACTAGGCGCGATGCCATGCATAATGTCCGACAGGGCGAGAATAGGGCCGTCGAGGACCATGACGAGATGAGGAGTTGAGCCAAACACGACCAAACTCAGCCTACGCGTTCTTCATATCACGTGTTCTATCACGGGGACAGAACTTATTTCTTTATTTAGAAGGTGAGTCTCGTGTCGTCGATCCTATACTTCCATTGACCACTTCCGCTCCACGCCTCCAAGGTGTGCCCCAATGAGACTTGCTAGTCTCTTCATTCCAACATGCCCATATCAAGTCCACATCATTGCCTCACCTTGTCTTTCGTGGTCATCCCCTCTTTGATCCTCCTCCTTTCTTACTTCTACGCTCAGTTCCCAAACGCTCCCCAACGTTATCGCGTTCACCCATCCCTAGCCAGCCTTGGTCCAGAAACTAAGCTCAAGACGTCTATCCGGAAGACTATTATCCGGGCGGCGCGTATGTCTCCCTTCCGTTTGGTAGAGTGCGTCCATCCTTACTCGCCTTTGCATTAATACTGATTGTCCGCCCCAGGTGCGTTACTGGTTGTTTGGACCCGAAAGTGGAGAAAGGTAGCCAATCATCGTCTGGCGTTCATTTTGTTTGTGTTGAAACCTTGACGATCAGGTCATCTTGATACACGGCTTATCCATACCTTCATTAGTTTGGAAGGACGTAGCGCCTGCTCTTGCGTCGCGTGGTCATCGCGTCCTCTTGTATGGTATGCGTGCACGTGCCTTGAATATCCCCAACATTTGGTCTAAATCCCAATATAGATCTTTATGGCCGCGGTTACTCTGATGCTCCTGAGATTATCTATGACGCATCCCTTTATGCCACTCAGCTTGCCCTCATCATGCAGCATGTCAAATGGCCACGAGCGAACATTGCCGGCGTATCTATGGTTCGTATCTCCCCTTCTAGCACTCTCACCCTATCTCACTGGCTCAGGGGGGCGGCATTCTTGCCGCATTCACTTCATTCTTCCCAGATCTAGTTGATGACAAAGTGGCGTTTATTGCACCGACTGGTCTGGTTGAAGTGATTGTCATGTTGTATAACTTCCCTTTGATTTGCTAATTCCACTCCCAGACGAGAGATCTTCAAGGACAACCAAATTCATGTCTTCGCCTTTCATTCAAACCGTGACCTCAAGCCCCCCCATTCGAGTCCGTGTTCGCTATCACATGCATTAGAGTTGCAAACCTCAACGTCCCTTTTGCAGTTCTACCTTCAACGTTGGCAAATTCTTCATCAAATGATTCTGTATCTGAGGTTTGTCACACTCCCATTCCTTATCGGTCCGATTGAACCTTACTCTGGTGTAGATCGTACGCATACAATCCGCACATCTTCCGGGCTACAACGCGGCTATCGCCTCGTCATTGAGGGATGGTCCTATTCGTGGTCTGGACGAGTCGTTCGAGGCACTGGGTAAGTCAAATCGTAAAATTCTACTGATTTGGGTGAGTCCCTATTCTTTTTCCTACATCGACATGCGCCTTGACGTTTATCAGGGTACCGCGGACAATACCGTACCCTACAAATATGCTCCACGCGTACAAGCATTCCTCCCACAGTCGGAAATCGTCACCATTCACGGAGGGAGGCATGATCTGACAGTCAGCCATCCCGAGACCATCGTTGCTGAGTTTACGCGCTTCTTTGGCTCAAAGTAGATGCCCCTTGCGTCGTTACCAACCCCGGAAATCCACGGCACTCGTACGTCGTCCTATCATCTGGAAAGATGTTATTGTATTGAATAACACCCTATCAGGTAATTTATCACACATGACATCCCATAGGAACCTACCCCAGCTATCGGGCACGATTGTTATGATGAAAGGCACACTTCCAGCGTATCAAAAGTTACCTTATTCGTAAAGGATTAATCACCGCAAGCCTCGACAGGCTCGTTACCGCGCCACCCCTAATTTTTGTGCGATAACCAAAACGGCTCGGACAACTCTGCCTTGATTTCTTTGGGTTTCACCCGTGACTTCACTGTACTTGTTCAACCTTCGATTTTTTATGTGCTATTCCATGTACGCTTACTACTTGTATCTCATTGCTGTCTATGCGGCCTTCCGCGGATTCTCTTAGTTACTTCTGGAAATTGGGCTAACCTATGCACTAGATCTCCCGTACTATCCCTTCATAACACTCTGTTTTGCGTATCAAATCAAGTGTTTTATTCTGCTCGTGCAAGATTGCCGAGAAAAAGTTGTAGGGACTTTGACTCGTAACATACCGCCTCGGTCACTAGTAGGCAAGTTTATCATGATGGGAGCATAAGAGCAAGACAAAGGTAGATCTGGCACGGGCTGGTAGCGATCGTGACGCAGTTGTTATGATAAATGTGGGTAACCGTATTTTACAATGTGAAAAATTTACGATAGGTCCTAATGGCGAAGGTGGTGTAGGATGTGAAGATAACTGTATACAGCATGAAGGTGAGATCTGGCTGCGACTATAGATCGTTTTTTTAAGTCAAGTTCCTGAAAATCCTCTGGGACTGTTTCTATATGACAAGTCAAGTGGGGTGACGGGGCCTATTCTGCCAGCTCGCGGCACCGCAGAGCACCGATAAGCTGCAAGAAGGACGTTGGCGTCGCAGATACGCCCTTGCCACGAGACCCTATGAAACGTTCCAACTCGCCCGACTCGAGTCCTTCTCTGTATGCGTTCAAGTACTTCTCGACGGTTTGAGCTTGCAGACTCGTCAGACTGGCTATCTTGCCCGTGAGCAGCGATTTTTTTGAAATCTCGAGCACCTTTATGCAGTGATCGTGAACGCCAAGAAATGTCTGCCCGCGACCATTCGCAGTGAGAAGATGTGGGAGGATGAAGTATCGATATGGTTTGGAAACATATCGCACGCGCTTGTCCGATGGTTCAAGGCGTGTAGACGGATGAGAAAGATCGAGGCCGACCCGCGGAGACCGGTACATCTGGGGCGGAGTGCCTGTCGTTTCCTTTCTGCCAACGTATAAAGTCGTCACTGAACTGGTATCAAGATTCTCTCTCTCTAACGAAGGAACTCGGGAAGCTGAAATGTCGCCCCGCCACTTTTCATTGACAAGTTCGGGTATCTCAGAGGTACCACTCGTTCGCAATAGTTCGTCAACGAGCAAGGAAGGGCCTGATATGACAGTCGAGTCGGAAAGCCTTCGGAGGGTTCGCAGTAGGATACCGCCCCGAACTGGAACTGGAGAGGGAGCAGTGGAAGCGTGGGAAGAGGATGTGGGGACGACCGGGGCGTCGGATGAGCAGTTGAGAGCCCCGATTGTCAAATCGAGTCCTTTCCGAGAACCGCCGCGGTACGCCCGAGGAAGGGAAGTTGATGCACCTGGGCCATGGCGGGAACGCGGTGAAAGTACCTAAGTTTGTGTTGAGTCGGGGGACACAACTGTAGGAAACAAGGTGGGCTAACCATGCACCCAGTAGACGTTGGTCCTCTCCATCGTGAGTGAACGGATCGGAATGAGAGTCCTCCTTTACTAAATAA
The DNA here is from genome assembly GCA_022376515.1 of Lactifluus volemus. NCBI lineage: Eukaryota > Fungi > Basidiomycota > Agaricomycetes > Russulales > Russulaceae > Lactifluus > Lactifluus volemus. The sequence goes on along the minus strand of WTXI01000006.1, from coordinate 76,036 downwards.
AATTCGAATTCGAGGAGTTCGTAAAGCACTCGTTTGAGAGTACCGTCAGATTTGGTAGAACAACAGACGAGGCAGGAACGTTGAAACAAATGTTCTGCGATCTTATCAAAATGCTCTACGATAGAGGCATGAGAGGAAAGCGAAGGCGACGAAAGATCGAGAAGGGTAAAAAGTTGGCTGTCAAGGGGGGGAAGGTCTAGTGTCGGGGTTGATGAGCAGTTGAAGAGTATGAGAAGGAGAAAGCAGACCTGGTAGAGTTGATTCCTTGAGTTTCTTCTGTGGCCTTTGGTTGGGGGAAGAAGGCAGCTGAGAGAAATACCTTTTGATGCTCATTTGATCAAACAAAGTTAGCCCTGAGGCTTATGAAATTTATAAACACTGCCGCCAAGTGTCGTCATTGTCATTCTCAAACTGCGCTTCAGTAACAACTTTCACTTCATCGCATATGCGTCCTTTGGTGCAAATTCATCATCTCGCGCGCGTAACCCGCTGTGCGCGTTATATCAACCCTACTTTCACCTCTACTCGTCGCTTTGCTAGCGCCCATTCTACCCCTCCCCAGACAAAAAATTCTGGAGTTGCAGGTCATTCGGCAGAGTCCTACTCGAAAGAAGTAGACAGCACTCCCCCAGCCGACTCTTCTACCTATCAGGTGGACGAATCTTCAGACACAGTGCAGCGACCGCACAAGCCACCGTCCGGAAAGTACAGTCAGGCTGGCGTCGTATCGGAGGCATACAGGACAATGGATAAACAAGAGCCGTACAGTCCTCCTCTTGAAGGCGAAGCTGACAAAAAGCTGCGATACGGTGGGAAGAGATCATGGGCGTCGGAGAAGGGTGAAGAAACGAGTCGTGCTCGCGAAGGTCCGGAAGGGCTTAGTGCTGGGGGACGGAAGCCAGGTAAGGGAGAATGAACCTTTTTGACATGTGAAGTGAGGATTGTTGTAAGCTTGTAATTGTCGTAATACTGTGTTTCGTTACAGTATGTCCACTCCGTTTGTCTGGATAGTGTACTACTGTACTTTGTTTGTTCACGTGGCCGTAGGGGATACTGGAATCGATTAGTGCGATAATGATTTGATCTGGAAATATCATGGCAACTGCAGCTACAACAACTGAAGATGCTATCTCTACACAACCTGAGAAGAAGGCGACGCCTCCAGTACAGATGTTTTACTGTGGCGGTTAGATCAGGTTTCCGTACCCTGTCCTCGGTTGTTGACATTGGCTATTCACTAGTCTGCACCTTTCCACCTGAATACTGCGAGTTTGGCAATAGTGTTTCAAAATGTAAGGAATGGCTACAAACACAACGTCCTGACCTATACGAAAAGTATTACTCTGATGGTGCGCAGACAACTATCTGAGCATTGCCATGCTTACACTCATTTCCGGGCTCCGTTTGTTCTCAAGAGGCTCTCAAAGCCAAGCTTGGAACAATAAGTCAAGAGGCACAAAACAAGCTGGAGGAGGATACGGCAAAGAAGGAAGCAAAGGCAGAAGCCAAAGCCGATGCAGCTAGAAAAAAGAAACTGGTACGTTCTTAGACAGTCAGTTGGACTTTCATTCGATTGATCATTTGTATAGGCCTCCCAAGTAGGCTTCGTTCGCATGTCATCTCACCTCTTGTCATCTCAACCCCATTGTTGATAGATTATTATCAAACGGATAGAGCGGAACAAGCGTAAATTCGTGACCTCTGTTCGCGGTCTAGAGGCCTTTGGTAAGATCGCCCCGTCTTTGCACACGTACCTACTTTAATCTGAGGCTAGGCGTCGATCTAAAGAAAGCTGCCAAGCTATTCGCCCAGCGATTTGCGACAGGCGGGTCGGTTACCAAAAATGCAGCTGGAATTGACGAGATCGTCGTGCAAGGTGACGTGTCTCAAGAGATCTACGATATGATTGCGGAGGCGAATGAAGGCGGTGGTGGAGATGGCGGAAAGGGAAGCAAGAAAGGGCTCGACATTCTCAAGGGTGTACTGGTAGATAATATTGAGATGGTCGAAGAAAAGAGGAAAAAAGAGTCGGAATAGAGTAGACTTGAACTCTGTTTGCAATAGCCTATGAACCTCTGCTCGAACCAACACGACCCCTAAGCGAGCGTTCGACTCCATACCTCTTCTCATGCAGCACCGCGATCACACCTCGCACCCGGAGTATGCTCTTCTGCAATGGCGGGTCTAAACAACGAACTCAAGTCCAACGCGAGAGAACTCATCCATTGGGTTATGAGCAAGGATGCAGTCGCGTCTTGCTTCATTAAAGACGTGTTTTCAATGTCACCGAGTGAAAACGGGGGTGGGACGCACCAGCTTAGCTTTCCTATTTTCAACTCATCTCAAACCTGCATGGATAGGGCTTCCCTACTTTTTTCTTGGTCGTGTACCTTGCAGATCAGTTTCCCTAGTTGCCATCATAGTCGGGGCTACAGCGTACGAACGTCGTGTTCTTTACATCCGTGAGTCTCTTTATCTCTGACAGTACCACACCATAGCTCATTTTACAGTGGATGATGGAACCGGTACCATCGATTGCGCATTTCGTATTGATCAGGACAAGCCAGAGGGCCAAAAGAGTGACGCCGCCTCTTCAGCCCAAGGGCCGAAACATAGACTCGCAATTCCAGAGCGACACTCACCCCGCTCATCCCTGTCGGTTCCGTGGTCAAAGTTCAGGGTAGGATCCACGTGAAACACAATTCGAGAGAGATACAAGGCGAATCTATCGGTTTGTTCTATGTCGTGAGTCGATCCACAGGGGCCTTCTAATAAGGGTTTAGAACGATGTAGAGGACCTCGCGACGAACTCGATCACTGGCGACGAGTCGGCTCTTTGCACAAGAACTATTACTTCCTGCCCGAGAATTCGTTATCCCCCCTTTGTCCAGCACAACTGCTATCAATGCACAAGACACCCCTCGTACGCCAAAGTCCGCAAAGGTGGTCGATTCATACGCCTTCTTGACACCCAGCACACATTCTACTGCATCCTCTTCCGCTGCGTCGAGCCCCGTGAAGTCGTCTGAGGACTCTTCCGTGCGTCCAATCTCATTTTTTTTTTTCAGAATGTCCTAATTTTTTTTTTCCATACCAAGCTTCTACCCCGTCTTCGCCATCCGTCCCGCCTTCGCACCCGCGACCTCACGGAAAATACTTTCAGGATATACGTAAAGCATTTCATGGACAATCTACGCTATTTAAATTTCATTCCTCACCCGTCCGAGAGCGACTTGGACTCTGACACAGACTCTATCGCCGCTGCCATGGATCAAACCCCCGGGACACCGACAAAGCAGAAGCCGACTCAACGTAGTCCACGTATATTATGCCAAACTAGTGACATATCTACTCCTCGGCCCCGGTCTCATGCATCGCGTATCGAACATACCGTGCATCGTGATGATGAAGCAGAGGCCGTGATTGGATGTACACTCTCATTTCTTCTCCGCGTCCCTGAGCTTTCGACTCTGGCGCGTCGAGTTGTGCAAGCCGAACTGCGCCGTCGGGAGAAGGCAAAGGATTCTCAATCTGGAGTGATGAATTATGCCGAGAGGCGCAAACAGTCGGTATCGACTAGTACGGAAGGCTCTATCCCAAAAGTCAAGCGTCTTTTTTCTTGGGCCATCTGCAAGCTTTATCAGGAAGGCAGCATCATCATGTGGGACGGTCCTGCACTATCCTCCTCTCGCGCCCTCCTTGTACGGTGTTAGACTCGGCCATGTTATATCGTTCGAGAGCGCCGGATGATATCACTCCCACCGGACGTAGTGCCCAGTCAGCCGATAGCATCGAAGAAGACCTCTCAGATCCTCCAACAGATGAGGAAGCATACGCCTCTCTTTCTACCGCATACCTCGCAACGCAAGTCGAGAAGGCGATTCGCGCGCTCACAGCATCGCAGACGAGCCGAAATGAAGAGAACGAAAACGTATTTCTAGGACCTGCCATCTCGCGGAGACGACTCTTACCTCTTCCTGGTCCGACAAAAGATAATATTACGAACCACCTAAAGCGCGCAGATGACCGATGGAAACGCGTCAATGTATGGGCCGTTCAAGACGCGTTGGAGTGGCTCCGCGATAATAACCGAGTTTGGTGTGTCAGTGAAGATGATGGAGGGAGGTGGGAGTTATGTTCATGACCGGCGTAGGTTCCTTACGAGTTACATACAATATGTATATTTCCTAGTGTAATATTTAGCTCCGGATCGCGTATGACCCCAGAAGAAGGAATGGTATATAGTAAAAAGTGTACACAAATCTATATCTGAGGGTTCTATGGCTTAAAAGCATTCCAAGCCTCATTCAAAGTACCAAAAACGCCATTAGCTATCATTCTCTGCTCCAATGTAGTATTTTTCACGTTGAGCTGACGGTTGGGCACACATCCCGTTTCAAAACAAAAAAATCGCGAAAAAAAAGACGAGCGCACCTTGTCGGGATGTAGTTTGGCGATCGCCTTTGTATACCGGATCTTCACCTGGTTGGGCGTGACGAGTTCCGCCATTCCGACTTTTTGCCACCCCAGCTCGGGCCACAACACGGTGTCAAGACTGGCCACCAACGCACGCAGATTCGTTTCCTTCCCATTCTTCCACGCCGACAAACGCGAGTCAACGCTATCTTTGAGTTCGATCCGGGCTTGCTCTTCCGCTTCCGCGTCCTGGTTAGCCTGCTTCAGTCTGGCCACCGCCTCGGAAGGTGGCGTCGTCAGTCCCCCGGTGTTGCGTGGCGGAGGGCGTCTCGTCGGTCTTGGTGGGTTGTGAGCGCGCGATACAGGAGGCGTGGAGCCGCCGCCATTCAAAGTACCGTTGTTGATGTCGAGCATCTTCCTACAGCGTCCCACCCATTCACGGCTTCGCCACGATGCTTTCCGCAAAATCGGTGCCGGCGATCGACTCCCAGTCTTGTCTTGCCAGGTCCCACTTCTCCTTGCCCTCGTAGGCTTCTGCCCTGCGATGCCACGCCTTGATGAGCGCGTCGCCTAGCTCAACCCTCGCGCCGTCTTCCTCCCTCGTTATCTTTGCCTCTCGTGCCGGATGATACGATGGTCCGACTATGGCTATGACGGTGGTGCAATCCTCAATGACGCCTGACATGTTTCCGGTCTTTAGTCGTGACAGTCCGCGGTTGTTCAGTAAGGGGACGAGCAAAAGATGCGAGTCCGGCAATTGTAAGATGGCCGAGGTATAGGCCGCTTCAGCCTCAGCAAAGCGCCCGAGTTTGAACATCTCTGTGCCAGACGCCTTGTATTGCGCGGAAGCAGAGATTGCGGAAGGCGAGGCGGAGATGACTTGTCGTTCAGCCAAACGGACAGGAGAGGGTGCACGACGTGGTACTGGCTGCGCGGGCGTCGATGAGGACGAAGGAGGTGCACGAGAGCCAGCACCACGACGGAAGGGAGACACGTAGGCTATGGGCGAGTCTTCCCCGAATAGATCTGGAGTTTGAGCCTGACTAGGAGGGGGCTTGGCCCGAGGACGTGGTTCCGTTTGGGCGACAGGCTTGGCTGGGATCGAGGGAGCCTGAGACTCTTCATCTCTGAAGCTACTCCGAGAATATTCTTCGGAGGGAGTAACTTCGTTCTGGTCGAGATTTTCCTGCATCCACCTAGGCTTCCCGTTCTGTCCTTCGCTGTATCCTGTGGTCCCCGTACGGGAACTCGCTGCGCGTTCCTCGTATACTTTCTGCACTCTAGTTTTTCCCTCCTTCCAAAAGGCATTCGCTCTTTGGAACAAGTGGGATCCAATTTCGCTTGCTTGTGCTATAATTTTATCGGTATGTTGCTGGTAATTCGTCTCAGAAGACGAGGGGGGAGGTCGCTCTTGAGACGGATGGGTCCGGTGCCGGGAATGCCGCAGTGGTGGGTCCAAAGTCTGTTGATCGTCGCCCCAACCATTGCTTTCGTGAGCATGGTCAAGCTCTCTCTGCGATCCTGCAGATGTCCCCTGTCCAGCAGTGAGGGGTGACGATCTGGATGCCTTCGAAAGTAACGTTTCTAACGCAGCTTGAACGTCAAGACCTGACTCCGTGGAAGCGAGAGCCTCCTGAGCCTCGTTCGGAGAGAATCCCATCTCGACGATCTGGCCAACAAGATGAGGTGGCGGGGAAGAAGTGCTGCGTGCCGGCGCAACGCCCTGAAAAGGAGAATTGTCAGAAAATTTGTGTTTTTCTTGAAGATGTCGCATACTGGTGGTGAGGGGCGTCGCGTTGGTCGCTCGTGTACAGGTCGACCGAGATCCCCCAATATATCATCATCGCTCTCCGAGTCATCGCCAAGCAAGGCATTTTCACGGTCACCAAAATCAAAGTCTCCAGGGGAATTGGAACGGGAAGGTGGCGAATTGTGCGCAGAGGGAGAAGCGCCTGGTCTTGCTCATATGACGACTTGAACTCATCTAGGTCCCATAAAGATCGCCCTTGGGACGAATGCTCAGGTTGAGCTTCGTTTGAAGGCTTTGTAGATACAAAGTCCCAGTCATCAAGTTGTGGCTTTGGGGGAGAAGGCTGGGCCGAACTTGTAGAAGACCCAAAAAGCCAGTCGTCCTCGACTTGTGAAGGTGCAGGCCGGGAGGGCGGTGCAGATGAGAAAGAGGTCCCCCCTGCGAGGGAATCGAGCCCTGCCCAAGTGGATGTGCTATGCGGTGGAGCTATGGTGGGTTGAGGCGGCGCCACTTGTGTTTTAGCCCTGGCCCTTTCTGCCATGCTTAACTTGGCGTTACTAGGGTTATTTCCAAATGAACCCGAAATTAGATCGCTGAATGCATCTCCTGAGGTGGTCGACGCCGCGCTGCCGTTAGATCTTTGAGCAGGGTTGGCAGAGGTAGATGAGGTCCGTGAGTGTGGTCTTGAGGAATTGGACCCAGATGCAGCAAGCATCGCAAACGCGTCATATTTCGGGCGAGGAGCGCCTAAGGACGGTGCAGGGCTCGTGCCTAGCTTAGGAGTAGGTTGCGAAGGTTTCACGGGAACAGAGGAGTTCCAAAGGTCAGCGAAAGAATCTGACATAGCACGTTGAGCACTGAAAGGGAAGAGCGGAGGTTGTGTGCGATGCCGAATGGCAGTCCTCGCCGAAGGTCGTCAAAGCCTGCCCTAACCCTAGCTCGTGATCGCATCGAGCGTCACGTTCTCAGGCTGTTGTTTAACACGATGGTCTTGCGCTGTGCCTGCAACCGTTTATTATCATCAAGTTTTAAATTAAACACTCGCTCCTTTTCCTCTTCTTCACCTGGGCACAATAAGCCTTATTATTTGACAACCCCTATATTTTACCCAAACTCTGGTATGGTCCTAAAGGGTCTTCCTGGCTGTGCCTCGCGTTGACTTTGACTCTAGTACCTCATATTGGTCATCTCTACACGTTGATCACCGCAGATATTTTTGCTCGATATGCCAAGCTTACCAAACCAGATCAGACTGTTAACTTTCTCACTGGCACAGACGAGCACGGCCTCAAAATTCAAAGGGCGGCGGAATCACAGAATTTAGAACCCCTGGAGTTCTGTGATCGCATAAGTGATCGTTATCGTGTGTGTTCATTTACTCGTGGATGTGCCTTCAATTTCTGAGCCGGCAATTCCTCAAGGTTCTTGCCGATAAAGCAAACACGTCATATACCAGATTCATCCGGACGTCCGAGAAGGATCACCACGACGCCGTGCAATATGTGTGGGTAGGCGACAAAACGATTCCACAGCTCTGTTTTCTCACAATACCGCAGCGCGTGTTAGACTCTAAAGGTCTCATTTACAAGGGGTCCCACCAAGGGTGGTACTCCATCTCCGACGAGTGCTTCTACACAGACAATCAGGTCGAGCGCCTTCAGAGTCCGGGAAGTCCCCTTGGTGGGTCTAACGAGGATATTGTTGTCTCTAAGGAGACCGGATCCTTGGTTGAATGGACAGTGGAGGAGAACTATAAATTTTCCCTCTCGCGTTTTCATGATTTCTTGCTTGCACGGTATCAGTCGGACCCACACGCGATTTATCCCCTGCAGCAGCATGCAAATGTCCTGAACATGTTATCTTTGCCACTTGAAGATTTATCCATATCGCGTCTTCGCAATCGCTTGCATTGGGGGATTCCTGTTCCAAACGATCCTACGCACACGATATACGTGTGGTTTGACGCCTTGATAAACTATTTGACCGGGGTGGGATACCCTTGGGACTCGGACGAACAGAGAACGCAGTCGTGCTGGCCGCCAGATATACAGGTCATTGGTAAGGACATTGTTCGGTAAGCCACATCTTATACTGTATACCCTGATCTCAGACTTGCCTAGCTTTCACGCTATATATTTTCCGGCTATGCTACAAGCTTTAGAGTTGCCACTCCCTCTGAGACTCTTGGCTCACCCCCACTGGACAGTCAACCGCCGGAAGATGTCCAAGTCAATCGGGAATGTTGTGGACCCGTTCCAGGCCATTGAAGAGTTAGGAGCAGATCTAGTCCGGTACTATCTCGCCCGGGTTGGAGGTCGGTTCAAGGATGACGTTGGTGAGCTAAAATATATTCGCGTCATCTTCATGTTTGAATTGGTCCCTTGTACAGATTGGTCAAATGAACAACTGGAGAATAATGCCGCGGAGTTGCAGTCTTTACTCGGGAACTTCTACCTACGCATTACTTCTGCTGCCATTCGAAGCCGCTTACCAGAAGGTTTCCACTCACATCACCGGGAAGCACTCCAGCAGTCACTGAACTCCCAGGACCTGAGCGACGTGGCGAATCCTCTGCAAAATCTGGCTTCTGTAGTCGACAATCACCTCAGCCAACTTTGTGTTTCGGACGCCCTAGAGGCGATCATCCAGCAACTGAAAGCTGTTTGTCTAGCTCCCGATACCGACGTTCCCTTGTTGATATTTCATTTTTTCGTAGGCCAATGTGATGATGAACGTGATGGAGCCATGGGCCCGGAGCACACCAGGGTCTACGATCGAGAAAGTATATGCAATCTCTCTTGAAACCCTACGAATTTGTGGAATTCTGCTCCAGCCATTTATCCTGGCAAAGCTTGTATGCTATTGGATGCGATGAAGATACCCCGAACAGAGCGCACATTACAACACGCCTGGTGTCTCCGTGGCACAGTGGATAATGTCACACCGGGGGTTAAACTATTTTCGAGGGGCCACCAAAGAACGTAATTTAGAAGGGGGTGTCGAGCCACCGTATTCTCATAGACTCTTCCACAAATTCTGGGGTGCTAGAATATACACATTTCACATTCCAAGGATCACATTCGGTGACGCCCAAGTGTGACAGCAGCAAACGCCACAGTAAAAGTGGAATGTGGCGATCATGATGAGATGCGTCCTGCTGTTTGTGATAACCTTGCCATGACGTTCGATGTGGCGGCCACAGCCTCGCAATCGCCTCCCTTTTCAACGTGGTTTACCCTTGACTGCTTACCGTCGATGCTGCGCCGCGTCGAATGTATGATTGGAACACGTCGCATCACATGTCCTTCATAGAAACTAAAAGGGAATTCAATCGTGCGAAGATCTGGCTTATGACCGTTTTTGATTTTGGGCACTCCGGACGCACACAATCCGGGGTTGGTGGATCTTGTGGCCTACTAGTGTTCAATCGTAGAGGGGTACAAAGGTCTGAGTGACGGCATGTTGCCTTTGAGGGCAATAGGGGGGAAAAGATAAGGGTGTCCAGCCAAAAGAGGAAGTAAAATTGACGCCGATGAGACTGCAAGTGGAAAATTGACTGACCACCGGTCTCGTATAGCAATAAGTTCTCCACCTCATCCCGCTTCTTTTGGCGCACCATACACACTCTTTTTAAACGCTCTTTGAGCCCTCTTATATCTCACCACTTTCCTCTCATTCATCAACCCTCAGCCATGCCTATTACAGATACCCGCAACATCGACTCCATCATAGATGGTCAACTCTATATAGGAAAGTACGTGTCGCCCGTCTGATGCTTGCATATATCATTCTCAATCATACCTCTCAGTCTTTCTGCCGCCAAGTCAGTCGACCTCCGTCGTGGCATAACCCACCTCGTCTCTGTGTGCCCAGATTATCCTTCACAAGGACCCAACCACTTGACTATACCAGTACAAGACTCTGAATACGATGATATCCTTATTCACCTCCCAATTGCATGTCGCTTTATCCAGACCGCCTTGGATAACGGCGGCAGGGTGCTTGTTCACTGTCACATGGGCATCTCAAGGAGCGCCACTGTAATTGCAGCATATTGTGAGATTGCCATTCCCCGGGAACGACTGAAGGCCTACCCCAAACTCACCATGCACTAGTGATGTCGACTCGCCACATATCTGTCCATAAGGCATTTCCGTCATCAAGCGAGGTTATTCCTTTTCCTCCCTTTTTAGTCACTTCCTCACCCATCCTATCCAGCTCGTCCGAGTATACAGCCGAATTACGGCTTCATCAAGCAACTTCATACTTTGAAGCATGCAACTATACCGTGTCCCCCATGGACCCAACTTACCGCACTTGGAAGCGCAGACATCGCCAAGATGTCACCAGCTTCTTGAACTCACTCAGTGATACCACCACCATCATACCCGAGAAGCTTTCCCTCAGTAGGTGAGAAGGCCGTCCTGTTCTCCTGTCGACTTCCGTATGACCAACCGTTTTTTAGTGGTTTCCCGGCGTGTCCTGAACAAGCTAGCTGCCTCGTTGCGTACCTTGGCATTTCGCACTGCTTGTCACTATCGCCTTCCGCTACTTTCCCGTCAAACACTGGTCTCAAATACCACCACATTGAGATACCACAATCTAATAAAGCGGCGGCGCTGCTTCTTTCATTACCTATGATCTGCAAATACATTCAAGATGCCATAGATAATAGAGGTCGGGTCCTCGTTCATTGCCTTACGGAATCTACTGCTGCTATCGTGGTCTGTGCTTATCGTAAGTCAACAATTTACTATCACCTTTTCCCATCTCGAACAGTATCAGTGATGTCGAGTCGGCGCGTTTCCTACAAGCAGGCTTACAAGATTTTACAAGACGGTATTTCCTGTCCGTGTTCTTATCTTGACATGCGTTGACGATCGGTGTAGCACTTCCTCTATTCAACGCGACCGACAGTTTCACAAAATTGTTGGAACTTTACGCCACATGCCACTGTTCTCCGAGCATTGATCACCCTGCCCTCCGAGACTGGTTGGGCGCCGACTATCAATGCAATCCTGCAGGACCTTCTCAATCATCTGGTCCTGTCATGACCCATCGTCTCCTACGAGGCGAGCACCGGGAACGGTCTTGACTAGCCCTATTCCGATGCAATTGCAATGGACGAAGGCCGGCAGTCAGGCAGGGCACACCCTGAGTTCGCTGAGAGCCATGACATTGGATGGTTGATATGTGGCTCAAGGGAGTACGCTTATTTCTGTCGATTACGCGTTAACTGCATCCCTGTGTATACCATACCTACTTATCGTGTGCTATATAATCGACATCCCATCTTACCAAATCCACGGAGTTATCCGATCTACTTTGCCCTCACCATGCTTGTATCATGGCAAGCTCTTCGTGCCACCTCTCCCAAATTACATCCTTCCCCCTTCTATCCCGAGTTTTTAGACCGACGCAACCTCAACTTAGTACTTCAACCCGGCGGTACTATGCGCATGAGAGGGTCATGAGGGGCGAAGACGACGACAGTAATTCGGATTTGGGTGCAGATTTTTTTGGTACCTATTCGGTCATTCTACCGCCCGAGCCGTTCGTCCTGGGGATCTCCCACATTTCTCAACGACCCGTACCCAAGCACATACCACGTCCATCTTACGTGACACGATCCACTGACGAAAGACAACCTACTCTCGGCGAAGCTTCGGATGGTGACGGTGATGGTCGCATACGACTCGGTAGCTCCGGAGAGCGGCGACTACGACAGGCTGCTCGGCTAGCTCGAGATGTCTTGGAGTATGCAGGCACGCTCGTGAAGGTCAAGGCCGGCTTTGTCGTCCAACAAGCAAACAACACTGACCTTCAGGTAAGGTCGGCTCCACCACAGATGCGCTGGATGCCGCCATTCATGAGTATATCGTGACTCGTTCAGCGTATCCATCCCCTCTCGGATATTCTGGTTTTCCGAAAGCCTGCTGTACCAGCGTGAATAATGTGATTGTTCACGGGATCCCAGATGAGTTCGTGCCTGATGACGTTGTGAGAGTCTGTCGACTTGGCTCATTCATGTACTACAGTCGGCTTCTTGAAAATGGCGACATTGTGAACATAGATATCACCGTTTACCTGAATGGATATCACGGAGACACATCGCGAACATTTTTAGTTGGAGATGTGGTGAGTTAACTGTCTCTGCACGGGAACAGCACACGTTATCACCGTCAAGGATGATGCTGGACGAGACCTAGTTACCGCGACGAACGACGCTCTGGAAGCTGGAATTGCTGTCTGTGGGCCTGGACAGCCCTTGAAGTTCATTGGGAAGGCAATACACGACTTGGCAGACCAACGGGGATATTCGGTTTCAAGTCAGTTTACGGGCCATGGTATTGGGGAATTGTTTCATCGTTCGCCTTGGATATTGCACCACCGTGAGACTATTCGTCGTCTAATCAAGTTAAAGTGCTGATCATACAATCTCAGGCAACGAAGAGCCCGGAGTTATGTTACCGGGACATTGCTTCACTATTGAGGTAAGCAAAAAGAAGACAAGGTGCGACTCCGTAGACCTGACGTCGGGTAAGCCATGCCTTATTCAAGGATCTAATCCAAGGGGTTGGATATTCCCCGATGGTTGGACAGCTTCAACCGAGGTACTGTTTTGTACCCTACACCCTCGACATCCTGGTCACTCACCGCCCGTATCCAGAATTGTGCCAGGAGTGCCCAAAAGGAGCATATGGTTCTGATCACGGATCATGGCGCGGAGGTCATTACTCGTGATTGACGTGTCGTGCGCAGGCTATTGCTGCCGACCTGCGACATCATGGAATAGATGGAGATAACAAGGCCGGCTAGTAGGGATTGAAATGGATCGTTGCGCCCGCTGTCACCATAAGAGGACCATTCGTGATCGCTAAGGCCTAAGGCCAAGTGCTTCTCGCGATAAAGCTTTAAACATCTGAGCGAAAAGGAGAACCAACGCCCAAATCTCTCGTGGCGCATGTCACACAGTAGCTCTCATGAAACACAGGATGGCGGCGAAAGATCACCACCTGGCGACGACAGCACGGAGAACAGGCACGCTTGGCAAAGTACTTGGCGTATGATCAAACACCGGAGAAGAACGCCGTTGAATTGGAATGCGTTAGCTATGTCAATCTTCAGATCGTCAGAGGGCCCAGACCCATCTGGCAGCCTGAGATATGGACTCGGACGCAACGGATTCAATTGAGTTTCAGTCAACGGAATCTCGACTACCGAATTTTTCGAGTCAACTGGCAACTCGGAGCTGAACGAACCCCGGAAAGATAAAGTATGACAGTTGTACAGAAGCTTCCATGTGTCATTTAGTTTCACAACTGTTATCAAAGGGAGAGCTCATCCTTGGCAGATCGGTTGAGACTTTAGGTATTGTCGTGCAGCTTTCCTGACAGAAGCCGAGCACCTGGGCAAATGTAGACATAGACAACCTGAATATACTCTCATCAATGGATGACACCCTTTTCACTTCCCTATCAAGGATACACTATGTTACTCTTCCGAGTCCCATACGGATACCAGCCCTTTCCGACTCGCCAACTTTACCTTCTGTCCTGTTCAGACGCGGGATCGATGCGTTTCTAGTGCGATTTTTTTTTATTCTAACAAGAACCAGTCGGGGTGATATATGCCATACACGCGTCGTATTCTGACCGAGCGGCCGTGGTGGCCGGACGTGCGGTGTCCTCCGAAAGATCAGCGTGCTTTGGGTTTCTCACGCATAAGCCCACTTGGCCACTGACCAGCACGACTGACTGTTTTGCGATGCGACTTGTCCTCAAGTGTATTTCTGCCTGTGTTGTGACAGCCTAAATCTGGTATTTCCTTTTGCGCTTGCTGGCAACCGTCACGATTGCACTGGCGTAGAGTTCCTCCTCTGAGCAGCATGCGATGTATATCATCACTTACACGGCCGACTCGATCTCTACCAATTCTCTTTAATTAATCCCGATCGATGCAGCGCGGAGCCCACACGCTGGAGGTAAAGCAAACGTGCCCGTCATGACATCAGACCGCAGTGCCAGTGAATGTACTGACGTGATCGATCGATGTCTTCTGCGCCTTTGAATTCCAGGCCTTTCTAGAGCTCCCGACAAATCTGTGATGGCCATTTTCTGATTCATCTGCTCGGAGCCATCACTCGTTGTGCTCAGGACCACGCGGTCTCACGACTTGGGTCGAGGTTGGTCCGATAAACGCGTACTTCAAGTTATAGATGATGGGCCACGACTAAAATATGAAAGGGGACAGATACTGCCGGACTCAAGTGAAAGAGAAAGGGGTGAACGGGGTAGGTGAAAAGAGTAACCCGTTATCTTCTTTTGGCCCCGAAAGACCGCGTAGAAGTCGTCCAAACGGGCCCCGTCTTCCTCGAAATTATCTTCAGCTACATATAAATGAGAGCTTTCTTGGCGACCGTCTCAACCTTAGCTTACCCTCTTTCCGCCCGATCCTGCGTCCCCCCCCCTTCTATCAGGTCCGACTTCCCCATATTTCTACTTACCTGCGATGCCTCTCATATTAGATTTCGTGTTTGATCACACCATCGCCATCACTTGTGGCTTCGTCGCTCTCTACTTCATCCTTTGCGCAATATATCAGCTCTGCTTTTCTCCACTCTGCGATATCCCCGGTCCCTGGTATGCGGCAATATCCGACTTATGGCTCACGACACACGTTGTCCGTCTTCAACAATGCAGAATTATAGATACCTTATTCAAGAAGTATGGCCCCGTCGTGCGTGTCGGCCCGAACAAGGTGGTCTTCAACGATATCTCCACCACGAAGAGTGTCTATTCCACTCTCAAGTTTGACAAGAGCGCTTACTATAAGAGTCTCCTGACGTTCGGATTTAGCCCTTATCGTCCTATAGTTGTATGCTAATAGGATGCTCCAGGAATGACAACGACCATGCGTGCGGACGATCCCCTCAGCATACACACGCTTCATACGGCTTAACATTATTTTCTGCAGAATGACCACCTTACCTCACGCATCTCATGTATTTCGCAAGAAAGGCTATGCCCCACACTATACCCCGGCCAGTATCGCTCAATTCCAGCAGGACATACATCAAACCGTGCTAGAACTGGTCAATGTAAGACATGCCAATATTTCCTGTCTCGATCCCTATTCGATCCTCACTCGCAAATTAGATTATTGATGGGGTGACCGAAGGAAATGCAATCGACTGCCTTGCCTTTTTTCGCTATTTGATGGCAGACGTAGCCACCTCTTCTTCCTTTGGCTCAGCCACCGGTGCTCTGAGTAAATGGGCCACCAACATCGACGATCCCCTGGTCACCGCAATTGGGGATTTTCCAAAGCGAGGCATCGTCGTATGTTCCGAGTCTCTACCGTATGATTTACAGACTCATCGTTTTTTCAGCGGAGTGCTGTGCCAGCCTGGACATGGAAATTAGTATGTTCAATTCCTAATCGTCGCTGGCGCCAGCTCTGCAACTCGGACAGAGTCATGACTGAGGCGAGTAGTCGCGATTTAAGGGACTCAGGCTACTAATGGTTATTTGTTGGCCAGTTTGTCAGTGCCAGAGTTTATGAGACACGGTTACACATGGTCTCCGGATCGTCGGAGCAATCTGATAGGATAGCGCTTGTCCATCGCCTCATTCGTCACTACTCTGGTTCTTCGACTGACAATACCTCTGACCGGGACATCATATCCGAGCACATAGGCCATCTGTGCGTCCCTCTGTCCTCGGTGGCCCTGCCTACCTTCTGAAAATTTTGCTAGTATCGGTGCATGCGATACGTCTTCAACAACTCTCTCATACCTGTGCTGGGAGCTCAGTCGCCGTTCCGACGTGGCCAGGAAACTTCAGGCCGAGTTGGACACAACTATGCCCGATTGCAAGATGCTCCCTGACATCTCCATCCTTCAAGGCCTCCCATATCTGAATGCATTTATTAAAGAAGGTTGGGTTCGTTCTACTCTCACCGCTTGTCTTGTGACGGACTATTTCAAGGTCTTCGTCTTTACGGTGCTGCTCCGAGCCTACTTGAGCGTGTTGTACCAGACTCCAACGTGAAGACGGATATGCCTGAGGCCTTTGACTTAATGGGTTACGCCCTACCTTCAGGGACGATCGTTGCAACCCAGGGATGGACTGTGCACCGTAATCCGGCTGTGTTCTCGTCCCCGGAAACCTTTCTTCCAGACCGATGGCTGGAAACTGGGGAAAATAAGGAGCAGCTTGAATCATGAACCGACATATGATGCCATTTGGAACGGGCTCTCGTGTTTGTGGAGGCCAAAACCTGGCACAAATGGTGTTAAGGATAGCCGTAGCTGCGATCGCCAGGAATTTCGATTTGCTATCACCTCCAGAAACGACAGAGAAGAGCATGGAAATGCGAGATAGTTTTGTACGGCATCCCCTACGCGCTCACCTGTATGGCTGATAATAAAACACCCAGGTTATCTTCCCGGCATCAATGACCTGTCATCTGATCTTCAATGCGCGCAAGAATCGATAAACGTTTAAATTGGCACTGCTTGTTTTCTCGCCTTTTCTATTCTGAGACCTGAATCCCTCCTTCTCCGAGTATATCATTATCTTGCTTTTTAATGCGTTTCAAGCTGCAATTAGCGTGCTACGCACGGTAATTGTTCACCGTTTTGTTTGCTAAATGTTGTTCAGTCAAGGAGGTCAGTGGAGACTGCCATGAGGGAAGGGTATGTGCATCGTCGTTCTAGATAACCTGGATACCCCCGTACTTTATATCGTTTCTTAATAATAATAATGTTTACAAGTCTAGCAGGTCTAGTACGTGGTTACAGGGTGATCACACTGTCACGTGATATGATGAAGGGCAGGCATTTTCGCGTCAAGGTGTTCCGTCACGCTCATTTATCAGTGATACTTCGCGTCGAACTACCTTCTACCATGGATCCAGTACAAATGTCCTCTCCTCCTCTCCCTCGTTCATCCCTTCCTCCAAGCAGTGCACCACTGCCTTCGCAGTCCCCCAGTGCACGATCACCCACCCGACAAGCAACGCGCCGTACTACAGACGCGCTTAGTTTTGGAGACGAGGGGAATGACACCCGAGAAGGTGCTACTGACACTGGTTCGAGGAGGAGGCGGAAGCCGAGAGCCGAGCAGCTCAACGGAGATGTACCCATTGTGAAGGACGCTGTAGGCGAGAGCGTCGCGGAAGCCTTTGAAGCATTTCTCAAGACGTGAGTTACGTGTCGCTTCCTGATTTCACTTACATTCAGCGAGCGTGCTTAGTTTTACAGAAGACATAACCCTCTCGGGAACTCCCTCTCCAGATGATGATATCCCTATTGCCGGTGATGGAGAACTCATTTACATCGAACAAATCCACACGATGCGCGAGTACCAGCTTACCACGCTCTACGTTGACTACGGGCACCTCTTGCAAAAGGATGATGTTCTCGCCGATGCTATTCAAAGACAGTATTACCGATTTCTGCCGTATCTTCGCAAGGCCCTCTACAACTTAGTTGCCGAATACGAACCAGAATACCTCAAGATCAATCCTACCTCTGCTGCAATGGATTCAACAAACTTGCAATCCCGAGAGTTCAGCGTCGCTTTCTACCATTTACCCCTAGTTTCTGCGATCCGGGATCTCAGAACTGATAAGATCGGGACTTTGATGAGCATCAGCGGAACTGTGACACGTACAAGCGAGGTCAGACCAGAGCTACTCTTTGGTAGCTTTATATGTGAGGTATGCGGAGCCCTCGTGCACGAAATCGAGCAACAATTCAAGTACACAGAAGTGCGTCTTTGAAGTCACTCCATGCCCAATTTATCCGCTGAAGAGCATTTTTCTGACGCCTAGCCCAACTTATGCCCAAATCCACTTGCGGAAATCGCTCGGCGTGGCAGCTTCAGATAGATACTTCCAAGTTCACCGACTGGCAAAAAGTTCGTATCCAGGAGAATCCATCTGAAATCCCGACGGGGTCGATGCCCCGGTCTCTTGACGTCATTCTTCGCTCTGAACTTGTCGAACGCGCGAAGGCGGGCGACAAATGCGTCTTCACTGGTACATTTATAGTCGTGCCCGATGTCAGCCAGCTTGGACTCCCCGGCGGTAACAACGCAGAACTCCAGCGGGAGGCTAACCGAAATGGTGGAAATAGCGCGAATGCCGTAGGTGGGAGTGGCGTAACTGGCCTGAAAAGCCTCGGCGTCCGCGACTTGCAGTACAAAACGGCATTCTTGGCTTGTATGGTACATGACGCAGACGGAAGGGTAAGGAGTCACGCTAATACCTGGAGCCTCTTCAATGTTAAACGTTACGTAGGGATCTACGAACATCCGAGGCGAAGACGAAGACGGAGAAGAGGGTGGCTTGGCTTTCGCCAAATCCTTAACAGAGCCCGAATTCGAGGAACTCAAGCGCATGATCGAGCAGATCACATCTACTCTCGACTAGTGGAGAGCATCGCACCAACTGTCTACGGACATGAGATCGTGAAAAAGGGTCTGCTGCTTCAGCTCATGGGAGGTGTGCATAAGCAAACTCCAGAAGGGATGCATCTCCGTGGGGATATCAACATCTGTATTGTTGGTGATCCGTCAACGTCAAAGTCACAATTCTTAAAGTAAATTTTTCAATCGTACGCAACGAGACTCTGATCGGCTTTGCATAGGTACATTTGTGCATTCCTTCCCCGTGCTGTTTATACCTCTGGAAAGGCTTCTTCGGCAGCAGGTCTTACTGCCGCGGTCGTCAAAGACGAAGAGACAGGAGACTTCACCATCGAGGCTGGTGCATTAATGCTTGCTGATAATGGCATCTGCGCCATTGACGAGTTCGACAAAATGGACATCTCAGACCAAGTTGCCATTCATGAAGCAATGGAACAACAGACCATATCCATCGCCAAAGCAGGCATCCACGCCACACTCAACGCGCGTACATCCATACTTGCTGCTGCGAACCCTATCGGGGGCAGGTATGATCGCAAGAAGACGCTTCGAGGAAACGTGGCCATGACTGCCCCGATCATGAGCCGTTTTGACCTGTTTTTCGTCGTCCTGGATGAATGCGACGAGAAAGTCGACCTTAATATTGCGAAGCACATCGTTGATGTGCATCGTTTCCGAGATGAAGCGTTGCACCCGGAATTTAGTACGGAAGCCCTGCAGAGGTACATACGATATGCTAGGACTTTCAATCCCAAGGTTTGTTTCGTTTATAACATCGATCCATGCACTGACGATATTGAACTGGACTCGCTTTAGCTTACACCCGAAGCTGCAGATGTTTTGGTCGAGAAGTATCGAATGCTTCGCCAGGACGATGGTACTGGCGCGGGCCGGAATTCCTATCGTATCACAGTTCGTCAACTTGAAAGCATGATCCGTCTAAGCGAAGCAATCGCTCGAGCAAACTGTACTTCAGAGGCAAGTACGTTTGTTCCTCGCCAACAGGCGGTAATAAATCTACCTTGTAGATAACGCCTGCCTTCGTCCGAGAGGCGTGCAGTCTCCTGCGACAGTCTATCATCCATGTCGAACAGGACGATATAGATTTTGACGAGGAAGAAGTGGCTGCAGCTTCCGGTCAAGTGCAGCCCAAAGCAAGCGAAGACGATAGCCAGGATGTTGCCATGTCTGGAGCTGGTGAAGACACTGAGATGACGGACCCGATGTACGCCGAGCCGTCAGGAACAGATGGGTCATCAAGCACACAGCCCCAGGGTCTAATGACACCTAAGACTCCACGAAACGATGCAAGTAGTGGGCCTGTACCCACCAAACGCAGAATGGTCATCACGCACGACAAATACATGACTCTGCAGAGTATGGTTGTCATGCATCTTTCTGCAGTCGAGCGGGAGACTGGCAGAGGAATTGATCGAGATGAACTCATCGATTGGTACTTGGAAATGAAAGAGGAAGATATCGAAGACGTTGATGAGTTGGAGCATGAGAAGGAGCTCATCACGAAGGTTCTGAGGAAGCTTGTCAAGGTCAGGCGAGCTCATTGATCTGCTAAATATGCTCACGCATCGGTATCCAGGATAATTACCTAATTCAAATTACGGGCGACGTGCAAAACTCACTACCCACATCTACAGATGAGAGTAGCACACAGGGTACAGATATGCGGGTGTTTTATATGGTCCACCCAGCAGTGGATACAGATTCTTCACAGGTGTAAGGGGTCGTTTGCTTAGTCATGTAGTACTTGCACTATCTCTCCCGAGTCTTACTTTGTTTATCTTGCTGTGCGTTTTGTACTGTTACTCTTCTTGTGCTCCCTAATGTCCGATGACGTACTTATCGTACCAGTCGTCCTACCGTCTGCCTCCCTTCACTTTGCTTCAATACAGCAAGACGGCACTGTCGGTGACGTAATTAATTCACTAATTAGTTTCGACGAAGTCAAATCCGACATCCTCGGGGACCTAGACCCTCACGGTTGGGCCATTCAGTTAATTCGAAAGGAGTCACCTGGTCGTCAATGGGAAGTGGGTGAATTGGAGTCTTTGGGAGATGGTACGTATCTGGAGTCTCCTCTATTTAATCATTTAGCTGTACATTTCGCTTCTAGGTCTTCTGAATGAGACAGCCAGGGTTGCTCCCTTGATTCAGACCCCAGAGTCAGACCCCTCACTTCAACGTCACTTCTCAGCCTTCGCTTTGACGTCTCATCTCCACGCACCTCTCTTGCGCCTCGTCTCTCTGCATCCCTCGCTGTCCGTCGCAATATCATTTCTTCGCGTCCCTGAAATCCACGACGGTTTCACGTGGAAGTGCTTTTTCTCAAGGACCACCACTGTCCGAGAAGTTGTCGAATATGTCTTGGAGACTCTTGGACTTACCAGGTCTCTACCAGGGCCTGGTGGAGCTCATGTTCAATATGTACTAGAAGAAGTTTGGGCTGAAGACGATACCGAGAGTGAGCCGCATATAGTTATTTTTATTAATGACACATCAACTTAAACTTGTCCCCCAAGGGGCTGTCTTGCTTTCCTTGGACGCGCCCTTCTATGAGTTGTTTAACGCACCACAGATCCCATCGCCGTTTTCCCCCAAGGCGAGGCATTCCTTTCGCTTCTCGGTCCCAGACGAATGGTACCGCCGCTCGCGGCCACGCTCTACGTCTTCTTTGTCACTTGAACCATCCGATTCTACAACAAACGCAATTCAGGATACAGAAATGTCGTCGGAAGAAGAAGACGGTGGTGACGGAACGGCCAAGCAAGGCAATGCCCGTCCAGAATCCGACGTCTCCCCGCAGTCGAGGACGAAGTCCACTGATTGGCGCCAATCGCTCTCCCAGGCTCGACTCTCTAGCGTGTTCGAAAACTGGCTCCGCCCTTCGACACCCACTTCCCCAACTAGAGCACATAGAAGTTCGATATCGGAGAGGATGAACGTCAGCGAGCCCAAGCCCATGGAGCGAACTAAAGCGATGTTGATGTTCTCACGATGCACTCTGATACTGGGGACGTTGATTTGGATATGGATGGTTTTGAGAGATGTTGGTATGTACAAAGATGCCGACGTAATATTTAGTTTTCTCAAGCACTGGACAGGATGACTTGGGCTTGAAAGAGCCTCAACGCCAGGCAATGCATCAACTCCCTGCAGACAGGAAGTCGTATCTCCTGGGACAGCACAAACAATCTAGAGTCGCCTTCCCGAAACCACATTCACATGTTACGCAGCCATCCTATTCTGCTACGTACGGCCCTTCGAGCGCGGGTAATTTATTACCCCGACTTGTTCCTCAGCTCACTGGAGACTCTGGCCTAATGAAACGATTATCGATGCCGGGATGGAGCGCGGCGAGCGCTTCTCCTTCTACTCCCCCTTCGAGCTCAAACCGTAATGGTGAGAGACCCGACCCTAGTTGGATGCTAGGTCAAGCCCAGAATGCGAAGCAGTGGAAGAATCTCAACCCCTTCAGCCTCAGACCACAGGTGGACTCTGGTCGAGCTGGTGGGTTTCTTCTGGTGGCGAGAAGAGTAAGGACCAACCGAAGGAAGTCAAGACTCCAAAGTGGTATGTAGACAGTATCAAAGGCAAGGCTGTCGACACAAAGTTGGTGAAACACCTCATCTCATTGCGAGTTCATCTATCCACGGCTCGTGTGTTCTGGATAAAAGAATTTGTTGAGAAAGAGGCGGGTTTCGATGCTCTCAGCACCATATTAGCCGGCCTCGTTGGAAGGGCAGGCAAGAGGAAACATCTTACCGATTTGGAGGATGCTGTGCTCCTGGAAATTATGAAAGTTTTTAGAGTTTTGTCCAACACGGAGGTAAGCTAGTGATTGATGTCTTTAACGTCAATAATAACTGGCTACAGTCGGGATTCAATGCGGTCCTTGTTTCACCTACTGCAATCACACACATCGTCTATTCATTACACCACTCCTCGTCCAAACTGCGGTCTTGGTGTCCGACCTTTTAGCGGCCATTTGTGTTTTAGCCATTCCAGAGGTCACAAAATGGTCACGGCAGCAATGTCAGATTATCGGGTCGTATTTGAGGAAGCATTTCGATTCGAGGAACTCATCTCGTCACTGCGTCTCCTTGAGATTGATTCAAATGACGTTGTCGGGGATGTGGCACCTCCCTTAGAGGATGACCACTCTTGGGAAGCCCGCACGGCATCTATGGTCTTAATCAATGCCCTGACAAATGGTCCCGAGTCACTTGAAGAGCGAATTCTACTTCGTGAGGAGCTCAGTAGACGAGGTTTGAATGAAGTCATCGTTGTGAGTGTCAGGTGCTCGTCACTAGATTATGTCCACTCACACTACACCAGACCCTACGCTACATAAGGCCGCCCGAAAGTTTGATAACCCAGCTTGACGTTTACACGGAAGAGAAGTTCGAAGATGAAGAAGACATGCGGGAACGTGTATCTAACATTTTTCAAGCTGGTGATCGGTACAAGACGTCCGAGCTAGCATCGACGTTTGAGAACTTGTCGCGCTGACGAGATCTCGCACTGAAGAACATGACAAGATGGTCAGGGTGCTTAAGGCGCTGATACCTCTGTTCCAGCCGCAAAGTGAAAAGTATGGCTCTCAACAGCTTCACGACAGTCTTGATTGTCATACCCTCCTAGCTTCCCAGCGACATATTTGTCCTCCATTACTGCAGCCTTTCTTGAGCAAGCTAGTTCCATTGGCGATTTGTGCGACGATACTCTTCAATCCCCCGGCTTCAGCTGACCTTAATTAGGCAGGGCGGCTGGCGGCCATTTTTGATTAAGTTCACCGAAACTGTGCAAGAAATTACTGGTGTTTCCGTTGAAATAGGTAGTGCGGGGGATGGGAAGAGAATTGCCCTTATAGAAACACTCCAAGAACAAATTGAGCACCTGAAAGCCGAGGTATGTCTGGATCCACGCATAAGCAAAACCACTTAGTTAACCTATGCCTCAAAAGCGTCTACAAATACAAGAAAACCTGAATCAGCAGACGGCCGAGCTCAACACTCTGAGGGCATTACCAACGGGTGCGCCAGCCCCTAGCTCAAGAGCGAAAGGCGGCTCAGACGTATGTCAACTTCTTCTGCTTCCACTTGTTTTCATCCTCTCGATAGAACCTCCATGGATTATTTCAGCGTTTGGTTCAGAAGGAGAAACAGGTCTTACAGCTACAATCGAACTTGATCACTGGAAGTCCTCGAATCTTATTGAGGTTCGTGAAAGTGTACGTCTTTCCGGAGTACGCGATGAGTGTTCGGGCTGAATTTGGCCCGCTGACCCCACTCAACGAAATAGGATGAACGAGCCAAGAGGGAACGAGAGAAAATCAAATGGACTAGCGTAATGGACGAGATTGCAAAGCTCAAGACACAGGTTTGTTTACGGATTGAATAGCTGTGACACTACTCATCGTTGTGCACCTTGACAGGTAGCGGATTTAGAAAGTACTATCTCTCAGAAGGACAAGGAGCTCTTATACCTAAAGCGAGCCCTTGAGTCTGTGTACTCTCGATTCCAGTCCCAAGATGTTTCTCGGAGGGCGGACACTAATGTCGATGCCACCCTCCTTGCGTCAAGGGCGATCGAAAACATGGCTCGTAAGGAGGAGGAACTAGTTGCACTCAAGGAAGAATTAGCAGACTTGAAAATTCAGCTGGCTGCTAAACCGAAGTTTATCACCGAGAAAGACTTCAAAACGAGTGTTGCCCCTCCCCCTCCCCCCCCACCACGACCAACCAACGTCAAACCTGTTGCAACCCCAGCGAGCGTATCTGAAGAAGCTTCTGATTTACAAGTTGCATCTCTGCCGTTGTCGGCCCCACCGCTTTCGTCAGCGCCACCGCCTCCACCGCCACCCTTAGGATCGCAATTGCAACATGAGCCCTCCCTTCCCCCACCACCGTCACCGCCTCCACCACCACCACCACCACCACCACCTCCGCCTCCTATGCATGTCCCTGCAGGGACAAATCCTAGCAGTCCACCGCCTCCCCCGCCGCCACCACCGCCACCACCGCCTACTTCGATTAGTTCGGGGCCTCCGCCACCACCCTTGCCTACATTCGGCAGCAGTTCTGTCTCTCTGTCTCCAGCTATCCGCTTGGGAAATCACGCGCAGCGGAGCCAGCTAAGCGACTACGCCTTTCTTTTGGAACAAATTACAGCCTGCCGCATTAACATTGTCTGTGTGGAATGATATTTCCTCCGATACCGTATTCTCTCTAGATGACTTGGAGCCTACGTTTGCGCTCAGCAGCGCTACGGACCCTCCGTCGCAGCGTGCGAACTCCGCGAGGAAAGCGTCTGTGACCACTTTGTTAGACATAACACGAGCTAATAACATTGGCAAGTTGCCCACCCCGCCTTTAATCCCCTCACTCACATCTTCGTAGCCATCATGCTTTCAAGAATAAAGCTTACCCCGGCAGACATTCGGAAGGCCCTTCTCGAACTTGATGATAACGCGCTCTCAGTTGACGACTTAAAGGCGATGGAGAGGCAGACGCCCACTGCGGAAGAGGTCGTTAGACTCAAGGACTTCGGAGATGTCAGTAAACTTGCCAAGGCAGACCAGTTCTTCTATCAGGTAGGTCTGGCTCCGTTCTAGCAAGCGCAAACTGCAATGCTCCATCTAGATTATGGATATTCCCAGGATCACCGACCGCCTGCGATGCATGATTTATCGGCGAAGGCTGGAACTCGACGTTGAAGAGATACGACCAGAACTGGATATTCTTCACAGCGCGTCACGAGAACTCAAAACATCACAGAAGTTCAGGCGTGTCCTCCAGGTGCGGACTTCCCCAGGGACTTCGACCACGACTAAACCCCGCTAGGCTGTTCTCACGGTGGGAAATGCCCTTAATGGTTCCAGCTTCCGCGGTGGGGCTCGCGGCTTCAAGATAGAAGCCCTCTTGAAGGTCACTCGAGCATCTGCTTTCTTTGGACGTGCCTCATGTGGCTAATCTAGTTACGAGAGACGAAGTCCGTGAAGGGTGGCCCCGAGTGCCCGACGTTACTTCATTACATTGCCCGCGTTCTTCTACGTGCAGACCCAACTTTAGTAACCTTTCTCGAGGACATGCCCCATGTAGAAGCGGCTGCACGAGGTGAGCCCTCCGGTCATAAATGGGGTATCACTCATTCGGTCGTCATGCAGTATCTGTTTTGAGCTTAACGACTTCTATCTCTACCCTGGTAGTTGGCTTAAACCGCATTCAGGATGAGGTGAGGCAAGCTAGAAAAGCTAAAGTATCATCCACTCAGGATCGATTTGTTGTCGTCATGGAGGTGCGCATCCTTCTCCTTGTACGAACTGAATCGAAGTCGTAGCTAAAGGAGAGTTTGCAAGCCATTTCTAATTAAAGAGCGGGTCACCATAGACGCGATGTCTAAACTTGGATCAGCTCTCGAGACGGACCTTAAGAACTTGCTCATCTACTATGGCGAGACCCCTGATTCGCCGGACTCGCCTAAACCAGAAGATTTCTTCGCGTTAATCCTGTCCTTCTCTTCTGCCCTTCAAGTAAGATATCAGCTTTCCTTATCTGCTTCGCAGACTGAGAATGATGATGCTCAGAAAGCGGCCCTGGAAGTCCATGATGCAGAAGAGAAGGCCCAAGCAGGCAAGCCGCCAATCATAACTACCATCGAGATCCAAGGGCCCAAATCAGAACCGGTCTGTGTTTTGTTTGTTCGTTGGACGTAGAAGTACTTATATAAAGGATAGACCCTCAAGGTGGCTCAGGACGCTCAAATGTTGGCCCCTTCGAACTCGCAGGGTCGGGTGGCGGGCACCAAGATGATAGAACAGGGCGCTCTTGATCAAACCATTCGCAGTATGCGTGGCGGAAAGCGCAGGATGCGTCCCGAACGAAGGCCGCTCAGTAAGATGTTTATTGACGGAGGAAGAGCATGAACAGTGAACTATTAACTCGACAACATGATCCACTCGACTCCACTTCGGGTTCACGGACGCTATCGTCCATCCATTTTTGTACATACCCAGACTGGTCGCACTAATTTGCGCATTCATGATTCAGCGGCGATACCCCATCGCATTTTGCAACGCAATCAAGGAACAGCCCGAAAAACTCCGTGACCTGAGAAGGGGTCCCGTTAATATCCAAATCCAATCAATAGAAATGCGAGGTATGATGCAGACGTCAAGATCCATCGCAACTTCACAATTCTTGCCCGTCCGACCCCAGGTGTCATCCACCTTCAGGTATTCCCAGACGTCCGCCACGGTTTGTCCCGCTGTGTGGGTCCCGCTCAACTCTACATCTACCCTGTACCGTCGTGTGGTGAACAATTCTGGTTGTGAAACGTAAGCTATTGTCAATGCATCGTGGAGGGGTGGGCCATCCATAAAAGCAAAAGTTGACTTGTATGCATCCTTAAAGGAGGAAATGAGCGTTGAGACTGTATGGCGGAGCCGACTGCTGGCAGTGACAATCCCAGAATCCGCTTTCAGGGGATTCCGGTTGATTACTTGGTCATGGACCGAGTCGGTCACTATGGCTTTGTGGGTAACGTTGAGGGGTATCATCGCCTTGGGCACGGGTGCATTCAAAACGATTTGGGCGGCCTCAGCTGTCCACGCGAGTTACTACAATGAGAAAAAGAGTAAAACGCATGGGACTCACGATCGCACAGAATATTGAATTCTGTCCCAACGCTGGGCGGTCAGGTGAACGAGTCCGAAAAAACGGGCGACGACACCCAAAGGTCGTGACCAACCTGCAACCGCGGAACGATTGCCGATGCCGATTCCACCCCCCATGAAGACGATCCGTTCGATGGCATGTAAAAGGTTTGGGTAGACGCTCACGAAAAGTGCCACATTTGTCAGAGGTCCCGATGCCACTATGGTGACCTTGACGCCAGCGCCATCGTTCCATGTCTGCCTCACAGCGTTGGCGATGGCTTCGATGGCAGATCGATTATCGATGCGCGCTCGGACTGGACTTAAATCGGCGGACGGAAGTCCTTCAACACCACGTAGCCCGTCAGGACCATGGATCTGACTGTCGTGCCTTGCAGGTCGTAGGAGTGGCATCGCGGCGCCGCCATAGACCTTGACGTGCTCCGGAGCTCCAAATGCGTACAAGCATCGCGACGCGTTACCCTTGGTGAACTCTGCAGTAGTATTTCCGTGAACCTTGCGAAGAGCTTAGCTAGGACTGTGCACACATGTGTAGCACGGGTGCCGTACAGTAGAAACGCCGAGAAGTCGTATATTGGGGCAATGAATGGCCAATAGGATGGCAGTAGCATCATCATGTCCCTGGGTGTGATTAAAATTAAAAATGAAGATTCAAAGCTTCACACCAAGACATACCGGATCACAGTCGAGCCAGACGCACTTCATGGTCAAGAAGGAAAACGGTTTTTGTTTGGTTTTTTTATTTCCGGGAACACACTTATTTGCTAACTACCGAAATTAAAATACGTTAACCACTCCGGCAAGGTAACATCAAAGGTGTGCTTTTGAAGGACATCGCAAGTATTTGTTCCTAGTAGTACAATCCGCAGTACAACGTTTGTCTTAAGCCTTGCGTCTCTGTCACGGTATCAACCTCGTCTTCACTCTACTCATATACCGGTTGTTCTGCTACTACCCCGACTGTCCAAAGCGTTGCCACGCGAATCGTTCTTGCTTCCCCATTTGGCAGAAGCGATGCTTTCACCAGATTCATCCTTTCCATTCTCAAGAATCTGGTGGATGACGTCAATGTCGACATGCGTCCCGAATACATTGTCGAGTTCCTGCTTTGAAGGACGGCCAAGGAGTCCTTGCGGACCCTGATTCGACGAGAGAATTTCGAAGGCTGTGATCAACCCCAACACCCCATGATGAGAGCTACGCTGACGGAGTAGTTGAAGGTCACATACAGTCGACCACATTAACCAGGGGAATCGTTCTGATGGGATTGTTGTAAGCTTCCGTAGGGAAGGATGAAAGAAATAGTCATGAAAGGAATTCTACCTGTCTGAAAGCATCCATTTCAGCAGGGCTGATTAACATAAAACGTAAAAATAATTACCTCCTTCCTTCCATCTCTTATACTAAAGCAACATGAGTAGGCTTCTCGGAGGCTTTCACGATCGTGCGCACCTCTTCAGGGTTGACAACAACAAGGAAGACATCAGATGTGTTGGGATCAGGTTTGTAGACGACTTTGGTGATTGATTTTCCCATGGTTACGATGTGTATCGAAGATGTAGATTGAAACTATGGAGAATGAAGAGAATGGATCACGACTCGGCAGCACCTGCTCCTCTTATATTATTGCGGGGAAGCGGTGACGTCACGGGTTCGCCAACCATATGGGCGCTCGACCCGGATCCAGCTCTTGCTGAGCTGATTCCCCACCCACCATCCCCCGAAGATAATGCTAACTCCGATCCACCTCGCGCCCAGTCAACCTTTGGTCGTCTGCCCTTTCCTGAGGCACACTCAGACGTCCCTGCCAACGGTACTAAGGATGGTCTACAAGCACAAAGATCGATAGGAAATTACGTCAGAGGGTGAGCTCCGGCGCCCCGTGAATGACTGACTAACCTTCCATGCGCGCACTGAAAAGGGAATGCGGTCTCGGCAAGTTGGGACATCAATCTTTCGCATTGCTCAAGTGATAAAGTGTCGTTGAACATGATGGCACCTTGAGCGGCGTCAGTCGAAGTCAACTACCATCGATGAACGCGAACCTCTGCAAGCCCTTGAATTGATGATCTCGAGCAAACTCCTTGGGCACCAACGAAGCGCCTTGTGCCACGCAGGGCCATCTTGATCCGCACCGAGCATCTCGGATCCTAGGGTTGGTAGTACATCGCTGGTCTCGAATTCTGTCGCGTAGTCTCTGAGGAAATGACGGAGCTCATCACCCACGAGAATCTGGTACATGGATGAACATCGTTTGTCACAAAGCGCATCTTCTCGCACCTTCTCACCGGCCACCTGTGGTATGCTGTGCACCAGGACTTGTTCATACGCATCCGGGACGGTGTTTGGTCACGACTCTCAGATTCAGGCCAGCTCAAATCAAAGCCCCATCGTCTCAATATGCACTTGGTGTCGCGGCAGAGAATAGATGCCTCTCTTCGGCTGAGAAGAACAGGACGTGGCGGGTTTAGCTCAGAAAGGAACGCGCTCTGACTCCCGCTACTTTCGGGACAAAGGAAGTGGTGACACAGGGTCTTCAAGAAACCCTCGACGCGCACTCGTTCAGAGGCGGCATGTTGATCAACGAGAACCAGCATGCGTTTTGGGAGGTCGGATGTTTGGCTGTTACCTTCTCCGATAAAATCAGTACACAAACGATAAACTTCCTGTCCAGTTGATTTATCACCTTCATACGGGAGAGATCACCCCGCTTGAGGCCCCATGTGGAAGTTTCGTCAAAGGTGAAGGCGAGTGAGCCACTGAAATATGTGGCACCTGCCGCAGATGCGATATGTTCGGAGGAGAGAACAGTTGGAAGTCGTTGAGAGACGGCAGGTACTGGTTCCTCTTTAATGAAATACGCGCAGTTGTCCTTAAATCGGTGAGCTTTGGGACACTGTCTCTGCACATCCAGCACCCACTTTTAGAGCATCGAGAATCCATTGCGGAGCTTGCCTTTCATTGCTTCCAGAATCGGCAGAATCGATGGTTCTTCTCGCGGTGTTCATAGTTCGCGCATTGTCCTCCCCGACACTGGGCCATAGTGAGGTGCGGGGATACGAGTGGCCCGTCTTCTTATCGATCAAAAATGTGGCGCCGGAGGAAGGATCCGTCCACACAATGTCATTTTCGTCGTTGGCGTCACGATCCTGGGAGGAGAATGAAATCAAAGCTAAGAATGTCGACACTGTTGTCACTAACGGGGTGCACGTGTAACTGTAGCGCGTCGTCTCGTTTGCCGATAATGGGCTGCACCTGGGATGGCGCTCTAGCTCTCGAAGGCGTCGATATTGAGGCAGGTGATCCAGATCTATTAATAGACAACTCCTCCCCGGCAAACATCTTCCGCTTTTTTTGCCGCGTGGCCCTGGCCTGTCTTCGCTATTCACAAGGAATCTGTGACGAAGTAGGAATGTGTGAATGACAGAGTCAACGAAATCCGCGATGGCGTCTTCATTCTAAAATGTCTTTTAACCACAGGCAAATCTTTACAGTCGATGTAAACTTACGGCAACATGTATCATTGACTTCCCCGGCTCCAAACAATTATCAATATCTATTGGAGGGATTGACAGGCTAAAGACGAATATAGGTTTTGCGTCAGGTTTGTGGGAAGAACGCCGAGTATCTGCAAGGAACATTCAGCCTATTCTAAATGATGAGAATAACCTCACTAACGTCGACGAGAATAGTCGACCATGTTGGCGCATGGGATCTATATTTTAGCAGTCACTAACGTGTTCCAACATAGTGCACTGGATTCGCACTCGCTTCGAGAATTCGCTATTAGAGAAAGCATGGTCGATGGTGTGATGCAGATGATGGGATGAAGAGAGTGGGTGGTGGTTGACATCTGGCCAGGACGTCAAAAAAGACCACGGGTATTGAACAAAGAAAGCTGACAGATGTATTGATGAATCTATTCATGGGATCCCCATCAGGTTCAAATGGGCACTAATGTCCAGGGAACACCTTCCTTGGTATACGCTCCTCTGAGACTAATAAAGCCTTCGAGCTTCATTGAACCTGAAGACACGGCAATCTCATCTACGTCCTAAGCGAAAATTAACCAAAGGCACATACAAGCTAGGGGATATGCGCACGCACCTCGGCGAGTGTTTTACCATGGATATGACGAAAGGCAGACAAGATGGACGAGGTCTAGTGGGTTTCAGGTGAGTAGAACCAAGATTGGGTGTTAATTTCAGGACCTTCGGAATGTTCAACACTCGGTCGTTATGCAACCCGGCTTCAGATAGCGGCCGCATAGCACTGACAGTGAATGATACCCCAGGGAATACCAATGCCAAGGTTTCTATGTCTCTGCAAATGGTTTCCATCGTTTTCGACGGGCGGGAATGAGTGGTGCGTCGAATTGGTAACTACATAAACTATTAAAACGCCTCCTAGTAAGAGCCACGAATCCTGACATACACATACATTGTGAAATATATCCCGAAGATAAACAACCGTTCCCGGACGTTCCAATCGCCAGCGAGTAGATGGTCCATTGTATAGACAGCGGCCGCTCTGCTAAACGTTAAACAACACGAGCAGAAAGGACAGTAGAAAGACATGCACCTTGGTTATGACAGACCAGGTCTCCTGAGAGATGGACGTTCGGGAGGAGATTTCCAGACATGACACATCAGCCGCCGATGCCAGCGCTGAGCAATTATTATAGAACATGATTGAGAGTCGAGCATGTGCACTATACCTTCTCCTCTGAATCCAAATGTGCATACTTCAACCAGGGAGCCTAGACTATAGGCCTTGGACGTGTCTGGAATAGCTGGTCTAGATGGAGGCGATAGCCGATAAATGAGGGACATACTATACCTCCCAGCTTCATAGCTCCTGGAAAGTACATCTAGACTGCTTCTTGAGATACCATGGCCATCATCTTTGACCCAGCATTCCCATTCTTGACAGTCAATCCCGATGTCAAGGTGGGATGCTGAGGCGTCAAGGGCGTTTTGGACAAGTTCAGACAGAACTTGAGGCAGTGAAGTCAAAATTTGTGTCGAGCGAAGCCTTGTGCGGACTGGGTCGGAAAGTGTTTGCAACGAAGTCATCGACTGGTCCCTTATGTCAGCACCCGCTCTCTGTTTGCGCGACCATGGTCAGAATCTCTCGTATAGTAGCACCAGTATCAACTCATCCCTCCACAGGCAATCTGCCAATTCTTTCTCCGTGGTACATGCAAGTTTGGCGATCAATGTCGTAATGAACATCCCCAGAACCCTCAAGGAAGTCGGCCCTCTCAGGCTTCCTTCGGAGGTGAGCTATTGCGTTGCAGTGTTGCACACATACTCATCATCAATATTAGGTTCGACATGGACATCTTCTAACATCCCAAAGACTATTCCATATAGGCACGAGACAAGTTCGTTCCGATCACATCTAGTTGGCTGACGCCTAGTCTCATAGCCTCGAAACCATGGCCAAGGACTTCGATGTCAAAGGAGATAAACCGTCATGGCCACTGTCATCCTATGGACCTGCGAAACACGAGAAAAATCTTCTGCCATCACTCGACGAATCATTCGAAGAGCTTCGTGTTAAAGCAGTCACTGCCGTGCGAAATGGCAATATTAATGAATATGTGCGTTGCTGCCGATACATTATTCCAACGATCCCTTGATCATATAGGAGAAAGTTTCAATATGAACAAAATGCTTTCGCGAATTCCGAAAAAGTCTTCGCTATTGTTCGCAATGATACAAAAAGTGCCTTCGAAGCCGCGAAGCGACAAAGCCTTGGAACCGACGCACCCAGTGGTCTGTCTGTATTTCCGAGATCGGGTTCAGGTTCTGTATTCGCTGCTGGAGATGCTTCTAGTTTCGGACAGCCCCCAACCTTTGGCGTGCAGAGCTCTAATACGACGTCGGCGTTTGGCCAACCACCTGTAACTTCAACATTTAGGACACCTGCTTTCGGTGCCCCTGGTTTCGGTCAAACCCCTTCTGCATCTGGTCAGCCTGCTGTCGCCAAGCCTAACTTCGGTGGCGCGGATGCAAACAGCGGTGGATTCTCTGCATTCGCTGGACCTGTGCCATCCGCATTCGCAACCGCTGCGACTACAAGCTCCGCTGGGCCAGCATTTGGACAGTCTGCGTTCAGTGGCTCCGGGGGCGGTGTGCAGCCCGCTCAATCAACATTCGGCGCCCTGAATTCTACTTCGACCAGTTCAGCGTTTGGGAGACCTAGCGCCTTCGGCTCAACGTCGGGAGCTGCATTTGGGCAGGCGTCCCCCTTCGGCGCCACCAACAACACAGGGTCCGCTTTCGGGCAGCCACTTCGGCACCTACTTCAGTATTTGGCCAAGCACCCATAACATCCTCCAGTTCGCCGACTGCGACGGCATTTGGTCAGTCGACGCCAGCATTTGGCCAGCCTACTCCTCCCACCTCCGCTTTCGGTCGACCAGTCGCAACTACTGCTTTTGGTCAACCAACTACACAAACGTCCGCTTTCGGCTCTCCCATGGCGCCTCACCGGTCGGGCTTTAATCAACCTGTATCGCCAAGTGGGTCCACAATTGTACCAAAGTCTCAAGCAAAGTCTGCTCCCCCTGATTTTGCAAACGTGAAGCCAACGTACAAGCCAGGTTTAGATCCATACGACGCATTGTTGCCAGCAAACTACTCCTCGCTGTTACCGGACGACGTTCGCGCTGCCTTTGCAGCATCACGATTCTCCTGGGATAATGTACCTGATTGGATCCCGCCCCTGGATATGCGATAGAACACGCTTATGATCGCCATGAGTTCCCGAATATTTCCGGAATCACCTGAACTCACATACTTATTGTACCAACAAGATATATAACACTCTGCATTGGATTCTGTACTGTACGAGGTACATTCAATGTTTGTAGTGTTCGATAGACAGAAATTGGAGCGTGGCCAAAATAAATTTTGCATCCTTGATGTCTGTAGCCTTTTTTTGCAATAGATTCACCTTAGCGGCTGCAATACCGCCAGACTTAACCAAGGGATAGTCAGAGCGAGGAACAAAATATTCTCACGTGATGTGTCCAAGATGGCCGCAATACGAGCTGTGTGGAGGTAAAGATGTGAAAATTAGCATCGCTACGGATGCAAAGAGGAAGACAGCCATATCCTCCTACTAAGAACAGGGTTGGGAACTTGGAGTGAGTCTGTTGACGACAGGAGACTTGAAAAGGTAAAGCCAGTAATATAAGCGTAGAAGACAACCCCAAATTTCCAAGGCTCCCAGAGCGGATCAGAAAGAAGTTACCACTAACGACCTGCATTTCTTTTGCAGTGACGAGAATCAGTGTTTTTGGGCATGAGTTCCATTACTCGGTACCTAACAGTGTCGGCTAGGCAGAACGAGCAAAACTGCGCAGGAATAGACAATTATGTAGAGAAAGAACCTCCAAGGCTACCACCCTGAGGTTTGCCTTCGTTATGTGTATTAACAGGTCGAGAAAACTCGGTGATAACTACAGCATGTATGAAGCATTACATGCAGGAAGGACCTAATTAGTGGTGTTCCAGCCCAGCTTGGCCTGGAAGCCCCAGCTTTGGCCTGGCACCAAGGCAGCTCTGGCTTCACAAAATGATGGGCCAGGCCAATACACATAGTGGTAAGATAAAGGTGGGGGAGCAAGCAAATAATGGCAGAACAAACACATGTCAAGCCAACTAGTTGACAGACTTGTTGGACTGGGAGTCATTTTCCATGGGGACAGCAGTAGGATCTCCATCACTACCGTCGTCATCATCTGTTTCTCCCGCGTCCTGCGTCTGCAAGGGAGGCTGCCCCGGCACTCGCTGGAAAAAAAATAATCAAGTGTGTGATTATAGGAAGCGTCCGAACTTACTCGGAAAATGAATTTGCAAACCAAAAAGCCGCCGTCATTTAGACCTTTTTCCATCCATGCCTGAAATCCTCATGAAGAAGGACACGACTGGCGACACAGAACCTCACCTTCTCAACCTTATAGAGGCCGTCATATCGGTATCTGTAACCTAGTTGGTCAGCAACCCTAGTACGCGCAAAGGAGGGAAGTCGCACCCTTCCGACGGGGCGTATGGTGAATTCAGCTTGTATCCACGAATTACCCGGACCGGTTTTCTAGTCTCCGACGATATCTATGGAGAAGATTAAGGGTGAAGATGAATAACAGCAAGAATATCACCTTCAG
Organism: Lactifluus volemus; assembly: GCA_022376515.1. NCBI lineage: Eukaryota > Fungi > Basidiomycota > Agaricomycetes > Russulales > Russulaceae > Lactifluus > Lactifluus volemus. The sequence goes on along the minus strand of WTXI01000006.1, from coordinate 40,568 downwards.
CGCTTTGTTAAACGGATTTTCGAAACTCTGATCTGTGCTCTGGGGCGCCGTCCGCAGCTGAAAATGAGAGCAAGCATTTCAGATTTCAACGTCTCATTGAAGTGGCAGGAACGCACATTCTTAGGATTTGCTTTGGTTCCCTTCAGAGCTCGTCCGCCTAAAAAAAAATCAGTGGGTGCGTTTGACCGCGGAGTTTGGACTTTACCAGATCCGGTAAACGTACTAGATGAACGTTAGACAGGATATTTTACCTACAGAAAGCACTTACAAGCACTCTCCCATGTCCACGTCGTCTTCGTACCCCCCGGAAAGAGCAACAGAATAGGCCCCTTGAGGTGAGCCAGATATTCCCGCAACCCATGGGCTGGTATAACATCTCAGATAATCAGGTATAGTTTTGAGACCGCGACGTACGCATGGATAGCGTCAGCACTGCAATCCTCCCTACCCCGGTGTTATTCAAGCTCGAGAACAACAACATAGGAGTGGGGCTTACCGGGTTTCCCACCAAGTCCCAACTGGAATACCTGGAATGTGACCAAACGTCTTACTATAGTCATGTATCGTATCAGCATAAATTTGCGAAACTATCAATAGACATCCAACATACGGGTCGTGTATTCGCTTTCCAGAGCGCTGATTTGGTTCTCTATCATGGTCCACGCCAACTTTCGTCGTGACCAAACGGGGGAGTCGGGTCTGGAGCTCTCCTTGATAGTCAGGTTGTGTCTTCCCTGCGTTTCTTGAGCTGCGGCGGAGGCCAAGCTGTGGACTCTCCAGACGCATCCGTTTGGGCGTTCCAGACTCCCTATCGTCGGAAGAGACTGCGCACGCTTTTTTGGAACTTTGGCCGGCTTGTTTGGGACACTTTTGCGTCCCGCAGTTCGCGTCTCGGTCTTCTTTGCGGTCTTCTTGACCGTAGACACGTTTTCTTTATGTGTTCCCATGAGATCTTGGAGCATCTTCGTATTTTGAGCAACCCTCTCTGCACGCTGGCGTTCATAGTCGGTCGGCATATTGGCTCAGATGGGGGAAGTGAGAAGTGAGGTTCGGCTGTGTGTCGTACCTCTGAACGAATCAGAGCGTATTGACATGTCACATTACACGTGCATGTGACAGGTCGTGAATTCGAATCTACAAATACACATTTTATCTTATCGAATAGATTGGACTAGGAAACGTAGCTAGAGGTATGACGATACTACTTCAGCCCTCTTCTTCCTCTATACAATCTTCTTCCATGTCCATTACATCATGCTTTGACCCACTTCTTTCCATGAGGTTCTTCACGCCCAAACGGATGTCGCTGTTTGGAACAACCCGCCGCGCATCGACGTCCCATCGTAGCCTACTGTCAAAGAATCTTAATCTCCCCGACCTGTTGTTGCCAACATTTTCGTCGTTGCCCCGTTCGTAGTAGCCTAGGTGATTTAACCGTGGCACTTCGTACCATTCGTTTGACATTATGCTCATGCGCTTCTTCTGTCTCGAACGCTGCTGCCGAGCCTGGCGACTCCGGCTGGCTGTAGAGTCAGCAGAATCATATCTGTGTGATTCAAAGTCCTCAGATTCGTCGGAGTCAGGCTCACGCGCATCTGCTTCTTGCAGACGATACACATAACGACCATGCTCTAAGGGGACGTTAGCATGGATAATTCTCAATGAATATCGCGGATCTTACGAGCCAGCCTATCATCCAACTCATCCGTTGGTGGCGCCTCGTCGTCCGTCATGAGTCCAAGATGTTGTCCAACACTCTCTCGGGGAACGTCATGGAGGCCTACCGAAGGGACAGGCTGGAGCTCAGAAAGTTGCTGTAAAGCTGCTTCTCTGCCATGATTGAGAAGGGTACGAACGCTACGATTATCAACTTACCTTACTCTATCCAGGGAGCCATCCTTCAAATTCATGTCCTCCATGTTGTTCTCTGCAACTTCGAGTCTGTATCGAGGTCCAAACCAATCGAAGAACTCGTTCCACGGGAGATTGAGGTCAATGTCGTTTTCAATCCCGAGTGCGCACGCAGTCTCGTATGCCCACGTTCTGGACGCATTCTTTACTGTGTATCCACCGCCACCAAGTAGGATGAATGGGATATTCATATCACGAACGAAGCGAACGGAATGAGCGTGGCCTTGCATCGTCACGTTAAAACACCCTAGCTTGTCACCCGCGAGAGAATCGGCTCCACATTGAAGGACAATCACCGACGGTTGAAAGACGTCAACGATACGGGCAACGACCTGGGGCCGATAATCACTTCCGCAAGCAATGTGTCATATGAAGGACCCCTTACTGGTTCGTATATGCTTCTGAAGGAGTCGTCGTTGAGACCATCCTTCAACGGGACATTGATAGCGTATCCCGTTCCCTTCCCCCGGCCTCGGTCTTCCTGTGTTCCGGTTCCAGGGAAGTACTCCCCAAATTTGTGGAAGCTGCATGTCATTACACGATCTGTCGTGTAGAAGGCTTCCTCGACACCATCACCGTGGTGACAGTCGATGTCAATGTACAACACCCTTGGGTATGTTCGCAAGAGCTCAAGGATTCCGAGCACATGTCATTGATATAACAAAAGCCAGACGCCTCCCTCTTCTTAGCATGATGAAGGCCGCCCGCCCAATTGATTGAAACATCGGCAGCACCTGATGTGATTCTTTTGCAGCAGCTAGAGGAGGAAATTTAGTCTGTGAGTGGGTAAACCGGAGTGTGAGTCGCGTACCTATGGTACCGCCTGCCGAAATAGAGCAGAACTCGAACACCCCATCAAAAGCGGGATTGTCGTCTCCAACGAGAACTTGGGGTCAAATTTCAGCCTTCTAAGCAAGTCAGCTTATGAGACAGCTCACATCTCGTTCCATTATATGTCAACTCTTCGGCTGTATCTGGAGTGACCCTGGCCAGGAAATGAATATACTCGTCGGTATGAAACGATGTCATGGCTTCAGGACTTGCACGCTCTGCTCTCTGCCCCTGCACTCAGATAACAGCTATACAGAAAGGAGAACACATACTAGGACATCCATTTTGTCTAACATATCGTACGCAGTGAGCAACTCGTGGGTGATGCGCATACGGAGCGGTTTCATGGGATGACCCAGGCCATACGAGTACGATCCAACGTCGGCTGAAGAGTAATCTGTAAATGTTTCAGAAATAAGGGAAAGAGCTTACGGTCATAGTAGTAAGACACTCGGCGTTGAGGCATGAGTTGATAAGAATTAAACTGCAATGATAAACACGAAATACACAATTCGGAAACTTGCGGCCCGGTACGGCAGGACGATCCGGCCAGTTTACAGCTTGCCTTCTTCTCTCGACTCGAAATCACCCTCTGCTTGTGACTCGTCTCAGATGGTCGACGATTGGTCTCAGGCAATACAACATGACGTGATGCGAGTTTACCGTGCTAAGCGTGATGAAGCTCATCGTAGTGTCGCATCCAAATACACCATCCTTGGTTTCATCTCATCTGGAACTTACGGTCGGGTGTATAAAGCACAGAGCAAGGATGAGGATGGCAAGCTTCATGCCATCAAAAAGTTCAAGCCTGACAAAGATGGAGACGTAGCGACATATACTGGCATCAGCCAGAGCGCTATCCGTGAAATTGCAGTGGGTACACACGTTTATATGCGAATTGTTGTTGTTGTGGGTCATTGAATCTGGCATAGCTCAACAGGGAGATATCCCACGAGAACATTGTCGCCCTGAAGGAAGTCATATTAGAGGATAAATCGATCTATATGGTATTCGAGTACGCTGAACACGACTTTTTAGTAAGTCTCATAGGCTCTCGGCTTCGTGAGTGGGACTGACTATCACTGGACCTCAGCAAGTCATCCATCACTATTCACAGACGCTTCGCTCCCATATACCTCAAGACTTGCTTAAATCCCTCATTTACCAACTTTTGAATGGTCTTCTATATCTTCATGACTCTCATATACTGCATCGAGATCTCAAGCCGGCTAATATTCTTATCACCTCGACCGGGATAGTCAAAATCGGAGATCTTGGTCTCGCCCGTCTTACATACCAGCCGTTGCAGCCCCTCTTTGCCGGGGACAAAGTGGTGGTCACTATCTGGTACCGCTCACCGGAGCTTCTAATGGGATCAAAGCATTACCACAAAGCAGTCGACTGCTGGGCTGTCGGCTGTGTTATGGCCGAGTTGGCTAGCCTTCGTCCCATTTTCAAAGGCGAGGAGGCTAAATTAGATTCAAAGAAAAATGTCCCTTTTCAGAAGGATCAGCTTCTTAAGGTCATTGAAGTACTCGGGAAACCTGATGGTGAGCTGTCTCTTTCCGTTATTCTATGCGTGTTGACATATCTCTTCTCTGCAGAACGGGAATGGCCAGGGATGAGGAATACTCCCGAATATTACAGCGTGAAACGATTGGATGAGTAAATACTTTCCCGTCCTACGATATTTCATTTTTGAATGCTTGGACATTCCAGTTCTCCAAATCGTCTTGATGTCTGGTGTAAACAACGTTCTTTGCCCCCCGCGGCAGTAAATTTCCTCAGCAAGTTGTTCACTTATGACCCCGACAAGAGGATGACTGCCAGAGAAGCTCTATCACACGGTTGGTTCCAGGAAGACCCGCTTCCTACTTACAAGTTCGTGTTTAATAATAGCATGGCCGTTTTCGAGCTTATGAATGGTCCCACTAGCGTGTTCCAACAACAGCTCAGTTCTCCATCACAGCTTCCTCCGCAGCGTCGGATCACACAGGATGAAGCACCATCTATGATGCCTGCCCAGGCCACACAGGCGCAGCAACCGCAGCACAATTCACCCAACAGCAACACTTGCAGACCCAGACCCATGGAAGTGCAGCAAGTTTTGCGAGTGTTACGGTGAGCGCGGGGGCTGGCGGACATACTAGGAAAAAGGCCCGGCTGGGTTAGTCCACTGAGACATGTACTGTAGCATCTATTTAAAAGCTTTTATGGAAAAGCATTGTATAATATATTTGATTTGTATTCGTGCTAACCACCTGGAAGAAAGGCAGGACCGCCTGTGGGCTGCAGCTACGCAACGACTCCCAGTGGTTGGGCGGGAGCGGGGTCATGGCTATTGAGTTTGTGAGGTGGCGGAAGAGTGAGCCCTCTAGCTCAAGCACTCGGGGCTTGGGGGTCGCAGTGTGACCTACACTGGGGAGCGCTTGACGAGGAGGGGATTGAGGTAATAGCTATGACTTACCTGGTGCCTGGTGGAATGACGACCCCGTGAGAACAAAGGCTGCCAGTTCTCCTCCTGCCACATCAGGTCTCACTGAATTTGTATTCACTGTCCCACTCAATCTCTCACATCTCAGGACACATCTCAGAAGTCATTCACCCAAGATGTCACTCAAGTCTCCGGATAGCTTTATGTTCACAGTCGGGAAACTTGGTGCGCAATAGCGTTGTTGCGCTGCGAGGCTGATGGAGTGAACTGGATTGCATTTCAGATGCTGGCATGGCCGTGTGTCAATCGCCTTTGTACCCTTTTGTCGGTCCTTACTTTGACGCTCCCACTTAGATCCTTTTGGGAGAACGTGCTCATCTCATAGAGTTCCCTTCCCTTCTCCTCCCGCCTGGTGCTACCACGGGCTCAATTGTGAACATTTCCGTTACACAAAATGTCGCCGAGGAACAGAAGAGAGACCACGAATTCTGGGAGTTGCAGGGCGATATCCTAGAAGAATTTGGCTATAGAACGCCGAAAGCCCACAAATTGGTGTCGGTGCGTCAATCTTCCCATGAAATACAGCGCTGATGGAGCAACCATAGCTTCGTAATGTTACCCAAACCTCTGTAACATTGGAATGGCCGCCACTTGAATTAGCAACAGCTTCCTTGCGGTCTCTAGACATATACAAGAATGGCCAACGTCTTACAGCTATCCCATCGCCTTCCCAGAATACCTCGACGAAGCTGTCAGGCCTCGAAATCAATACTGACTATTCATTTCGTCTCGTCTTACGTACGACTGCTGGCACATTTCAGTCGAATCTCATTCGCACCCGGACTCACACAATGACGGACACATCGGGCATATCTGTATGCTTTGGTAACGTCCAAGATTCTGTGTTGCTTGAGAACGCGAAGCTTGCATTACAAGAGATGCACGCAAAATCGAGTGATAAGATCCAGATCGACACGACCCATTTTGTTTGCACCACTCCTGCTGCCACGCCAACGGGCGCGCAGGTTTCTGGCAGTATCTCTAGTGCCCTGGCGTGGAATATCAACGAGCACTTCAGCTAAGCATACCAATTGTTCAGCCGCAGTGGATTCTGGCATGTTATGCCGAGAAGAAGTAACTGGTCTTTCTTTTCATGGCGAGAAATCCCACTAATCACACACACAGAATGGTACCCATATCGGCATATTACCTCGGTATCACTCAGTCCACTCCAATGAGTTCGGCACCTTTCGCCCGCCCACAATCTATGTCACAAACTTCACTTCCCCAGAGCACCCAAGCAACAAAAGCAGCGAATCGTGCCTCAATGCCCGCGTCATCTTCTCGGACTGTTACGTCCCCTGGTCCAACGTCATCCGCAAATACCGAATCTCCTTCGAAAGCAGCGCACAGTACCTTTGAACCCACACCAGAGGAGAGCGGGGATAGGGATGAATCTCGCGACCCGGCTTCAGAAACGAAGTCTACGAAAAATAGAGGCCCACCGCATGCTAGACACGGCACCATGGATCGCCAGTTCAAGTTCCCTCAATCTGCCGTGTCTTCTACGTCGGATGCTTCTTCGTCTGGTCAACAAGCTGCGATGACAAGAAATAGTGCAGATGGAGGGACATCACGCGTTGACGATGGAACCGAAGAAGTCGAGCTGACGGCAGCTAATATGGTTAGCCCATCAAGCGTGGAAGTGCTCCCGCCACCTCCGATCGAGAAAGAACGATCAGCAACCAATCATGATGATGTGGAAGAGGATGTTGGTGAAACTGAGGAAATTTCGCTAAATTAGGTGATGAGATGTGTCACGTGTGAACGGATAGACTCGAGTTTACCTACTTTATGTGGTGTTTACTATAATGAATTGAGGTCTGCTTCAGATCTTCCAATTTTCCATGCCTCCGTCGGATTTTGCGAATGCTGACATCGATGCAATTGTTGATAAGTTATCCACAGGAGAGGCTATTACGCTAATTGCTGGGGTTGGGTTATGGTATACGGCCGCTATCAAGCGGCTTGGCATCCCAGCCATCAAAGTAAGCTACTTCATCAACCTGATATAATCTCTTCACATTACATGACACAGGTCAGTGATGGCCCGAATGGTGTGATGCGATCTTGTAATTGGCACTGCGATCCAACTCACTGTGAGTTACTTAAGGTATTCGAGGGTCCCATTCCCTCATGAGCACGCCCGCAAAGTGCCTTCCCGTAAGCTTCAATACAGTTTACTCGATCTGACCTCACGTGGAATAAGTGTGCTACCGCTCTTGCGGCGACGTGGGACAACGATCTTGTTGAGGAAGTCGGGCTCAAATTGCTCGCCGGCGAGGCAAAACGAAAAGCTGTATCCGTCATCCTAGCCCCCACTTGCAATATCCAGCGTGTGAGTGTGGAAGGTATCACGGCTTTTGTCCGAAATTCTAATCAGTCTCTCAGAATCCACTTGGAGGTCGTGTAAGGACATCTTTTGGTGCTGTGGGAGCAATGCTCATCATGATTCACATGGCCTTTCGATATAGAGCTTCGAAAGCTTCTCAGAGGACCCGCATCTTTCTGGAACCATCTGTTCGGCATACATCAGAGGGGTGCAGAGTGGGGGAATAGGCACAGCCATCAAGCACTTCGTGTAAGGTCGTCCCGGCATGAAAGCTAGTTCTTGTGGCTAATCCAGGCTCATCAGAGCCAACGACAAAGAGGATCAGCGCATGGGATATGACAGCGTGTTGAGCCCACGGGTTCTCCGAGAGATTTATTTAATGCCGTTTATGCTGGCGCAGAAACACGCAAAGCCTTGGTCAATCATGACAGCGTACGTCCTGCGATGGCTGGTACATGAGACATTGCTTCTGACAAGGACTAGCTATAACCGCGTCAATGGTCCTCATGCTTCCGAGAACGCTCATCTATTACATGATATTCTCCGAAGGGAGTGGCAGTTCGAGGGAATGATCATGAGCGACTGGTAAGATTGACAAGCAAATGTAAAGCATCGACTAACTAACAAGTCCCCAGGTTTGGCACCTACAGCGTGGATCAGGCAATCAATGCCGGACTAGACCTGGAAATGCCCGGGCTAAATAAGTGGCGCACGCCCGAGGCAGTTATGAGGTCCATCACGGCAAAAAAGGTCACTGTCCGCACTATCAAAGAGCGCGCTAGGAAAGTCCTCGAGCTCGTCCAGAAATGTGCTAAAGAGGCCCCAGAGGTATTCAACAGCGACGCTCTAGAATGGATCGGTGATAAACTCGCGGCAATAGGTGCTTGACGGCGGTGACCAAGAACACACGCACGATACAGAAGAGGATAAAGCGTTTATGCGCAAGGTCGCCGGAGAGTGCCTTGTCTTGTTGAAAAACCAGAGTGCCACTTTACCACTCCAGGGTCACAACCTGAAGCAAATAGCAATAATTGGGGAAATGCCAAGGCACCAGTTCTCTCGGGAGGTGGTTCTGCTGCACTGATGCCGTCATATTTTGTGTCACCATATGATGGAATTGTCAATGCTCTGCCAAAAACGTACAAGTCACCTATAGTGAGGGGGCTCGGGGTCAGTGAAAACCTTTGATTTACTTGAGACCTGGCTGGAAACCGATCACAGCTTTCTTGACGATGCCCTCCCTTGACTTTGAAATCGTCACTACAACTGGACCACCTGGTTGGTTGGGATCCTGGCACAAGCACGAAGGCGACAACAGTATGATAGTTGTGGAGGAGCCTCTCCAAACAAGGGTGATCCGCGAAACTCGCATTTTTGTCGGTTCCGAGGCCCCCGAAGGTATCACGCGAAGATGGACACTGAGGCTGCGCGGCCAGCTGGTTCCCCGTGAGAAAGACACCGTTTTTGAGTTTGGGCTTGCGGTGGCGGGAAGAGCAAAGGTCATCTTGCACAACACCATCTAGCGGATCCTTCTTCTGATAACACATCTGCAATTTAGCTATGGATAGATGATAACCTTGTCATCGACAACTGGACACGGCAACGCCGGGGACAGGACTTCTTTGGTAGCGGCACGCTCGAAGAGAAGGGTACTGCCCACCTTCTTGCAAATAAGGCACACAGCATATATGTAGAATTCTGCAACGTCCGAGGACCTGCAGATGGAGACGAAGAAGAGACAGTGATGGAATTCAGCGCTGGTGTTCACTTGGGAGGCGCCGAGGCTCAAGATCCAGACGAACTTCTCGAAAATGCTGTTGAACTGGCCAAAAATGCCGATTCAGTTATCGCTATCGTAGGGCTGAACTCCCACTGGTACGAGTCCCGTCTTCAATCACTGCTTCGACCAGTTTTAATTCGTCGAATGTATTAAGGGAGTCCGAAGGGTATGACCGCACTACGCTGGATCTGCCTGGGAGAACAAACGAGCTTATTCGAAGAGTAGCCAAGGCCAATCCCAAAACCATAGTCGTCACGCAATCCGTAAGACTCATCTCACTTGTGAATATTCTTTCTCAACTGAACTTTGTTTAGGGTTCAGCGATCACCATGCCTTGGGCAGATTCTGTTCCTGCTATCGTTCATACCTGGTACCTCGGTAATGCTACCGGAGATGCCATTGCAGACGTGCTGTTCGGCAAGGTAAACCCTTCAGGAAAGCTACCACTTACGTTCCCAAGCCGACTGGAGGATGTCCCATCTTTTGGACACTTCAATGTGGATGATGGAAAAGCAAGCTTTCCAACAGATCTTTCCCATATAGTAATCTTACGTTGATGCAGGTTCTATATGCTGAGGGCATTTTTGTGGTCAGTCACTCTCCCTTAAGAGGCGTCCGTATTGGGAACTTACAGTTTCCTAGGGATACAAGCATTATCAAACAGAAAAATCATCCCTGGATTTGCCTTCGGGTGTGTGAAGTTTTGCGTACATTGCATGAAGTTATTAATTGCTTTGCAGACACGGCCTATCTTATACAACCTTCAAATATTCGGATCTCGAAGTATCGGAACCAACCACGAAGGACAATGACATCTCTGTGATCGTCAAATTCACTGTGAGGAATATGGGAAGTGCCACTGGCTCCGAGATAGCCCAGTTGTACATCTCGTGGCCATCGTCCTCTGCCCTGACACATCCTCCGCTCACCCTAAAGGCTTTCTCGAAGGTACCTTTGGAAGCTGGTGCAAGCCACTCTGTACAGCTTCACCTAGACAGATATGCGGTATCATCGTGGCACGAGAGTTTGGAACGGTGGGTGGTGGAGAAGGGCAGCTATGTTATCTCTGTCGGCCCCAGCTCGCAAATGTTGCCATTAACTGCGACTATGACGATCAGGACTGGGTTTGAATGGGCTGGGCTGTAGTAAAGGGTTCGGAAAAACAGATTCGGCCGAGTTATACCTGTTGCACAGGTTTGTGGTGTTGCGAAGGCAAGACGAGAGTTTGTATTGCGTACTGTGAATGTTATCTAGTCCGATTCGGAATCTTCATCACCGAGAATAAAATGCTCAGTCCCGTACAGGACAGCTGTTGCCGCTGTAGCGCTCGAAAGGGCGATAGAAAGCCGGCTGCGCGGGAGACGAAGCGATCGTTGGAACCCGAGTAAAAACTGCTCGAGAACGAGATAACTTGAGGACCAAGCTGCGGTCAAAGTTAACGCTGGGGCCGTATGATTCAATGTGGAGTTACCCGTAGCGACGCCACTTCCATTCCTCGAATCGCCTGAGGCCAACACGTAACCAGCACCCGCAAATATTGCGCCGAAACCCATCCGCAAAACAAACGGTGGTGTAAACGTCTGACCACGCAGACTAGGGGGAACATTGTGGATGCAAAGACTTGGAGAAATGAGTTGAGTAGACAGAAGGTATAACTGAAGAGAACTGGACAGACAGAGAGCACTCAACCCGAAACATGGTATTCTGCACGAAGGGAATTTCTACATTAAAACGCTGATATGTAACGCGTAATGCGTCTGAGTACTGACGAGGACTGAGATATTCTTCGTTCGGATGTCAGGGATGCTTGGAGTTTTAGTGCTGGTGAGCTCGGTGTAGCCATGAGATAGCTGAAAAGGAATGTGCGTAAGCGAAATGGAGAACCGAACAAGCGCGCGTCAAACATCCATCGCGGGTTCACGCTTCTCTTATGTCTACGGACGACTATACCCCGGCTCATCTAAATGACACTCCTGACATCGCACAAGATGCAAACATAAACATGGGGGGCCATGATCATGACCAGCCCAACCCTATCACGACTGCTGTGTCCGCAAACCCGCCAAATGGTGTCCATCCGCGTCTTGAAGGCCATGTGTCGAATGAAGTGACGACAAATCATGTCAGCACTCCTCCTCCCTTGCAATCCACACCCCAAACTGTACCATTGGGTGATATAACTGAACCGGAATTCGGCGACAAGGAGGCAGAAAACATAGCGGGAGGCGAGCCCGGGGCCAGAAAGAAGAAATTGAAGGCCAAGATGACAGCGAGGACGGGGACGATGATGGCGCTGACGAGGATGACGAGGACGGCGATGACGACGAGACGGGGGAGGAACACGGGAGGACGGGGACGAGGAGGAGGAGGAGGAGGAGGAGGAGGAGGAGGAGCCAGCACTGAAATATGAACGATTCAGCGGTGCATTTCAAGATTTACTCAAGAAAGATTCTGCATCTGCTCTTGCTGTATCCAGCAAGTTCCTGGTAAAGGGTGATGTTATCATTTAATGACTTCTACTGACTGAATCACACGCAGGGGCTTGGTTCGCACAATGGCTTCATACATATCCTGGACTTGACAGGCCAGCGGATCAAGACATTTAAACCACATACTGCATCCATCATGGATATATGTTTCGATACCACGGCGGACTTTATTGGCACAGCCTCAATGGACGGTGAGCGTCCGAACTTCAGTTCTCCCTTCATTCCTAATAATTCAACTAGGACAGGTGTTCGTTCATTCCATTTCCGGGCCAGAGTCCTACCTCTTTGACATGAAACGCCCATTGAGGAGTTTGGCACTTGAACCGAACTTTGCAAAGAGAGGGTCTCGTGCTGTCGTGTGTGGAGGTATGGCCAGCGCTCTTGTGATGTACGAGAAGGGCTGGTTGGGGCATAAGGAGACGGTGCTACACAAAGGAGAGGGCCCAATCTGGCATATACGCTGGAGAGGCAATCTGATAGCATGGGCAAATGATCTCGTCAGTATTCAGTCAAGTGACCCTGAGAAACTGACGGACTGATAGATGGCACAGGGTGTCAAAATTTATGACACTGCATCGCAAACCAGGATAACCTATATCGAAAGGAAATCAGACAGCCCCCGTCCAGACCTTTTCAAGTGTACTCTCCACTGGCAAGACGATACCACACTCCTCATTGCTTGGGCAGACATCATCAGGGTTGCCAGGATCAGGGCACGACCCAGGATATCCACCTCTGCCGCGTCGGCGAACCATCCTCCCTTGTTGGTCGAGATCACTGGCGCATTCCAGTTAGACTGTATGATAGCTGGAGTTACTCCTCTTTCGTCGGCAATGCCCGACCGCAACCTTCCCGTCTCTGCACATTCTCGCAACGCCAGCACCTCAAGCTCTTCATCCGCGCTTGTTCCCACATCCCTTCTTGTATTGGCCTATACTCCCGCAGATACTTTGTTCCTCCACGAAGCTACTGATGACCGTGCCATACAAGCACGCAAGACCGCCGAACGTCCAGAGCTTAGGATCATTTCCCGGGCGGGCGAGGAACTCTCAGCTGATGCGCTCAGTGTCACTGGATTCCAGTCCTGGGGTTGTAATGACTACACGCTAGCTGAGTTTGATCAAGACGACACAGGGAAGACGAAAGGTTATATTGTACTTAGTCCCAGGGACGTGATAATTGTTCGCCCAAGGGACCGCAAGGATCACATAGTATGGTTAGTTGAAAGGAAGCGTTATGAGGAGGCGCTAGAGCAAATCGAAATAATGGAGAGCGAAGGTGCAGAGACAGTCGACGCCACAGAAATCGGACAGCGTTACATCGAACACCTCGTCAGCGAAGGCAAGCGCATGTTTTTGCCACCGTAGATGCTCCCCTAAACTCCTTACAGGCGATTTCACAAAGGCCGCTAAGCTCTTTTGAAGGTATGCGGACAGGACACAAAACGCTGGGAAGATTGGATATTCGTTTTTGCTCAAAAGCAGCAGTTACAAGTCGGTACCTGAGTTCTTGAACATGACCAAGAGGCCGATCTTTGACATTACAGGCGATCATCCCCTATATCCCGACCGACAAGCCGAGACTAAGCCATCTCGTGTATGAGATGATCCTCGCACACTTCTTAGCAAACGATCGGCAGGTACGAGAACCCCGAAGCTGGTTTCACATTGCTAAATACATTTTAGACCCTGCAACGAACGATTCATGAGTGGCCAAGAGACATTTATGACATCTCAGCAGTCATTGTAGCCATTCAATCTGAGCTAGATCGCTACGTCTCTTCGCCGCAGTCAGCTTCCCTTGCAATCCCAGCGGCATCAGACGCCACAATTCTGATGGAGTGTTTAGCAGAACTGTAAGTTAACTGACCAGGCTTTCTTCTGCCTTGCTGAAACGTTAAAGATACATTGCCAACCGTCAACCGGCGAAGGCGCTTCCTTTCTTCATCCGGCTACGACGGCCAAATGTCTTTGATCTCATTCGCGAACACAACTTATTCACAGCAGTGCAGGATCAGGCTCTACTCCTCGTAGAGTTTGACCACGATCTGATGAGCAAGCAGAAGGGGACTGACCCGAATGACCGAGGAATTGCGATCACTCTTCTTGTTGATCACATTCACTCCATCCCAGTAGGCACTCCATTGTCTTCTTCGTAGTATGTATCGCTCACCTTCCACGCAAAGATATCGAGAGTTGTGCAGCAACTACGCAGTCGCTCACGCTTCCTTTTCCTGTACCTCGATGCCCTCTTTGCAAAAGACACATATCTAATATCTGATTTCGCCGATACCCTTGTGGATCTTTATGCAGAGCATGCGCCGGCAAAACTTATTGACTTCCTGCGCGCAAGCAGTCACTACAACCTCGAGGCGGTAAGTTAAGAATCTACGCTATGCTTGACTACTCACAATTCCCGCCAGGCATATAAAATCTGTACCGAACGTGATCTTGTACCAGAGATGGTATTCCTACTTGGTCGGATGGGTGACAATAAGAAAGCATTGCATCTTATAATTGAACGCCTGGGAGACGTGAACAGGGTATGTTATGTGAATTACGTCAACTATCATATTTCACATACACCGCCATAGGCAATTGATTTTGCCAAAGACCAGAACGATGATGATCTTTGGGAGGATTTACTAAAATACTCGGAGACTCGGCCACGTGCGTTCACCTCGTCATCTACTCCGCCCTGGTTTACGATCTTGCGTAGAATTCATCCGTGGCTTGCTTGAGAATGTGGGCGCAGAGATCGACCCCATCCGCCTCATACGTCGTATCAAAAATGGCTTGGAGATACCTGGATTGAAACCCGCGCTGATAAAAATCCTGCAAGACTTTAATTTACAAATCTCCTTACTGGAAGGTTGCCATGCCATCCTGCACGGTGACAGCTCTGATCTTGCGAAACGATTGCATCGAGACCAGACTAGTGGATTCCTCCTCACTTGTGAGTTCTTATGACCCTTTGTTTGTACCGAGACGAATCACAAATTCTACCAGCGAAAACCCTTTGTCCGGTGTGTGACCTACCTTTACAGGAGTCGCCGTCATCTGTCGTATTACTCTTTCTCTGTCGCCATGTCGTTCATGCCCGCCACGTGGATTGCGGTGACGAGCTTCCTCCTCCCCCTGATCCAGTGGTGGCTAGCGTAACTTCTGGAGGCAGGTCCAATAGGGGTATCAGCAGCAGGATTGCTTAGTACGTATTCTTGAAAGCTAGCGTATGTCGGGTCTCCATTGACAGTCGCACTGCTTTTAGTACGGCGATGGTTCGTGCGAAGCTTAGACAAGGGTGTCCGGTGTGCAACAAGGAAGGAAAACGGACATGACTCTACTACCTAATACAACTACTGTTCTGACATACCCTTCATTACACGAACTGTGCATGTCACATGTCCAGTACTCACTCCGCTGCGAGGTTCCATGTATGACCACAAAGTCAACACTTGTACTTATGCTGAGGTTACAGGATGATCCCGTGTGTAAGACGGGATCAAATACTGAATACGGATACTGGACTATACAGTCGATTATCTCAAGCCCGTTCATGGAAAACCCACTCACACTAAGTACCTGCGAATCTTATTCATTTACGTTTTATTCTGGAAAACGCACTTCAGCCAAGTCAACTTTCCGGTCGCTGTGATGCGTTCAAAATCTCGCCAGCGCCCAAATATAGCAGCGAGAATAATGTAGCCTTAACTACTTCCACCCGCCCTCCACCATCTGACTGTACCATCCTCACTCCCAGTAACGAAGGCGCTGGAAGATGCCGCGGCGGAGGAGGGCTGCCACGATACGGCCCAGACCTCTCCTGTATCTGCGACTGTTGATACAGCTGCGCGAGCTGTCAGATCCCAAACTTTGATGGTTTTGTCAGCAGAACTGTTGTAAGTCGTCAACGAGAGCGCGTAGCAATGTGGTCGCAGACACGCATACCCAGAGAGAGCCAGTCGCCCGTCCGGAGATATATCCGAACTCAGGACCCATGAGGTGTGTCCCGTCAGAGAGGCCACCGCCCCAGAGCTGGGCCGGCCAGTAGACGTTGTGCGCACATCATGTAGGATAAGGCGCTTGTCCTCAGAAGCAGACAGAAGCAGCTTGAGCACGAGTCAGTCACGTGTGTGACAAATGCATGGCACAAACCTGCGAATCAGGGGACCATGACAAGGAGCGGACAGCCATGGCATGCGACGTATACGTGGCGGTGAGAGCGCTTGACGCGAGATCGAATATGAAGATCTGTCCACTCTCGACAGATAATGCTACACGAGAGCCATCGGGGCTCTATAGGGCGTGGACCGTTTACCATTAAGCTCTGAAAGCAGTCAGACATTTAACACCCACATGACTGCACCGCATTCCAAACTTTCCGCGTCCACTCTGTAGAATGGTACGTTGCTCACCAAACGTCTCCGGTTCTGCTGAATGGATAGTAACATTTCCTGACCCGCCAGTAGCCGCATATGTTCCACCTTTGGGATTCAGGGATACTGACCACGCTGTAATGAAGAGAGGGGTAGATGTTGGGTGATTACACAAAGATAGGAATCGCTGTAGATCAGGACTCACATGGCTCTGCTCCTGGACGTGTAAAGCTCTCATGTTTGCCAATGATAGAGCCACTTTCTAGGTCCCATAGGAAAGTTGTGCCATCAATGCTGTTATACAATGCATGTCGCCCATCGGACGAGGCAGATAAGGAAACGAGGCCAAGGGGATGGGCAGGCATTGTGTGAATAACTTGACCCGAGGTCGAATTCCAGCGCTTGGCTATTCCGTCGGCTGAAATGGATACAACCGCATTATCTTTCGCAGTCCAAGAGATGTCCCATACTGCATCGCCATGTGCTTCGGTTGAGAGGAATTTGGAGTCAGGAAGAAGGGAAGTGGTGAGTGTTCAAGAGCACCATACGTTCTGCACAGTTAAGCGCATGCGAATAAGCCAGACTCTAGAGTTATGTTGAGTATCTCCTCAAAATTTGACTATGGCACTTGTATACAGACCATCGTTGATAGTGTTTTCGCGAACGCAGCAGTTAACTTGGTTTAGAGCTGAGTTGGTTTCTCCTTCCGGATCATGCCGAGCGGTCTTTCAAAACGTAACTATAAACTGGCCACATCCTGAACTCAAATGTTCGCTCTATCAACGAAGGCGGACGAAGACATCACCTACTTGTAGCGATATTTCAGCTCCCAATTGAAACAAAAAAAGTACGCAACATTTTTGCAGTCACTTATAAGTGCTTCATTCTGACTACTCGTAATCATGATCAGGATGTCTGACGCTGGAGATAACGTCGAAGTTGAAGTTGACGCTGCAGAAGTCGCTGAAGTGTCCGAGGCACCCAGGGGAAAGCTGTCTGTTGAAGAGGCACTTGAGGTGAACAGTGCTACTTTTTGATCCGAAACTTGTTTCTCAACTGCGTGGGGATAATTAGCAAGTTTTGAAGAAGTCTCTCAAACATGACGGTCTTGCTCGTGGCCTGCGTGAGTGCGCAAAAGCCTTGGACAGGCGTCAAGCCCACGTTTGTGTGCTTGTTGAGACCTGCACGGAGGCGGAGTATATCAAACTCATTGAAGCGCTTTGCGCCACGCACACTATTCCCCTCATCAAGGTGGGAGATGCGAAGGTCCTGGGTAAATGGGCGGGCCTCTGTAAGATTGACCGGGATGGCAACGCCCGGAAGATTGTGGGTTGCTCGTGCGTTGTTGTTAAGGAGTACGGCGAGGATTCCGAGGCTCGTCATGTCCTTGACGAGTACTTCAAGGCTCGTTAAGGTGTGTCTCAACATCTCTTCGTTTCTTTCTTCTCTAGCATATTTTTGGGATGACTACAAGACTCCCTCTACGGAGATTTTCCTTGAGGAGAACTGTCTAACCGGAATCGTTATCAGTCTGATTCTTTTCTTTCCTTTCTTATAGTGTTATGCTGGATCTTCGCATAAATGCTCACCCCTCATACTTTCTGCAGTTCTCGAGTTCGCCGTTGTATCACTAGATACTACAAAATCCCATAATCCCACTGTATATGGCGCGCCCTACACCCTCGTCGTACTTTCATATCCTCAACTTACTGAAACGGTTATGGATGGAAACAGGGGCTTTGTGCTGAGCCAAAAGACTCCTCAACCCCAGGTTGCGGGTGTCTGCTTGACCTAAGTTTGTGCTGATTCATTACCCATACACCGATAACGGTGATTTGGCTGAGCTTTCATTTGTGACCCATTGCCACTTATTTGAAGTCAGACACAAATGGGACTACTGGACGGCTTGGTGTTAATCCACCATTCCATTCACGGAATTAGAGCCTTGTGTGCTCGTCCTGCGACTCGCAGGGCAAACGAGGCCCGAACGGCCATCACCGATGACTCCCTTTCTACTCCCTAAGTGATTATGAAAATGACTGACTGCGATAAATTCCCCTCTATCCCGATTCGTCCCCTTCGAGTGTTTGACCACGGATCACGGGATATTTCCGTAGAAGGTTTCCCCGCTGTACTCATGACATGCATCAGAAAAACAGGAGGTGCCTAGAACTGTCTGAAGGCATTGCATTTATAGATATGGTCAAAGGAAGACTCATTACCAGGTTCCTTTGATCAAGATTAGTCTGTGATGTCATGTTGAACTCTCCACGAGTGCTTAGGCTCTGTTGAGGGGTGGCATACAAATGAGAAGGGATGGTAGATGGGATGGAGCGATACTATAGATAGACTCGGAGGATAGACTCGGAGAAGGCAGGTGCACGGAACTCGCGGAACGCACGGAGCATCTTTAATTACCAATAGCCTCGAGCAACATCGCCTAGCTGATCGTGAATGAAGGTGGAATATGAAAAAAAAAATGAATTAGATCCATATAGTATTGAATTGCGCCGCCCTTAATCGCCGCAGAAAGGAGTCTAAGGAGTACCGTAGCGTTAACGTCCCAAGGGAGCTCGCTAGAGCCGTGCTCTGTAAGGCAGCACTGGCACTTGCATCACAGAACGCTTCTATACGTCTATCTTTTGGAGAGCCTCACATTACCATACGCCAGTACAACATTGAAATTCTGGGAGATAGGCGCCCATAGAGTACAACATGTTGCCAAGACATGCTGCCTAACAAAGACGGGCTGAACTGGCAGGAGATCGAGGGCATCCAAAATCCAGATACACGAACGCCACCACACGAGGTGATATAGGAGTTGAACGTTGAGCGAGAAACTTGACAGCTTCGCCAATTACTCGGATGCTTGGCTTGAACGCCATCGTCGATGTGAACCCGGGAATCTGAAGAGAAGTCACGGTCCAGGTGGGCTTCCAGAATGTCGGACCCAGGTATTCAGCTCTTCTTTCACAACAAATGCCGATATAGGGCTCCCTCTCTCACCTCTCGGGTGCACTCCTTTCGCATTGTGGTAGCAGGACGAAAGGCACTGCCCAATAGAATGCGAGCTCAAAGTGAAATTTCCAACGCAGCGCCTATTCCATACCAGGGAAAAAATGACGACTAGTGAGCGTCCGTTGAAACTCTCAAGCCTGGAAATTTACCTTTCCGTTGGTATTCATTTCAAAAGCGTCTAGCTGAGCAAAGGGATTGATATTGTATTGTCACACTTCGCATAGGCCAAACACTTGAGCTAATCCTTGCACTTGGAAAAGCGCATCATCTGACCACGTAGAGTTATCAGTCAATAACGCGAAGACGCTTGAGGACGCCCAAGTGGCATGATAAAGGATCTGCATGCCACTAGGGTGTGTCAGAGCTCCACATTACATCAGTTCATCTCTTCGGACTTGGGAGAGATATCAAATGCAGTATCATACGATATATGTGGGTGTTTTCCCTACATGCACGGGTGCATTGTATTATGATAGAGGGCCGCAGTGACAACGGGGAAACGTTAGCGGATGATTCCGTACCCTTTACCCTGAAGTTCCGGGGGCATAGTGTTGATGTAGAAACGACCAACATGTTCCTCCTCGAACTTTCCCCTATCTACCCACACTCTGAAAATGTTGCTCTGCATTCACCGGGAATTCCTGTATTGCGATGCACGCAGCCAGACAAGAGGTGGGGGTGGGCCAATAACTAGTTCGCTACTCGGCAGTGGGACGCAGCGGCCTGTAGAAAGGGACTTGGATGACTACCGCGACTATTCAACTGGAGGATGGGATGCTCTTGCACGACTTGGGTAGGTAACTCACGTGGACCAGACAATACTGATGTGCCTCCCAGCCGCGGTCATGGATTCGGAGCAACTGCAGTTAACGTTCCGCAAGACGCTATACCGGGAATTTAAGAATGAAGACGCACGACAAGGGCACCCCTTCCATCCGGAGAGTGGCATGAAAAGGTAAGAAAGAGGTCAATCTTGGAAAGGGACGAACACCTGGCTTTGGGCCGCCGGATGCATGTGTTTCGGGTAACTGTGACCGAATAATTTCCGAACCGAGGAGAGGGCGCCCATCGCTCCGATCCGATAATAGTTGAAATTTACCGTTTTGCGTACGTGTACGTGACGCACACTGCCAGTGGAACGAAAGCTTCGCGCGGGGCTGCACTTCCTTCCTTTGACGCTCTCACACATTATCCCACACCTCAATGTCCATGCCCCTCGATACAGAAGTTACTATTTAGCTTCCGCTCACCACCCACCTTCTACCCGATCCGATGCAGGGCTTGAATCGAAACGCAGCACAGACGTCACGATACGCACAAAAAGTATATCACGGCTGTAAAATAACGCGCAACATTAAATATCCTGAGAGCCCTCATTAAGTGTGCAACCCGTATTATAGCAAGATTCAGCTTCATGGAGGTGAGTGAGATTCACAGCGACACGACGCCACCGCAGACAATTAACACTGACATTAGACACAATCCTCGCAGGATACACAGAGACAACCGACCAATTATGAAGCATATGTACTCGAAGTGATAGGAACGATGACGAGAAGTTCATCACGGATCGACCAAAACGCGATTCGCCAGTGCCTACTACTTTCATCCTCCTACCTGGTTTCAGACACAACGATGAACCCAACTAGCGGGATTATTTCTTGGAGCGCAGGACTCAACCACTTGGTAGATATCCTCACTGTCCTGCACACGCGTGACGAACTGGAGCTGGAAACGGTGAATGCGGCATCAAAAGCGTGTTCGGAGTGCTGGACGGTGGCAGGAAATTGGAGAGGGATGGAAGAGTGTCGAGATAGTGTACGAAGGGTCGCTGTGAGATTGAAGAGGCTTTTAGATGAGAACGGCAGAACATTTGGCGGAGAAAGGGTGTATGTACCATAATAATTCTGATTTATCGGATTACCCGGGCCGTATAATTTACAAGCGGCTGGCTTTTTGGGTTTGTGCTGCTGCGCTTTGCATAGTCGCCGTATGATATCATGGTCTCTCCTTCTCCTTCTTCCGCTTCCACATCCTCAGACCATGATCAATTCAGTCTTACTCCAATAAGAGCCCACTATCTCAAGAAATCTCTCCTTCAACTTCAGTTTGCTCAAGAAATTCAAGCCCTCACTTCCACCTCCTCACTCAACTCGAATGCATCTACTCTATCATATCTCGGCTCTCCTTTCTCTCCACCGCCAAGAGATGTCCCTTTTATTGATTTGCCATTCTTGCGGTACCTCTTTCGTCAATTCGTCTTGACCTTTCCATTCCTAGTCTCTGCTCCCAAGGACTTTTTCCCTGACAAAGTCCAGCCATTCATCTCATCTCTACTTTCACGGAACCTTTACTCTAATTCAATTCTTGACGATGAATCGCCGGATCCGACGGGGAAAAATAAACTCATAGCCAAAGCTGAGCGGAGCTTCGCTTTGTTCCTAAATTATGCTACAAAGATCGTTGAGAAAGAGGAGACTGTGCGATTGAGTCAGTCAGATCTGGACAGGCTAGAGTCAATAGCACGCAGGCGTCTTGCCAAGTTGATGAAGAACAAGGATGTTTTCGACGTGAACATAGTATGCATTAGAACGGTCGTTGACAGAGGGCGTGTCAGGAGTAAAGCTCATGAGGTGCGCTCCCATGATATATCGCACTCTTTCGCTCTCAGTGTGCGGGGTACATAGGAATTTATTATTCGAACCCGGCGTTCCCATTACAAAGACGTGTATGTGTCGCGCAGATATGGGGACTTTAGGACATTGTATAAGGAGGTGAGCTTACAGTTTTCTATAGTCTCTTCCGTTCTCAGGTCAACCCAGCTACGCAAAGCACACCCTGACCAAGACATCCGGCCACCTCCGGCTAAAGACCGTACCTACGTTAGCTCACGGACCCCTACCAGTCCCACCATGAGCAGGTCGTCAACCTCCCTTGAACGCACTGCATCCAATGGCGATGACCCTTTATTTCCATCTCCTACACCGACTGACGCCCCTTCACTTCGCCTAGCTCGAGAAAAGAACCGACTGACGTTAAGAGCGTATCTCCACGCATTGCTTGGTTCAGCGACGATTGGATCGTCTCCCGTCATCAAGTCATTTTTACTTGCCAACCCCACCACGTTGACCGACGAGGAGTTCGAAGATGCTCAGCGTCGCGGGGAGGCGGACAAAACGCGAGAAGAAGGTCGCAAGCAATTTGCCAGGGAGGTCTCTGCTCGAGTTGATTCACTGCGTGGTCTGGTCAAAGGCGTCAAGGGCGAGCTCCTTGGTAAAGGTCAATATATATTTCTCCGTTGCCTTGGGAGCACGCCTAATCGCACTGTAGATGGATTGACTCATATATTTGCGGTCATAAAATCAACCGACAGTGTGCGCGATCTTCCGCCCGAAATTAAGGCTGTCATTGAGTGGGGGAGAATCTCGTCGGTGACCTACCATTGACGTGGCGGCTTCTCGCTCACGTTTTATCCAAGACTGGCTTCTACTGTTTTCCACCACTTCGTAGCCGCAGACGATGCGTCCGAAGCATTTGCTGGACTGAAACGCATACATGGGTACATGCCGTACTTCATGCTTAAAGCTGCACTGAAAATCAGCAATCCAGTTGCTATGATACGAAGTGCGTCCCTTTTTTTTTTTCGCCCCATCCCAGTGGAGAAGTTAATTTGTCTAGCTGTTCTCGACCTTTTCCTGGCTCAACCGTTCGGAGGCCGAAGTTTGCTCCAACGGTGCGTGGATTGGCGAATTCTTTTGGCTCTGTTATTGATAGTACGTAGCATGTTTACGAGTTCACTTAACGAAGAAGTGAAATCCCTCGAAGAGGACATTGAGGCTGTGAAGGATAAAGTTGATGATCCTGTAATTTGTGACAAGGTCCGCCAGTTTGTGTACGCACACACAGAAATACAGGCCATCTACAAGAACGATGCAGGTATGGTGTTCCAAAGAGAGCCGCATATCAGCGTTGACCCATCCGTCGGTCCCAGATCGAGAGAATATACACATTCTCGCAGCAGTTCTCCGTTCTGGGGAGGAGCCAACACTCTCAAGTGCACAGATGCAACGTGTGGTCCGAGCGCATCGAGCGCATAAGGAATACCTGAAGTACCAGCAGTCATTGGCTGATTCGGATGACGACGATGGTCCCCCCAATGAAGATGCATGGCTATTCGAGGACCTGGCTGTCTTAACCAAGTTATATGCGCGATTGCGGGAGAAACAACAACTTATATCTCTTATCTTCGAGGTAAGCAAGGACATCCTAAGAGACAACCTCGGCTGACGTCAAATGCTCTTGAACGTAGGGCACAACCGCAGAGCTGATGAAAGATATCATAACGATATTTTACTCGCCCCTAGCGCAGGTTTACAGGGCTGCGAGTATCGCAGATTCGATAGGTGATCTCCAGAATTTTCTCAACGACCTCATCAGAACCGTCGAGGCAACAGAAGAGCGTATGTCATCACGAAATGATGGTGCATTCGCCCAGCTGACGAACTTTGACTGTCAGTCAGCCAAGAGGACCCTCAGAGTACTGTCCAAATATTCATTGACTTGATCGAGCGGCATGAGCAGTCTTTCTATTTTTTCGTCCACAAGGTTCACTCCAAGGGTGAAGGCCTCTTTTCTGGGCTTATGCGTTGGATCGAACTTTTTCTCGACGTCGTTCGCGAAGGTCTCGGCGAGCCTATCAGTCTCGAATTTATTCTTCCACATACTGGCGATGCACGCAAAGAAATCATGGAAGAGATTGACGCCGTGGCAGTCTACCACTACAAGTTAAAGGTTGCCCATGAGAGCAAACTGCGCCGCCGATTCGGAAGAGCCGGTGGAATTCAAGCTGACGTCAGTAGGGAAGACGATCATACACGAGAAGTGGTGGACGGATTTGTGCAAGACTTCAGCCTTGGTGACCTCATTAGAGGGGACATGTTGGACGCGGCTGCAGAAGAAGAGGAGGAAGAAACGGACGACAGCTATGAATCGACTAGCGAGTATGAATCTGAATCGGACGACGACGAGACTGAGTCAGAAAGGAGCAAAGGAAGTCTGTCCTCTCCTACCCCTCCACCACGCTCCTCCCCCCAGACGCCTCTTTCATCACGTCCAGCGCAACAGCTTCCCCCCTCATCAAAAACGACATTTCCTCAGGCTTCCCCCGCCAAGAAGCCATCGCCGTCACCCGCGCCATCCGTGACAAGATCTGGCACATCCGCCGGAGCCCGTCTCCGCAAGCTATCGATGACATTGCGCAGGACGCGATCGATGACGCTTGGCTCTGCACACCCCTCGTCAAACAACAGCAGCAACGACCTGGCGGATCTGCCCTCGCCTCCTCCCCCCGTCCCCCCTCTACCACATTCAGTCACGCACTCCAAATCGACCGTACCACTTTCCGGACGATCGAAACCGCTACCACACCCGCCTTCGTCTCCGTCTCCACCGCCCGCATCAACTTCTTCGTCAAATCTGGCATCGGCATCGGCAGCAACACTGGCACCGGCCCAACTTCACCTTCCTCATGCGACCTCATCGCAGAAGCGGTATCCAGTGAACCAGGACTTGCCTCAAACTCCCACGAAGCCGAAACGAAAGCCGACTTCCGAAGGCCTCAAACCTCCGGAACTCAAAAAGTTACCGGAGTTACTACCCATATTTGTCGAAATGGTGCGTCGCCAAAAAAAAAAACTTTTTTTTTTTTCGTTGTCTTCGTTTCCGTGGAGGTAACACACTTTCTGATTGTTTTCACGTCTTTACAGATGCGGCCCTCGTTACGTCCGCGGCGAACTGGCAACAAGGACACTCGACGGACGGAAAGTTGATCTTGCTAGTCTCAACGTGATATATGCAAAACACGATGTACGAGTTTTATTTTTTTTCCCCTCTCGATGTGATTCGTTTTTCGACCTACAAGTAAACACAAGACTGGGGTATATTGGTGGTATGTAGAAATATGTATGACTAGCAGTAATCAGTAATCTTAGATCAGGGCAACCACGCTACTTTTCCAGCAGACCTGCTGCAGAAAAGACAAGTTCAATGACAATCACGCTACGCTCCATTGGAGATAGTGAAGCGCTTGAAGGTATATCTGCGTGGGACAAACCATGAAGTGGAGAACTACGGGAGAGAGAGACCAGGCGTACCCAAGAAATGCAAGGTCTTTGCTCGAGTCGCTGGCGTCCGTACCTGCAGTGTTGTCGGCGCCACCCTGCTCGAGATCCTCGACAGGGAAATACGACGTGTCGGTGATAGAACGAAGGCGGGGCACGAATGGGGCGTCGATTTGCCTGATCGCGTTCCAGTCCACACCGTAGAAAAACGGATGGTTCCTGATCTGTTCGACGTTCAGTCGCCGATCAGCACCGGTGATGAGCCTGTGATGCGAACGGGCAGGACCGGATTGAATCAGCACTGGGTGCAAAGTGACCCAAGACCATGGAAACGGGCAGTGCTTACCGGCGGACCAGGTCCTCCGCCTCACGGCTTAGATGGACATCATCGGGAATTACGAGATGATACTGCCAGTGAATAATTTTTTGGTAGGTTTCATGGGTCGTTTCCGAGCAGAAGG
Source organism: Lactifluus volemus (assembly GCA_022376515.1). NCBI lineage: Eukaryota > Fungi > Basidiomycota > Agaricomycetes > Russulales > Russulaceae > Lactifluus > Lactifluus volemus. The sequence goes on along the minus strand of WTXI01000006.1, from coordinate 14,758 downwards.
GTGGGTATCCGACAAGGCACTCGAACATGATCGCGCCGAGTGACCACCAGTCACACTCATTCCCATACCCTTGTTGCAAGAAGATCTCAGGCGCAATGTAATCTGGCGTTCCGACGGTCGAATAGGCCTACCGCCGACACATGAGCACCCGCAAATGTGTGAACATGATTGTTGCACGCACGAGCTTCCGGCGATTCGCTTTCCACGTTGCAATCTGATCCTTGCTTGTCATTGTCAGATTGATTGCGTTCACCATCACACTGTTCCGTGCAGCCTGGGCCGCAGTCGTGGGGGATGTGGCACCATTAGCTTGGTCGAGGAGTCGTTGGTAGTAGCTTGAATCATGGTTCTTGTGGAATCCAGTGGACAGGCCAAAATCTGACAGTTTAATATGACCATCTTTGTCGATCAGGATGTTGTCCGGCTTTATATCCCTGTACAGGAAACGTGCATCAGTGCGCGTTAAAGAAGAACGTGCTTGTTTGCTTGCCTGTGAATAAATCCGAGGCTGTGGACTGCTTCGATTGCGAGGACACATTCTGCAATATAGAAGCGGGTGACATCTTCGGAGAATGTGTCATACTTTATGAGCATCGTCATCAAGTCGCCTCCGGGGAGAAATTCCATGATCAAGTACAAGTACGCTGGGTCCTGAAACGAATAGAAGAGTTGCACTACCCAATGCGAATTAGATTCCGCTAGAACGTCGCGCTCGGCGCGTACGTGCGCGAGCTGTGGGGCCACTGGTCAACAAGGTATGACTTTTGTCAGACAATGGATGATCACCTGGTCTTTTTTTAACATCTCCTCCTTCTTCAACGTCTTCATCGCGTATATTTTACCTGTGTCTGTCTTCTGAACGAGGCGGACCTGGCAGTGAACGTTTTAGCGTTGTAAATCGATGATTAACGAATGGCACACCTCTCCAAACGCTCCCTTGCCAATTACTTTGACCGTACGAAAGTCATCGAGCCCCAACTTTGTACGGCGAAGCCTGAGAAAGGTAGATTCCTTCTTTCCGTGTTGCAAAAGCTGCCTTTGCTTTCGTTCATCCGTCATGACGGAATCCGTTTGCAAGCGCCTCTCGAGGTCGACGCGCCTGAGAGGGGATTGTGAGTAGAAAGATATGCAAGGTAGAGAGAGTAGAGAACCGTGTATTTCGCTCGATAGCCGCGTCTACAGCTACTTTATAATAATGCTCGAGTTTGAGCTGAGCTGCTTTCGCGCGAGGTACCGCATCATCGGAGAAGCCAACGACTGTTCTGTCAAAGTAGACGTAGTCTGCGGGTTTTGGGGGCTGTGGAGATGGGGGCTTTTGTGATAATATGTCCTGCCTGGACGAGGAACGCGAAAGGGAACGAGAAGAAGTAGCAGCCATGAAGTAGAAAAAAACAAGGTCAGAATATTTTTACAGTGTGCCTCATTTTAAATAATTAACTTAAGCGAGTTAAAGCACAACCCGGTCATCCCGGAACCGAGAGAACAACATAATAACAACCAGCCCTGAATACCCTTAGATTTATTTAAGAATTACCCCCATAAATGTCCTGTAAAAGTTGTGCTTCACTTCTAGCCCATCGCTCATGAGGCAATTCCTCATTAGATGACGGCACAGGTGGTAGCGGGCCTCGGACATTTCCACTCGGCTGCTGACCACTCGTAGAGGATATCGAGGAAGGTGAAGATGGATGTGGATGTGGATATGTCGATGGCACGATTGTACTGAAACGAATGTCTTGTTGGTGGTGTGGCTCATCTCCTGTCAGATGAGACATCGACGGCGTCACTTGAGGTGTCCAATATGGCGTTGAAGGATAACCTGAAGAATATGGCGATGACACCCTACCATATATTGCATGGTCAGGCACCAATACAACAGTTGCAGGCCACCTGACATACCTCTCTGGGAAGCTCGACTGCGTCGACGGGCCTGTGGTGGGACCCGTGGCAAGTTGGGATGCGACCGCATGACTATGATGACAAAACTCAGAACACATTGCGAGATAGCAAGTTGGGTTGACTTACTTGTAAAACGCTGTAGCCCCCGCTTGCATAGAGGTGTGATTGACCATGCCGCCATATGGCGAATATGCCATCTGTGGGTCAAATTCAACCCGTGTAACCATTGACGAAGGGTTGGGTCCGGGGGAAACATCTGGCAGCACCGATCTAGGTCTGTGAGACGCGTAAGTATCAGCCGTGGTCGGGATGTGGGGGTCGGAAAAACGGTGGTTTGGTGACCGCAAGGGTGCAACTGGTTGAGTCGTTTGCAACGGGGCAGATCGAGGAGGGGACAGAGGAGGATCCAATGGGGAAGATGTATGCGAGTCCAATCCACTGTAACGGTAGGGTAATCCAACAACTTCTTCAAACGGCGGACCATCCAAGGAAGGGCCAGTTGGCGTAAATGGTGGAGGCGGCGTCACACTGCGAGGGAACTCGGGGTCATGTTGAGGATTTCGCCTACGGCGGTCAGAGGATCTGTTCTGTAGAGTATGGGACGATCAGGATGACGAATTTCGAGAAAAGGCAGATATTAGGGTCACACCTTCATATGACGAGTGGGCGAGGAGAGCTTCAGGACGGAAGGACGACGTTCCTGTCTCTCGTGTCTTGATGTGTCCGCATTAAAGCCGATAACGCCCGCGGAGGACGAGCCGGGCGGGGAGTGATCATGCTCGTAACTCTCCGCCACGGACTCATACGCTGCGGCGTTATAAATTTGCCACCCGTCGTCGTCGACCGTGGTAGACGATGAGAGTTGAAGTGCCTGGGATGTCTTCTGATCAAGCTCGTTTTGGGATATTTGATAGGACGGAGGGGGAACGAAGCCCGTAGGGCTCACCGGTGGGCTGCTGGACATTGGGGGAAAGGACTGAACAGAGAACGTGGGAGGCAGATAACTTAGAGTGGATTATTAGTTGTATAGCCGAGGCCCTGTACCTCAAAAGACGCGCTCAAAGCGACTTAAACGATTTATATTGACCTCGGACTGCTTTCGGAACTACTCATTTCAGGCATATGAACAAGCTGTGAAGCCAGTGTTCCCCTATATATACACAGCCCGTTTTTAAGGATCAAATTACACTATCCAACTTCAGAGCGCCAATAATCAGAAAGGCAGACCTACGGTCCCTATCCACACCCACCCAATCACCTTTCGAATTGCTTGGAACATCGTCTTCCGGGGAGACAAAAAGGTCATCCTGTTCCTGGCTGTTGCCAACACTTTCCTGCACCGCCTTTTTCCGCTCATCAGCATCTCGATCCCACAACACATCATCCCATTGGTCGTCGCTGATCGTCACAGCCTCCGTCTTCGCACCTGGTACGTTGGGTAGCACCGAGAGTAGGAGGCTCGACAGGAGCTCCGATGATCCGCTAGAACTCATCGTCGGTACCGGAAGATACTCTGCCTATACTTCCGCGTGAGCACGTGCAAGTGCAATGCGTCTGTCCTGTTCAATTACTTTACCTCGAGTAAAATGCCTTTCAGTGATCCTCCCGCTGAAATGACATTACCCGCTCGGACGATCCAGTCAGTCCCTATTGCATACACATTCCCTTCAACAGTCAGCTGGGCGGCCGTCTGCTTGTGCTGAGTTGCACTTCCGGTTGACTGTCGTGTGGGTATCCAGGGGGCGCGAAGGAGAGAAAGAAGCTGTTCCAAGGCACCAGGGGGACTCAAGGTCAGGAAGGTGTTGCGATAGTGGGTTGGCTCTATAACTGCTGTTCCCGACTGGCTCGCATGATAGGCCAAATCGGCTCGTGTCGGTTCATTTGGGTCTTCCAGCAAGACAAATACATTGTCATTCATGGTCAACAGGTACATTGAGCGCTCCAAAATCGATCCAGTGTCACTGACGGCCGCCAAAGTAGAACGGTAGGATCTGGCTGACAGCTGCCATTTACTGCGGAGCTGGCCCTGAGAATAAATTTCAGTGGTTATACACAAGTTCTCTGTGTGAGCATACATTGTGGTTTTGTCGTATGTTCTCGTCTATAAGCTTTAGACCATGCGCAGGCGCATTCGTCCATCGCGCAAGCCTTAAGGTTTCGACGTCAGCATGCCAGGCTTAGGAGACGGAGAGGACGACCCTGTGATTCCCATTCAATGATTTTCAAACTGGCGGATGGGCACCGCACGCGGGGGGCGGGAACGGAAGTAAAGAGGCGATTCAACGGAACCGAAAAAAGGGCTGTGTATCGTGATCGGATTATGTCACATGTCACATGCAATTTTGTGACGGTACGCGCCTTGACGCGACGCGTGAACAGACATGCCCAGAAAACGTAAAGCATCCGCCAATCAAGCCCTCGACGAGCCTATTGCAACGAGAAGGCGCATCCGCTCAACAGTAACCAGTTTGGAAAACCCATCCCGAAACTCCCTGCTACCTAGTACTCATGCCTCGCCAGTATCCAGCATCAAGAGTCCGATTCCAAGAACTTCCGCCGAATCTACTATTCTGACAACTCCGTCGAAGGATAGCGAGAGCGTTTGACTCGCTCTCAAGTTAAAACATCCCCTGTTGTCCGTTTAGCGACCCCACGTCAAGTTTTTCCTAGTGATCGTGGTCAGGAGGATGATATTTCAGAGGATGAGCTGTTGTTGTCACCTAGTAAGAAGGTCACTCATGAGAAGAGACCAAAAGGTTCCCCGACAAAGCTTACTCAACTCCCTCGTGTGTACGTGGAAATCGCATCTCCTACACCTCGGTCCTCGAAGCGTATCAAAGCAAAAGTAGCTACCAGTCCAGCTTCACCAACACCCACCCGGTCGAAGGTTGCTCGGAGAGTCTCGCTATCTCCACCGCTATCTCCAACGTCTCCCACAAAAGCCGTGACCAAACGAATAAAGCCTCGTAAACCGTTGGGACGGCCCTCTCCCCGTGATGTACCCTCAAGTCCACCCCATAGCTCTTCTATCCAACCCTCTTTGTGTCTGTATGCACAAAAACGTGCCATCTTACATGCACTGAACTGTCCAGAGACCGCTGTCTTTGACCAGGAGGACGAGAATCGGGAACCCTCTGCGAATGCTGTCGCATTAGAGCAGCTAAAAGCTCTCCTTACTGGAACGCTAGAGCGTGGTGAAGGGAACAGCTGTCTTCTCATCGGTCCCCGTGGGAGTGGAAAATCCCGTGTCAGTGTATACGCTTTTGACACCAACACTGTTTGACGGCATCCTTTGTCCCATTCAGCTTTTAGACGAGGCGCTCACCTCCCTTTCCTCCCAGCCAATCATCATCCGATTATCGGGGCATGTCCAGCACAATGACCGATTGGCTCTGCGCGAGATTGCAAGGCAGCTATCCAAGCAGACTGGACGTTCGTTTGATATTGAAGCCGAAGTAGACGACGTAGATGATGAGCTTCTGCATGTCACTGGCACTTCAGACTCTGCCATACCCCTCCCTCCACCATCCCATTTGCCCACGTTGATCTCGGCTCTCCCGACTCTTGCTCGACCCACGGTGCTGGTCCTAGAGTCGTTTGATCTTTTCGCCATTCACGGTCGCCAAGCACTGCTCTACTGCCTCCTTGACACAGCGCAAAGCTGCCGTGCTGGCGAGGAGAATAAGGGCATTGCGGTGATAGGTGTTACGACACGTGTAGACACTATCAACTTACTAGAGAAGCGTGTGAAGAGTCGCTTCTCAGGGCGCATGTTCCGCACGGCCGGACCTGACAGGTTGGATGACTGGATGTCAATTGCAAGAAACGCCCTCACCGTTTCGCCCAAGCCGCCTAACGAAGAGTGGGAAGTCTGGTGGACGGCTGCTGTGGAGAAGTTCTTTAATGACCGTTCCGTTAAAGAGGCTCTCTCGGACACGTATAGTTTGACGAAAGACGTCCGAATACTGAATCGAATTCTGGCGCGTCCTCTTCAGCTCGAGCGTACGAGCTCTCTCTGATCCTATGCTCAGATGGGCGTCATACTGGATTTATCTCCGGCGGCTCCTCTACCAACCGCATTACAGCTCAGGGCTGCGGTCGCCTCTCAGAGGTACCCACCACCCTTCCCATTCATCTCTGGTACGTTTTGGACTACAAGCCGATTCTAATGATGCATTGACACATGTCTAGATATATCCTATCCAGCGGCGTGTCTGCTCATAGCTTCTGTTCATGCTGGCACCGCCGGACACGAATCTGTTACCTTTGAGATGTTGCATGACTCCTTTCAGAAACAGGTTCGGACATCACAATCTGCCCCCGTGCAAGTTGACGGTGGTAGTATCGGCATGATGCGCTGTAGTAAGGAAGTTTTGATGACGGTAAGTGTCTCGCTCGGGCTCTTTTTACATTGGGATGTTTTGAGAATTGATCTCTCTTAAGGCCTTTGAACAACTGATCGCTTCGAAGTTTTCGTCTCTGTCAACCCAGTTCCTGCAGGCACGATGAAAGAATTTGTGCGATATAAATGTATGGTGGGAAAGGAAGAGGTGAGGCAGATGGTGTCGGCTCTTGGACAAACGCATTTGAATCAGTGGTTTAAACGCGCTCAATGAAAAGTATGACTTGGGCATAGCACATCTCTAGCACGATAGTACATAGGTTCTCCGTACTCAGGCCTCAGGTAATACCTTCGAACGTGATGGGGAATCCGTTTGCTGGTTTGGTTCAGGCTACTGCTAAACTAAATTATTACTTCTCTCAATTCTCTCTAAAACCTGCGCGTCGTCATCAGTTGACATCCGAAATGCCGTTGAGCCCCCTTCCCGGGTATTTCTAGAGTACGAACGTCGACAAAAACAAGACGAGGTTATAATGACAAGTAGATCAGGTCTGTCATGAAATCAGACCCAAAGATGCAGAGATGGGAAGCGGAGGATAAGGAATTAGCTATCGAATGTAAGGGCCTCGCCGTATGCCTACTGTCTATTATTCAGGTTTGCCTCTTGTCGGTTGAAAGCGCTTCCCCGGAGTCACTGAGACATATGGGCGCATCCTGATCATGATGGAGATTGACAAAGCACGCTCACCATTTCTTGCATGCCTCACGGCCTCACGGCCCGGGTGGCCATCCGGCCGCTTCGATGTTGAGAACCTCTCAGAAATTCTTGCGCTCGACGCTCTCTTTGTGGTTGAGCTTGATTTCCATTGTTGATTTAAACTGGGACGCCCACCGATGGTCAAAGCTTGAATTTCCCATACTCATTAAAAATCCCTTACGGCAACGTGGCAAGAGTTGCTGTAAAGTATTTTCCAACTTTGAATCGCCTCGCCGCTTCATCTGCACCTGCACGTTACCATGTCTCCCTCGAAGATGCGCATACCGTTCTTGCGCAAGCTCGTCTTATTGTTTTCTCGAATTGGCCTACCATGTTGACTGGACGATCAGCCATGTCAACTTGAAGGACTCACCACTGGTCGATATACGCTGCTCGACACTGGCTCGATCATGCCCAGTTTTGCTCTTGCTCTTGTTTTTTTGAAAGGGTGAAAGTTAACCCATGGGCTAACTCAACCCCTTTAACTAAGTTCGTATATATACTGACAAAAAAGTATCAAGGGATCCCTACCCAGTGCAACCGCAAGCTGTTACCTTATACCATGCTGCGTCCTGTGGTCTGACCTGGCAGACAATCTTATCAGGACACATACACAAGATGTCAATTCCAGGGATGGTACCATCGCAACCCCACCCCACATGGCATGCTACATGGGACATCCGATTGCTCGGCCGTTATTTGACCGCCGCGCAATTGTGAGTGTTCTAGACGATAGTGGCCTGACACCGCTACATTGCGTTGACTAAAGGTCACACAAACGCCCTAATGCTCGTTACTTACCGCGTGGATCTGAACATCCAGGACGAAAGGCTGTCGTCTCTATTACACGTAGTGTTGGACAAGGCTGATTTGGCGCGGCCAACGGAGACGTTGACGCTCTTGAAGTGCTACTAGAAGGCGCGAAAGTAGATGCTCCGGATGGGTGTTACCAACTCGCCTTGTATCGATCAAGGGAAATGTTGATTCGTCCAAGCTTTTATTTCAGCATTCCGGTTTTTGTTGATTATCTATCGTGCAATCAGCTCTACACGGACACGGACACGGACACAGAGCCTGACTGGCGTTGCTGGAGTCACAAATCATCATCAGTTTATATTTAAGGTCAATAAAAGGCTAACGAAGATTGTTCAAGGGAAGCTTGTCGCTTTGATAAAGGAAATGACTAATGGGTTTATGGAACAGATATGACCACAGTATAGTCTAACCGGATGGAGACCGCCCAGATCAATTCTTTTATTGGGTGTTAAAAATCGCATAATACGGCTGCTGACACCTTGCTTGCAGAGTAAACGCAGTGTGGATGAAAGGACTTTTCATCTAACTTCAAGTTGGTCTGATTTGAACAAACCACAGAGCGATTTTCTGAACAAGTTCTGGTGCGCTGCTCTTCGGTGACATGATTACATCACTACATGTTTCTCCACGTTTCGAAGAAATCTTGTTTTTGATAGTGATTATTAGCTTTACTAACGATATTCTTGCTGGTTCCGTGTGCTACCCTGAGCTCAGTTGCTGAGTCCCGGTTGATTCCTACAAGCTTTCATAGCAAGTCGATTAAAGGTGTCCCCAGCAGAAATGAGAAAGAGGAGGACGTTGACTCACTAGTAGTAGCGTATACGGCAGAAGCCTGTGGGAGGGCGATCAAATTGAAACCCCATGAGGTCCGACCCGACCGTGACTCGGGAGGAGTCCGGCGCACTGGAAGAGCCAACCACAAGGCGACTTTTGTCATCCTGATACCGATCTCAGTTTGACTTATATTCACTACGATCCTCACTTCACTTCTAAGGATGATTCTATAACAAGGACACTTCATTTCCAGTTGTCAGTTTTTTTCCTTAAGGACTGAGGTCAGTGGCCACTTGGTGGCCACTCACATTGCCAGTGAGTTCCATGTCATTTTGACCGTGTGTCTAGCGTTGGACCTACTTGGTACAGGTGAGATACGAATTTCTTCATCCTGGGGATGATCTGTTGGAGGGGTGACAAGGAGCGTGCACCTTGTCACGTGAATTGCCTCAGTAGCGGAGTGGAGCGTTCATTTATGACATCCACTGTGGGTGCCGACATATTTTGCATTCGCTCCTCTACACTCCCGTTGATAGCCCCCAGCCCTGCCGTACGATGTCCGATGTCGACTCTCAACGGCGCTATCTCTTTCCTTCCAGACCCAATGATGGCCACAGACAGCGCGAGCAAGATCCATATGTGGATGAAGAGTACGTCCCTCGGAGCATCCGAGTATGCGCCCAAAATTTGACGCCGGTGTCACTACAGACATATGAGAGCCTTTGAAGAGGCCCTTCTGGCTGACGATAGATCAATTGTCGACTATGCTACGTCCAGCCCTTCGCAGCCCGGCAGCCCGAGATCATCTCAGTCAATAGGGACTACGCGAATACGCAAGGTGTCTGCAATGTCGGACTTTGCCCCAGTCAACGTGAAAGTAACGAGGTCCGCTTCCTTTTACCAACGGGGGATCCCGTTGGGGTTCTGACTCTGCCGTCCAGACGGAGAAGAGGTTCAGGTCCACCCCAGAAGAGACAAGAGTGGTTGTTCATCCTGTTACGATGGCCGCTACTGGTTCGTAGTTGTTCGTTTATCTCGCTTCTGCTCCGAATACGTTGAACGCATGCAGCTCTTAATTGGCTTGTTCATCGCGTTCGAATTTGGCTTCTATGTCACAATCCGCCAAGTGGTTAATGCGAAGGAGTGGCTCTCAGCGTGTTAGTCGGAATCACCTCGGACGAAATCTGAGAGCAATAATTGACAGCACCTCTCATAGGGCAGGGTCGTAAGGGCTTGTTGAGAAAACGACTGCGAGCTTCCAAGACATACCAGGTGGCCTCCATCCTGTGCGAATGACCCTGTGTACTGACCCTGATACAGGAATGGAGGGAGGCAGCTGAAGTACTCGACGAATTCCTAGATTTCGATATGTGGAAACAGTCTGACGAGGACCCGTACTATGACTGGAGGCTAATCCGAAAGGTTAAGAGTCTCTATTGTTAACCATGTAAGTGATAACCTGGGTGCTGTTGTAGGTCAAGCAGTCCTTGCGATCATTGCGAGCGAAGAACGACGCTCGTGGTGTAGTGACGATTTTAGAGGCTTGTATTCGCAATAACTTTGCCGGTGTTGAATCACCCAGGTTAGAGCTTGTAATAATAAATACTGATCATCACTGACGAATTCACAGACTTTATAGTGAGGTAGGCGCATTATGACTTATTGGCGCGCATACAGTCAACTCGTTTCAGACCTATTATGGCACTAAGGAATTGATAGAATGTAAGATGTCTGGCTGTGTTGGTCCTTCCTTCGACTTTTCTTGATTTAGCCTACATCGACGAACTGGAAAATGCACTCAAGTATATTCGTGAAACTCCGCTTCTACCCAACGAGGAGAAGAAACGATTTTTTAAGAATGCAAACACCAATCTGGGCCTTTCTGCCCTCTGTCTCTCGGGTGGTGCCACTTTCGCGTATTGTCCGCATTCAGGACTTGTAGAAGAGTATATAAACTCACGATGCGGTCCACAGACCACTTTGGTGTAGTCAAAGCCTTTCTAGATGCGAACCTTCTCCCCCGAATTATAACGGGGACCTCAGCAGGTGCCCTCGTCGCTGCCATGACCTGCACGCATACAGACGAAGAACTTAGAGAGTTGCTGGTACCGGAGCTTGCCAATAAGTTAAATGCATGTGAGGAATCACTGGGAGTCTGGGCCACTCGATTTTGGACAACAGGGGCTAGATTTGATGCTGTTGACTGGGCCAGAAAGGTACAACCGTCTTTTGCTTGAGTTTCCAGAGCTTACCGATTTTGCAGTCATGCTGGTTCACCTTTGGATCGATGACATTTCTGGAGGCCTACAACAGGACGGGTCGTGTGCTCAACATCTCGGTAGTGCCCTCTGATCGACATTCGTAAGGTCGAGTTTTGGGTCTTTTGTCGTATCCTTATGACAAGCTGTAGGCCTACGAAAGTGCTGAATTATATCACTTCCCCCGACACCGTTATCTGGTCTGCAATCCTGGCTACAGCTGCTGTTCCTGGTATCTTGAATCCCGTGGTATTGATGCAGAAGCTTAAGAGCGGCCGGGTGATACCTTGGAATTGGGGGAGCAAGTTCAAGGACGGGTCTTTGCGGTGAGTCCACGTCCTAATGTCAACCATTTTCAGTAATCGAGCGTCTTTCAGGGTAGACATTCCCCTTCAATCTCTACATCTTCTCTTTAATGGTGAGTGGCACAACGACGTGACCTGTCCAGCTCTGATTATTTATTTCGGCAGTCACACACCCTGTCGTCGCACAAGCAAACCCCCATGTCCATCTGTTCTTCTTTGCTCCCCGAGGGTCGGCCGGTAAACCTGTAGCCCATAGGAAGACCAAAGGTACAATTGCATTTCGACTAGAAACCCTGCTTTACTAAGGTTTCTGTAAAGGCTGGCGAGGAAACTTTTTGCTTTCAGCTGCTGAGCAATGGCTCAAGTTGGAGCTGACAAAGAATTTCAAGGCTCGTATCTCCATATGACCGCGCTTGATTTTGACCAACCTGGCATTTATCAGGTTATTCGCGATTTAGACCTCCTTCCCGAAATCCTCGGTTCCGATTGGTCTAGCGTTTTCCTCCAACGCTTTGACGGAGCGGTAACGTGAGTTGTCCATTTCAAGTTAGGCTTGTGTCTTATTTGTCACAGAATTTGGCCAAGGACACGCTTCATGGTGCTCTTCCTTCCCGTCGATAGTTGTATGCAGCTTACGGACCGACCAAACAGGATTGGGTTCGAATTTTAACAGATCCTGACCCACCAGAGATGGCACGGTTGCTACACGTAGGCCAATTTGTGACGTGGCCCAAGGTCTGTGACCTGCAGGAGTAAGATGGGGAATTGACGCTCACTACTTCTCTAGTTGCACATGATTGAGAATCGTATGCGCTTGGAGCGTCAAATCTACCTTGGTCGTCAGGCAGCGAAGAGACACGGCCGTGTGTCTAACGTCCCTTTGTCCCTACCGCCAACTGCAGCGGGCCCGAGCCAGCAGAGTATGGGTCGGAGCGTGATATCCACTGCTGGGGATAGTGACGACGACGACTTTGACGCCCGAACGTTGGACGCTCGGGAAGGTTGGGCAGCACCCCTACCACCAGAGGATGCACGACCCTCATCATCCAATAACACGTCCTTCTTTTATCGGCTGCGAACACAATCCTTCCCAGGACTTGCAGCTCCCATACGCAGTACGAGCCGATTATTCACGCGAGAAGAAAGAGTTGAGCGGCGGCCTGAGGCCTCTGGCAGTGGCGATAGCTCTGCCGAGGAGGAACCACGGAAGCCTGCGTACCATCCTGATGTACTGCGGAGTCGGCCAGACGTGAGGCAAATCTTTAAAGGTGATGGCATTGACGGGGACCAGGAAGATGAAGGATTGTAAACTATCACTTTGCTTTGTCTTGCTCTGATAAACTGTATTATGTAAGATATCTCACCGGGAGGTACCGGTTTCTTGGTAATCAGATAAAGGAAGTGTTGAACAAGACGGACGACCAACTGGCTTTGCTTTGAGATGATGTCCCTTTCAAGCCCGAAACCTTTACTTTCTGACGAACAAGATGAGCAGCCACCATCGTTATCACCATCTAACTCTCTTCAAGAGCAACCAAGTGCAGCCTCTGATTCTGCACGTCAAGATCGATTGGCGGCCCTTCAGCGCCGGCTGGGGAACAGTGCACGGGCAGCCGCACTCAGTCGTCAAATACCTCGGACACGGCTCAAGTTCCACAACCGTTTGATGCCAATCATGCTAAGCGCATTGAGTTTCGCCGCCTCGTAGATCCAGGCATCGTGCGACCGAATTCTAAGGAAGTGGCGTTGAGAGCGCTTCGCGTAAATCCAATGCCCTGCTCATTCGCGAGCGCACTAAATGATATACTCTCTTTTTGATTATTTATGATATTTCATCATCTTCTCTCGCCCGTTCAGACCCTGTCTACAATCGCTGAGAACCTGCTCCGCGACCCTGACAATCCGAAGTTTCGTCAGTTCAAGCCGACAAATACGATCATCAAGCGTGATCTCGTCGACCCCAAAGGCACGCTCGAATATGCGGTCGCGGTCCGTCGTGTTCTTATGAGTCCTGTCCCTCCTATCTTACATGCCAATTTACTTTGACGGATAGCTGGGTTTTCGCCCTGAGGTCTTACTGGCTGCTTTCATTTGCTGCTGCTGGATCGATGACTTATACTTCCTAGGTCGATCATTTCCAACCTTACTATTCTTTCAACAACAAGTACGTGACAGATCTGCAGGTCGGTGCAGCTATCCTGCGCGAGGCGCTGCAGACAGTTGGGAAAGAGGAAGACGAGGGTCTGAAGTTGAGAACGGCAAAAGCCGAAGAGGAGACCCGGGTAAAGAAGGTCTGTTCTCTTTTGCTGTGAAAGTCATCGTCTCTGGGGATTTAGTTGTTCTTTCAGGCAAAGGAAGCATTCCTAGACGATCGCAAGGCGCAAATGCTCCGCGCGGAACGAGAAAGAACGCTGCGGCATCAAGAAGAAAGAGAGCAGCCGCAGTCCCCAGAGCCGACACCCTGATCAGCTGTCGATCGTCCATACCCCCGTTGTTCGTCCACCTAGGGCCACAGGGGGTACATCAATGTTCCATGTTGCACACTAGTAATCACGAGTTGTCTGGTCCAGAATGAGGTAACTAAATGTACAATGTCGACAGTTACATCACACACATGGCTCTATAAATGTATCAAACAAGCGTTGTTTCGTGTGAACGTGATGGGACAGACAGACGACAGACTATACTATACTAGGTGCGTAACCACCCTTTCAGTCTGAGACCATGTCATATGAGAGCCAACAATGCCAACTCGATTTGGAGGCCAAAAGACACACGTCAATTTAGAATCGACTAGAGCCAAGGGAACCTAAAATCGAACAAGGTGAATCGAAAAGTTCGTGGGGTCATGCGACTTGGGTCTTTGTATTAAAAAAACGTACTGGTCCAAAGTGATTACTATCTTCAGAGTTGAAGGGATCGTCACCCTCCAGCCATCCATGGCCCTCGGGAACGATCACTTCCGCGTCTGGTACGGAGGTAGCGTCTTCACCTAATGCAAAAAGTCAAATAGTCAGAATTTTATCGTCGTTGTCAGATGGAAGCGGATGGTGCGGGAGTCAGGAAGAGAGGTGAGGAGGGTCACCTTGTCTCCAGGGAGAGCGATGAGTCGTTTGACGAGTAACTTTCCGTGTTCTTGAGGTGACCTGAAGGACGTCAGGAACGGGCGGCCACACATAAGAAGAAAAAAAGATAAATTGAAACGCACCTGAGTGCGACGATGTCCCCGCGTTCATACTTGCGCTTGATGACGACGGCCCAACGATTGAATAGGGCTACATCTCGAGGGTGCGATGACGACAAGTGGGGATTTAGTGTTGGCTAAGCTGGCACAGGGTGTTTTCCTCAATTACGACTATTGGGTGGGGGACTCGGATTGACCGTACCTGCATGCTGTTGCCCGTCACCATTCTAACCGTCAACCCAATTTGGGTGAAGACGGTGAGAGTGGGCAACCAAAAGAGCACCGACTGAACCCGTCGAAAAAGGTGGCTTGCGTTGTGCATTGCGAGACCACTTGACACGGGAATCTGAGATATATCCGGTAGGCGCTTAACTATCTCTTTTTTTTTTTTTTTTTTTTTTTTTTTTTGTGAAGCGATGTATT